>OU744290.1:0-1200000 GCA_916610205.1 Griposia aprilina | reverse complement strand
ACTGACATCGGTGAAGGAGAAACATCGTGAGGCAACCTGGCCTTATAGTTAATATAAGTCTGAAATCGCCAACCCGTTTTCAACAAGTATGGTGATCAATTCTCATGCTTCCTCCGTTTGAGAAGAGGTCTTTGGCCTGCAGTGAAAGAATCATAGGCTGGTGATATTATTAACTGTTCTAACAAGTGGTAATTTTATTGTCAGTCTGCAATCTACAATCTACAATAATTAATGAAATATCGATAGAATACTGACATAAGTATTTACTAATGCCTAGTTACGTACGAGTATTACCCATAACATTTCAAATTGAAAAAGCACACAGCAATGTTTTCTGGCGCAGATAGGTTTCTCGGACAAATTATCACAAGGCGCTTTATATATTTTACTAGAAAATACGGCTTTTAGTCGCCTAGTCTGCGTCTCTTGTCATGCAGCAGGCTTGAAGTTCTTCATTCCCGTATGTGGCTGAGGTCTCGCATCGTAAACCGGCTGTACCCACAAAGTTGTTCCTACACTTTTATTATTCTGTGTTTGTGTGCCTCCGCGGATTTCCACGCTAATGCCAAAGTTACCCGATTTTAAAACATCGCAAGGCAGTAAGATCTTCCAGTTTCACAAAGAATTTATGAAGGTTTATGAATAGTTGGAGGACAGGGGACAATTCAGATTTTTGAGACACTTGTTCTTTCCCTTTGGGGAAACAAGGCATGATGTTAAGTTATGTAATATAATACTCTTTGTTACGTACACCTTACAAATGACAGGTATCAATGCAGAAATGGCGTGACGTTATGTGTGGATCTATCTTATACAGGGTGGCAATCGAATCGACGCGCAAACTGTTACCAAGGAATCAGCACATGATTCCCCCTAGCATATAATTTTTTCGTGGGTTTTCAAACAACTGTCATCTGTTTCATAGAAAAGTGCAACCTACGCGGTCAAAAGGTATGGAACATTTTTTAATAATCGACGAAAATTTTCAACGCAGGGGTTTACGAATCGTGTGCTGAATTCATGGTTATAGTTTACATGGTATTAGTTTTAGCACCCTGTGTAAAGTGCAGGAATCTCATCATCGCTTGCCCAAAGCAGCAATATTTTGCAACCGGCAGTAACCGTTTAAGATTTTTATAGACATTTTTGAAAGCATAAAACTAAAAATAATAAACAATAATCTCAGAACAATAAGCACAACTAAGAAATATAATCCTAATAAAACCATCAATGAAAACAACCATTTGCTTACTAACTGCAAGTACTTAATCCACCAAAATCCCATACAAATAAACAATCAACAAAACAAAGAATAGGAAATAAATAACTTGCCTTTAATCAGTGGAGCGATATACAAAGTTTATCTCGGCAGTTTGGTGGCGAAGTTCCACAAAATTATATGGTTAAAGAAGGCTGACCCTATAAAATGAGCAAAATCAGGCCCACGCACACATAGATACTTACGGAGATCTCGAACTATTTTTAACGAATGCCAGTCGCGACTGCGCTTGCACTCGCTGTAAAGTAGGTATATACCAAAAAACTATTTTCCAAAAAAAACAACTGACTTCAAAAAAAAACACTACAAAGTGAAAAATAACTTTAATTTCGGAAGTCGGTGTCTTTGTATCTGTATTTTGTTTTTTGCCACCGACTTCCGATTCTCCTGTTAAGAATCAAAACCACTGGAGCTGATGGTGAAGCCACCATCAGCTCCATTTCACCATATGCATTGTGACGAGCATAAATTGCTTAGCAACCATATTAAAATCGAATCGCAACCCGTGAAATACTTATTATTAAGAAGTTCCGGTGGCCACCTCTGGTCTTCATCATCAGTTCCACTTTACCAAATGGTACTTTCCAAGAGCAAATGCACGAGTTACTATAAAAAAATACCCAAATCGCTATACGTGTGCCTATAAATTTTGAGGATTTCCCTCGATTTCCATGGGATCCCCTCATCAGATTTTGACTGGGTGACAATGGGACCACCTCGGGAGCATACCCTTTCAAACAAAAAAAGAATATTCAAAATCGGTCCACAGTTGACGGAGAAATCGGTGAACATACATAAAAAAAAAACATACATACAATCGAACATTATAACCTCCTCCTTTTTGGAAATCGGTTAAAAAGTATCTGATGTAAATTACAACAAATTGATCAGCAAACGTACCTGTGAATGCCAATTTGTAGTGCCACGTAAAAATTGAGTGCTTTGATTTGATCATTTGTAAACTTAAATCCGAAATTCTTCGTCGATGATTTTACAATCACGATTCAATTAAAAGTTCTATCTAAACAATAATTACTGTTGCAACAGTTGCCCAAAGCCTTTTACACTTACAACGATGATGATCAGCTCTTCTGTACACGGTGTGATCGGGTTTTCAAGACCTTGGTTTTGCTAGTCATCAGAGACATCACGAAAGGAAATAAAAGTAGTCTGAGTCGCTGTCGCCGGATGTGGTGAAGAAGACTATAAACATAAATATTTATTATTGCTTGAAAGGTGGTGACATAAAAAGTGGACAGCTTCTAAATAAAGATGAACATGTTCATAATTCCTTTAGTTAGTGACTGTGTAAGAATTTAACCGGAGCAGAGTTTGTTTACTCTGTAAATCACATACTTTTGGAACAGACGCGTGTCTATGTATGCATGCGATTTTGCTCGTAATATGGAGTTGGGATTCTGCACCTACCTTTTTTGTGGCAGTTTGGTGGCAAAGTTCCTTCGTCTAATGAGTCTCGTGACGTATGCTCATTGGACTTGGCTACAGTGCCGGCCACGATTAACGGACCCTTTACGCCTATTGACGACGTTCTTAGGGTCCATTGTTTAGAATTTGTTTATGGAGACCTTGGAAGATGTCTTGGTGAGTTTTGAGGGTTTGTAGATGTGATGCTGGTAAGGATGTGTGTTCATTATAAATGACTATTTAATTTAATGGTATTATTGTTGTTTCATGACTTCCTTAAAATCGTTAGATGAATGACGCTATCTCCAACGATTGCCTTGATTGGAAGGGACAAAAACTAGTTAGAGATGCATTATTAGCTTATAAAAATTATTGCTTGTCTTGAAAATTACTCCAAATACTAGTACCTACCTACGTTTTTACAGATAAACTACCGCACTGATTTTAAAGAACATAGAAACTAACTTTTATTAAGCTGTTGAGTAACTCCAGTGCGTAATGTAAGTTCAAAAACCTTGATATTTGATTCGCTGACTGCTCTTACGAGTCTGTCAGCGTTATAGTGTCTGTCTGACTATTCACAGATACATTAAATTCTTTCCCCGCAGCAGTCAACAGCAGTTCGGCGCGACAGCGGCACGACATGAGTTGTCACTAGCTGCGAATTTGTGATCGGCGGCAGCGTACAACGTGAAATAAACGCTATGTGGATGCGCCAAGTTAGGCGAGGTAAAACTAGCTTTTGGGAATGATTTTAAAATGTTATGGAGATGAATGAATTTTAAATATAGTGAATTGTATATAGTGAATATAGTGAATGGTCGGAGCAGTACCAAGTATTGACAAAAACTATAAATAAGATGGCGTACTCAGGATAATCAGGCCTATTACCACTATCAATATTACTGGTTGTGTAGGATATCTGTTTACCATTGCATGAGATACTATCAAATTTCTTGTGTAGACAAGATCAAAGAAGGAAGGCAGGATTCCCGCACACGACACGCTTCCTTCTCCAACTTGCTCCATCGGCCAACACGCATTGCCCACGCCAATGACATGCGTCAGTCTGCTTGTGACGTCACCAGCGTGATTAATGATCTGTCACGATGCAGTAACATGCTGTGCAACACCCACCACATTCTAAACGAGCACAGCACAAAAAATATCACTTTTAAACGCCCACAAAAAATGACCTCGCAAGTTTAGACTGTGTTGCTCGTGATAATGTATTCTGAAGACTTATTCGTGCCTGCGTGTTGAGAGTTCGAGTAATGTACAGGGAATCGTAAATTTTGTCACTTATGTAAACTTATTCAAATATACTTCTCCCCGCGGATTTGTAGGTCCTGGATTAGATGCTTGCTATATTATGGCAAAGTTGTGTTACAAGCATTATATTCTACTTTAGTGAGCTTGCCGAGTAGTATTTGGAACAAGTGGGAAACTATGAAACCACAAACTGAAAGGTGAAGGAAACCATAGGGACCAAGTGGTCTGTAATCGCAGAAAAAAAATGAGCAAGTGTGGTCATTAAGAGTTGTCCCTTCTCTTGATGAGATGATTTTTTGTTCTGCATTACGATGCAACCTAACATTATTATTCTTTGCAGTATTTTCCAAAAACCCATTTGTAAGACTGTCACCAAGGGGTCATTAGCGCAATTAAAACAAATGAATAATGTAAGAGAAAACAAAGCAGCAACCGGATTAGTTGCAACAGTCGACCGCTAATTTACATAATCAATTCGAAAATTTACCAGACTGCCGGCCGCCAGCGGAAGTTTTACGTTAATCAGTGGCCAAAATAAAAATATTTAAACTGTGGTACATTTGATCGATGGAAGTTTAGGATTTGGAGTTTGTATGAAAAACGTTTGCCATGGTAAGAGCATGTGATGCGGAGAAGTGAAGGACATATGGATGTGGATGACTTTACGAATAGAGGAAGACGCAGAATACGATGAATGGATTATGTGAAAGATGATAATGTTGAAAAAGATGATTATGACCATCATGTGATAATCATGATGGCTGACAACGACGGATAAATTGGCATACTATGGGCAGGAATAAAGATACAGCGAAAAAGAAAGAAGAAAACAAGAAGAAGATAGTAAGAAAATATAAGTGCTAACATATAGAAATAAGTTTAGTATAGTTAATGATAATATATTTATATTATTATATTTAGTTTAGAAGACTGTTAACAACTTTAAGTGATAAGCTACGTTTGAAAGCCTCCTCTCTCTTAAATTTTTGCTGTACCCGACGGGGTCCATATAATGATCACATAAAATTTTAAGTAACCACCTATGTACACATTGTGAAATGCAAATAAATTATTGAGTTTTGAGTATAAGGAACCGGCTAAAATTTGATCAGTGAGCAATATTTTTTCTTCCTTAAGTACCTATTTAAGGAAGAAAAAATATCGTAATCTCTCTTAGGAGAGAACAATAATGTAATGAGTCCCTAGACTACTAATTAATAGAGCTTCTGCATAATAATGATTGGTCAAATGCAAAATTGCTCTAACTATGACGTCAGGATATCGCAACTGATTGCTATAAGCAAATTCAAAGGCGCTACTACCAGTCTACCAGACAGCACTTATTCGTTACGTACCATACTCCTTTTTGATCATCCTCCTGCCCTTACGCCCATTTATAAGGCCGTCATGTCTTTCTCTTTCACACTTTAACAGTCTTCATCTCCATAAGTGTTCATTTCCTCTTAGGCTTATGATATTTAGAAAGAAAAAGAAAAGAAAATAAAACATTGTTTATTCTACGCAAATAGAACATCATTATTATTTCGCACACTCCATTCGTCTTTCGTCTTTTCTTTGCTCTTTTCCTATAGCCATATTCATTCATACTTTAGGTACACTTTTCTTGTCACATGATCTTCATACCTCCGCATTATAATTATGTCCATATCACAACAATTGAAAACTCTCACCCTTTTCTGTTACAACTTTTAAAACCAAGCTCATAATCTTTTTTCAGTCTAGTGCACCCAAAAGTTATAAATAGACTACGTGAAGTGACGTAATTGGCCGGTACAATTCACCGTGGCAATTAACCCCTGTAATGAATACGGCCGGCGCGGTCACTCGTAACGAACGCAGATGTATTATCGCAAACTACATGGATAGATGGATTTTTAAATAACAATTCGGTAGATGTAACGTACAAAAGTGATAGTTACGAAAATGCTTCATTTCAGGCTTTCATTTCATATTAAACATTTTTTTTTACTGCCCTACGCTGTCTCACTCCTGGGTAAAGCCTCCCTCCACTACTTCGAACTTTGGCGAGCCTGCGCTTCCTCCTTCCAGCCATCAAAAGACGGAACCTAACCAGCTGGTCCCGCCATCTCCTGCGTGGTCTGCCGCGACCCCGACACACTTTAATTAATATGGTTAAAAACCAATTAAAATTATTAAAGACAGAGACACATGTACATAAAAAATAAAATATAAGATCACTAAAACTACATAATATTTACATAAATGTAATGCCTAAATATTATTGCCAACAGTGTGGAAATTATCTAATGTTGGTGAATAATTTCTTATACGAATTAGACATTGTTATAATGCGTAATGCACGTTTCAAACATAAGCTTATATAAAAATGTTGTTTCAGTTATGTAGTAAGACGATTCTTGTGTATTTATTAAATTAAATGCAAAGCAATAAAAGTCCAGTCCAGATGGTTCTACTTTCTCACTCTTAACTTAAGCCAGTGTCCTCCCTACACAGCCTGAAGTTGAAGTTGTCTGGAGAAAGCTTGGCGGGGATACAGGTCCTCTCACAAGGAGAGAGTTCTATATGCCGTAGCAGCTGGTACGCCATCACTTTTACTTCACAGAGGACAAATCTTGATCCGGTTAATGAAATGAAAGATTGAAAAATGTTGATTTATTTCGTTATTATCTTTTTGCTTGATAGTTTTGACTCCACCCAAGATTTGAAAGAGAACGGCACGTTTCAAGACCTTATCTCTATTTTTACATCATCAGGACCACTTCAGTTATTTGACAACAGTAAATACCAAGACAAAAAAGTATTGTTAAATTCTACATTTATATCTGTAATTCGTATGGTGTTCACAATAAAGAGTTTTCATTAAATACACTCGAGAGCAATGAATCCGGGTCACTTAAAGAATGTTAAAAATCTCGGAAACTAAAAATGATAGGTTAATGCAATAAATTGTATTTAATAGACAATGTAATACTCCTTAAATGAAAGTAAAAAAATATGAGTCACCATACATTTTATTAACACAAAATTACATAAAGAAAAAAACTGCTGATCTCTCCTTAAAACAAAAATAGGAAACATGAAATTTTTGAACTTTATTACGATTTTCTTGAATTTTAATACTTCGTATTGCCTCCTCGTGCTTCCATTACTGCGTTTACGCGGTTTGGCATGCTGTACACCAAGTTCCTTATACGATTTTGGGGAATATTCTCCCATTCCTCTGTGAGAGCAATTTTGAGCTCACGAAGCGTGATTGGGGGAGGGTTTCGTTGTTTTACGCATCTGCCTAGCTCGTCCCAAGCATGCTCGATCGGGTTAATATCCGGGCTGCGCGCTGGCCACTCCATACGAGTAATGTTCATCTCTTGAAGGTAGTCATTCACAATCCTACCTGTATGAGGTCGGGCATTGTCATGCATAAATATAGCATCCTCACCTAAATTGACCATAAATGGACCAACGTGATCATTGAGGATTTCTTCCACATATCTTACGCTAGTTAAGGAGCCGTTTTCTATGATCACCAGCTCTGTGCGACTTTCAGAAGAAATTCCGGCCCACACAAGTACAGACCCACCACCGTAGGCTACTTTTTCTTCGATGCATGCTTGCTTGAATCTTTCCCCTGGTCTTCGATACACTCTGTGTCTTCCATCGTGCTTGTAGAGCATAAATTTTGATTCGTCGGAGAACATAACTTTTGACCAATCTTCAATACTCCAATTTACTTGGCTCTGGGCATATCTTAGTCTTGAAATACGATGCCCACGCTCCAGTTTAGGGCCGTTTGCAGGTCTAAGGGGTTTTAAGTTAGATTCAGCAAGCCGACGTCTTACTGTCCATGCACTTGGGTTACTTCCTCCGAGGCGTCGAAACTGATTTGTGAGTTCAGTTCCTGTGAGAAAGCGATTTCGAAGCATGGTGTTCACCAAGTATCGGTCTTCTCGTGCTGTGGTATACCTGGTTCTGCCCGTTCCTGGTCTGCGTAGGTTAGAACCAGTTTCTTCGTAACGTCGGAGAACTCTTTGTACTGTTGACAGCGACACACCGACAGTCCTGGCTGTATCGCGCTGACTCCGGCCGGTTTCCAGCATTGTAAGTATTCTGGTGCATTCTTCAGGCGTAAGCGACATAATTTCAGCTTGAATAATGAATATAGAGCACTATCAACATGGTTTATGTACCCACATAAATGACAGATTACAAACAAAAGCAAAACCAAATGCTGTAATTTCGTAGTTCCATCTTCGAAAGTGGCCCTTTTTCAAATTTGATTTTTTTATGATATAACTTTACAATAACTAAGAAGTTTTAATACCTTCATTTAAGGAGTATTACATTGTCTATTAAATACAATTTATTGCATTAACCTAGCATTTTTAGTTTCCGAGATTTTTAGGATTCTTTAAGTGACCCGGATTCATTGCTCTCGAGTGTATATGCTATTGTTATTGAAGTACATGAAAGAAAGAGCTTGTTGAATCTGTCATCGACTTTAATTTTAGCGAGCATAAGAATCAGTTACATAATCGCAGCATAGCATAATCAGCCTATAATATTCCCAATTCCAGAATTCAACGAGAGAATACAGAGTGGAGGCCAGGCCACAGGCCTCCACTCTGTGAGAGGGAGCGTAATCTACCACGCAGGCCCAGTGCAGGTTGGTGGATGTCACATGTCTTCCAATTTTTGGTTCTAAGACATGCCGGTTTCCTCACGATGTTATCCTTCACCGTTTTGAGAGCATTGGTGATGTCAATAGTTAAAGTTAAGTACCCATCTGATTTTCGAATCACGACCTACGACTCGTAATTTGGGGCCGATACCACTGGGCCACCACTGTTCTCATCAGTTGCTATATGTATAGATAACTGTTTTAAAGTACCTAACATAATTTGTTGCTCATTTATCATGATCAGAATTTAATTTTATGAGGTAATATGTCATCATTATCTTACCTAAACAATACCTGGGTCCAATACCAAAAGGCATGTACGCCATCGAATAGATCTTGTGTTTATTTTCTTAAGAGAAGCGTTCAGAGTCGAACTTCTGAGGCTCAGGCAAGTACTGAGGATCGAAGTGGAAGGCCAAGGTCGGTACCCATAGTTCTGCGCCTTTTCGTAACTGTAAGGTAATAATCACCCAATTAAGAGCGGGTAGTAACCAAAATTGCCTATCTTCAATTTGATTTTTCATGAAATTGATAAGACTTAGGTATAAAATAAAAATAATATGAGTAACTAAATGATATTTTCAAACTTTTTGTGGAACAGAAACAATATGTTAAAATTTTCTCGATAAAACAACATCACGAAGTTACCTCTAACTTTCACGTTTTTTCGATTTGTACTTAATAAGCTAATGACAAATAGGATAAAATAAAAATTAATATTTGTATTAATACAAGGCGAAAAAAATTGTGGAGGCATTTTTTGAAATTCTTTTTATTTTTAGTTTTATTACGACTTCAAGCTTTATGCACTTACGACGTTTTTAGTTCGTGGAAGAAGTCATCTTCCGTCGCATGTTGCGGGAACTTGAAGCATATTTTTGTTTCATAAATCAGTCGCCGTCGCTCTGTTGAGACGAGAGGACTGCGCTTGAATTTTCAGCTGCTCTGGGATATAATTTATTTGCGTAAATAATATTTTCGTAATTTATCACATTGTAGGGAAGATACTGTGAAATAGAAAACATGAAAAAACAATAAAACCACTTCCGAAACGATTATTAAAATCGCTAAGAAGTGATAAACTAAATAAATACCGCGGCTAAACTATAAAATAAAAAGATTATAATAATTCAATGTTGATATTTGGAAACTCAAGATGACACATTTATTTGACAGATTTTTGACTGGTATAGTACAACTAGCGCCATTGCTCTGCATTCTGGTCAATTATCTTGCCGAGAAAATTTACAGCATATAGTTCGTGCTGGAGAATTTAGATCTTATTGCTAGTAACTCAAGCTCCAAATTCGTTTACTCCCACTTTCGTTGACAAACTCCGTGTAAGGGTAACCTTAGACGAACCATTTCGACTGACTTTCGACCAACCCCCGAATCAAGTTGAAACTCGAAATTTAACATATAGGTAGGTTATTGGTCTAATAATATTAGTGGAGTTAACGAAATAAATAAACCGGAAAACTAAAATAGGTAATGGGTTTATTGCGGGAAAAAGTACGAAACATGATATTTTTCATACGGATAGTGTTCTCATGTCTAAATCCCTTTTTATGGTGGGGATGAGTAACGGTTGTGTCGGATCACAATGTTTGGGATTGTCGGCTTGCTTTTCAAAGCTAAAGTTTCAACAGTTACAAAAGTGGAACCTAATAAACTTTCGAGTTTTTTGGCACGCATTTATATATGTATATGCCAATTATTTTGTTGGTAAAGCCGACTAATGTACTGTTTGTTCAGAAATTGGCCTATTTTTCACAAATGTTTTCGGCGATGACTTTGTTCTACTCGCGCTCCGCGCAGGATAGGTTTTCACGGTTTTCATGACACATGGCATTTGACTTTGCACAATACAGTGCAAAATCCACCATACCAATATAATTTTTTACTTGGTAACACGGTTGCTAATTGACTTTGCACGATCGTGCAAAGCAATATCCACGATATACCATTATATTTTTTTACCTGGCTAATACTGTTTTCCACGAAGACGTCATGCGGTCCAACTTGTAGAAGGCCCTTAGTAAAATTTGGTTACATTGGAATGCGAACTTTGTCACGTCAGCATTGAGTTACTAGTTCCAAAACATGACTATGATCTATGATTCTAAATTCAAGCTTAGCGTATAGGCAAAATAAACACATGTTTTTCCTTTTGAAGAATTTCATTGAAAATAAAGGGACTGGACAATGATCATATTTCATTTAAATATTGTAATTGAAAAGCCATTCGAGGAATAGGGTTGCTGATCACAGCGGTCCAACAAATTTCCTTAGATGATTGCTATTTTTGTTCAATTGATTTCATTTTCTCAAAGTAAAAAAGCGGAAGGTAAGTGATGCGATTATTTTTATTTATTTTTATTATTTGAATTATTCGATTTTGTATCGTCAAAAACGCAAATTTATCGAGTTTATTTTCATCATCATGTAGGTAGTATCATCATACTTGATGGAAGTGCTTTGCTTTTAGCGTTCCGTGCCTCAAGAGGAAAAATCGAAACACTTATAGGATCACTTAGTTATCCATCTGTCTGACCTCTTCTCGTGGGGGTATCAAGTTGAAATTGAACTGCCTTACTTTCGAGCCGTAAAAAATCGAGCTTCTAAGACGTTTACTTAGAATCTTGGCCTAAATTGCCATTATTTTCGCATATTTTGACACTCGCAAATAAATAAATAACCCATAAGATACATCCGGTTGACCTAGAATCACGAAATGTGGTAAGTAGCAAGGTCTCACAGTACAAATAGGTACAGAAAAATATCTGGAAATCGTTAATTTGTAGTTATATTACATAATGTAGGGACCATAAATATTTTCTCAACTACAATGTTAAGTTTCTCTTTCAATTCGGAATCAAAAATTTATAGGCCGCATCTTAAATTAACATTTAGTCTTTTAATTCATTCAAGTCAGTCTACTCTCCAATCTAATAACCCACCGGCATCGGTAACAGATTCAGGGACATAAAATGATATTCAATAATATACTTACTTGTAGGTAAACAGCAATCATACATCATGGTACGTTGAATAGATCGGTTTCATCTGATTATTTTGCGTATACATACTACACACAAGATTCAAATTCAAATGCCTAGATATACGCCGGGCGAAAAGTTTCTGCTGGCGGGAAGGGATTGTGTTTTGTTTTCGTCGTGTTTGATGAGAGGGGTAGGCAAGGAGGCGCGGGTGAAACTTGATTTTTTTCTCTCTTGCTGCGCCCTCTTAAATAAAGTTTATTTATTGAAAATAATTATGGGAGAGTTAACAGTATACAGAAAAGCACTTACGACTGGCCAAGGCCATAACAGATTTATCAATTTTATGTCAAATTACGCCAAAATAAAAGTAGTGTGTGGTGAGGGTGACTAACATATTACTGGAAATCTAAAACTATAAAGTATGTTTTTAGTACCTAATGGTAAAATATAGAGCAAAGCTACATGACGTACGCGAAAACTGCTGCCCACACAGGATGGAACGTCACTCTAAATAAATTATTTACTCCGACAGAATGTAAATTCGAACGTAAATTCCAGTTTGTGTGTTCATGTTTTTTTTTTGTGGTATCATGAGTAACGATTTCGTTTAGTAATCCTAATCTTAACTAATATTATAAATGCGAAAGTACTCGTAAGTTTGTTTATTTGTTTGTTTATTACCTTTTCACGCCTAAACCACTGCACTGATCATCATGAAATTTTGCATATACGTTGTCAGGGGTACAGAAAAGGACATAGGGTACCTTTCGTCCAGAAAAAAATATTGTTCCCGAGGAAAACAACAATAACTTTCGACGGTCACAATAGCTTAAGGACTCTAGATGACGCTACGTGTCTTTCGAATTATGATTGAATTATATTATTAGATGCTTTAGTAAAGTTTAGTAGTGCGTTAATAGTTATTTTTTTTATATAAGTGATATATTTTGGCTTCTTGCTTGGTTCGATCAAACGGTGTTGGAGTTCAATCTAGACTAGATTGAACTCCAACACCGTTTGATCGAACACCATGAAAGTTGGTACATAGATAAGTATATAATTATGTATTTTTAATGGTGAAGGATTTACAGGTTTCTTTTTTCGTGGGCAAAGCCTCGGGCAAAAGCAAGTGTCTAATAATTTCAATAAAATTAAACAAAACTTATAATACTTATAATCTTTTTTGGCGGCATCGTTCGGTCTTCTCAATTTGTATTCTTTGGTGCATTGTCTGTCCAACACCATAAAAGGTGGCAACTTTCTTATCACTTCTGAAAAGTCAATTTTGTCATTAGTACTATCTTTGATAATAAATAATCCTTACGCTCATCATTATTATCATGATCAGTAAATTTCCCACAGCTGGGGCTCAGGTCTCGGCCCTGTGAGATGGAGTGGTCCGTATTGCACTACGCAGGCCTATTGCGTGTGGGTCCACGTCAGGTGTCCTCGAATGTTTGTTTGTAAGATGAATTTATCTATTTTGCTTTAAATTTTCTCACATTTCTATTGCTTTCTTTAATATTATAAAAGATTTTAGTCTTACCACAAACAACTAACGACGGTCCCTACGTACATAAAGACATGTCAAAAACCGAGGTTTACAGGAGAGCGTTATTTATGTTCAAACCGCTCTAGAAATAATTCTATGTACAATTATAATTATTATTTTTCTATAATGTTTTATTAGCTTTAGGAACTTTATAATTGTATTTCTACATATTTTCTTTTTTTATATTTTCTTGGAAAAACTGATAGATGACTGTTTCTACGCTGATATTAAAATAAAAGCATGTCAGACATGTCTATGATACCTTTTTATACGCAGGAAAGAAGAAAACAGTTAATAAAATGTAATTTAAATAAAATGATTTATTAAAACGTAGAATTATGTTATAGTTTTCAAACGGATATGTTAAACATCCTAAGATCGCCACCCATGGATATAAAAAATACATCAATGAAGACATATCGCTTTATACGCGGTTTCATTCATTCGGGGTAGGACTATATTTCTTGTAATGTAAATAAAGACATGTCCTTAAATAAAATAATCAGGATTGTGTTTTATTAATTAAACAAGGTTTATAATTGAAAATAATTTATTGTTAATTAACAATTTTTGTAGTATCTAAACAATATCGTACTTGTAGTCTCATTGAAGCAGGAACTAAACATTAAAAATCACAGTTTTCTAAGATTAATAATTAACCATTTTTATTTAAGCATGAACCTAAGCTTAATTATGTATCTAAATAATTAGTAATGTTCAATAATCATCACAGCATTATTTAAGTATGTGTCTCATCTATCTACCTAATTGGTAATATTTAATAATCATCACAGCTTTATTCAGACTGATTCCTCTTATTAGTATTAAAGTTTTCTTCATAGTTAAATAACAAAATAAAATGTATAGAAAAATAGAAAGTATAAATAAATTTAACAATCTTCTTCGTCATTACCTTGTTCTTCTTTACTATGCTTAAGGTTATTATAGAATGTATGATACTTTTTTGGGATAATCATCGTATCGCATAAACTAATCAAGTCTCTATATTTCACTTCAGTGATAGGAATAGGATTATTGTACACCTTCTCTAGTATTACTTCTTTCTCCTTCTTTTTTCTCCCTCTAGTCAGTTTCAAATTATTGCCACAGTTCAGTTTTCTATAATTTTCTTCAAAAAAATCGTACTTAAATTCAATAATATCTGGATTATTCCTTTGGACTTTTACTTCTCTTATCTTATTCCAAGAAATTTTCTCTAAATTTGTATCTTTTATCCAGTTTTTAGTATGTAGCCACCCTTTGAAATCCAGAACCAAGTCTTGGTTCACTTCTACGACTGTATAAGGTGGACTATTCTGTTTCGCCCAACGAACCAGTGTGTACCATTCATCTGGGGTGTAAATAAGTTTATTTTTTGAAGAACGCTCTATTAATGCGTGAACGCTATCTGCCTCGTTTTGAGTATGGCCTTTTTCCAAGAATCTATGGCACACATCTACCTTAAATGTATTGCTTACATACAAGTACATAAAAAAAACAATGCGATTGCGATTCTGACCGGCACAGTTGTCCGACCAGAATCTAAAATCTTTAACGCCAGCTTTAACCTTGTTGTTAATGAAAGAAAACAAACAACTAGACACTTCATTCGCGCCACGTTTAGCAACTGTTTCATCCCACATGTAACACGTAGCCTCCTTTAACCCAGCATCGAAAATGGTAAAATTATATACTGATAGTTTCCTTTTGTAATACAGCACACTAATTTCACCATGTGGAGTGTTATTTATTTTTTGGAAGTCAAACATCGCTGTGCAAATATCAGAAGGATTCGATTGAGCTTCAATTTTATCAACGGTTTTTAATTCCCTGGCAAGTTTTTTGTTATCCATGTGTGACTTATGCTTCAGTTTATCATCATTGGTTGGCGAGGTGTTGTTTTTCATTGCGTGACACAGGTCGCATTGGTCTTTCTTAGGTAAGTGAAAAGCTATATTTAGTTCTTTGTTAATAATATCTTTGTATTGTCTTACAGAAGTAGCTATATTTTCAGTTATATTCAGCTCTTTACACCATACAGTATACAGGTCGTACATTTTTTTAAACGTCAATTCACTATCTAAATACTGTTTATTTGAGTCTTTGCGCGTATAATGACTTTCTATGGGCGCAAAACATTTTACATGTTGAATTACATTTTCTTTCATTGTCGCATTTATAATAGTTGGATGATTTTGATGAAAACCCCTCATGTCTTTAGTACAAATACCCATATTTTTATCATGCTTGTCGATGGCAGATTGTATAAAAGTGTTACTTATTGAAAATGTATTTTTAAACATGGTTTTGCATACCATAATCTTCTCTTTAATGCCAATACCAGACAAAAGCGGCAAAAAAAATTTATAAACATTTAACCTCTTGGAATCCTGTGTCCATTGTTTTTTTCTTATTTCTTTCACATGTGACGCAATAAAAGACCACTGACGAGAATGATCACCTAGATTCCAAAAGGTTTTGAATATATTTTGGCGAGCTACCACATCAAACTTTTCAAAACATTTTAATCGACATGTAGATGGACATGGACCCTTTATTTGTTTTGCCATTTGTTGTTTTCCGGATCGAGATTTATGAGCTTCGCCTAAATTGACAAGCACCTTTCTTTTTTCATCTAGCCAGTTAGATTTGTTAGTAATTCTGTTCCTTGTTATTGCTTTTTTTACATACTGACGCTTTTTTTTTCGTTGGTGCGGTGTTGATGAACCAGACATTTCACTGGATCCTAACGGGCTTGATCTTAAGGTTTCATCAGATAGGATAACAGAACTTTCGCTTAAATAGTTACATTCATTTACAGTGTCTCCAAAAGTCATGCATGGACTTGGCATGGGAGTTGAAACCAAAGATTCTTCATTATTATCATTTTCAGGTATCGGTTGTGGTGTTTCATTTTCACAAATGGGCATGTTAAGGTCAATTCCATCATTCGAAATTTCCCCTACCGTATCGATTATATAATTTAAATCACTTTGCGATAGTATATCAGCTGATGTATGAATTTGCTCTCCATCACTATGTGCTTCGGCAACTTGTCTTTCGTCGTTAGAAATTTCCAAAGGACGATCCTCAAGACCCATTGAAATATCTTTTTCGGTACATACACGTGTCTCTAAAAAGAAAAAAATATTTATTAAACAGTGTAGTAAACGTAAATGAAAACAAATCCATAAATAAATTTAATAGTTACACGTATATACAAACATGTAGGACATGACTTCATATACTTCGATACCAATAAAAACTTTGTTTTCTTTGTAATAATTATTTAGGAAATCATATTTTAAACAAGCATGTAACATTATAATTATTTGTGAAATAATTATATTTTCGTGACTATATCATAGTATAAGCGGATATGTCTGATATGACCGCTTTTACACTGATATTCTACTGGTCTAGGTTAGAAAAACAATAAAAATATTTATATCGGTTTTGTATTTCATTGAGCTAGTAATGTATACTTATTTGAATTACTACTTACCCTCATTAGCTTCATCGATATAATCAATTAAATCTTGTGCTTCAGAAACGCATAAAATTTTATTTCTGGAGTTAGCAATATCCACCAATAACTTTGATCTACTGTTATTCATGTTTCACAGTATTGTTGCAGGTCTTATGAATACTTATAACTAAAAAACACACCACTGAATCTATCTAAACTGTATCAAAACATTAATATGTCACCACGCAAACAAGCATCGACCCGTCTTATTGGGGAACACCCGCCGTGAATGACGTTATGTCAGACAAGGCCGCGTCCGCACCGAGTGGCGCGCATTTTAAAACACCGTACAAAACGATACGTATAGATATCCGCATCTACGACACTTATTCGTTGTAAATATAATACTTGTTCTCATATACGATTTGTAAATGACGTTAAATACGTAATATTAAAAAAAAAAATATATACAGGTATGTGCATATGGAAAATCTAAAGCCAATTGTGCAATAAAAAAAAAATGCCATTTTCGACATGTCTTTATGTACGTAGGGACCGTCTTATCCAGATACTTCATGCTCTGTACGGAGCTGAAGTCCTCACCGTCGTTTTTCGTATCATTTTCCCTGATCTCCTGTGCCAAGTGTTCATGGACATCAGGATTTACTGCCAGCTCGTGCAATAAGAATAACATACTCGACGAAATAGACTCGAAGCCAGCAACGAAGTATAGGAATGCTAGGGCGACCGGCTCATCATCTTTCTCTATTGTAAGATTACAAATTCAGTTGTAACAACATTAATTAAAAGATATAATTCTAGTGTAAATAAAAACATTAAGTACCTTTATTCAGTTGCTTCTTTCCAGCTGAAGATTCTTCAACCGTTGCAAATCCAGCAGCATCATCCTTGGACTTAGTATCATCATGAGATAGTTTACCTGAAAGTATAAACACAACATTTTAATACTGAGATGATATTCGATTGGTCAATTTTAATATTAAGTACTTAGTCTTACGTTAAACAATAATAGTCTAGATGATTTTTATAATGTATACAATACTATACAAAGTAAGCACTCCTATCCATACAATGAACACATCAAAAAAGAACGCAAACATCAAGTACATAAATAATAGCGAAAACAAATATAAAGCTGTATGGAGAGTAATAAAGGATGAAATCGGGAACAATAACCATAGGGACAACATAGAAAATATTCTAATTGATAACACAGTACTTTCAGATCCTGTAGAAATAGCAACAGCTTTTAATAACTACTATATTAATATGACTCATTCTTCGATTAAGGGAGCAAAAATAAACTGTAACGAATATTCAATAGTCCAATCGATGTTCCTTAAACCTGTGTCCGAAAATGAAGTCAGAGCAGAGATTATGTCATTGAATAACACAATCTCCGAAGGTTATGACGAAATTAATACGAAAATCGTTAAAGCATGTACTAATGAACTTATTGAAATTATGACATATTTAATTAATTTATCATGCTCACTTGGCATTTTTCCCGAAGCACTAAAGCTGTCAATTGCTAAGCCTCTTTATAAAACCGGTGAAAGATCAGATGTTAACAACTATCGCCCAATAACTTTGATACCTATTATATCGAAAATATTTGAAAAATGTATGTATAAAACTTTTTTACAAAAAATTAAACCGACGAAAAAAGATACTGAAAAGCAAAAAATAAATCTTTCAGTCTAACTAAGCTCTTAAATTAATGTAAATTACAAATTTTGAGTCGGCGCCAAACAATCACCGCAGATCGATTAACGACGATCAATCAAGCTGCCATAAGTTTTCATGGCGCCTTGTATGTTTGGCGCCGACTCAAAATTTGTAATTTACATTAATTTAAGAGCTTAGTTAGACTAAAAGATTTATTTCTCGCTTTTCAGTTTCCGTTTCAAATAAATGAACTTATTTATTTATTTAAGACTACCAACAATGGCTTACACTACAGATGTCTTTAAAAAAAACATGAAATGAAAACTTAGTACAGTGGATTAATTAGGTACTTTAAGGTAAACACCACATTACCCAAATTAAATTATGTTAATTGACAACTTTGGTACATGACAAGTTTTCAAGCAATCTTAATACCGGGGAAAAATATGCTAGATTCAAGTCATAAAGGTTTCATATCAAATCAGACAAACAGTCAAGAATTTTAGATTTCAGCTTAGGGAATCAAAGTGTAAATCGATTAGATCGCTATTACATAGTAAAACCTTGCAAAACCTAGCATATAGACAGTTATATGCTATACCGATTTTCTCTGTGGAGGACAAAGAGTAGTAACAGGTCTACGCGGAATTCATGACGGACGGAGCACGCAAGATATTGAGTGCGAGCAGTGGAGGCTAGTCGATAATTCCTTTATGAAATTTACATAAAAACATTGCGTCGTTTAAACATCTTCGTTCTTCTAAAGTGTTGAAGAAATTGAAGCTATTTTTTTTTATAAGAAGATATATTTTTAGCTATGCCAACAGAAACAGCTAGATGCCAATCAAAGCGTTTTTGAACGTGTTCTAGACGCAAACTATTCGTAGCACAGTGCGGCCGCCACATCATATTACAGTATTCTGCTACATGTCAACTACAAAGTGTAAAGTACACTGTCTTATGACAAAAACCCAGCATCTTGGACGCCTTTTTGGGGCTTGTATTTAAACGCCTACCAGAAAAGTGCCTATTTTACTACCAACAAATTCGAAATACTTGCCAGAATGGATAAATGCTTACCAAATTGTGTTTCATAAAGTATTGTAGAAATGAACCTATTTTCCTTTTTATTCTATGTCATAAAGATTTATAAACGTCTTTTAATTTCTTACTACCTGCCTAGATAGCTCGACGGAGCCCCGCTTAGCGTGGCTCCTATTTCTGTAACCAACCAAACCTCGGGGTGCCCCTGACGTCGACCGGCGTGGGTTAGGGTTAATAAGCAGGTCGACGGAGCACCGCTGCGCGGGGCTCCTATTTCTGTCTAAAGGGTTTAAAGGAACCTTACCAACCGAACCTCGGGGTGCCCCTGATGTCGACCGTCTACGGTTAGATTTGGTGAGCATTTATCCATTTTGGTAGGCAATAAGAATATAAATACAACACGTACAATTATTCTGATGAGTGTATAATTATTTTGGAACTTAAGGCGTTGTTTTTTAGGCACCTCGGTATAGAGAGGGTTTATTTTATTTGAAGTTAACATATTTTACTTTGGTACTTAGTCTTAGAGTGATATTTTCTAGAACTGTTTGTGGTACGTACTTGTAATAAGGAGTGTTCATATCTTGTATGAGTTTATATTTGAGTGCTAGTTTTTGATGGATGTCTTTTGCTACCTGATTGTGTCTATGTGTATAGTCTGTTTTAATATTATTATTACTTTGCCTTTAATTATAAGATTATTTGTTCCTGTATATTTAACGTAGTAACACTTCATTGAGTTCAAATATTTTATTTTTATTTTTGCACCATTCATCATCATCATCATCAGCCTATATTCATCCACTACTGGACGTAAGCCTCTCCTAGTGAACGCCATTGAACCCGATCCTTGGCTCTCGTCATCCAGTCTCTGCCAGCCGCATTTCGCAAGTCGTCAGTCCACCTGGCCTGCGGGCGCCCCACACTACGTTTGCCTAAACGCGTTCTCCACTCTTGAACTTCAACGAGAGATGTGACCAGCCCATTGCAGCTTCAGCTTGCTTAGTCTTTGGGCTATGTCGATTACCTTGGTTCTCTGGTGGATAACGTCGTTTTGGATTTTATCCTTCAGAGAGACTCCAAGCATAGCTCTCTCCATAGCTCGCTGAGTGGCTTTAAACTTATGGACCAGTCTCACCGTGAGTGTCGACGTTTCTACTCCGTAAGTCGTAACCAGTAGGACACACGCGTTGAAGACTGTCGTCTTTGGGCACTGCGGTATAGACGAGGAGAAGACCTAATGAAGTTTACCAAATGCTGCCCATCCCAGCTGAATCCTACTATCGACTTCCCTCTCAAAATTGAGATGGGCCTATAGTTTTTATGTTGAAATTACTATCCCATTTATGTATAGTCACCATCTTTGCCACTTTCCATTTTATAGGGAATATGCCAGAAGTTAAGGATTTGCTGTTTATAGCTGTAATAAATATTACCTTTATTAATTTATAATCTTTTGAATGTTTTGAGTATGCTCTCACTGCTAATATTTAGAACTTCCCTCGACTGCCTTTCGTACCCAACATCACACCCTCTATGACAGTCATACTCCAGCTAGGCTTAAAGTTTTCATCAAGATGAATGAAATAAGCCCAAACACGATCTAACTGCTGTAAGCTGTCGAGGAGCCCTCTAGACTGTCTTCCGTCTCCATCATCAAATGATCTTCAGGTCTCTTTTTTGTTGAAGCATCACTATAACTACGTATATGTGCCAAGTTTCAACAGAATCGGTTCACAAGGGAACATTCTGTAGGTGAAAAATCATTTAACCCCTATTTTTCTACCCTTAGGGGTGGATTTCGTTTTTCAATTTTAAATGGGACCAACTTTGGGGTATACTTTTTCCATTAAAAAAAGAATCATCAAAATCGGACTACTCGGTAAAAAGTTATGCGTGGTCATACATAATATATATATATATATATATATATACGGGTCGACTTGAGAACCTCCTCCTTCTTTTTTCGTCGGTTAAAAAGACTGATTGACTTCTGTAACAAATTTAACATTATTAGTAAAGAACAGTTTGGCTTCCAAAAAACTAAATCCACAACGTTAGCCATCTACAGTCTTATAAAAATAGTATTAACGAATATTAACCATAACTATCTTACTACAGGGCTGTTCTTCGATCTATCTAAGGCCTTTGATCTGGTTTCTCATGACCTGTTACTACAGAAATTGGAGGCAACTGGAATTAGAGGCATTACACTTCAATGGATATCCTCATATCTAAGTAATAGACAACAATGCGTTAATATTACAAAAAATGATAGAAATAACGATATGACATCTCACTATTCTGAATTAAAATCCAATAAATACGGCGTCCCACAAGGAAGTGTACTAGGCCCTATTTTATTCCTATTGTATATAAATTCTATCACTACTATAACTAATCATAAATTTATACCATTCGCTGATGACATCTCTATTATTGTGTCATCTGATAAAAAAACAGTACAATTAATGACCACGAGACTGAAATTAATAATGTGATTGAAAGACTAATTGAATGGCTAAATAAAAATAACTTATCTATAAATCTAAAAAAGTCCGTATACAAACAATTTAATAAATCAAATAATGCAAAACCCAATATTAAAATGAATATAAATAGAATTCACGAAGCAACGCAAACTAAACTAGGCGTAACCTTGGACCAAGACATCAACTGGAAAGCACATGTTGATACTGTATCCAAACGAATTAATAAGTTTGTTTATGCATTGAAACAGATTAGAAACATAACAAACATTAAAACGTCTTTAACAACATATCATGCATATGTTGAATCAGTACTACGCTATGGCTTAATTATGTGGGGTAACAGCACTGATCAAAATAGAGCATTTGTCGCACAAAAAGGATGCATTAGAGCATTAGGTGGGCTTAAATCCGACGAATATTGCAGGCCGGTATTTAAGAAACTTGATTTGTTACCGCTGCCATCCCTTTATATTTATGAAATCTGTTTATTTGTATGGAGGCATAGGGAATTGTTTGCGAAAGCAAGCGATGTAAATTCTCGCAGCAGGCGCGAGCCCTACAGGCTCGTGTTAGATGTCCTCCCAAGGCTTGCGAAATATAATAAAAGCTGCATGTTTATGTATGTCCAGGTTTATAATAGAATACCAAATGAATTAAAAACATTAAATAAAAGATTGATTAAAATTAAATTGTACAAATGGCTATCAGCTAATAGTTTTTACAGTATTAAGGAGTTCCTGGAAGATAAAATCCCATGATGACTGATTTTATCGTTATGCATGTAAAATTTGCACGCTTATATCTATAAAGCAAAACATGTCTGTTCACATTATTAACATTACCATCTTTTATACCACGTTTTAGCAAATAAATGATATTATTATTATTAAAAAAAAATGTGAATTGAGAAGATACACTAATCATACGAAGGAAGATTTCCACAGAATTTATTTTTTTGGCTTCCATAAGCAGATGTATCATATCCGGTCTCATAATATTCCACTGCTCACGCTCCTTCATTGTGCCTGACACCAAATGCCTGAAGAAATCTTGGGCTGTCTTTGGTAGGAAGTCAAAGTCTACAATCTGTCTGAAAAACATACATTATTAAAAATTTCAATAACATTTTATTCAAACTATTTCGGAGTTTCTTTCGAAAGAAACTGCAGCTACACCTACACTATGTTTATATACCAATTTTGACCAGCCTCCTAGAAATGGTACAATTTATTTTGATCTTATAAAATACCTAATGTTTGCATTATGAATTCCTATGCTCTTAATTCCAATTTATTCGGGTTCGGCTCAGTATTTTTCCTTCTTGAATTTCTATCAGTCGTCAATTCAGTATGCACCTCTTAACTAGCCAAAATATTATTAACTCAAACATTTTTAATTAAATTTCTAACAATTCTCGGGAATTAGAATACAAGTCATTAAGATTATTAAAAGAAATATAGTTTCATGTAAAAATGTAAGTAGTTTTAAAAGATATGGTACACAACCTACTGTATGAACAACCAGTATTCGAGGAAACTTGAAGTCGGCGATTATCTTGCCCATCGCGTAGAACTCATCGTTTTCTTCAGTGTGAGAGTCTACCTTCAAACCGAAAGCACACGAAGGTATCAGACCGTTAGAGTAGCGCGTCGTGAGGTCCTTTCAGTCAACATCTACTTAGTTATCTGAATACAAAAATAATTAAGATGATAGGACAGATGCATATCATGAGGTTCTGTCAATTTTAGATGATCCTATTTATTATGAGACATTTATCAGATAAAGAAAAAGTAAGTAATAATGTAAGTACCTTTCGAGTTCTCAAGCTTTGTCATGAGTGACTTTATCATCTGGTCACCGACCTCCATGAAAGGTACCATCAGATCTTTGAACTGGTGAACGCTGGACTCAATGTGGAACGCATGTTAACTTGAAATTTCAATCTTAAAAATATATTTATTTTGCTGTAGGCAAAATGAGTAGATAGCAATAGTATTGAGTTAATTGGCTGAAAAATTCAAGAAACTTACAAAGGAAAGCAAAGAAGCCACAAAACAGGTAATCATACAAGTTACAAAGGTCCGCTGCAAAGGCTACGTTTTGTATTCGAATTATATTATTTTTAGGTAGGATGCTTCTATATTTCACCTCTCTAAAATAATAAACTCCTCGTAATACAGATTCGGGTCCGTTGATGGCGTGCTCAACGAAATGCTGAAAGTCTTTGATAGTTATCTTCTTTAACAATTCAAGGTCCTGGATTAACACCATTTTCGGATTCACTGTTTCAAGAATTCATATCTGCCCACGATCTTGAGAAACAGTATTTAAAAATATTGATTTATGTGCATACATTTTTATACTTTCTAAAGTATTCTCTTATATCTAAATCACAGTAGTCTATCACTAATCATTTCTATCTCTTATCTTATCATGAATGCCAGCACTAAAACTCTTTTATTGAAGGATATTTCTATTCACATTTGGTAATAATACAATTTATACCAGAATCACTATAAAGATTATTACATTTCTTTTTTAAATCTTTATTATCAATGCTCATGCCGTTTCTGTATGTGAAGAGGCCTTTGTCATGCAGTGGGACAATAATAGGTTGGCATTCTTATTATTATTATATTACCATTATCATTATGTCCTCACTTTTCCTCCGGAAAACTGTTTTAAGGTTTGCTATATTTTATTTATTTTATTACCTAAGAAAATTTTACATCTAGGATACAGATAGTTGACAGTTAGTGAAATAAGGCCAATTAAAATTTTTCACGGACATGGTAGCACAAGAAACAGTAGACAGGCAAGAGAAAGTAAGAAATAAGCACTCGTAGAGAATTAAGAAAAGACTGAACAAGTTTCAGTGATGTTCAAAGGAGTTTTTTCATAACTGTTTTTTTTTTAGGAATACTGGTGGGGAATAAATCAAAGTCGTCCCTATTCTATCATGACCGATACATATATCATGATCGATATGACTATATCGTTGATGCCATATGGTTGGAACATTGGATCGGCCTGCCGGAGGTACAGTATCACTATGGTGATCAACACCGGCACCCATATCAGTACGATTATCATTGTCTGAAAAAAAAGTTGCAAGTTCAATCGTTGGTAGAACTTTTCGTCTATTTTGTAGAGTCAAGAAAGAAAAAACTGGGGCAACAAGAAAAAAAAAAAGTGAAAAAAAATAGTCAATGAAATAACAATGAAGATTTTTTTCTAGTCTCGTGCAAATCAGTGTTAAGTTAAACACTTAATTATGTATTTTATGATCAGCCTGGGTTTTAGGTTCAAATATTGGTCGTTCTATTTAAGTAGTAATTATTCAGTCTATAATAATTATGACAGCTGCCCGGCACGCGCACGGCAGTAAACAATAATTCGATTTAGTTAATATTCTGGCTGAGATGTTAGTCAAGGCAAAACATTTACAAAACTGACGGTCGACTCTTCTTTTTTGTTAGAAGTATTAGTTAATTTTATTTTATTTAATGTCTGGATCTAAGTCCAAATAATAAATGGACCAAACGAAGAGTTCCTATTCCTTCCTATCCTATTCTAAATTGCACTGAAAGTAAACTGTAAAACTCATTCTAAAATAAAAAATTATATCAGTAACGATTTCAATTTCATTTCAATCTTTTAAATTTTAAGCATATTAGTACGAGTAAAAAATGGGCGGACTAGTTTTTGCCAACTAGTCGCCGACTACAAATAAGGCCGACTAGTCGGGAAACCCGACGGTACAACATTAGTAAAAAGTATTTTATTATGACTGCTAGTAACAGCCGGCCAGTATCTGCGAAGGTGCTAAATAAACAGCAGTAGTAAAAAAAATGACACTAAGTACCCTCCGATATCGATCTTGCTCCAGAGCATGGTCGATTTTGGTTAATCGTTTGTAGATAAGCCAAAACATATTATGTATTGGATCTCTATTATAACAATTTAAAAACAGGTATTTTATACGTTCATACGTCAGAGATAAGATAACACATAAAAATCACTTATATGTTTGTAAACAATCATGCGTCACCGGCAACGTGCTACCCAACTCACAGCCGCAGTCTGATTACGAATCATGAGTAAACAATAAAAACATGGTATACGCATGTATCTTCTATGTATATCTATGTTTGGCTTTAGGTAACAAAAGCAATCTATCATTAAATTTATTTTAGCATTTTCTGTGCTCCAAGCGTTTTATTGCTAGGGTCTAATGTTTGGAGTACCACAATGCACTGTCATGAGCCAAAAAGGATTAAAGTTACAATGACGACCAGCAGACATTTTTCTTAAAAAGAGTGACTCAAATGACAATAAAAAACAAAAAACTTTCATGAAAAATAATCAGATTCTTATTAATTAATTACAATTTTAATCTTACTTAAATTTTGACATGATGATCATTTTAAAACATAGAATAGTGTCGGTTTGTACTTTACACAAGACCTTTCCACTTTGATAGTCTGATATAATTTGTTCATGTGTTTTAAGTAGATCATTGTCACTATTTAAAACTACACTAATCTCAAGGGGTTTGGTTCATTTTAGTCTTCGAACAATGTTTGTGTTGTCGAACAACTCAATTGCGTCGACGTTCACATGGCGGTGGATTCTGTGTTCATGAGCCTCAGCCTGTATTCTGGTCGTCATTCATAATTGGGTAATATTAAAAATAATTGTACATTTTAACATACCGAAATGTCCACGTTGGGTTCTATCGAAATAATGCGTATCTTTTATAAAACCAGTGGTACCTAGACATAAAGTATTAGGGATGAATAATATGAATTACAAAGCATAATAAAGCATATAGTTTTAAAAATGCACATTTTTCTATTTTTACTTACTACTATTTTTCTTAATTACAATTTTTCTCCCATGTAAATAATTATGTCCTCGAAGACATGTGCGTTACAAAAGAGTCTTTAGTTTTTTACGTGTTACATATCTCACAAATTCAAGCTAAAAATAAATTTTAGTATTATTAAGACTATCTAGATTCTGCATTTTTTTTTCAATAATAAAGAAATAGATAATTAACTTAATATCAAATCTGCGTCCACGATTTGTGTCATTTTTGTTATTATATTTTGTAACACCAATATTTGGTAGTTTTTAAAATGATGAATTGGCAACGCTGTGTTCTTTTTTAGCAGCCAATCAGGTAGGTATAAATAGTAACAGTCAGCCATTTTTCTACGTGCATTTTTCTGAGTGCAGTGTACTTATGCCAGTGGCGAATTTTTTCAACAATCAAACGTTCCTTTTGTACGCTGGTCTGTTTATCAAACGGCAAGTTGTTGATTTATTATTTGACCATTTAAATATTGTATTACTCTCGCCCAAATCAAAAGTAAACAACAATTTCAGCTAAGGAGCTTTATTGATTTTTATTTCGTTTGAGATTATATTCAACACGCGTTTTATATTCCTTTTCGTTACAATTTGTTACAAAAATTTGTCACGTTACAAAAACGAGTTAACAAAATAGAAGTAAGGGTGATTTTATACTGCTGAAAATTACGTCACATGTTTATTTTGCTTACAAAATATTCTAGCATTTCCAACCTTACCTACTAGGAATACTAGTAGATAAAGGGAAAGTATTAATTTGATAATGTTATTTATGGTTTTACTCGCGTATACATTTCGAGTTTGTCCAACTAGTTTCAACCAGCCGTGCTATAACCACTGTGTTTTGAGCTCATGACTAAGATCCGTTCGAGATTGAAACTAGTCAGGCAAAGAATTTATGAATACGTTACTAAAATCCTACCTAACATTAAATTAGTTGTCTTACAAAATATTTTTAATATAAAAATATATGAAAATATTATTGCTTCATGTTTTCTAAAGTTCGTTAAGCCAGATAGTAATCTGACATTTCAAGTATTTTTGTGTTTGCTTTTTAGTATACCAGTTTGACAGTACACCTGTCAAATTACTATCTGGGTTTAAAAAACGAATTATACAGCTTAATTGGAGGGGTTAACAGGAATCTGTTAACAACACCACACCTGACACTGACCTGAAAATTGTAAAATACTTAGGAAAAATTGAATTTCACCGGCTACCTTGCCGCATCCTCTGTAATGCCGTGTCTTAACCAACACATAACAATTTGTCTTTCATCTTCATGTTTTGTGTGTATTTTCTTGTGTATGTACCTAAAGTTTTCGAACAACACGACAATTAATAATTTATACAAAAAAAAAACTTTATAACTGCTACATTTACTACTATTAAACTACTACTACTACTTTTATTTTATTTACTATGTATTAAAATTTAATAAAATTTTAAGTGGTTAGATCTATAATTAGAGTAAACTAATTGTACTGTAAATTAGACTAAGTAACTTAAAAACATGATTGTAGTACTCATAGTAACAAACAACTTTCCAAAAGAAACACTTTTTATGGCAAAATCGTAGTTCGGCAATTATTTGCAACAATTTTAATCGTTTCTTTGCGAAAATTGTTTGCCAGTACCTACTATTATGTCTTATGTGTTTAATTTTCCAACACTAATTACCAGTAAACAATTTTGCAGAAAAAAGGCGTTCTTTAAAAAAAATGTTTGCTAATTAATTTATCTATATAGTGAAAACGGTTACTTACCCAGTATTCTTCATCAACGACAAGAGTCGCTCAGAAAAAAAGTTAATTACTTAAGAAATGATTATAAATACAATAATGTGCCAATAACATAATCATGAAACTGATAAATTGATCTAGATTATTAATTAGGATAAGAAAAAATATGAAACCATTAAAAATGTGACACTGTACCTGATGTGATTTAAGAGTTTTTATCAAGAGTTGTTTTTGTATTATTAAGAGTTCAGATGAACCTATCCAAGTTGTATCTAACTATAGTTCAGTTATCATTTGATAAAAAAAAAACGGTAACCTATGTTGTTTTGTTCATAGTGTGAAATAACCATAATACCATGATATAACTATTAGTTCCTTTTTGTTTCCTTTTTGTAACACTTATCATTTTGGTAACGAAATTCATTTTCGTTTCTTTTTGGTAACTGTACAATTATTTTTAATATTACCCAATTATGATAAAACAATTATAGTACGAATAGTGATATTACTGTATAAAACGTGTTTTTTTTTGTAGTCATTAGTATCATGATCATACCATTGTGTATAAAGGCTTGTTATTTTCAATGAGGCACTACATAAAACGAAAAAGACAAGAATAATAATTGTGCTTTTATTGTAATACATTTTACCTTCAGATAATAAAAAACACATTAATTCCATTAAACAAGCATTATAAAACAAAAATGAAACTTGCTTTAAACTACTTCCTCAGTCTAAATCTAAGCCAGTGTCCCCCTTGCAGCCTGATGTTCATGTTATCAGTAGCTAGTTTGGCGGGGATGCATGTCGTCGCACAAGGAGAGAGTTCCATATGCCGTAGAAGCTGGTAAATCATCACCTTCAACTCGCAAAGAGCAAATCTTGATCCTGTTGATGAACAGTACAGTTAGTTGTGTAATAATTTTAGAAATTATTCAGACGCCCTCTTTTTTAGGTGATAATTTATAACAACATTCAGTGATGTAATTATAGGCTATAAAATCTCACCAATGCAATTTCTAGGTCCAAAACCGAAAGGCATGTATGCTAGCAAATTGATCTTGTGTTTATTTTCTTCGGAAAAACGTTCAGGGTCAAACTTCTCAGGTTCAGGGTAATACTGAGGGTCGTGGTGGAAGGCAAATGTTGGTATCATAACTGCTGACCCTTTGCGTAACTGTAAGGTTAAAATATACATTAAAGGTACACTGAAATATTGAAATCGTCACTTGTCAGCTGATATTGAATGATCGCAAAACTTACAATGAAATCTTTTTCGGCGGCCTCGTTTGGTCTTCCCATGTTGTAATCTCTGTTGCATACTCTATCCGTAGCTACAGGTGGTGGCCACTTCCTCAATACCTCTGAAATAATATGTGTAATTACAGTAATTCAGCTGATACATATTTCACTATTTTACTACGTGATTACTAATTGAATGAACAAAATCATACCAGAGACAACCATATCCATATACGTCATGGTCTGTATGGAATTGAAATCAAACTTGCCCCCGTTCTTGGTCTCATGTTCCCTGATTTCCTGTGCCAAGCGTTCCTGTACATCAGGGTTCACTGCCAGTTCATACATCAAGAAAGACATGCTGGAAGAAATAGTTTCAAAGCCAGCGACAAAGAAGAGGAATGCTTGGGCGACCAGGTCAACATCTTTCCATTCTGCAACATACGAAATCAGAAATTGAGTCGAATTTCATAGAGTACTTTGTATTTGTTTTATCCATTTATTTTTATCATTGCCTCGAGTTATTTCTTTCTTTCCAATTGAAGATTCTTCAACGGTAGCGAATCCAGCAGCTTCATCATTAGATTTGACATCTTCATGAGATAATTTACCTGAAAGAATACGCATGTCATACTATTTGTTAGCATAAATATCAGTACTCATTTTGATTACGTAATGAGTCACAATTGTACCCTCAAAAAGAACTAAATGAATAGTATTTAGTTCATTTCGAATTCATCCAATTCTTTGCCTTAACTATTAAATGGCACCTTTCTTGGCTTCCATAAGCAGATGGATCATGTCAGGTCTGATAATGTGGCGCAACTCTCGGTCCTTCATCGTGTCTAGCACCAGTTTTGTGAAAAAGTTTTTGACCGGGTCTGTTACTATATCCCATTTAAGAATCTGTAATCGATTTTAATAATTTTTTTTTAAATTGGTATAGATAGAATAAAATACACGACACGAACAAAAAAAACGATGAATACAAACTCAGATTCACCTTTGTAAGTTTCGGCAAACATATAAGAAAGAAGAACACAAGTATCTGACGGATACTGAAATTAGTAGCGGTCTTGCCCATCACGTAGAATTGGTTCTCTGTGTCAGTTTGGGAGTCTACCTTGAGACCGAAAGCGCAAGAAGCTATCACATCGTTAGCGTAGCGCGTTGTAAGGTCCTTGCAGTCAACCTCTATGTAGTCATCTAAATAAACAAAGATTATTGAAATAATAAAGCAACATATTCTGAATATCAATAATATTACAACTATGGTATCGTACTGTTTGATTTTGATAGTGTCTATCTGTCAAGTATTTGTGCAAAATATATTACTACATAATACCTTCCGAAGCCTTAATCTTTTGCTTGAGTGGCAGAATCATCTGATCGCCTACCTCCACCATGAAAGGCACCATCAGACGTATCTTAGAACTCGTGAACGCTGGACTCAATGTTGAACGCATGTCTTTCCATTCTTGGCCTGAAGGAGATTAAACAATTTAATGTTTTACTTACTTGATTACACCCATATTACACTTCAAAGAGAAAACTACCCTGAAAATTCTAGGAATAAGGGAAGCTAGACGTAATAATTACCTTTCAACAAGAACAAAGTTCTGGCAAAGAAGGAGTCACTTCCGAAGTTGCGGTGATCAACGAATACCTCAAAATCTTTTACAGTGATCTTCTTAACCAGTTCAAGGTCACGTAGAACTACTAACTCGTTTATGAATTCAAATCTTCCTATGAACCTGAAAAAAAAACAAATTTTGTCGTCTGCATTGAAACGTTTTCGCTTACATTATGGATTGACGTTAATAAATATCTCAACATTAACTTTTGCTCGGGTAGTTTTTGAGGTAGCTTAAACATTACGTACTTGATCCACTTGGTGTTTGTTGATGATGTTATAAAACTCCCTGTCACTGTTGTTTACATAGCAAATAGTGGTATACGAATCGGTGTGGGGTAGGTACTTACCAGAACTAAAAAGTGAAAGTAAAAACTTTTTACAAAAAAAAAACAACCGGCGGCGTCCAAAAAAAACACTTGTCCGTGGATAGGTGACCATCTTTACATTCCTAGACCCCTCCGTGCCTCGGAAAGCACGTTAAGCTGATGGTCTCGGGAATCATTCGTGGAATTTTGACAGTCGTTACGGGTTCTCAGTAACCTGAAAGTCTGACAACCAGTCTTACCAAGGGGACTACCTAGTAACTAGGTTGTGGAGGTCAGATAGGCAGTTACTCTAGTTTTACTGGAAGCCGACCCCAACACAGTTGGGAAATGGTTAGGCAGATGATGGTGTCTTTGGTTCTGTATTTTTGTTTTGCTACTGACTTCCGAAATTAAAGTATTTTTTCACTATGAAGTGTTTTTTTTGGAAGTCGGTTGTTTTTTTATGTTATTAAGGTACCATTTGAAACAAACAGCGTTGATCAAGCTGAGAAAGTAACAGTGTAATTTTGCTCTACGGTTTCGTGGGTATTGACGCAGGAGCATCCGCTAGTTGCTAACAACGTATTACGTTAGTGTGCTACACAATCTTCGAATGATAGTTATCTTACATTACAAAATTAAACCTCATTGGTCTATGACTCACAAAAAAAACTACAATCTATTGTGTTTTTAATTATGTCACTTCAATTTAAAATTTTCTTTTCTCACCTTTCTTCCGGAAAGCTGTTATACAAATTACAAATATCATAAGCAAAGTGGTCTAAGCGAAACATGACCTTGCCCATGTTGCCCAGCAGTGGGATTGGCTTGAAGTGCTTGATGCCATGCCGGCTGAATGTGGAGTAGACTTGCCGGAGATACAGCACCACCACAGCGATCAGAACAACTACCCAAATCAGCAAGATTATCATTATCTGGAAGAGAGTAGCAATTTATAATTATTTTTTTCTTCTTTATTATTCTTACTGTAGATACCCATTGCAGACTTTTAGTTTTCAGCAAGACTGGTACGCAGCGCTGATTCCATAAGATAAGGACTAATTGAAACTAATAAAGCTAGAAAAAGGATTTTGCTGTAAGGGGAACTACTGCAGTTATAGATACAATTTTTATTTTCCAAAGAAGGGTCCTATGTCAAATTGTGCTACATTAATAACTTGAATCTATATGGGGTACATAATAAAGAGTAACTATAATCATCCTGTAATCAGGGTTGGGCAAAATACATGCCTTGCTTTAATTAAAATACAAGTTACAAAATACTTTCTCACATGTATTTAAAATAGGAAATACAAAATATTCTCAAGTCGTGTATTTGAAATATAAATTACAAAATATAGTATTTTAACTCTGTTCATTAAAAATAAAAGTTACAAAATACTTTCTGAGCCTTTTAATATAGTAAATTGTCGTAAGTGCCCTAATGTAAATGATAAATGATTTTATTTCTGTAAGTAGGTTTGTACAAACACTTTTACACATCAATCATACTTTTTAAACTAGATGAGGTCGACGATTCCTATCTGACTACTCTGAGAAGAAAGGCCGAAACAAACTCAGAGGTCACAGTCTCTTTTAAAGTCCAGACATAATCTTGGTCAGATTATGTGATGACCATGTAGATTGGTATCTGAAATAGTCTTTTAAGGAAAGAACCACACAGATTGAGTGGACTTGTCTAGTCAGTGCATGCATTTTTCAGTAACCGTGCAGCTAAACTCAGAACTTAAGGAGCTCAACGATTCGACGAACAATACCAATTGTTTTTTAAATAAAAAGTAGTATTTTTTAGGTTAGAACGTTAATGTTTATGAACTGCCGAACTATACTTAACTGCCCATTCCAAGTTTTTACTGGTCATTCATTTATAACACTACTTGAGTATAAGCAGTAAAATGACTGAACGGGCACGAAAACCTAAAAAGAAACACGTATCTTCGGCAAAAAAAAAAATGTGGAGAGTTCATAAGATCCCCGTGTAGAATCCTGTTGACTCCGTATTTAAGTTGAATATATAATTTCACTGGCTCACTACCACACCATGCTCTATCGTGGAGACCCTGCTTCACTTTTGTCTGTTTCCCGCCATTCCTCGTGACTGACAGATGACATTAGTGACAGCAGCTACTTACCCTTCTTGTGTGAATGAGACAGTATTTACATAACTATTAAATATATACGCTAAACCCTGGAACCCCTAAATAGTCTCACATTGTTTCTAGCGAGGCAACACATTTCTAAACTTTAACCCAAATAAGATTATATCAAAGAATTATGTAAAAAAATAAAATAAAATAAAAGCATCGTAATTTGGGAGCAGTTCTTTTTCTCAGTCAATTACAATCTTAAATAAACACTGCTATCGCAAGAATGAATAAACAACAAGAGTTTAATGTCACGTTGTCAGATAAGTAAAAGCTTTTTTGTTTAGCTAATCTATTTGTTATACATTGGCGTAATTATAGCATTTTGCACTTGACCAGTAATCAGTTACTGAAGAGGTACTAGAGACAACTTACCTATTTATGGGTTGAAGATAGGTCTGAATAATTCTTGGTAGTAAGAAGTGATAAAACCTGATTTAATAAAAAAAAACAACGAGTTATTCATCCAAACATTATCTGCAACGTTTTGAAGAGATCAAATGGTCTGACCTTTAGTTGACCACAACGTAAATTGGTTGAATTTTGTTTGTTATAGCCTGTCGTCTTAGTTGACCTTGAAGTTCTCAATTGATAAAAAAATGTTTGTGTTAATTTTTTCTAAAAAACAACCGGATTAAGTAAACTTTAAAATTAAATCAAATCGATGAATGACAGACATACTCTTCTATCCTTAACTCCTTATCTAGGATAATTATGACAACAAAATAAATAAAATGGGTTATCTTACATTGAAATATGGCAGTCAGGGATCAGACACAACAATAACACAAAATTAAATGTGAACAAAGTAATCGGTACAAGCGCGTTCCCCAGGTCACTGACAAATTCACTGTGAGTATAGACTCGTAAACATGATACATGAACAAACGTATATATCTGACGTTTATAGGGTTGGCTGATTATATCGGCAATTTTTTCCGCGTTTATTTCTTTATTGGTGCTGCGAGCGTTGTATTGCTGGGGTCTGATAAAAGGCGTGCCACAGGGCACCGGTCTTGGTCCCTTAAATAACTGACCAGTGTATTTTCTCTCTCGAATGATTACGTCAATATTCACTCACAATTATAATTGAGCAGACGGTTAATAAGTGTTAGTAAGATTCTGTATCCGTTTCTTATCATTTATTTATTTACTGGATTTATGTGGGATTGGTGTCAATACTCTGGTTTTACGGTGAAGCGGTCAACCAGATTTCAGACTGGCTAAAGTAGAGTCATCCTTCATGGGCTTACTGTTTAAAATGTTACAATAAAATACCTCCCCACATTCTCCAACAGAATGAATCGAAATTTAAATCTTGTATAAAACGCACACTATGCAGTTAAGCATATTATAGGTTGGGGGATTACATCGCTGACAAAGATGCTTGGCTCAACTCTGGTTCTGCTCCACAGGGGCGCATAAATTAATTGATTAGCATTCGAAAATGTTGTTGGAACAGCTGAAGATTGTAAAAACTATCTTTGCATTGTATAAATTCAATCTCTTAACAAAGTATCATTGCACAGCACATGTGTGAGCACTATGTACTAAGTAAACACGAACCTAGTGAATGGTGGCTTTATAGTAGGTACCTACTATAAAGCCACCATTCACTATGTTCGTGTTTCATTGACTTGAATGTGCCCTGGCGGCTGAGAGTATGTCATGGTCACTCAAATGTCTCGCTGGTGGTGGCATGTGTTGGATCATTAAGTTCCCTTCAAAACGGTTGAGCTGAATGGTGCTGATCCATACGTCATGTTCGTGAACGGGCGCCGTCAGTAGGGACTGGTCATCTTTTGGCCGCCACGGGTTATGTTAATTTTAAATTTCGAATTGTTTTTTTATTTTTATGTTTTATAATACGGACGCTTTTAAGTAAGTATTTTTTTTAAACATGGTGTAAATGATATATTGCATGCAATATAATAAAAGAAACAGAAAAGTTCTAACATGTTCAGCCACATATCGTGGCGTACAAATGGTACATAAACCGTGATAATATTCATCAAAATTACATTATAGAAATTATATAGGTACCTATTAAATCATCATTATTCACTAAAGATTAGATTAGATTATCATTACAATTCAGCATACACATTTTTTTTTTTTTTTTAAATATATTTTAGATAAAATTAAATGTCATAGTAGTCATTAAATAAATCAGTCAATAAAATATATGAATAACTGTCATTAAAATATCAATTCCAAATTACAATTATTCCACAAAAAATACAATAGATCACAATAACATGTCAATAAAGTACAACATCGTCATCTCAAAAACGAAGAAAAATTATCCTTTTTCATGAACTCTGCTTTACGGTAATATGCTCTTTCAGTTAGTAAACTCTTCAATTTATTTTTAAGTGCAGATATATTTAATGTTCTCCATGATTTGGGCAAGTTACTAGAGATGCTCGGACCCATGCAAAAGAAGCTCTTACGCATAAGAGTGGTTTTAGCGCCATGACCACAGAATTTGAAATTATCACGTCTATTCCTAGGGACAGCATCCGACAAAAGCTGAAATAAATGAGTATTCGCTTTAGTGAACATTACTGTTTCCAGGATATATAATGAGGGCAATTTCAATATCTTTGTCTGACTCGGGGCTGGCTGAATGGCTCCAACGTGAATGTATACGTTCATCCGTGGTGGGGCGATCCAGACTGCCAGGCGCTTCTTCTCCTGCAACCGAGCGGGTTGCGGGGGCAGGTTGCGGATAGCCCAACTCCGGCTGCGGGACCGGCTGTCAAAGGTTGGTTCCGCAGTCGGAGCATCTTGACAGAGATCCCGGACAAGAGAAGTTCCCGAAAACTAAATCCCCGGCTCAGGATTACCTATACACCCCTCTTCCTGTGTAACAATCGCCTAAACAAGCTATCCCTACATATCCACACATCCTCTCGATCCCAAACCCCTAGGCCAAAATCCCAGACCTAGGGTGACCCCAATGAACCCTACCCATTACCAAATGCCTTGCCTCCTATCCCTATATCCCGTCGGTCCTAGAGGAGGGGTAACGTCGATTCCAAAAAAGCCTACCCCATAATATCAACAATCATGCAGGAGGAAAATTCAACTACCCAGGCGGGTCCCCGGCCAAGCCGGGGTATCCCACACCGCCACGGCGGTCAGCCCACATCGTAATCTAGGGGGGGCAACCAACTGCACCTTGTTGCCGCGCTTTTTAGTGTGCCCGGCAGCTGGCTTAGCGCCAACAACCCAGGCAGCGACTTACGCGCCAATAGACCCGACACTGGCTGCGATCAACGCGCCTATTTTTGCCAATCCGGCTGCGACTCACGCGCCAACACCCACCACAACGTGCATGCCTCCCACGAGCCTCTGGCAACAGAGCATCGTTCGGAATAGCGTCGCCAACCCCGACAGTGACCAAGACCGACACAGACAGAGAGGGACGGGGAAGGATGACGGGCCTGGCAGCTCTATCACTCTCCCGGCTGGGAAAGTACGCCTGCTGAAAAAGCGCAGAAAATACATGGCCTGGGAGAGGAAAGTAGGTGACCGAACGCACGACACCCGCGAAGGCACCAGCCAGCGCAAAGTGTAATTGGACGCCGAAAGACGATTTACTTCACAGTAGGTTATGACATAACTATAATAATAAATGGTACCCACGAAAACACCCTATGCAACCTAATGCGCCAAACCTTGAAAATAGTAGAGGAGTTGTGCAATAAACACCAGCTATCAGTGAACCCTACAAAAACCGAACTAATTCTCTTTACAAAAAAGAGGAAATTGACGACACTCCAACTACCAAGTTTCTTTGGAACTACTCTAAGCCTTTCAACCGAAACCAAATACCTGGGCATCTATTTGGACAAACAACTGAACTGGGCAAAACATACTAACTACATCACTACAAAAGCCAGCCTAACCCTGTGGCAATGCAAGCGAATGCTTGGCAGGAATTGGGGGATTAGCCCTAAGGTCACTTACTGGCTATATACAACAGTCATCCGACCAATTATCACATATGGTTCACTTGTCTGGTGGCCCAGGACAGATCTGAGCACAGCCCAGAGAGACCTCGAAAAACTACAACGGCTCGCTTGTGTAGCAATCACTGGCTGCATGTGAACGACACCCACTGCTGCCCTACAGGCGATGCTTGGACTGCCACCTCTACACCTCATCGTGCGAGAGGAGGCAGCCCTGGCTGCCTTTAGGCTGTATATGGCAGGGACCCTAAGCAAAGACTCTAGAGTCAAACACATACGCATTAAGGAAGATGCGATCAAACGACAACCTTTGATGGCATCACCTTACGACAAAGGCCCGAAACTGCACTGCTTTCAAAGACATTATAACATAATACTTACAGAAGAACGTGATGACTTCTCAGGCCCGAAAGAGCTGAGAGTATATACCGACGGATCGAAGACCGACGCCGGAACCGGAGTCGGAGTTTTCTCGCACGACCTTAATATAAATATATCCAGCCCACTGGAAATGTTCAACACCGTCTACCAGGCGGAGTGTATAGGTATCATACAAGCGATGTACGCTATAGAGGCCAGGAGAGTTATGGACATCCATATACGCATACTCTCCGACAGTGCCTCAGTCCTCCAATCCTTGGGAAGAAAGTATATTACCTCGAGTATAACACTAGAATGTCACAATGCTCTAGAACGTGTGGCGGTATCTAACCGCAACACAGTGACACTGCAATGGATTAAGGGACACAGTGGATCACTAGGTAACGATGCAGCTGACGAACTGGCTAGAAAAGCATCCAGCGCGTCAGTCTGTGGACCCGAACCCATCTTGCCAATCCCCTTTAACCAGCTACGCAGATGGTTACAGGAGTACACCCATACACAAGCGGAGAGTTGGTGGACCTAGGCACCCAGCTGTAGGCAGTCCAGGGAAGCCATGCCATTCTTAGATGGCAAGCTAACGAAACGTTTATTACGTCTGAGCAGAAACGGTTTGCGCCTGGTGATGGGGACCATCACCGGTCACTGCTCGCTAAACAAACACTTTCACACAATAGGCATAACGGACAGTCCTCTGTGCAGGGCCTGCATGGAGGCTGAGGAAACCATTGCGCATGTGCTCTTTGAATGCACAGGCGTCACTCAAATTAGGTCACAAACCCTCGGGGCACCCATATCCTACGCAGATGCTCTCAGCAGACCAGGAGATATCATCAACTTCTGGAGGGAGGTTGGCTGGTTAGAATAACCACCGACGGCCGCCATGGTCCACGCACAATGGTCCACATGAAGGACTAAGTTCGGAAACCATTACCCTAAAGAAGAAGAAGAAGATGTCAATATCTTACGATCGATAAAATAAGATTTACAGCTGTCAGTTGTTTGCAGTCTAAACATCGATCTAATGCACCTTTTCTGTGCCCGAAACGCTATTTCATTGTCCGTGCTAGCCCCCAAAAGATTTAACGTGCACGTCTTTCTACATGGTTCTCACATGTATAATTTTAACATGAATGTCTACTTCAATTATACAAAATACAATGAAATTGAAATAAAATATGTAACGATACCTTGTCAATAAATCTATGAAAACATCATGTACGTAAGATTTTTTTTTAATCTTTTCAGCAAAAGAGGTGAAAGACATAACTATAGGACTAGAAATAGGGACCAATTACTTCAACAAGGTTTCAGACTGGCTAATGTAGAGTCATCCGCTTTTGATTGTTTTTCTTTTTTTTTTCTCGTTGTTGTAATTTGTAAATTGAAATTCTTATGTTACTCATAACATTAGTTTTTCCTTATTTCTACAAATAACGTTAATTGAACACCAGAGAGCACTTTTTATTATAGTAATCACAGCAATATTGAGCATTACACAGCCGTAATCAATTAATAATCTTCTCGTCTCGCCGTAAAGTTTTTTAATTTTATTTGCCTAGTGCCGGCGGCGCCTCTTTAGCACATATAAAATAAATAATTATAATTATAAATCTTTTTATTTGAATTTTTTTATTTTATTTTATAATAATTATTACACATAAATAGCTATTTTCGTGACACCACAGCAGCGGGCCCTATCAGAATACCAGCGCTGCGACACTTATTCTTTTTTAAATGTCGCAACATCATGCTGAGATAGGGGCCTTTTGGCCTCGTACAGGACGTTCTGTTGTTATTTTCATTTTACTTTTATTTTTATTTTATAATTTTTATATTTTTTGTTTTTTTTAGTGTTTAGTTTTTTTTCTTTCTTTCTTTCTTTTCTTTCTTTATCCTGCATGGGGTACTGTTTAAAATGTAACAATAAAATACCTCACTGGTCGGGGTGCCCTTTTTTTTTTGGATGCGAATTGGTGTGTCAGTTGGGTGGGAGTAGTCGTTACACGCCGTTTCGCACACAAAAAAAAAAAAGGTCACCCCGTCCAAATAGGTTAGGATAGGTTAGAATTGCGACCATCTGGACTAATTTCGATTTGTTGACTGCCGATACCTAACTGCCCGTTCAGTCATTATACTGCTCAATTATTTATTTAGTTAACACATAACATAACATCACGCCTGTATTCCCCGTAGGGTAAGGAAGAGGTATACCTATAGTACACCCACCAGCTAGTTTTAAGTCCCATGTAATAGGGGGCGAGCCTATTGCCATCAACCGGGCACAAATTCAGATTCCGGGCTGCTACTGAGAAATTCTAGAGCGAAAACCCCAATAACACTTTGCCCGATCCGGGAATCGAACCCGAGACCTCATGCTCAGCAGTAGCGCTTGCGACTACTAGACCAACGAGGCAATTACCTATTTAAATATTTGTTATGACTCATTTTTATTTAGTCACTTTAAATCAGTGCTTGATTTATTATTGTATGTGGTACATTTTTTTTTTATTATCATTGTAGTCTCTATATTATTTACCTTCCTTCCGGAATGCTGTTGTATAAATTAAGGAAACTATAAGCAAAGTTGTCTCGTCCCATGATGATTTTGGCCATGTTGCCCAGCTGTGGGATCGACGTGATGTCCTTGATGCCATGTCGGTTGAATGTAGAGTTGACTTGTTTGAGGTATAGCACCGGCACTCCAAGTACGATAACCACACAGAGCAGTAATATTATCACCATCTGTATCATCTGTATGGCCGGTCACGTACGCGAAGTGGAAAGTGGAGCGCGGGCGGAGGCGGTAACTGCGCGAGAGCAGTCGACAGATCGAGCAGTCAGTGTATGTAGCGTTCCAGCTTGACCGCTGGATGAAATTTCACCGTGCTGCTGACCGCCCGGAATAGTCGCAGCTTGAAGCAGCCGATCCTGACTGCTTCAAGGTCCCCGTGTATGGCTAGCCTAAGAAAATAAGTACCTATTTATATATTTCATTCTTAACTTAAGTTAAGAAGAAGTTCTTAAGTTAAGAACGTTGTAGACCTAACTTGTAGACTGTAGATTTGTGGACCTTTTTATATTTTATTGAGTACCAGTTACTTGTTGACAGGCCCACACTGTCCTCCCATATCTATCGACACTGTAATTGAAAACATTGTAAAAGCCCCTTGTTTTTAAAAGAGTAACCGTGTAGTTTCTTGCCGGCTCTTCTCCATAGGAAACAACCAATTGGAACCGTGCACCTAGCTTCTGACGTTTCATAAGTGCCCATGTTGGTTTATGTGAAATAAAATATTTTGATTTTAAGGATTTCTGAGGAGCTGTCTGAATTTGTTGCCGGGTAATCACTTTAAATTACAGCGCAGTTGCTCTAAGTAGGTAACTTATCCTTAATTTTGGAACAACACAGCGAGCGGCTGGGTTCAATGAAATAATTTGATCCGACCAATTGATGTTTCGACCAATTGAGGTAGTCGTAATGACCCAGTAGTTGAGACCTCACCTCTCATACATGGGAAGTTGTGGGTTAAAATCTGGGCAAATACTAATGTGACTGTTTTCAATTAATATGTACTTTCTGAGTTTAACTTGGACATTACTGACACGGGTGGAAGAAAAACGTCATGAGAAAACCTGGACTTATAGTTAATATAAGTCTGAAATCGCCAACCCGTCTTGAGCAAGCGTGGTGATTAATGCTCGTGCCTTCTCTGTATGAGAAGAGACTTTTGCCCTGCTTTGAGACATATTAAGCTGCTATATTAAACTGATATTATTATTAATTGATTTTAGTTGGATGAACTCTACAAGGACAGTCCTGACATGAAACGATACAACTGTACACCACGAATGTCTCCGAAACAAACAGTTACTAGCACTATAACGAAATAATATTCATAGTTTTTTTTTTAAACCTTTTCGGCAATTTTAAGTTTAAAAATATAAATGAGCCTTATAGCAAATTATTTTCATTAAAATACAAAATTCTGATTTCTACTTCCATAAATATCAATCTCGGGTTATAAAAACATAACAAACTCACTGTATGTAAACAACGCTCCGTCACTAGCAACTTGTTACTCACCTCACTGCGGAATTCACTCTGATTTTGAACTCTAAATAAATCAAACTAAATTTTATTACATACTCTATATGCTAGATAAAGGATAGGCTAAAAGATTATCTAATCAGATTAGTTTTTTACGACTTCAATTTAATTAGTTCGTCGGTCAAGTATTTTAAACACCAGGGTCTGTCATGACTTTGTGAGGTAGGGCCTAAAAGCCAGGCGTAAAAGAATAGCTACCAAAACATTTTTTTTTTTCTGTAAGTAGGTATATTTGTGTATAATTATACAAACACTTTTACACGTCAATCATATTTTTAAAACTAGATGAGGTCGGCGTTTCCTATCTGACTACTCTGACAATAAAGGCCGAAACAAACTCAGAGGTCACGGTCTCTTTTAAAGTCCAGACATAATCTTGGTCAGATCATGTGCAGACCATGTAGATTTCATGTAAGTTGCCAAGACTAACATAACGCTTTCACTGTAAAAAGTTAACAGATCTAATTTAGAGCCAAGTCCCTAACTCTACAAGACCTAACTCTAGTAACCTTAAATCTTGGTCAAAATGTACGGCTTGTCCGTTTTGCGGTCATCGCGCACATACCGCTATGGGCTTATGGCTTTCTATAAGCCCATAGCGGTACCTGCGCGATGACTTAATTTCTTAAAATTAAGTCACTGGTCTTTAATGTTGTGTCATGCAATAGTTCAATGGAACGGCCAAGCCATACATTTTGACCAATATTTAAGGTTTATAGAGTTAGGGGCTTGGCTATACATTAGATTTGATAACTTTTTAACAGTGAAAGCGTTTTGTGTGTCTTGGCAACCTTGTCTTGTAATGTGTTTGGTGGAATTTTATTTCTTTTTGCAGGTACTTATTATTCGTAGGAAGTACAGTCTTGTATCAAGTAACCGTGATAGATTAATTAATTCAACTAACCTCATATATACACTACTATATATAAACTACCTGTATTCGTCAATCCAAGTCAATGTATTTTGGATATCAACAAAGATACAAGATATATTTATTTTGTAAAACATGAGTACAGTTTATAGGTCTTATAATTAGTATAAGGTAGCTACATGTTTTGCCATTTATGGCGTACAAAATTAGTCGCACTAGACAAACATTACACCAAAAGACAAACAAATAAAAAAGGAAAGAAATTACAATGTCAAAATTTAAATTAAATTATAATGTCTAAATTTGATTAAGAATTGCATAGCCAAAATTTAAATTAATTTCTAAATTAAAATCTAAGTTATGAATTCTATACAAGAGAAATATCGTTATAGAATTCATCTACGCTGTAATAGCACTTCTCTAGTAGTAACCCCTGAAGTAACTTTTTAAATTTGTTTAGAGGCATACATTTAATATTATCAGGTATTTTATTATAAATATTTGGAGCAATACCAAAGAAACTCTTTTGCAATAAAGCAGTTTTGCATTTGTTTAGGTATAACAAATTCTTATATTGGGCACGAATTGGGGTTCTCTTAACTGCTGAATATTTTTGAAATAATTGTTCATTCGCTTTTACAAACAATGCTGTTTCTAATATGTACAAAGATGGTAAAGTTAGTATTTTCAATTCTTTAAAGTAAGGAGCACAACTATCCGTTGTTCTTAGACCACACATTGATCGTATACATCTTTTTTGCATCCTGAATATAACTTCTCTGTTAGTTGACTGTCCCCAAAAAACAACACTATATCTTAAAATAGAAGCGACCAGTCCATGATAGGCTGTTACTAATGTGTCTGTATTTACTTTCTTGGATAATTGGAATATCTCAAGTAAATCTGCATATCTATTATGCAGATTTACTCAGACGCTTGCAGATTTCCTCTACGTGAGGTTTCCAGGTTAGTTTATTATCTATAGTTATACCCAAGAATTTTGCATTTGTAACTTCTTCTACTATTGAGTTATTATAAGCAATGTTAACTGCTGGATACTTACGGCGCTGGTGGAAATGAATAACTTTTGTTTTATTTAAATTAATTACAAGTTTTTTTTTTTAAGCCAATTTATAATGTCACTCAGAGAATTATTTATGTCATTTTGATAATTATTAGGATTATTATATTCCACAATAGCCGTGCTGTCATCTGCAAATAATACCATTGTTTGATCTATACTTTTTTGGAGATCATTAATATATATTAAGAAAAGTGGTGGCCCCAGTACGCTACCTTGGGGTACACCATATTTTATATGCCTTGGTTTAGATACGTATTTTGTCTCCAATTTAGTAATAGGACAAATTCTAGTGATTTCTGTACACTGAGTTCGGTCACTCAAATACGATTCTAGGAGTTTCAAGATGTTTCCTCTTATGCCATACCCATGTATTTTTTGCAGCAAAATCTTACCATCTTACTTATCTTACATCCAAAGTAACTTTATTGCTATAAAATTTATGGTTGAGAACTACAATATTACTTATATTATTATTTTTGATACTATATGGTATAGCCATCAAACTACAATATTTGATTTTTAATTTTAACTTTATTTATGCAAAACACATTACACAAAATACTTACATTTCTAATACGCATCTTAGAGTAACATATTTTACAACAGTTTCCTTTGCTTCTGGTTCTTTAACTTCATAAGCAAAAAATGTTCATCCAATTTTAATGATTGCAATAATTGTCACATTAGAATCAGACTATTTGAACACAAGAAAATATATTTCACTTTGAAAAAAAAAACAGGCAGTGGATTATCAGGGCTGGTGGTATAAACTAAGTAGTAGCTTTGACAAACCGCGTAGTACGAGTAGATACGGTGGCCCAAATAACTTGTACAAGTGACTTCCATTGACATAATAGTAAACTAGATCTTGTGAATTGTTCATTAGAAGATTCAGCAAGAATTACTTGAGAAACAGAACCAGTCCCGAGAGTTTCGAGCAACATACCTTTAAAAAAAAATCGTTTCCTTTGGTGTAATTGATGTTTCATAGCTAAAAGTACTGTAATATTCCTTTCGTTACATGCAGTATTTGAACTTATTTTAAATATTCGATGTTTGGCTTCAAATCGCATTGACCACTAGGGAAACGATAGGCCCATATTTTTCATGAGCAGTGTGATAATGTACTAGAACGAGGGTGCAGGGCTTTCCTCTCTGCTTGTCTTCCCTTTAGTTGTCAGAGCCCCTAACTGCTGTAAACGTCTTCTTTTATAAAAGACCTGGTGTACAAGATTACTTCACGCTTGAAGAACCACACCAGAGGCAGATGTACATGCAGGTCACATTTACAAGAAAAGGAAAAAAAATGGTCAGAAATACAAATATTTAAAATTCAATATGGCGACAACCAGACGGGACCATATTACTAAGACTCCGCTGTCCGTCCGTCTGTCTGTCCGTCTGTTACCAGGCTGTATCTCATGAACCGCCACAGTCGAAAATTTCACAGATTATGTATTTCTGTTGTCGCTATAACAACAAATACTAAAAACAGAAGAAAAAGTATTTATGGGGGCTCCCTTATGACAAACGTGATTTGTTTGCCGTTTTTATAGATAATGTTACGGAACCCTTCGTGCGCGAGTCCGACCCGCGCTTGGCTGGTTTTTACTTACATTTTTTAAACTTATAATATACTTTGACTTTGAAGTTTGAATAATAGGGAATGGCTTAAAGAAAACTATGTCGGCGTCATGTGGCCGTTTGCCATGAATGTGATTTTCCCTCAACTTTTTCTTTTTTGTGTTTATGATTTTTGCGTCATGTTTACCGCAACTAAATGTATGTGTCAATGTATTTTCTTTCTTTCTTATTTATGATCTATACAAACATGGATGGATGGCATGATAGATGCTATGCCTAAAATGAAAGTGAACAATGATAACACGCTTGATATGGATGTAAGCTAAGAATAAAGACGAACTTTGTCGACTCCAAATAAATTAGGATGAAGGATGCTATTGATGATAAAGCTGGTAACGAAAACCACAAATCATAAATTAATTAAATAATTATTTAATTCAAAAAACGTCTTTACAATAATTATAAAATACTGTAACGATCACTTTTTCTGAAGTTTAATTCTAAATTACATCATAAATTATATTAAATAATGTTTTAGATTAGAATATAAAGTACAATATCCACTGCAAGCGAAGCTGAGCTAGTACCTACAAACTTAATTTTTTTTGCTCGCATCTCTACATATCTGTGGTTCCGGTGTTTCCGCTCTTTATTTTCCACCACGAGTGTACTACCATCTGTAATAGTATTAAGCGTTGCGAGGTGCAAACTGTAGACAGTGCCATCTATCGGCTACGCGTATTACTACGTAGTCAGCTAGCGAAGTATTTTTATAATTGTCTATACAAGAGACGTCACACACACAAGCTTACAACGCGCAAGCAACATTAGTCGAAAAGATGGAGACACATACCATATCACACATCGGGCTGCGGGATGTCCCCATTCATCACAGAATATTACAAATCTTGTATTCCTCTACAAACTACTTATGTTTCTAAAATAAGACAGTACTAGCTTAGCTTCTTTCGCGATGGATATTGTGTCAAAATTTTTAAAATCACAATCCCTTTGCTCGTGTTACAGATGATATAAATTGATCTCTTACTAAACAATGCCTGTATACAAACTAATTAGACAGCCACTTAAATCATTATTATTAAATTTCTTTTTTGCTTTTTGAGACATCACCTACCCAATAATTAAATAAATGCTTTTATTGTTAGCTATAACAACTCATAACTACCGGATTTTACGACATTAAACTCACTATAATAATCTCTGAACATTTTAGATCATCACAATCATTGTCTCTTCTACTTTCTTGCTTTGAACCTGAGCCAGTGACCTCCTTTTAGTCTGATGTTAAAAGTCTCTTTGTCAAGTTTGGCAGGGATGCAGGTCTTTTCACATGGGGAGATCTCCATATGCTGGAGGATCTGGTATGCCATCACCTTCATCTCGCAGAGAGCGAATCTTGACCCTGAAAAATAATGATTATGGTTAGAATACATCACTCATGCACTGGCGCGTAGAAATAATTATTATCACTATCACGATGTAAATGGACCTATGAGATTTAACAATAACAATTTTATTTCTTTTTCTTCTTGCCTTGTTCTGTTGATTTAGAATATTACTTTGGGCAGACGCAGTAATTCTTTGTTTTTACTCGGTCAGTCGTTAATATTATCATTCACAACCTTTTCGTTTTGGGCTCCCTTTCCAGTTTCATGTATCATCATTATCTTTATCAGTCATTTAGTTGTCTTCATTTGATTTATAAACTATTTTATTTCTATAAATTTTAATAAACAATGAATATACCTATACAGTTTCTAGGTCCAACACCGAAGGGCATATAAGCGAACATCTGGATATTATGCTTGTTTTCTTCAGAGAACCGCTCAGGGTCGAATGTATCAGGGTTGGGGAAGAACTGAGGATCACGGTGAAAAGCAAACGCTGGTATCGAGATACCTGTACCTTTGCGGACCTGCAAAAATAACGTTTTTGAAACCTATTCTGTAGTAGTTTCTACATTTTAATTGTGAAATTCCGTTATAATTTAAATATTTGGAATAAAATATTATTGGACTTACAATAAAATCTTTTTCAGCTTTGTCGTTTGGTTTTCCCAGATTGTAATCTTTAGTGCAAATTCTGTCCAGAGCAATACCAGGTGGCCACAGTCGTAAAAGCTCTGCAAAACAAAAACAAAGGCTATAAATTAAATGAATAGATTTTAACAAAACACCATTTGATTTGAAAAACATCAAAATCTTACCACATACAACCATATCCATATATGGCATATTCTGAATGGAGTTGAAATCAAACTTGCCCCCGTTCTTAGCGTCAGTTTCCTTGATCTCCTGTGCCAGTCGCTCCTGGACGTCAGGGTTCAGCGCCAGTTCGTAAAGCAGGAACGACATACCAGCTGAGACTGTTTCGAAGCCAGCAATGAAGAACAGCACCGCTTGCGCGATGAGGTCGTCGTCAGTCCACACTTAAAACAAAATGTAGTTGTGATTAGAAAAAGCAAGCTTGAACACCTCCGGGATTTTCGTTTGAAGTGTCTGTGGCTATTTCAAATCATATTTTCAAGATGGATGCCAGACATCCAGACATTATAAATGCCTTGCTTATATAATTGCATAGCAAACATGCCGGCGGCCCACCTGATTTAAAGGGAGACCACCGTCTATGGATGACAATGCGGCTGCATTACCAAAATCATTGCAAAATTTTGGCAATGCAGCCGCATCGTCATCCATAGACGGTGGTCATGTCAAATTCGCATGTGTCTTAATTGCATCCATACCCAACAGAGCGGAACACAGCAACACTCCAGAAATAGATAAATTTATTATGACAGAGTAAGTTTTTCCTCGGACGAACAGGAGTTCATCCGAGGAAATACTCTGTTATAATAAATTATAAGTAGTATTATAATTTGAAGGATCAAATAGTGCAATATTTTAACCTTTAGCGTTCTTGACCACACGTTTACACCAAGGCCAGAACCTGTCATGCTAGGTCAATTCTATAACAGATATCTACCTACTTCACGCTATTATGTTACTAAGGAGGTTTAAACTTGTGTTTTTACTCGATTTCTTATTTGTATATTCATCCGAGACGACTTGAGATCCGAAAAATTATGATTTTTTACTGATAGTTAGTTTCATCTAACGATATTTTAATATCAAAATATTTTGGATCCAGCCACAGGATTTTTAAATTACTTATGTTTGTTTTATACTCTGTTATTATTTTGTCAAAAAACCAATTGATTCGTTTTAAGTAGTAAATTATACATAAGATACCGCTAAACACTATCCGAATGAACCTTTACCTTTTCGAACATATGAAGCAATGGATTAGCAATGGGCTATAAAATGATTCAGATTGTGATAGATAGTGTGTTACGTAATTATGGTGCAGATACTTTTCGGGACAGTTTTGAAATCAGCGTAAACCTACTCTTAAGTCCACCAAGACAATATTGTAAGCCATTTCATGATCTTTAAGGTAGCAGTCATTCGAGCCAATTATCACCCTCAATGGCTAAACCTTAAAAAGGGGTGAAACAAACAAATATCTAAGGTATTCCATAACGGAGGATCTTAAAGATCATGAAGATATCGAACGCAAGCGCAAGGCTAAGACTGTGAAATGCAATATGCTGGTTCGCAGGTTTGCGTGTTGTAGTAAGGACCTCCTTATCTTAACCTTAAAATGACGTTGTTAAAGGTACTGTAAACCCTTCAACACAAGCAGCCTGTGGGCCAGCTACATGCTTTGGCGCGTCTTCACGACCTTCACGCTATGGTGAGAAGAAAAACAGCATCGCTATTGGAGAGAACGCGGTCAACTCCAATAGCATTCTAACGACAATGAGTCACTTCATGCCTGTGTTGGTTAGGCAGGAGTGATTCATTTCATACCGTGAATTTATGAAAATATTGTTTTTCCGTGAGCTTAGTACTTAGCTATAATTTGTAATACACTAACAAAACTTTTAAGTTTTTGGTACCTAACTAACTACCATAATATAGATCATTGTTGTCTAAGTAAAAAAATAATTTAATTTATAAATTCAAAGTCAAATCATTTATTTTAAATAGGCACTAATGCACGCCTATAAACTCGTATAAGCCTACCTAAGTAAAAATAAATTAAACTTCGTTTCATTTTTTAATCAATTATATACACACCTCTGTTTATTTCTTTCTGTCCAACGGAAGATTCTTCAACTGTCGCGAATCCAGCAGCTTCATCATTGGATTTGATGTCTTCATGGGTCAGTTTACCTGAAATTACATTTGTTTTTTTTTTGTTATTATTACATAAAGATTTGCTGTTTTAGAAAAGGTACTAGATTTTGATTATTAGTACAGTTTATGTCATATCTGTTGAACACTTTTTAAATTGGCATGTACCTTTCTTAGCCTCCATAAGTAAGTGAATCATATCAGGTCTGATGATATTCCTCATCTCGCGATCCGCCATCGTTTCCATAACTAATTTTCTGAAAAATATCTTCGACTCCTCCGAAAGGAAATCCAACTTGAAAACCTGTATAGTAAAATAAAATACATGAGCATTATTTTAATACCTAATCATAATTAGTTTAACATAGCGGGTTTTTATAGTGTCTTCTTGGGTTTATTATTTCCTGTATTTATCTTAAGAACTACAAAAACTTCTCAAGTATCATTCTTTCTTTGAGTCAGTGGACTGCTGTACGAGATAAATAATGTCTGAACGTCACTACTAATAGTTTGATTGCGGTTCCCGCCCATCCATCCGTTGCTACTGCGATATTGACCTTGAGTGAGACTTGTTGAGACGTATCACGTGATTTTGTTGTGATTCTACATTAGCCGTGTGATTCAATGTTTACATGTCAATTTCAATGATAATTTTATTATTTGTATGTGAGAGTATTATAATTATGATAATTAAAAACAAATGCATTTTTTGGGTACCTACTCGTAATAAACATTCTTCAAAATAACATTGTTGTAAAGTAATTACAATAACAATAGGAATGTACATTAAACTTCAAAATGTGTTAGTCGTTTATCTATTGATATTACATTATTAATTTAGATCTAATCAGCCTGATCGTCTTTGTCTCAAGATATCATTAAGTACTTTGTTTACAGGGACTACTTGTGTTCAACAAGAGGTATTGTATGAGTAAATGATCGTATAACGCAGCTTCACATTAAACAAACAAAGACGAAATCAAAGTTATACTTTACGAATAAAAATTAACTTCTGAGTGACGACTTACCTTAGCAACTTTCGGTGCATTAGCAATTAGGAAGAACATTAGCATCTGACGGAAATTAAAGGTGGATGACACCTTGCCCATGGCGTAGAACTCGTTGTCCACTTCATTATGGGAATCAACCTTCAGTCCGAAGGCGCAGGAGGCTATGACGTCATTGGCGTAGCGAGTCGTCAGGTCCTTGCAGTCTATGTCTATGTATCCGGCTGCCAAATAAACCTTAGAAGTAATTTACCAACGTAGATAAAACTTGTTTAGTTTTTTTCAATTGGTCTAAAATGACTCAAAGCGACCAGCAAAGTTTAACATATCCAAATAACTTACATTTGGTTTCTTTGATCTTTTTCTGAATCGAACTCATCATCTGATTGCCGACCTCTACCATGAAAGGCACCATCAGACGCATCTTAGAACTTGTGAATGCTGGACTCAATGTGGAACGCATGTCTTTCCATTCTTGACCTGTAGGATATTAAAATATTAGTAATTATTATAATAACAGCCTATTATTGTTCCACTGCAGGGAAAAGGCCTCTTCTCATATAGAGAAGGCACGAGCATTGATCGCCACGCGTGCTCAAGACGGGTTGGCGATTTCAGACTTATATTAACTATAAATCCAGGTTTCCTCACGATGTTTCTCCTTCACCGATGTCGGTAATTTTCAATATATACTCTGAAAGTACATATGAATTGAAAAAGTTACATTGGTACGTCCCCGAATTATAAGCCAAAACCTCGTGCATGAGACGCGAAGCCTTTACCACTGAGCAATAGTGAACAAAAATATTAGTACTTATGTTTTATTCTAAATGAACCCAAAGAATGATTGTGTACTCTAGCAATATTTTCCTCGAAAATAATGTTTGACATTCTGCATAAAGCCCAAGGTAATAGCTACACTGGCCTGATTAGATAATATTACACACTTGACACAAAGCCATAAAGCATCTCTGCATATAGCATCAAATGCTCTTGAAGTGATTGATTAATTTTGATATTTAACTTGTCCGTACCTTTTAAAGAAAACAAGTTTCTGGAGAAGAAAGAGTCACTAGTGCTAAAGATGGAGCGGTGATCGAGGAAGTACTCAAAGTCTTTGACAGTGATCTTCTTCACCAGTTCGATGTCGCGAATCATTACCATCTCATTGATGAATTCAAATCTTCCCACGAATCTGATGAACAAGATATATTTTTGTTTAAACCGATTTGTTATAAGAAGCTGCCAACCCCAATGATTTAGTATAAAAATGTAATTTTTATCAAATCACTAAACAAAATATCCTTATCTCCTTACTTTTCTTCAGGAAAACTATTGTACAGCCTCACGACATCATCAGCGAAGTGATCCACACGGAACAGGATCCTGAACATGTTGCCCAACAGCGGGACGGGCCTGAAATGCTTGACGCCATAGCGACTGAACCTGGAATAGACTTGCCGAAGGTATAAGACCAGCACGGCGATTAGCACCGCCACCCAGATGAGGAGTAGTATCATGATCTGAAACAACAAGAATCTTAAGTTAAATCGTTTTAGCTGTTTCAGATAAACCAAAATGTCAAATTTTTGGTTCATTATCGAAACATTTGGGAATAAAATCCATGATTTTCATCTAATTTTTTTTTTTTGTTACAGTTCCTGGTTTTCATGGACTTCTTCTATGTCATTTATTAGTGTAGTTGAGTTTTTATCAAAGTAGGCTTGAGATTCAATGTCTGCTTTGTTAAATGTTTATTATTATCAGTTCTGAAGCATGTATCTGATTGGTCCACTGCTAGTCTACTGATCTGTAACTTCTTCATCGCCTATAACTCGCTATATAGTTTTATGTGAGAAATACCTATCCTTATAATACCTATCCAGCCAGAACCAACCTACTGGCGAGAACTCCTCTCACTAGAGCCTTGCGTGTGGTGAACGAAGTTCACGAGAGGGTTGATGTATTGTGGTGCAACTTCAGTGAATTCCCAAAAGTTACGTTATATTTACTATGATATTTTGATGTAGGTTAAGATTTAAGATATTTGATGTATTTTTATAGGATGTAGATTAAGGATTTAGCATGCAAGGCCACTCTATCGCATTGGATCACTGATCTGTAATGGTAGTTGAAGGTAAGATTTTCGTAAATGAATAAACAAATGATTAATCTCAAGATTGAATGTTAAAATACCAATTTACTATTCCTATCTTGATATTTTAAGTACAGGCGCGTGTAATGTGTTTGTACGCTCGCTATGTTTGTCAATGCCAAGGTAAACGACTCATATCCATTCATTAACAACATTAACGTCAAAGTCAAAGTCAAATCATTTCAAATAGGCATATAAAAGGCAGTTTTGAATGTCAAAATTTACAAGAACATAGAATTGATTCTAGTTGCCCCTTCCAAAAGGTCAAAGTCAAAGTCAAAACGTTTATTGCGAACTAAGTGTTACAATGTTGGGTTATCTTATGTTAGTACTTATGACTTAGCAGACTTTTACAAGTATTGCAATTATCATTCACCTGCCCTTATCATTCTAAATTAGCACGCATTTAACATTATTATTACTTAATCTTTTTTTTATACAATAAAATTGAGAAATTTTAGTTATGTCAAAATTAAATGTCAATAATAATTAATTTAATACAGTTATTCAGCAATATTAATGTCATCCTTTTCAGCCATTCCAAATTATAATTATAATTTTATATGAAAATAAATAGGATAGACTAAATCTTATTGTTTGTATAAGACAGATCGCCACTTTTGTACAAGAGAGAAAATCGTTATTTTGAGCAACACTCTAGATATTATTTTACTGAGTAGAAACATTTTTGGATTAGGTATAGTTTTAGCCTTTTTTGGAAAATTATTCTGGTTTTCAGTTTTAAACATGTTGGGCAACTTATTATATATTTTTATTGCCATATAATACGTGCTATCACTTAACATTTTTATTCTTGAGGATGGAGTATCTTCTACTTTAGTGAACTTGTCGATATTTTTAAAAACAAATACGCAAATGTCAAGTATGTATATTGACGGCAGAGTTAGAATATGATATTTTATAAAGAATGGTTTACAGCTCTCCGTATTATCTATTTGGACCAGAATTCTTATACACATCTTTTGCATTATAAATAGTTCATCTACGTTAACATTATTTCCCCATAGCATGATGCCATATTGCAGCCATGAGTATGCGTATGCGCAGTAAGCAGCCATAGCTGTTTGTATGTTAGTGCTTTGTTTAATTTGAAAAAGAGCATAAGAGAATCTAGATAATTTTGTTTTTATATGTTCTATGGGTGACTTCCAGTTAATGTGTGTATCTATATTTATGCCAAGTAGGCTAAATGTATTAACTTCTTCTATTTGCGTGTTTCTGAAGAATCAGTTGAAGAATGGGCAAAAAAAGTAAGTGTGGAGCACTTTACTTTTTTATCGTAACTTCTATTATCATAACGAATGGGTCAGTAGTTGTCTCAATTACTGGTATTTTTAAAGAAACGATGTATGAATTGTATGAAAGATTATACAGCTAGAAAGGAGGTGACCCCTTTTTTTTTTGGGTTTCAAATCTTCTTGTGACCTCTCCCGCTCTGGGCGGAGCGAGAGAGGTCATTTGACGATTTCATAAATGATAATTATAATGATTAAATAAAATATTTTGATTTTGAGCCACAAATGAATTGGTTTATGGACAGGAGATCGAATTAAAGATATGTTAACACTCGATCAAACACAAATACTGAAATTGGTAACAATAACATTACAAGAGGCATCATAATTTATGTGCTACAGTCGTGTTCACTAATTGTGTGTAAATAAATAGTTTATAGACATGAACTTGAACTTCCATTATCACTCAACAAACACACAACAAAGTTATCAACTAAAGTTCGTTTTTAATGCCAGATAGTAATCTGACATTTCAAGTCTTTTTGTGTTTGTTTTTTAATATAGGTGTTTGACATTTCACCTGTCAAATTACTATTTGGGCTTAGATATATGATTGGTCTCGCTGCGAGCGCAGCGAGACCTAATCATTACATTTATCTAAGTATTTGGGTTTAAAATGAAGTTTGGGTAAAATTATTTTTCACACTATTTATAATCATAAAAAATAATGTTTGTTTACCGACTAGTTCAACACGAATGTAACGTGAGTTAATCTATAATTATTACTTATTTACTTAATCAAATTAATCAATCAAAAATTCTGCTAATCATTTGTTTGTTTACTTATTACCAAACGTACACATGCCATACTCATGTCAAGTGGCTAGACTTTTTTTATATACTCGTTAATGAAAATGTAGAAAAAAATGTAGTTATTATCTTGAAGTAACATTTAGTCTTTATTACATTCAAGTCGGCCCACTGTCTCTACCAAAAGTTTTTTTATCAACTGCAAAGTTAAGTAAAGTTGAAGTATTTGGGCAGGTATTTTATTGTAACATTTTAGAGTACCCAATGAAGGATGACTCTACTTTAGCCAGTCTGAAACCTGGTTGAACTAATTGGTCCCTATTTCTAGTACTATAGTTATGTCTTTCACCTCTTTTACTGAAGAGATTTTTTTCTTACGTACATGATGTTTTCATAGATATATTGACAAGGTACCATCATGTTTTAATATCTTTAAACAGTTCCCTTAGAGAATCGCGCCTGCGGAGGCAATATATTGCTCTGATGGCTCTTTTCTGCAGAATAAAAATAGACTCGATATCTGCAGCCCGTCCCCATAGTAAAATACCGTAAGACATGATACTATGAAAGTAACCGAAATAGACTAGCCTTGCGGTATCTACATTAGTAAATTGACGAATTTTTCTCACAGCATATGCTGCAGAACTTTGCCGTCCTGCAAGAGATGTTAAATGAGGACCCCATTGCAGCCTTGAGTCGAGCGTGATCCCTAGAAAAACAATTTTATCGACGAATTCTAGTTTCTCTATATTCAATACTATGTCACAATCACTACTTTTAACATTCGGTAAAGCAAATCTTATGCATTTAGTATTTTTCCCATTTAATACTAAATTATTAGCAGTGAACCAATCATGTACCTGCAGTAGGGCGTTATTTACGTCGTCAAGATTTGATGCACGTCTATTTATCTTAAAAATTAAGGAAGTATCGTCAGCAGATAACACCTTTTGTGGTTGTTTTTTTAATAAATTGGGTAGATCGATTATATATACTCAAAAGAGGAAAGGGCCTAAAAGGAACGCCTATTTTTACTTTTAAACCACGTGAATTGGCACCATTTATTTGGACTTTTTGCTGTCTATCATTTAAATAATATTTTACTAAACTGAGCGCAAGTTTATCTAGTCCGTAATGCTCAAGCTTTAAGAGTAAGGTTTCGTGTTCGACGCAGTCAAATGCCTTGGAGAGGTCACAAATGATTCTTATGGCATCTTGAGCCTCCTCCCACGCTGTAAATATGTGATTTAATAAAGTGACACCGGCGTCAGTCGTACAACGTCCTTTGGTGAAACCATATTGCTGATCGTGTAAGATTTTGTTGGTGTTAAAATGATTCAAGCATCTGATTGAGCATTACCTTTTCGAAAACCTTGCTGATTACCGGCAACACGGATACTGGTCTATAATTGTTGGTGTCTTTGCTGTCCCCAGATTTAAAAAGTGGAATAACCTTACTATATTTAATTAAATCCGGGAAGACTCCTTGATCGACACACAAATTAAATATCACAGCTAGGTCTGGTGCTACAGTCTCGATTATGGATGCACAAACTTTGATAGACATTCCCCATAGATCTTCGGTCAATTTTATTTTGATTTGCCGAAAAGCTTTTATAACTATCATAGGGTTGATATGTTTAAATTTAACCGGGCAGCCTGGAACTTTCGCTCTTAATAGATCAATTGAGACATCCGGTGAGGAATTTAAAGCTTCCGTCCGCGTCCGTAAAGATGGTATATCTATAAAGAAATTTACAAATTTTTGAGCTACTTCTAAGTTAGAGGCACCACGTAAAGTCTCCAATGTATAATCATTGCTACGTATTTTTTTCCTACTAGTTTCGTTATTTATAACTTTCCATACTGTTTTTATTTTATTTTCTGTTGATTTGATCTTGTTGCTAATAAAGGGCTTTAGCTGTCTTGCAGGTATTCCTAAAAAAAAATGGAATATTAACAACCTAATTGTTGAAAGTTTCAGTATTAATGTAAGGCTAAAGGCCATACAGCTCGAACAATCTTTCACTACTTGTCCTAATACCTCTAGTTGCCTAGTCACTAAATATAAAGTTAGGGCAAATATTTTTTGTAATCTTTTCAAAATCGAATTCATTGTGCATTACTAAAAAGAAATCCTCATACAATTTATTTGCATCGTTCATATTGTGGCCCAGACCATTTAACTTAGTATCAAGGGTACTATTGAATCTATTTAATTTACCAGTCGTTATTGGTCTAAATCGTATTTGCACTTTTTGCAATGGTGTTTTAAACTTAAAGGATACCATTTGTTCACTATGATCAGACGGCAAATAATTTACTATGGATTTCTCTAAATAATCACAATCGCAGAAAACATTATCGATACAAGTAGCAGAAATTGGAGCTATTCTAGTTGGTTCTGTGAAAACATTAGATAAATTGAACGATTTAAAAAGGCTTAATAATTTACTGCTATTTGAATTACTTTCCAAAATATTAATATTAAAATCACCACAAATAATTGCAGCTTTGTTACTGGATGCAAGTTTCGATAGGACATCTTCCATTATTGATTCAAATAAATAAAAGTAGCCTATGTCCTTCTCCAGGTCCCAGGCTACCTTTTTCTGTCGAAAATTGGTTTAGTGGTTTAAGCGTGAAAAGGTATTAGACAGACAGGCACTTCCGCATTTATAGTATTAGTAAGGATTTCACGGTTTTGTCAAATATCCTATAGTTTTTAGTAAATTATTGGAGTATTGAAATGTGTGCCACCATTGGAAGGCACTAGAACTATAGATTGTGGGTATTTTAATTATTCTTGATTAAAACACTTAAAGTTCTTTGAAATACTATGTAAATGCTATCTTTATTAGATGCACTTACAAGAGTAGTTTGAGTAATGTATATTAAATATAAATTTTATAATTCACCGGTACATCTGTTCGTTCAGAGTCCTCCAATCATCAGCCTTAAATTCAAAGAGAAAATTCTCAATTCTTTATTGCGTTGAAATAAAGACATGGAAATTAATTTGTTAAGCAAATTGACTACCATCTTAAATTGTACGCATATTCAAATCGCAACTGTAATTTTTTTGGTAATAACATGGCAAATTGACGTAGGGTGTCAATTTGCTTAATTTTGCTGACTATACCTGGATATAATTCATAGGTATGTTCTATTCATAGGACTGTTTCGTATGAAACTTCGCATGAGCTAAAATCTCTGTAACGTCAGTAGGAATCTTGCGATCAAAATCTAGTTCTGAAAAAGGTGGAAATCACTTGGTGATAGTTTTAGTAGTATTACCAAATGGTAATCAGCTGATACTAAACTGTAGCACTACCTACTTGATGTTAAGACTTGTTTCTCTACTCTCACTTTCCATATTTTACGCGAACGTAAACACTCAGACATAACCAGTTTTATCCTCGGTCTACTTATCTGTATAATTTTCTAATTATTACATAACGGCAGGTCTTATTCATGAACTAGTGATAATTTAACCAATTTGCTGCAGTGGGGAATGGAATGTTTAAACAAGGAATTCATTTATCTACAAGTGGTTCCTTTTCAGGTATAATATTTTTATAATTATATTTTATTCATTTGTGAGTAAAGTTCGGTGTCTTACCAACAATGACCTACGGTGCCGAGATATGGACGGTCACAAATCAAATCAAATCAAATCATTTATTTTTGCAAACATGTGTAATTGGTACTTAGATGTTTTCTTAAAAAAGTAGTCCTCCATATTCAACCGTCTCATGGGCATGCAAATAATATTCAATTCCAATATTAGTATTGTAGTCTATTACTTAAGTAAGATTCTAGTAATTGAAGGATGTTCCCTCTTATACCGTAACTATGTAGCTTGTGTAGCAGAATTTTATGGTCCACATAGTCAAAGGCCTTGGTCATGTCAGTATAGATGGCACAGACTGGATTTCCCCTATCTACAGATGGCATGATGTTTGTTAATAGGTCGAAGAGTGCCATATTAGCGGTAGTATTCTTACGGAATCCCCTTTGTTCGTGACAAAATAATTGAAATTTTTCGAAATAAGTGTAAAGAGAGTTGTAGATAACTTTCTCAAAAAATTTGGAAAAAATACGAATTTTCGCTATAGATCTATAGTTTTTTAACTCTGTTTTGTCATCCTTTTTGTGTAACGGTTTTATTATAACTATTTTGAGCCTGTTTGGGAATATGCTATTAGCAATACACAAGTTAATTATATGCGCTAATGGAGGTGCTATCACTTCATTATTAAATTTTATGACTTTTTTAGAAACGCCATCATATCCAACAGTGTTCGTGTTTTTTAGGCTAGAAATTATTTTTATAATGTCATCAGTTTTAACAGGTTGCATGAACAGGGAATTCAATGTCTGATTGTTTAAATTAATAGTATTAAACGTGATGTCAGTTTTAGTATTATTTTCAATTTCGTCAATAAAATAATTATTAAATTCGTTTGCAATGTTTGTGGGTTGTGTAGACGACATATTACCTCTATTTACGCATATGATTGACTCCTGTGGCAAACACAGTTTAGTTTTATATAATATTTGCCAGGTAGCCTTCGATTTGTTTTCAGCGGTGTTTATAAAATGATTATTTTGTGCTCTTTGTGTTAGCTTGATATTTTTTCAACAAAGGAGACTGTTCACCGCATATGTGTGGCAGAAGGGCCGTGTAGGCCATGCTCGGTATAACCCTACTAGACCGAGTGCGTAACACCGAAATCCGTCGTCGGTCGAAATTCTACGACGCCGCAAAGTCCCCCGACAGGGCGATGCGTGTCAAGTGGAGTTGGGCAGGACATCTAGTTATACGAGGAAATGGCCGATGGAGTAAAGCTGTGACCGAATGGTGGCCAAGGTTAGACCAAAGAACCCAGGGCCGTCCAAAAGCTCATTGGGTTGGCGATATCATCGAAGTCGGGAGAAAAACCTGGATGAGGGACGCACGGAACCGAGAAGTATGACAACAAATGGGAGGCCAGAGAGCAGAGGAGGAAATGCGTGCAGCAGTGAGTGATTTTGGGCTAAAAAGATGATGAGGATGAAAGTTCGGTGAACTTGTATAAACTCCCATCAAACTAAAATATATTTTGTGAAGATGTTTTATGATGTGCAGGTAAGATAATAGGTACTAGCATTTTTTGCCGTGTGAATTAATTTTTTGTACCCCCACACTACCTTGTAAGAAAAATTATTCTTAGTTAAAATTACGCACTGCTAACCAGTGTTGATCAGTGTTTGTTTAATTACAGGGGTCTGCAACATTATAAACCATACATTTTTGTATATACTTGATACCCACACCCAGGTCAAGTGCGAAGAACTCTTGTAAGAAGAACTCTTGTAAGAAGCGGGTATGACCAGATAATATATATGAACGTAAACGAAGCAAAAAGAGTATGTAAGGATCGTAGTAGGTGGCGTTCTGTAATTTCTGCCTAACCCCATGGAAAGAAGGCGTGAGTTTATGTATGTAAAAACTGACAAAAATGAATGACATTACTTACTATTCGTCACAAACACAACACTAGTTTGTATACACACGGTTCAATCGTGAACAAAATACTGCGTAATTTTACAACTTAAAACAAGTTTCAAACGTGTTGCTCAGAGCACGAGCGAAATGTCTGTGAGCGTACCAGACTGGGTTCGAGTTAATATATTAATATTATGCATGTTATCGCTTTTTGTTTTTGTTTTATATACTGCGTCTCGCAGGTCAACCTAGAAGGTGGTCGGGTGCTTAACCAGGCTTGCCTGCGGTTGCCTTAATCAATTAAGGCCTCCAGACAGGGCTTAAAAAACTAAGCGACTGCACGGTAAAGGCACCTGTGGGGTACGGACCTCGGCATAGGGTGTCGCTGGGGCAGCAAGGGACAGGCTGGATCGGAATAAACATGTTATCGCTAAACGACGCGTCTATTTTTGTTTTTAAATATTTAAAAATAAACTTAGTATATCTTGTGGAATCTCTCTGGATCTGGTGGAAAATCTCAATGGAAATACACAAATAGGAACCAGATTCTGAAAATTGGTAGGTATTTTCTTGTTTATTTATTGACAATGATACAGACTGAAAATAAATTGTGAAATCTTAACTTATCTTGAGCGTACATAACTCCTTTATTATATACTTGTATTTTGCATGAATAATCACTTGTAAACAAGAGGTAATCCCTATTTAACCTAAACAATAACATAACATCACGCCTGTATTCCCCGAAGGGTTAGGCAGAGGTGTACCTATAGTACACCCACAACCAAAAAACCAACCAACCTAAACAATAACAGTGTCAAAAATCAGTCGACGTGACAGCTATCACCTCTAAGTGATAACGACATAAAACTTTAACTGATAACATCTCTGACCCCATTCAGCTGTTGTCAAATAAGTAGCCATAATTATGTAGTTTTGTAAACAACCAAAGTGCTGAGTCATATTATAATAAAAAATGTATTCATATGATTTTTTCTTTGTTATTGTTATGATTTATAAAACTAACTGCAGTATCGGCGCCATGCCGTTTGTGATGTTTTATATCAACGTATATCTTTGAGAAGCTTGTTCATTATAATTCAAAGTAAGTAGTTTTATAAACCCTTTTAAGAACAAATCAAACAAAAATAACATAAACACCCATGATCACTAAAAAACAGTAACTCGCTTGAGTAGTTCTCGAGTTAACAGATAGACAGACATAATGTTATTGTGGACGCTAGAGATGGCGACAAATACGTAGCCGAATCCTAGTTTGCCATCGACACGCTAAGAAGCAGAAGATAGGACTCAAGGTAATACAATATATTCAGATATTAAAAAGAAAGCACAATCAAATTATCAAAGTTCAAAAAAGACATAAAATTTATAGTATCTATAATTAAGTCGTAATATTTTGTTGTTGTTTTGGTCTGTTGTCTTATAGGTTCTGTTGTTTCTTATTATTCTATTGTATTTTAATTAACTTTGATTCTTTTGTATGATTTACGTGTTATGTTTTTTGATTTATTTTAATATATTTACCTTGTCATACTTACTGTACCTAGATTATAAGTAAATGATGTGGTCTCCTTTAATTGAAAGCGCACACTTGTATTTGTCCCTGTTCTATGTATACTTACATGCAATTGTGTAGCCTTTGTTGGAGATCCAATATATAAACATCCTTATGTACTAGTAACCTGTCCTAATTACCTATTCAGATATTTTTTTGCTGTAACTCAATGTTTGCGTGACTTATAACAAGTTTATAATTTTTTGTCAGTTGATTGCAATTTGTTTGTTTTTGTAACTCGCATCAAGTTCTTCAATGAACAGGTAGGTCGCAGACGCCAAGATGTACCCAATTTAGAAGACACGCGGACATAATTGGTTCTACAGTCACCACTAAATAATAAATGGATCTGCACTGCTACTACAAAAGGTTTACTTTTAGATAGATAATGTTGATGGTTAAGTCATAACATTTGCAATATCAATAACACTTTGTTGTTACCAGCATGATAATATTCAACCTGTTAGATGTGTCCATGTCCTCGTGTCACTAAGATACTCGAAGACATGGCTTCCACCTATTGACTGTGGTAAGATAACTTCATAAGTGTAACTCTATCTAAAAAAATCAGCACAGCCAAGCTTTTGGGCACATTTCCTGTTGACTCCGATGTGGACTTATTTTTTGGTGCCCTATGATTCCTGCCCCTGTTATGCATGTACAACATTATTATTTTAAGTCTAGTAGTATTTAAATGAAAAGTGATGTTATAATAAAATAAAAATAAAAAAATGTATAGTAATAAATCAAAGAATATCAGAGTTCGAATTTAGCGTAAGGTTTGTATCGAAGCCGATTGTATGTATCTATCTATTAACTATCATCATTCATCGCCCTTCGAGTAATGGGCGTTGTGCACAGACGACTTCATCCGGCTATATCTCTAGCCGACACGGTCCTTGAAAGTGACCTATAGAACATGGGTTTTTGTTTAATTTGGTACTCCAACAATAGATGTCTACATTACATGACGAGCAACATCAGATTATTAAGGTGTCGCTCCAAATAAAATTCTGGTATTCAGCTGACTGGAAGCTGACCCCGACATGGTTGGGAAAAAGCAGGCAGATAGATCATGATGACAATGATCATCAAGTATTATGTTTTTGGTATAACAGCAGATGCTTCCAAAGACTTTTTTACCATTTAGATTGTAGGTATTGTAACGTAAGACACAATATTAACAGATGCAGGCGTTGTTATTTTATTTTACCAATCGTTAAAATTGCACCAGTAGCCACTTATTCACGTAATCAAAATGACGCGTTAACATCCAACTTTCCGTTTTCCTCAATCTCAATACAGGTTGTTTACTGGCGCCACATTGCACAATGAATAATATTTCATAATATTATTTGTTGTAAAAAAAACTGCTTACTCCAAAACTTTATTTGGTTTACCCTCTATTTGTTTTCCATGATTTTAAGATATCTTTAAATAATGTTAGAGTTTGCATCACTATTGCAATTCACTTGTATCGTTTACATGCGAACCTGTTTCCAAAGAGACTGAATCAATCACATGAACTAAAGAAAATGAGCCTACAGGCTAAACATTACAGTTGAAATTAAGTTTTCAGTAAATTGAGTGCAATGTTAGCGGTCAACAACGATCAAGGAGAGGTCATTGTCCCTTGGTGTAATTATTTTTACCTCGTCCAACGCCTCCATTCTTGTCAGATTGTTTGTGGTATTTAGTTACTAAAACGTATCACTAGTCATTACATCAATAATAAATAACGCCAGCTATACGTATGTCATATAATCTAGACTAAGTACTACGTTGCATGGTCGCGATGGTCAAACGAAAAGATAATTTCGTAGGAAGTGCCATAAAAATAGGACCAATGAAGCAAATAAGTATCGGAACAGCACAGCATGAATTAGTCAAACATGCTCATGATTACGATCCATCAGTGTCCCCTTGACCCACTGAATACACTGACGTTAATACAACCCGGTTAGTCTATTTTAGTTATTTTCATAGCGTTATATCGTACGGCATTTTGCTGAGGGGCTAATCCAATATATGTATATTTGTTCTTCAAAAATGAGCTGTTCAAGCAATTTACCAGCTAAGTGCTAGAGTTTCTATGAGAGATTTTTTCAAGATATTAATATTGTCACGGTGGCATCGCAATTCATCTTCGCCCACATCTTATACATACGACGGAAATACGTTAAATCAATCATTTGACTTTGACTAATCGGGATACCAGCGCCAGCAGGTGGCGCTCGACAGAGTCTATAACATAACGCTTGACCAGAGTTAAAGCAGGGTTTGTTGCTAGCGGTTAAGCAGTGAATACGTTTAGAAACTGTCGCGCGTTCTGTATAGTTGTGTACACATAAGCGTTGGTTTTCAACGTGGTTCGATGACGGGTGCTGTTTTCTTCGATATAGCGAAAACATTCGACAAAGTCTGGCACAATGGCTTATTATATAAGCTATACCAACTTAAAGTGCCAGATCGTCTCGTACTCATCTTACGAGACTTTTTGTCGAATCGCACTTTATCTATATCGCACTATACTTCCGTATTCGCATCGAAGGAGCGCTATCCTCCCCCCGCCCCATTCGCGCTGGAGTCCCTCAGGGCTCCGTGCTCGCCCCTCTCATTTTCACGCTATTCACTATTCACACAAAAAAGCTCAGTTGGCTCTGTTCGCAGACAATACGGCCATTTACTATACCGGCCTCAGCCACGATACAATATCTCGCACTCTCCAAACCTCAGTCAACCAACTCGGTGACTGGTTAAGAAAATGGAGAATCGAAGTCAATCCGGCAAAAGTCAAGCGGTTTTCTTTTCGAGACCGCGACTCAACCCCATCCTCTCCCGTCCGATCACCATGTTCGGCAAGCCTATCCCTTGGGAGAAGCGAGCCAAATACTTGGGTGTAATACTGGATAAGCACCTCTCTTTCGCTGAGCACATAAAGCAGGCGCGTTCGCGCGTTGCTTTCGCTCTCGGTAGACTCTACTCCCTATTGAATGAATGCACGCAGCAAATTGTCACTCAAGTGCAAATTGCGCATTTACACAGCATGCATTCGCCCAATCATGACCTATGAGAGTCTTGTTTTCGCACACAAAACCCTACCACATCCATAGGATGCAGGTCCTCCAAAACCGGTTCCTCCGTAGGGCAACCGATTTCCCTTGGTTCGTTCGGAACGAGATCCTAGAGGATAGTGGACGGATAGTGGGGATTTTAAGATCGAGATGGATCTCGATCTTAAAATCCCCACTATCCGTCAATTCATGAAACGTATTTCCAAGCGTTTCTTTGATTCCGCAGCCTCACATCGCAACTCTCTGGTTGTCGAGGCTGCCAGTTATACCCCCTCCCGTATCAGTCGTACCCGCCGTCCAAGGAATGCCCTAGCCGACCCCGGTGACCCCATAACCCTCCTCCAGGAGAGCAGTATGGCTACCAGTACAGTGCACAAACACAGACCGCCATCGTTTCGACCTCGCCGTCGAGGTCCATCGCGACGCCCCCGACGTAATTGTCCCCCCCGACCCTTGCTCGACGAAGCGCCAGCCCGCGCCGTAGCTGTGCCTGTAGCTTTAAATTCCCAGATTAATAATAATGATATGAATTCGATCCAGCCTGTCCTACCTTGCTGCCCTCCCCTCAGTGACGCCCTAAGCCGAGGTTCGTACCTCACAGGGGGTGACCTTAGCGTGCGGTCACCTAGAAATTTAAGAACTTCGCCCCTGGCTGGAGGCTTTGAGTTAGCTTAAGGCACCCACAGGGCAGTCCGGTTAAGTGCCCCGACCTCTAAGGGTCACAACTACGAGTTGCCAAGTTAGGAAAAAAATAATGTATAGTTGTGTATGTACCTACAGTGTGTGATTCGCTAGTGTGATTAATTTGATCGTAAATTATAATTTGATTTGAACTGCAAACTGAAAACTGTTTTTCTATTGCGTAATAACCAACACTTCCTATAGTATGCCCACAGTAGTTAAAATATGGCTGATAATAACGAGAGAGACGTACCTTATCCGTCACATATTATATTAGGCAAAATATACACTTATACACTAAATAAATAAATAAATAAAATAAAAAACGTTTATTTCGACCAACAAGGATCATATGCGCACAATGTTTTACTAAATTAAAAATAAAATAAACACACACATTAAAATATAAATAAAAACAGACAATTAAAAACAGCACATAAACACATTACCGACCTTGATTGCTCAGTATGTGAACCATACAGCAATGGTTCAGGTACTGGCAATCGAACCTCTGCGCGAATGTCCTCAGTGAAAAACAGTGACATTCACAATATTAACCATCTCCATACGAAACTACCTTTTGGAAGGGGCAACTAGAATCAATTCTATTTTTTTGTAAATTTTGTCGTTTAAAAGTGCCTTAAAAGTGCCTATTTGAAATAAATGATTTGACTTTGACTTTGACTTTAACACTATAAACAACAACACATGAACAAATGACTACTTGCTCTCTTTAACCAGCTTCATAAGATTCATAACTCATTTATTGGGCTTGGTTGGTACAACCTTTTATGCTTTACAAGTTTCCCTCCTCTTTGCCTTTTATTGCGTTTAAAACTAAAATAAAATGTAACCTTTGTTCGAAGGCATACTATTCTTTGTTCGAAGGCATACTATACTTTGTTCGAAGGCATACTATTCTTTGTTCGAAGGCATACTATTCTTTGTTCGAAGGCATACTATTCTTTGTTCGAAGGCATACTATTCTTTGTTCGAAGGCATACTATTCTTTGTTCGAAGGCATACTATTCTTTGTTCGAAGGCATACTATTCTTTGTTCGAAGGCATACTATTCTTTGTTCGAAGGCATACTATTCTTTCAACGACTTCTTATGCTCAGTTCCTTTAAACCAAAACGAATCGTTTTGCTTACCAATGATAGCATTTTTTATTGCCAAATTGGGCATATAAATAGATTCGTAAGCGCTTCATTATTAGTAATGATACCAGTCTTAATTTTAACCAATACGATAAGAATACATAGTAGGTCGCTGTGATTAACTCAAAATAATGTATAAGTTCTTTCTCCAGAATTAGCTTCCCTACTGATAGGTCAAGGAGTTCATACAAATGTTTATTTTATTTGACTGAATAAGGGCCCGTTGTTTGATATATAGGTAAAAATTACCAATAGTCAATTTAACAATATTAGTCACTTGACAATAGATAAAGTTTAACTACGCATGGTTGATTTTCACAGCAAATTGTCATTTTTTTAACTATAGTTAGCTTAACCATTTGTCAAACAACATACTTATGTCATTTTTAACAAATTGTTAGTTTAACTAACGCATTTTAACTATTAGTACGTTTGACTAGGTACTGATACATAGTTAAACATCACTAATAGTCAATTTAACAATTGGTCAGTTGGAAATAGTCAAAAGCTGTCAAAGTTCAACTACGCTGTCTGCGCATGGTTAAATTTTATAGCAAATTGTCAACTTTTTTAACTTTAGTTAGCTTAACCATTTGTCAAGCAACATACTTCTGTCATTTTTAACTATTTGTTAGTTTAACTAACGCATTTTAACTATTAGTATGTTTGACTACTGATCTAACAACGGGCCCTAAGTCAATTTATTTTAATTTTATTTTCATAGATTATTGACATATTGTACTCATTACAATATTTTTCTAACGAGTGTATTGCAATTTGTGATTAGCTAGCGACCTCGACACTTGATCATAATTATTATTCTTATCTGAGCAACTGGCAAAATGTTCGTCCGTTGTTTGATTATTGATAAATGATTTTATTTCTGTAAATAGGTTTGTACAAACACTTTTACAGGTCAATCATATTTTAAAAACTAGATGAGGTCGGTGTTTCCTATTTGAATATTCTGAGAAGAAAGGCCGAAACAAACTCAGAGGTCACAGTCTCTTTTAAAGTCCAGACATAATCTTGGTCAGATCATGTGAAGACCATGTAGATTTGTGTCTGAAATGGTCTTTTGAGGAAAGAACCACACAGAATTTGTGGACCTGTCCAGTCAGTGCACGCATTTGTCAGTATTCGTGCAGCTCAACTCAGAACTTAAGGAGCACAACGATTCGACGAACAATACCAAAGACAGGACATTTGGGTAGGCCACAAAAATTACTCAAACTGCCAGACAATGATTAAAACTAGCTGAGAGGGAAAAGAAAAAAACAACAATGACCCACAGTCTTCACATTCACAGTATTAAAATAATAATCATGATTGTATTAAATCTAGCCTGCATGCTACTCACGTTCACAGACAGGTTTCTCTTTAAATGTCATCAAAAATATCATATTATATTATGTCATGTAAATCAATAAAAATTACGTTATTAATTCTAAAACACATAATCACAGTATAAAATGGATTGTTGCTTGGGGGTACATTGAAGTAGCTTAATTAATCCCAAGCCTTTTTGTCATCCAAGTCATCTTTAACTTTATAGTAACCTTTTTGACAGAGTTTCTGTTTAATAAATGATTTAAATTTATTGAGGCTCAGTTCTTTAACAAGACTTGGGAGTTTGTTGTAAAAACGTATACTTTGGCACTTAAATGAATTACTAATTTTTTGGAGCCTAGTCGAGGGCACAATAAGTGAATCTTTGTATATAGTATTTATGTTATGAATGTCGCTGTGTTTAGAATATAGATTAATATTCTTTTTTACATAAATCATGTTCTCGTATATGTTGGATTGTCAGGATTTAATCACGACTCTGTAGAAGCGCGCTGTAGGTGTGGGTAAAAAACGTGATATCGCCAGTGGCGCTGCTTGCGATCCGTTTCATGCCCGTACTAATGACCGGATACGACATATACATATTGAGATGCGACAGTCCATTATGTTTATTTCCTTAAATTTATCCCTCAGTGAATGCCTACAACTGAGGTTATAAATTGCTCGAATGGCTCGTTTCTGCAGCACAAATATAGCCTGAATGTCAGCTGCATTTCCCCACAGCAAAATGCCGTACAACATTACACTATGGAAATAACAAATACATACATAACAGATACATAGTTAAAATGACTAATAGTCAATTTAACGATTAGTCACTTGACAATAGTTAAAGTTTAACTACTCTGTTTACGCATGGTTAACTTTCATAGCAAATTGTCATTTTTTAACTATAGTTAGCTTAACCATTTGTCAAACTACATACTTATGTTATTTTTAACAAACTTTTAGTTGTAACTAACACATTTTAACTATTAGTATGTTTGACTACTGATCAAACAACGGGACCTTAGATGTCACTGCTTGCGGTAGCGTCGGGGGTCGGGTTGCCACCTTCCCTCAAATATGGCGAGGGGCAGTGGCTGATCTTTTCATGGCATGCCTATCTACTCATTATTTACCTTACTTATTATACTCGACACGCCAACATTTATTTAAGTAATATTATTTTTTTATTTTATAAAGTATAGTCGGTTTAAAGACATTTATTTCTCAAAGAACAAATTACAGTTTACTTGAAGAAAAACTTAACTAAATTAGCAATAGGTTGTATTTTACATTACGACGTTCGGGCCATCCAAGAAACTGAACACCATAGTTTAATTTATAAAATATAGCAAGTATGTACTTCTATACGTAAGTACTTGTATACCTATTTTATTTATAAATACTTATGTTATCTTTTTAATATTTTATTATTATTATTAATAGTAACGTCTGTTATACAGAGCACCTGCCATTTTATCTGTTCACCACCATTGGTTGACTGGTAGAGAATGCTTAGGCATTCTCTACCAGTCAGGCATTAAGTCCGCATTTGTATACTATTGTGTGTGAGAAGTTTTAATAAATAAATAAATAGGCTTATAAAGTCATAATTTAAGCACTCGAGACTTCAAATTTTATTTGTATTTATTTATTATTATTACATCTCTCAACAGATACCTGTTTATATTTAAATTAAAGCGAATAGATTAAATTTAAAATAAAACATCATTATTTTAGTATAGTAGTTTGCTTAGTAATGTTATATAGTTAAAAAATGCTTCCTCTCTCCTAACTCACTTATTTTGCTGTGTCCGACAGGGTCCATATGATCTAATTATAAGTTCACCACCTAAGAATACCTACATGTGGAATGCAATAAAAGTATTGAGTATTGAGTACTATCTTGGCACAACAAGATCTTAAAATGACTCTCCTGTAAAATCACAAAAAGTGCAGTTATGCCCTTATCCTACCAAAAGTGCATTTATGCCCTTGTCCTATCAAAAGTGCAGTTATGCCCTTGTCCTACCAAAAGTGCAGTTATGCTTTTGTCCTACCAAAAGTGCAGTTAAGCTTTTGTCCTACCAAAAGTGCAGTTGTGCTTTGGTCCTACCAAAAGTGCAGTTATGCTTTTGTCCTACCAAAAGTTCAGTTATGCTTTTGTCCTACCAAAAGTGCAGTTATACCCTTGTCCTACCAAAAGAGCAGTTATGCCCTTGTCCTACCAAAAGTGCAGTTATGCCCTTGTCCTACCAAAAGTGCAGTTATGCCCTTGTCCTACGAAAAGGTGCGATATGTTATAATTATATTTTTATGTCTTGATGTTAAAATTAAAATTTTGTTGATTTGGTGGTGTTGTACCTACCTACATAATACCATTTTTTAATTACTTTACGAAAAAAATTGAATTTAGGAAATTATTTACGTAAATAATACTATCTAAATGTTATCTCAATCTCAGAACGCTCGCGTTCTTTAATAAGTTAGTTCAGAGCGTATTTTTTATGGCTTCTGTGGCTTACAGTTTTAGTTTTTTTTTTTTTAACAAATTTCAGTTTAATGATGTTGTATTTTTATATCCACTTGATACCCATTTAATTATTTTGTTGACCTATATCTGTATATTTTTCCATATATAGTTTTTTTTTTTTATATATACATAATTAGATGAATAATTTAAAAAATACAATGACATTACTATTTCGGCGCGAGCACAACACTACTTTGTAATCACACGGTAAGTACAATCGTAAACAAATGACTGTGTATATAGTTTACAACTACTACAACTACAACTTCACACAAGTTTCCAACATGTTGCTCTCAGCACGAGCGAAATGTCTGTGAGCGTACCAGACGGGGTTCGAGTTAATATAATTTATGCCATGTTATGTTTATATACCGACACAGCACAGATCACATCGCAGAATAATCATACACACTGTACTCGTTAAATGTTTGATAATAATCGCGCATTCAAAATTGTGCCACTTAGGCTGCTTCACTTAATGGTTTAACCCGACTGCAAAGAAAGGAGGTTACGTCTTTATCTTTAATTTTTAAATAGTTTCAAGTGTTCAATGATTTGCAAATGTTTGGTATAATCACAAACTAGAGGAGGCCAATTTACATTTTTCACTTTGTATGTTTATCCTGCTGCCCCGTTGGTCTCGTGCGCAGCCACACTGCTAAATGTGGCATCATGGATTCGATTCCCGGGTTGCCGAGAACTAGCTTCCAACATTCCCACAGCTCTGATCATTTCTTCTCGGCTCAAATGACGTCTTCTCTCCATAATAACATTCTTTTGTATTGATTCCACTCAAACATATGGCACAAATTTTACTGATTTGGCCTCAAACCCGTTGCAGGATTATATAGCAATACGACTTGACAGAACATTTTCATCTTTTGACCGAAATTAAAAAACTATTCCCTTTTCAAATGACGATAACTTAAAAGTATCCATAGGAGTGACAAACAATATAATCAAAAAAACAGATTTTTAGTAACTAGCTAAATTGTGCTTGATTCGTACGCGTTAAAAGGAAAAAGTAAAAAAAATAAAAAATGTTCTATTGTTCCCGACTACGGAAAAATAAAAGTGATCTAAAAACTAAGAAACAAAAAAATATTTCAGACAGAAATCAAGATATAGACCGTATATTATGGTAATATATATATACCGTACAGGTCGCATCCCTGTACACCACGTGGGTGCCAGGAACACCTACAATCTCTCCGGACGAGGCTATCATATAATTATGATAGAACTTAATTTATAGGTAAGTTCGTTTAATCACTAATTATTGTTTCGTTTTCGTAGTAGTTTATAATAATATTTTTAATTGCCATCAATTTAATATAATCAATCATATTCTTTATTTTTGAGCATATATAGAATACTTTATGACAGAGTGATCAGCTATGTCCCGACCCCTAACCATACAAAAATAAATATTATAATATTTTGGTCTATAATTGTTTTATAAAGAATTTTGTAACATGACAAATTTGTAATTTGACAGAAATATGATATGTATTGCATGACAATGAAGGATGTCGACAGATCCAAGGGAATGATGACCCTATGTGGGTTAAACGGGGAAAATTTCAAGGTGGCCATTTGAGTCCACTTTGGTTCCGTTTAGCCCTGAATCCTCTTAGCACACGACAAGAGATAGTCAGGTCAAAACTCACCTCCTATACATGGATGATTTGAAAATATTTGCCTCCAATAATTTGCGACTAATACGACTGAAGGTTACGGAAGCTTTCAGTAGCACCACCGGTATGGAATTTGGTCTGAAAAAATGTGCAGTCATGCATGTCAAGCGAAGGGAGATTATGGAATTCGAGGGAATTCAACTCTCGGATTTTAAACACCTTATATCCATCTCTTCAACTAGAACCTATAAGTATTTGTGTAGCTAGGTAGGGAGCATCTCGGTGTACCAGTTTGGGCATCAATACTGCTGAAATGAAACAATCACTGAAGCAGTGTTTCTATGTTCGCTTAAAGAAGATATTACATAGTCTGTTGTCATACAGAAACAAGATGCACGCCTCCATCTGCCTATTAATTCACGAGTGACTTATAGACCAGGTGGGTAAAACCTGTCGAGTTATTCTGTAAAAATTTCGCCATGAAAACTTATGGCAAGTGTGCTGTTAATAACGCCAATACCTAGGCATCAGGTGAAATGACAGTTCACTTCAAACTCACGAAACTTTTGCAGAACAGACCGCTGTTGTAAGAAATTAGGTAAGGCGACACAGGCTTTAAGGATGACTGGAATTGAGATGCCAGGCGAGTGAGTGAACTTCCAGTTATTTATTGGTAATTTATAATTCGGTAACAGACCTTATTTTTAATAACAACGTATTGGCAAATTATGTATCGTCTTTCAAATAAAAAATACGTTAGAGAACTTTGTCCAACGTATTTTTTCATAAATGTAAAATTGGTTTATGGACCAAAAGCGATACGTTTAAGAAATCTCTCTATTAAAAAAAATATCTTGAATTCAAGGAATCTAACAAAATAATGAAAATCATTCATGCATATTTTCTATTAGGCGCCCCATTGGCCTATTGAATTGATAAGTAACTATATAGCTTTTGCCCGCGGCATCGCCACATTAGATCTAATTTATTTCACTGATTTCATTTTTTTTTTATCCTTTTTACAGTGATAGCTAAGCAGCGAGCAGTGAGAGTGAAGTCTTGGCAACCTACTTTACGAGTACATGAAATGTTTTTGGTGGGTAACATATTTATCGTACGGAACCCTCTCCACGCGAGTTCAACTTGACATGTACGATTTTTTGGGAATTCCGCCTCCGGCGCCACATCGATAAAGTGGTGACGAAGGCGGAATTAGTTTGGGACCTCGTATTGCTTGCAATAAACTAGTTTCTACTCAGTAGGCGGTCTTAGTTTGGAGTCACGGTTAACTAATCACTATTTTGTTTAACACGGCAATTATAAGATAACTTAGTGGAGCTACCGTAGTACACGCACTGACTTGAAAAACTGATACGCAATCAAATAACTTATAAAATGAGTTTAATACGATCTCCGACTAATGATGGCAGCAGAAGTGAAGCTAAGGGAAGTTCCCAACCGGACCTGTCAAAGTTAAATTAGGACGAGTTACAAAATACTACTTGCCGTATCTATAAACGATAACTACCGCACGACGATTTATCAGAGCAAATTCAAATGTTTCAAGACCATATTTCATCATTTCTGACAAAGGATCATGCCATGATAATTATATGTATGGAATCTGTTACATGCCCGCTTTCACAGGAATAATAATAATAATAAATAATAAAACATTTATTTCAGGCAAAATGGCCCATAGACTTATACCTTACAAACTAAAATAATTATATAAAGTATAAAACAAAACTTGTTTTTATAAAATAGCTTAAAACTATGTTAGTATCACTTTACTAGCTTGTCCTTGAGCTGCCTTGTGGAACTTGTCCGCGGAAGCGACGGAACACCACGTCTTGCGGCCAAGAGTCTTCTGCCATGACGACGGACAGGTAACAATTCGGTACTCGCACCACGAACGCCTTGAAGTTGACGTTGCGTTGCGACTCCAGTAACTGCACCCTCGGCGTGTACCTCGTCTTCAATAGCTCTTTTCTTGATTTCTTGTCCGATCGGAGTATTGTAATACACCCTGTAGCTACAGAAATACGCTCCTATATAGGAGACTGTCCTTAACTTCTTGAGTAACGCTAACTGCATTCACAATATTTTGGAAAAATGGTGCATTCTGCTAGAAAAACGTTAATTCTCGCATTTTATTTTTATGATACCAATCGATGCAGTTTCGTATTAGGGTTCAAATAATTGAACCAATTAAGGTTAGAGTACTAGAAAAGTCACAAATCGTAAAAATAACTTTTCCATACCTACGTTTCGTAGTGATTAATTACCATATCCACGATCTTTTATTGTCATTAAAAGGAATGCGTGATATTATGTAATGTATTCATTTATCATCTGCAAAGCGTTTTCTCAACTATGTAAGGTTCACCTTCAAATCTAACTGGATGCAGTTGAATACCAGTATTTTACATGGAGCGATTGCCTATCTGACCTCCACAACCCAGTTACAGGGTAACACGATACCCCGTGGTAAGACTGGTTGTTAGACTTTTTGGGGTTCTGACTACCCGTAACAACCATCAAATATCAGCGAAAGACAGTTGGAATCAACGCGAGGCTTGGAGGGGTTTTGGTATGTAATGGATGGCCATCCATCCACGGACCGACCTCGGCAAGCATAACTTAATAATTGATCGACCCGTGCGGCTGTTATTAATTAGCCATAAATCATACATACATAATGTATTCACTAAAATAAAACATTTTGCATTCATCGTCTACTGTGACATCTCTAAGATCTAAGAGGCAGGGGCTGTAAATCCCGCATGCCTAGGTACCAAACAATTGATATTACCTATATGAGTACCCTAATTGCGTAACACATTAACAATCACGATCAGAATCATTTTGAAGGATATTGCTAATCTATTGCTTCTTATGTCCGAAAAATGGATCTGCTGAACAACGTAAATAACGCAATGAATGTTGTTGAACTGTCAAAATGAAAGTCATTCCTACTGTTAGTGTGTTACGCAATTACCCCGCTGGTACCTACAGTCCGTCGTCTGGCTAAGCATTTATGTACTATTTTTATCGTTATTAATTAATAACAATCAATAGAACTCCCCAGGTATTTATGACTGTCATACATGTCCTGACTGGATGCGACCACGTAAGAACCAAGCTGCATCTTCATTTATCAAGTAAATCCTCCAGTGCATTTTCTCTTTACACTTCTATCTATATGACATATTATAAATTAAAGCCGCTTTTCGTGTCTTTGTGACCGCGTCGTTCTTCATAACTACGCAACGGATTATAAATTAAAGTCGCTTTTTGTGTCTGTGACCACGTTGTTCTTCATAACTACGCAACGGATTATAAATTAGTCGCTTTTCGTGTCAGTGTGACCACGTTGTTCTTCATAACTACGCAACGGATTATAAATTAAAGTCGCTTTTCGTGTCTGTGTGACCGCGTTGTTCTTCATAACTACGCAACAGATTTTGATGCGGTTCTCACCATCATTTAGAAAAATTATTCCGGAATGAGTGAATTCACTATCAGTGAATGTAGCGTGGCGGTTGAAATACTCCTGCTTCTTCTACGATTCACGCGAATGGTAGAAAAAAATGTATTGTGCCGGTCCCAAGTTTCATGCGACACTGGCAAGAAGATGATCATTAGAGAATTTATTCCGAAAGGTTACTATATATACTCGTATAATAAAGTAATTTAAACTAACATACAGCATAGCATAATCAGCCTATAATGTTCCCACTGCTGTGACACAGGTCTCCTCTCTGTGAGAGGGAGTGGGCCATAATCCACCACGCTGGCGCTGTGCCGGTTGCGCTAAACTGGTTAACTCACATAATTATACCTAATAAAGAATTATAAATAAAATATAAATGAACTACGCTTACTACCCGACTGCATAGTAGGGTTAAAATTTTCACTCGTATCTTTGTAAGGTAGGTATGTATGCCCTATGTATGTAGGATTGTTTTATCCCTCGTAGCATCCAGACGGCTGGAAGTATATTAATTTAATGGTTGTGTTCGGGCGCCGTCGGCTATCTTCGTGTCGGGCGTCAGGCGGGGCTGCGTGGGCGCATGGGACGGGCTACGTGGGTACACTAGAGGGGCCCAAGGGCCGATCCTTCATCAACGCACGCACCGACGACACACTAATTTTTCTGTACCTTCCATTTTGGAAATACAATATAAGTTAGTTTTACAGTCCACTGCTTTTTATTTAAAGTCCGAGTTAGGCCTTTACAGTTGACATGTCGCTTGGTTTGTCGTGACCACAAACACGAAATCTCCGCACCGGCAGCGACTACAGCCGCCTTAACGAATAATATTCGTGTCTGAATTTGGCGCAACTGAGCGCAAGTTAGCTGTCCCAAGTCCTTGTTAGAATTGGCATGAGCCGCCAGTTATTATGAGTAAGTGGTGACGTTGTGGCGTTGGCAGTACATCTCTTAGAGCGGCCGCTGCGGCGTCTCCGTGATCTGTGGTTGTGACCGCCAGATGACATAGGATAGGTAAAAGAAGATGTTTAAAAAATGTCGATATGGCGGGCTTTAAACGTCAATAACTCATCGTGTAAAAACTTTTGTAGTCCGGTAAAATAAAGGGCTTGAGAAGGCGATTCAAAAATATAACCTAGGTACTAGCTTCTACCCGCGGCTTCGTCCGCGCATCGCATCGCCCGCCTGCGCTTACCTCGTTTTCGCTTATCGTTCTTTCTGACCTTTTTTCTTTTTTCTCGGCTCTTACGGGTCGTAGCGTGATGCTAAATAAGTAGCCTATAACCGTCCTTAACAATTGGTCTATCAAATGCAAAAAGAATTTTCAAATCCAACTGATAGTTCCCGAGATTAGCGCGTTCAAACAAACAAACAAACAAACAAACTCTTCAGCTTTATTATGTAGAATAAAAATAAAATATATAGATAGATAGATTAATTTATTTGCCTGAAATATGTTAATATACAGATTTTATAACACATACACAACAGTTCTTCATATTCCGCGTACTAAATTCAGCATGTAAATTTTATTACAATAATAATGATTCTAATTTAATCAATTTAAACAAAATAATTAAAATCCCATGTCAAAAAAGAAATGTACTAAATCAAGAATTGTCTACATATCAAATTACAAATGTCAAAGAAAAATAATTCAAATCAAATCAAAATATTTTATTTAACATATTATTAAACCAACATGGGCACTTATGAAACGTCAGAAGCTAGGTGCACGGTTCCAATTGGTTGTTTCCTATGGAGAAGAGACGGCAAGAAACTCCACGGATACTCTTTTAAAAATAAGGGGCTTTTACAATTTAAATTACAAATGACAAGCTTATGTCAAATTTAATTTTCATGTCATGCTACTTTTCCATTTGTCCTACAATTCATAAATTCCTTAAAATAGTATAAAAACAAATTTCGTTAAGCCATGCTCTGAGATGCCTTTAAAATAAGCTGGTTCGCAGTTCTCTAATAATCTTCGGTATATTATTAAATATCTTTATTGCTATTCGACTAGTGTTTATATGGCAGTACGTATATATAATATACTAGCTTTTTCCCGCGGCTTCGCCCGCGTGGATGTCGCAAATTATCCCACCGGGCCATACTACGGGGATAAAAAGTATCCTACGTATTAATCCAGGTTACAAACTATCAAATCTGTTCAGTAATTTTTGCGTGAAAGAGTAACAAACATTCATCCATCCTCACAAACTTTCACATTTATAATATTAGTAGGATTATAGTATATTACTTATAATACTAGCTTCTGCCCGCGACTTCGTCGGTGTGAAATTTCTTGCTCCCCCTACCCACCCGTCCCATCGCATCGCCTGTCCACGCTTACCGTTCTTATTCCGCATACTTTGAAGACTGGATTAATCTATTGATGGTTAGGTGAAATTGATACATTAATCAATTATTGATAACAAGTTCATTACACTGTAATTATTATTCAGTGCGCTTAAAATATTAGTTTCAATATTTTATATTCTAAAATACTAGTGAACTCATATACATAATCAGCCTATAATGTTCCCACTGCTGGGACACAGGCCTCCTCTCTCTTTGAGAGGGTGAACTCATATAAACTCTTACATTTAACAGGTCCCAATCACCATCTTATTCCCAAAACTGGCAACATAAATACTCCCCGCGAACACCTGAATCAATATAATAATCTTTTAAATTGAAATATTTCCTGCAAATTATTACGAAGCAACGAAAGTTGTGGTGGGATTTTAATTATCTTCAGTTATTTATTTATTATAATTAACTGTTTGTCTATGCTGGGCCGAACTTTATCAATGTCCGCATGTTTGCATCATCCGGTCGCCGGTAGGTGTGGTAGGCAGCGGCATCACGTGGCTCAAGAGTGTAACACTGACATTAGTTTGCTGTCTAAAGGTTCTCCTCAACGATCATAGTTGGCGGATTTACCTTTAGATACATTAATTCCTAACGTGAGGAAACTAGATTTGACCATGACTAATCTGGGGGCACGGCAGTGCCCCCGCCAAGACGAGTCAAGCGAAGCGCAAGGGCACTACCTTCCTTTTCTCGAAGTGTTTCGTCGTTTTTTTGAACCCTCATAGAGTTGGTTTCCGATGTACCAAATAGTTCATATTCTCAGGATATAATGTCAATAATAGACTAATTAAACATGCAAAGTCTCAATTGAATAGCTCTAATACTTTAGATTTTATTGATATCTAAAATACACCGATTTCGTCACTGACACACTCACTGGTACACTGACACACTGATGATCATCAAAATGTTTGGCTACTTCCTGAAGTGCTAGAAAGCTGAAATTTGGTATGTAATCTAAGTTTAGTATACAACCAACAAAAAAAAACATAAACTTATAACTTTCGCCCCCCATCCCCTAAAATGGGGGGTAGAAGTTTGTATGAGACTTCAAAATGTTAGGGTACTTCCTGAAGTGCTAGAAAGCCGAAATTTGGTATATAACCAAAATACAGTATACAAAAAATACTACCGTGCCCCCAGATAAACTTTAAAAAAAAGAATAAAGAAATAAACACTAAAAAGACTGCCTAGCAACTTACAAAAAGAACTGAAATCCCACCAAAAACATTTCATGTAAAATGTTGCCAAGACGACCACATAAGGTTTGCCCTGTGAAAAAGATATCAGATCTCATATAGAGCCAAGCTTCTGAATCTACACGGCCTAACTCTACCGACCCTAACTTTACAAATTCTACATATCAGTAAAAATGTATGTCTTGGCTGTTTCGTTACTTACTTCAGAAACTAAATATTCGCATCACCTCCACGACGGTAGCGAAACGGCGAAGCCATACATTTTTACTGATATGTAGAATTTGTGAAGTTAGGGTCGGTAGAGTTAGGCCTGTGGATTCAGAAGCTTGGCTCTACATGAGATCTGATATCTTTTTCACAGAGCAAACCTTATGTGGTCGTCTTGGCAACATTTTACATGAAATGTTTTTGGTGGGATTTATTTTATACCAAACTCAAAACCATTTGGAGATTCTGTTTAGAAGAATTTATTACAGTAGTCAGATTTCAAAAATCTCTCTCTAATACTCCTACTACTCTAGTCCCTTCTAGACATTTCACAAGAAAATCAAAAAACACCTTTACCAAACTGTAAACTTTATAGAAAAAAAAAATGGCCGCATGGCGGAATGTCAGTGTATGGTATTTTATTCTAATTAAAGGGGTTCTTTTTCATGTTTAGGGCATTTTTTAGGGTTTAAAATTATTCATTGAGTTTTTTAGGGAAAAGTTGAAATGGCATTCGCATGATGTGTATCTACTTATTTAAGAAGTTATCACTTTTGCAAATCACTTGCATCATTTACCTGCAAACTGCGAACCTTCTTTCAATAAGGCTGATGCATTCACATGGATTTACGACAATGACTCGACATTACAGTTTAAATTCCCTAAGTTGGCAATAAATTGAGTGCAATGTTAGCGATCAACAGTGATCAAGGAGAGGTCAATGATCGTCTGTGTAATTATCTTTATCGCTTCAAACGCATCCATTCTTGTCAGTTAATAAATAATAATAATAATAAAAACGTCTATTTTCTCCACCACATAATGAAAAGTTAATACAATACATAATTGTGAATATAAAAATACATTAATGTTGTGGAGACTGGAGCCTGTACTAGGAATACCTGTGTTACAGGTCTCCAGGCCTGCAAACTACACGGACAAGTCACACTGATACAACGTCTACTAACAGATGATAATGGGATGGAAATAAACCAAAATAATAAAAAAAGGAAAAAACAAAGGAAATAATTAATAAATTAGACAGCAAAGTAGGGTGTGTGGGTGTGTGAGTGTGAGTTAATCTAGACTAACACTATCATTACGTCAATAATTTCGCTAGCGACGGACACAAAAGTATCTGATAAAAGTGTAAACAAACAAATAAAGGGAATTAGGTAATACCTACTTAACACATTCATTTGTATTTAAAAGGTGTCAACGTATGTAAATCTCACTACTTGCCAATAATTATTGTTTAAATAACAATACTGAATTGTAATTGAATATAAATCGACGAAAATTCAGGTTACAAAATAAACTCAAATGTCACATAAAAACATCAAAAAATTTACCCCGCGTCCTATTAGGAAACGATCATCGCGCGAATACGCAGATCGCGAAATGCAGCGCATACGCAAATATGCAGATGTGTGGGGTAATTCTGTAGAAGTTGCTAAGTCTATTATTGACATTGTAGGACCTACTTTAGCTCTAATCTTTAATAATTGTATCGACTGTGGGGAGTTTCCTGACCTTATGAAAAAAAGTATAATTATACCTTTGTTTAAATCAGGTAGTACTTCAGACCCCACAAACTATAGACCTATTTCAGTACTACCTACCTTTAGTAAAATTTTTGAAAAAAATATTTTAGACGAATTGCAAAGATTTTTTAATAAACATAAATTATTACATAGCAAACAGTTTGGTTTTACTAGGGGTCGTTCAACTACTGATGTACTGTGTTGAACTTTTAGGACATATTTATAATGCATGGGAAGATAAATGCGATGCCTTGGGATTTTTTTGTGACTTGTTCAAGGCATTCGATTGCGTTCTTTATGAAACGTTAATCAGGAAACTCAGCCACTACGGGATCCGGAACACCGCTCTGGATCTTCTTACTTCATACTTGAGTAATAGGATTCAGAGCGTTGACGTTAATGGAAAAAGATTTCCCGGATCTATAGTAACATTAGGAGTCCCGCAGGGCTCAATTCTTGGTCCTTTCTTGTTTCTTATTTATATTAATGACTTGCCGTACCTCATAAAAGATAATCATGATATAGTGTTGTTTGCGGATGATACTTCACTTTTCTTTAAACTTAAACGTCAGCAGCTCGTTACTGACGATGTAAATAGCGCGATTTCAAAAGTAGTTTACTGGTTCAATGTCAATAATTTATTCCTTAATGAAAAAAAAACCAAATGCATTAAGTTTACGCTATCTCACGTTAGACAGGTGAAAACGAATGTATTGATGAAGGGCGAAGAATTGAATCCTGAAGATAGCACAGTATTCTTGGGCTTAACTTTGGATTCTAAGCTTCAGTGGGGCCCACATATAGATAAATTGTCAAAAAAGCTAAGTAATTTAACTGACACAGAGACAGCCCGCTTAGTGTACTTTAGCTATTTTCATAGTGTTATGTCGTACGGTATTCTGTTATGGGGAAATGCCGCCGACATTCAGACTATTTTTATTTTGCAGAAAAGAGCTGTTCGATCAATTTATAAATTAAGTCCGAGACAATCTCTCAGAGAGAAATTTAAGGAGATTAATGTAATGACTGTGCCTTCTCAATATATTTATGAAAATCTTTTATATGCAAATAAAAATATAAAATTGTTTAAAAAATACAGAGATATCCATAATATAAATACTAGGAATAAACACAAATTTGTTGTACCTACAACAAGGCTCAAAAAAATAGGCAGCTCGTTCAGGTGTCAATGTATACGCTTTTATAATAAACTTCCAAGCCACGTTCAAGATCTAAGCCGTAATAAATTCAAATCATTCATTTAACGTAAGTTGTACCAGAAAGCCTTTTATACCGTTAAGGATTATATTGAGGACAAAAAGGCTTGGGATTGAATTGCTCCAAATTTTGCATACTGAATGTTTTTTTTGATTATTTTTTATTTTTGCTATATTTTTTATTTTATTTTACATAAACTTTGACATTTTGATAATTATTATATCTACAATATCATGACAATTTACTTTGTGAAGTATAGTATTATTATTTAATTATTTTGAATGTGAGGACTATGTAGCTCACCTTTAATTTTTTATTAAATTTTTCACTTTCTCAGGTAGTTTCAATGATAATCTGGCAGTTTGAGTGCTTTATGCGGCCTACCCAAATCTCCTTTGTTTGGTATTGTTCGTCGAGTGGTTGAGCTCCATATGTTCTGAGTTCAGCTCCACGATTAGTGACAACTTAACGGCGCGTTTACACGAGGTGAGTACCTCGAACGTCGGCCTGCAGGCGAATATTCTCGCCGCGGTTATGAGACTACAAAGTATGTTAAACTCACGCCAGTTAATATTTCATAAATTCATCACATAACCCAACCTAAAAGGATATTTAATGTTTTTTTACTGGTGTAAAAAAACTTTTTTACTAAAAATTAAACCGACGAAAAAGAAACTGAAAAGCAAAAAATAAACCTTCAGTCTAACTAAGCTCTTAAATTAATGTAAATTACAAATTTAGAGTCGGCGCCAAACAATCAACGCAGATCGATTAACCATAATCAATCAAGAAGCCATAAGTTTTCTTGGCGCCTTGTATGTTTGGCGCCGACTCAAAATTTGTAATTTACATTAATTTAATAATAATAATCATTATTCTGCTACATATCAACTACAAAGTGTAAAGTACACTGTCTTATGACAAAAACCCAGCATCTTGTGGACGCTTTTTTGGGGCTTGTATTTAAACGCCTACCAGAAAAGTGCCTATTTTACTACCAACAAATTCGAAATACCTGCCAGAATGGATAAATGCTCACCAAATTGTGTTTCATAAAGTATTATAGAAATTAACCTATTTTCCTTTATATCCTATGCCATAAAGAATTATAAACGTCTTTAAATTTCTTACTACCTGCCAAGATAGCTGGACGGAGCCCCACTTAGCGTGGCTCCTATTTCTGTAACAAACCAAATCTCGGGGTGCCCCTGACGTCGACCGGCGTGGGTTAGGGTTAATAAGTAGGTCGACGGAGCCCCGCTTAGCGGGGCTCCTATTTCTGTCTAAAGGGTTTAAAGAAACCTAACCAACCGAACCTCGGGATGCCCCTGATGTCGACCGTCTAAGGTTAGATTTGGTGAGCATTTATCCATTTTGGTAGGCAATAAGAATATAAATACTACACTTACAATTATTCTGATGAGTGTATAATTATTTTGGAACTTAAGGCGTTGTTCTTTATGCACCTCGGTATAGAGAGGGTTTATTTTATTTGAAGTTAACATATTTTACTTGGTACTTAGTCTTAGAGCCTAAAATTTTTTTTGGTGAGCATTTAAATTGTAGCCCTTTTTTAGTTATGTGGTGTAGGTATGGTGCAAATATAAATTTTTGGTCAAATAGAAGTCCAAGGTCACGTACGGGGTCTATCTAAGTAACTTTGTCGTCATTAATGTAATACTCTCACTGGGTCCTGAAATACAGGTACTCTACCTAGGTAGAGTTCCTGTATTTCAGGAGCCAGTGAGAATTTCTGAATCCAAGGCCTCACATTTTCTATAACCAGTTTTTATGGCATTAAATAAATTATTATTTTGGTAAAGAAATTGGTTTCTTAGTTCTTTGGCTAGTTTAAGCTACTCGTACATTAACGGGCCCAAGCCAAGACAATGGAGCGTGTGTGGTGTTTTTTTATGCACCTAGAATTAATGTTATGAGGAGTCATTTGATTTTCCTCAATTTGCATGAACTGCCTAACTATACTGCAGGTGTTTAAAATTGCAGCTTTATGGAGTATTATGTAAACTGAGTCTTTCAAGTCTATTCGATTACTAAGTATACTTTTTCCTGCCTCCAAATTCTGGTCACTTCTTCTTTTAGTTCAGCGTAATTACTGATCTTCTCACTTATTGTTTTTTGTAAATTGTATGTACACTCGAGAGCAATGAATCCGGGTCACTTAAAGAATGTTAAAAATCTCGGAAACTAAAAATGATAGGTTAATGCAATAAATTGTATTTAATAGACAATGTAATACTCCTTAAATGAAAGTAAAAAAAATATGAGTCACCATACATTTTATTAACACAAAATTACATAAAGAAAAAAACTGCTGATCTCTCCTTAAAACAAAAATAGGAAACATGAAATTTTTGAACTTTATTACGATTTTCCTGAATTTTAATACTTCGTATTGCCTCCTCGTGCTTCCATTACTGCGTTTACGCGGTTTGGCATGCTGTACACCAAGTTCCTTATACGATTTTGGGGAATATTCTCCCATTCCTCTGTGAGAGCAATTTTGAGCTCACGAAGCGTGATTGGGGGAGGGTTTCGTTGTTTTACGCATCTGCCTAGCTCGTCCCAAGCATGCTCGATCGGGTTGATATCCGGGCTGCGCGCTGGCCACTCCATACGAGTAATGTTCATCTCTTGAAGGTAGTCATTCACAATCCTACCTGTATGAGGTTGGGCATTGTCATGCATAAATATAGCATCCTCACCTAAATTGACCATAAATGGACCAACGTGATCATTGAGGATTTCTTCCACATATCTTACGCTAGTTAAAGAGCCGTTTTCTATGATCACCAGCTCTGTGCGACTTTCAGAAGAAATTCCGGCCCACACAAGTACAGACCCACCACCGTAGGCTACTTTTTCTTCGATGCATGCTTGCTTGAATCTTTCCCCTGGTCTTCGATACACTCTGTGTCTTCCATCGTGCTTGTAGAGCATAAATTTTGATTCGTCGGAGAACATAACTTTTGACCAATCTTCAATACTCCAATTTACGTGGCTCTGGGCATATCTTAGTCTTGAAATACGATGCCCACGCTCCAGTTTAGGGCCGTTTGCAGGTCTAAGGGGTTTTAAGTTAGATTCAGCAAGCCGACGTCTTACTGTCCATGCACTTGGGTTACTTCCTCCGAGGCGTCGAAACTGATTTGTGAGTTCAGTTCCTGTGAGAAAGCGATTTCGAAGCATGGTGTTCACCAAGTATCGGTCTTCTCGTGCTGTGGTACACCTGGTTCTGCCCGTTCCTGGTCTGCGTAGGTTAGAACCAGTTTCTTCGTAACGTCGGAGAACTCTTTGTACTGTTGACAGCGACACACCGACAGTCCTGGCTGTATCGCGCTGACTCCGGCCGGTTTCCAGCATTGTAAGTATTCTGGTGCATTCTTCAGGCGTAAGCGACATAATTTCAGCTTGAATAATGAATATAGAGCACTATCAACATGGTTTATGTACCCACATAAATGACAGATTACAAACAAAAGCAAAACCAAATGCTGTAATTTCGTAGTTCCATCTTCGAAAGTGGCCCTTTTTCAAATTTGATTTTTTTATGATATAACTTTACAATAACTGAGAAGTTTTAATACCTTCATTTAAGGAGTATTACATTGTCTATTAAATACAATTTATTGCATTAACCTAGCATTTTTAGTTTCCGAGATTTTTAGGATTCTTTAAGTGACCCGGATTCATTGCTCTCGAGTGTATTAGGGACTGCAATATCTATCAGGTATGTGACTTATTAACTTTATTTTGAAGGGTTATATCTGGTCTATTATAGTGAACGGTCCTGTCGGTTAGTATGCCGCGATCGTAGTAGAATTTGTGTGTGATATTTTCTAGAACTCTTTGTGGTACGTACTTGTAATAAGGAGTGCTCATATCTTGTATGAGTTTATATTTGAGTGCTAGTTTTTGATGGATGACTTTTGCTACCTGATTGTGTCTATGTGTATACTCTGTTTTAATATTATTATTATTACTTTGCCTATAGTTATAAGATTATTTGTTCTTGTATATAATATTTAACGTAGTAACACTTCATTGAGTTCAAATACATTTCTTTATTTTTGCACCATTCATCATCATCATCATCAGCCTATATTCGTTCACTACTGGACGTAAGCCTCTCCTAGTGAACGCCATTGAGCCCGATCCTCGGCTCTCGTCATCCAGTCTCTGCCAGCCGCATTTCGCAAGTCGTCAGTCCACCTGGCCGGCGGACGCCCCTCACTACGTTTGCCTAAACGCGTTCTCCACTCTTGAACTTCTACGAGAGATGAGACCAGCCCATTGCAGCTTCAGCTTGCTTAGTCTTTCGGCTATGTCGATTACCTTGGTTCTCTGGCGGATAACGTCGTTTTGGATTTTATCCTTCAGAGAGACTCCAAGCATAGCTCCTTCCATAGCTCGCTGAGTGTGTTTAAACTTATGGACTAGTCTCACCGTGAGTGTCGACGTGTCTACTCCGTAAGTCGTAATCAGTTGGACACACGCGTTAAAGACTGTCGTCTTTGGGCACCACTGCGGTATAGACGACGAGAAGACCTGATGAAGTTTATCAAATGCTGCCCATCCCAGCTGAATCCTACTATCGGTTTCCCTCTCAAAATTGAGTTGGGCCTATAGTTTTTATGTTGAAATTGTTATTCCATTTATGTATAGTCACCATCTTTGCCAATTTCCATTTTATAGGGAATATGCCAGAAGTTAAGGATTTGCTGTTTATAGCTGTAATAAACATTACCTTTAATAATTTATAAGCTTTTGAATGTTTTGAGTATGCTCTCACTGCTAATATTTAGAACTTCCCTCGACTGCCTTCCGTACCCAACATCACACCCTCTATGAATGTCATACTCCAGATAGGCTTAAAGTTGAAGTTAAAGTTGAGTTCAAGATGAATGAAATAAGCCCAAACACGATCTAACTGCTGTAAGCTGTCGAGGAGCCCTCTCGACTGTCTTCCGTCTCCATCATCAGATGATCTCCAGGTCTCTTTTTTGTTGAAGCATCATTAGAACTACATATATGTGCCAAGTTTCAACAGAATCGGTTCACAAGGGAACATTCTGTAGGTGAAAAACCATTCAACCCCTATTTTTCTACCCTCAGGGGTGGATTTCGTTTTTCAATTTTAAGTGGGACCAACTTTGGGGTATACTCTTTCCATTAAAAAAAGAATCATCAAAATCGGACTACTCTGTAAAAAGTTATGCGTGGTCATACATATAAAAAAAAAATATACGGGTCGACTTGAGAACCTCCTCCTTTTTTTTTTCGTCGGTTAAAAAAGACCCATCACCAATCTGAAGACAATTTGTCCAGAGCGGCATAATATTATTGAGCGGAAATTATTGCTCGAAAATGTCTTTTATTTTCATTATGGAAACCGTTGTTTACTGTAGGGCGCAATGCAACGCAGGCAAAAGACTGTGCTTATGTGTACTCGTATATAAAACATATGGAGATCGTAACAGGTTTTAATGTGTATTTATCACAATTAAAGATTATTCTCAGATAAATATGAAACATTAAATATCTCCATAACCAATAATTTCCCAGGTAAGGCATGTCTCGGCTAGGAGATGTGTCTTTTTACAGCCATAATTTCCACGTTATTTTTTGGGACATTCCTAAATTAATCACGAAATAAATACTAGATATACATCGCAGCTGTAACAACATCTTTACTAGTAGATAAACCATTTTATATGACACGAGTTAATCTCTGAACATTTTAAATCATCAGCTTCATTGTCTTTTCTAATTCTTTGGTCTAAATCTAAGCCAATGTCCACCTTCTAGCTTCACGTTAAAGGTTTCTTTACAAAGCTTGGCAGGTATGCAGGTCTTCTGATTAGGAGAGATCTCCATATGCTGGAGTATTTGGTACGCCATCACCTTGATCTCACAGAGAGCAAATCTTGAACCTGAGAAAATAAGGTAGTTAGGTTTATAATACATGTTTTCTCATTGTATCGTATGACGCACCTCTAGGATATTATAGGTCTTATGGAAATCTTCTTTTGTCTTAATCGAATGCTGCTATTTCTTTTCATCTTTGTCATTAATTACCTCATCATTCACTGCCTTTTCGTTCGCATCATCCCTCACTGATTTAATTTTTTCCTTGGTCTCCCTTTATTCTCTCATGCGTCATCATTTACCATGCGTTATTTTTGATTTAGTTATACATTTTGTACTCACCAATACAGTTTCTAGGTCCAATACCGAAGGGCATGTAAGCGAATGTCTGGATATTATGCTTATTTTCTTCAGAGAAGCGCTCAGGGTCGAATTTATCAGGGTTGGGGAAGAAATGTGGGTCATGGTGGATAGCAAATACTGGTATCGAGATACCTGTTCCTTTGCGGACCTGGAAAAACAACAATGTAAATATAATATTTGTAGCTTCTCTTTTCGATGTTCGAAATTAAAAAATACTTACAATAAATTCTTTGTCAGCCTTCTTATTAGGTTTTCCCAAGTTGTAGTCTTTAGTGCATACCCTGTCTAGAGCTAAGGCAGGCGGCCACAGTCGTAAGAGCTCTGCAAAACGAAATCATTGGCAGAAAGATGTTTACAAAGTACCAGAGGATTTTTTTTTACAACGTTCCATAATCAATTTGTGTTTTAATTATTAATCTACTTTTCTCAAGGCCTTAAAGCCTAAACTTTCCTTAAAACAATCAGGAAGAACTTATTCACCACAATATTTTTGATTTGAACATAACTTCAAAATCTTACCAGATACAACCATATCCATATATGGCATATTCTGAATGGAGTTGAAGTCAAACTTGCCGCCGTTCTTAGCGTCAGTTTCCTTGATCTCCTGTGCCAGTCGCTCCTGGACGTCAGGGTTCAGCGCCAGTTCGTAGAGCAAGAATGACATGCCAGCTGAGACTGTTTCGAAACCAGCTAGGAAGAACAGCACCGCTTGGGCAATAAGGTCGTCGTCAGTCCACACTGAAAGTAAAATGAAATTATGATTAGAAAAATTGTTCTTTATCAGAAATTATATCCCAAGATCTGATTTTGTCACTTAACCTGTTCTGTTACATCCAGTATCCAGCATCCGGTATCCAGTTCTTAGTATTACTCAACACCAATTATATGTTAGTCATTTTTATTTTTTACTCAACAGCCGGGTTTAGCTTTTTAGCAGTTCTATGAAAATACACACCTCTGTTAATTTGTTTCTGTCCAACGGAAGATTCGTCAACTGTCGCGAATCCAGCAGCTACATCATCGGATTGAATGTTTTCATGAGTCAGTTTACCTGAAATCACAGTTGAATTTGTTCATGGAGTTTAGAACAAGGTATTAGAGTTTTATTATTTCTTTCTGATTTATACCGAATGCATTTGCTGAAAAACATAAAATATGTACCTTTCTTTGCTTCCATAAGCAAGTGAATCATATCGGGTCTGATGATTTTCCGCAACTCGCGATCTTCCATTGTTTCTAGAACTAACTTTCTAAAGAATACATTCGACGCCTTAGAAAGGAAATCCAGATTTAAAAACTGAAAATTAACATAATTATGAAATACATGAACATAAATAAAGTAAAATAAACAGTAATACAAGTTTTACTTTATCATTGTCGTTTTTGTTTTCCTTATTATCTAAGCCAATACTTCCTCCAATTGTTATATTAATATGTGTAAGTTTCGAAATATATTTAAGAGCAAATTAAAATACTGTCAAGATAACGAACAGCAAATAAAAATGGAGATAATAACGAAGAACCATTCTAAGAAACAGTTTGGGTCATTTTGGAAGTCCACAAATCGCTTGAATCCAAGGTCGAGCCGCCCTGTGAGTGTCGCGGGTGTGCATTAACCGACAAATATAGCCAATGTTTTTAAACAACATTTTAACGTTGATTCGCCCCTTAGAGACCAGACTCGGATGTTTGAGGCCATCCGTGGTCCATTTCACTGCAAAGGAAGTTGCATCGGTGATTTCGGGAATGAAAAGAGGTAAGTCGCCCGGTCACGACGGTCTTAGCATTGAACATCTGAAACACGCCGACGTACACCTGCCACAGGTGTTGGCCATGTTTTTTAACCTGTGTGTTAGTCACTGCTATTTACCTGATGACCTTATAAACACTAATAAAGTGCCTATTATTAAAAATAAAACCGGAGATGCCTCTGACATTTCCAATTACAGGCCTATATCATTGGCGACTGTCATAGCATAGAGGGAGAGATTGCTTGGACAATCGTTGAGGGATATTAAAAAGTTATCAACGATTTTATGACTAGGTGGTCGATAGACGGCAACGATTACAGTGTTTGTGTTTATTTTTAAACTAAGTCCGTTCGAGTCCACAATTTCCGGTTCATCGATATATTATGTACTGTTCTATGTTTTTTCAGTAAATGACCACACCTTCATTTTGAGTTTGATTATTATGTGTAGTGAATGAAATATAACCGTCAATTTCAGGAACGGTGGGATTTCGTTGCAACCAGCATGAATGATTGATATGATAATTAAGGAATTTTGCGTAATTTCGGTTTTAACAAGATCGTTTACTTTAGAGAACGTTTTACTTGAAGAATTAAAGTCACTCATGTGAACTTACCTTAGATACGGCGTTTGGAATAGTTATAAGTACGAAAAACATAAGCATCTGACGGAAATTAAACGTGAATGACTTCTTGCCCATTGCGTAGAACTCGTTGTCGACGTCGTTATGAGAGTCTACCTTCAGACCGAAGGCGCAGGAGGCGATCACGTCGTTTGTATACCGAGTCGTCAGGTCTTTGCACTCCACGTCTATGTAGCCAGCTAAATAATAAGGGTTATGGTTTTTAGATGCTTCGTGAAAAAAAAACATTAGTTTTAATTTAAACACAATGGAAATAAGCATTTTCAATTGTTAGTTCCGAAATCATAAACTCAAGCAGGAAAATATATATTAAAAAAAACGTACTTTTTGATTCTTTGATCTTTTTCCTAAGCGAACGTATCATCTGGTCGCCGACCTCCACCATGAAAGGCACCATCAGACGTATCTTGGAGCTTGTGAACGCTGGACTCAGTGTGGAACGCATGTCTTTCCATTCTTGTCCTGTACAAGATGGATTTATTTTTAAAATTAACTTGAAGATTTTTTTCCTGTAGCAACAATATTTAAAAATAATTTCAAAAGGATCTTTGACTTTGCGGTTTCTTTTGCCGGGGTAATTATTAGTCTTAACTGGTGGTCAAATCAAATGCAATAGAAGTATTCGATTTTACTTCAAGAACCGTCGTTTTCATACTTGTCTACGTACCTTCTAAAGCTATCAAGCTCCTGGCGAAGTACGATCCACCGGATCTGAATAAAGGGCGGTGATCAAGAAAGTACTCGAAGTCTTTGACAGTGATCTTCTTCACCAGCTCGATGTCGCGGATCATTACCAACTCTTTGATGAATTCAAATCTTCCCACAAACCTATGTAAGAAATTAAACGTTTATGTAATTGTGACCAAGTGGCGTTCAAAAACAGGATGACATTATTGTCATCGCGGGTAGAACCTGGATTAGGCTGGTGCAGGAGCTTGGAAACAAAAGTTGGCAATAGAAAAGAGAGGCATATGCCTAGCAGTGGGTGAAGTTGGTTTTTATATAATGATGATAAAATATTTACTACAGCATTTTGTTTCTTTAAACATTGACTAATAACTACCAAACTAGTTGAGGTTTATTTTTCGAAACATGAAATCAAGTTACCTTTCATCAGGAAAACCGTTATACAGCCTTAAAATGTCATCAGCCATGTGATCCACACGAAACAGGACCCTAAACATGTTGCCCAACAGTGGGATGGGCTTAAAGTATTTGACGCCACAACGTCTGAACCTGGAGTAAATCTGCTGGAGATATACTACCACTACTGCGAGCAGCACCGCCACCCACACTAAGACAAGTACGAGTATCATGATCTGTAACAACAAATACATAATTATTTCATAATTATCGTCTCCTTGCCATTTTCCAAATATGATGGGGTCAGTTTCCAGTTACATAGGGCGACTGCACAACCCATTTTTGGGTAACACGATAGGATGCCTTGGTAAGTCACATTTAAAACATTCAAATATTACAACAAAGTTTTTTTCTAATAATTACTGGCACTAAATATCAAGTCAAAAATTTTACATAAGGACAAAAGTTGCGATGAAAATTGCAGTTCTCTCCTCCTTTTAAATTCGAATTTGAATAAATGACTCAATTATATTAATGCATGATAACGGATGCTAACGAATGGACGATGACCACATAACTATGAATAAGAATTTTACAACATGGTTAATGTTATTGAACACAATATCACTGTAACATACGCTGTTATAGTAATCCCTTATGTAATAATTCATTAATTCATTAATTGTTTGTCAACTTTTGACAAACAATTAATGAATTTGAATTTGGAAATTGTTCATTTTACAGTTCTTGCTAGTGCTATCTCGATCACATTATTTTAAATCGTTGAGCTCCTTAAGTATCTGAGTTGAGCTGCACGATTACTGACAAAAAGAATGCACTGACTGGACAGGTCCACTTAATCTGCATGGTGCTTTCCTCAAAAGACCATTTCAGACATCATTATACATGGTTTTCACAGATCTGACCAAGATTATATCTGGACTTCAAAAGAGACTGTGACCTCCGAGTTTGTTTCGGCCTTTCTTCTCAGAGTAGTCAGATAGGAAACGCCGACCTCATCTAGTTTTAAAAATATGATTGACGTGTAAAAGTCTTTGTACAAACCTACTTATAGAAATAAAATAATTTATCATTTGATTTGCAGAGAGCTTACGGCGATTTCACATATATATGTACGTACAGTCGCCAACGCCAGTCGAAACTGTCAAATTTCTCCAAGCGATTTTAAACCTTACACTTTTGATTGTTAAGTTCAAAATTAAATGAGAAGATCTGACAGTTTGTGGTAACTTGATGTGCTGGCGACTGTACATACGTATGTTAGCTTATGGAACTCTATGCCAGCTACTATTCCTATCTTTCCTAATATTACAAAGAATCGTTCTTGTACATACATAGTTTTCTGTTTAACTATGCTAGAATATTATTAAATTATTTATTTTCTTATTTTCTACACCCTAGCCCTACCTCAAATCTCTACTTACTTCAATATTGGAAAATATCAACAAACTATTAGGTAGATTATTTTCAAGCTTCAAGCGTCAGCACCATTGACGGGGTCGGATAGGGTCGATGCCTGCCGAGGTCGCGAATTGTTCGAAAGAGTTACCGTGGCTCTGCCAAACAGGCGACTGAAGGAACATGGGTGGGTTTTAGTCAGTAAGAGTCTGACACGCCGTCCTGCTCCGCCCAGAGCGGGAGAAGTCATTTGATGATTCCCAAGCAAAAAAAAAACGGGGTATTTTGTAGAGATACTTTATTTTTTATTTTCGCAACTTTATTTGTAAATCACCTGCAGCAACAATAAATAATATTCTATTCACTCTTTTTTTCTAAGCATTCAGTGATTTTCGTTGCTGGTCCTATATTGTTTACTTCATCATTTGACATTTTTGTTGTAAGAGGAGTCTGAGGGCTTTATCCCGAAGTTAGCTTGATGCTATAATAGCACCATTGTAATGTGATGAACTATCTGTCGCCATTGTTGCATTTCATCATCAGTACTGAACTCCGTATTCGACTGATTCACTGCTTCTCTATTGGTCGTAAGTATCTGTAGCTCCTCTGTGGGGTGCTTCAAAAACTTTATCTTGGTCATCCTCTTATAAATAGTAGAATGTAAGATAGAAATCAAACTTTTTCACGTAAATTAATAGTTTTTCTTCAATTAATAATTTGGGATGAATACTTTCATTTATCATAATTATATTAGAGAAATATTAAGTTTAAAAATAAAATTAAAATCAAGCAGGCAATCTTCAGGCATTAAGTCCACCATTGTACAGTATTTTTTTACTTGTGCATAAAGTTATAATAAATAAATAAATAAAATAAGAATATTTCATTTCACTTCAAATCAAATCAAAATATTTTATTTCACATAAACCAACATGGGCACTTATGAGCTATGAGTGTCTGCACAGTGGTGGACTGATGTGGTGTGAGTGTGCAAACATTGAGGTGGTGGAGGAATACAGATACTTAGGTTTAGTCATAGACACAACTTCTCATGGAAAACACACATTATGCACTTATGTGACAAACTCAGGTACGTGCTTGTAAAATTCCACCACCTTAGCTTTGTGCTGGATAGGGCAACTTTGTACATAGTCTACTAAGCACTAGTAGTGATTACGAGGAGTTATTTTTGGAATGTAAAATGCTGCCGGTTCATGGAGGGTTGTGTTGTCAGTAGCCTTGGATCAGTATTGTAGTGATGAATTCAAAACTAATATTATTCGTTCAAGAACTCAAAGAAGTAATAATAATATGAGAACATTTGTAGTGCCCACTTGCAATAATTATTATGGTCGAAGGTGTAGATGTTTTTTGGTCCCAACAATTTTCAATAACCTTCCAGTAGATATAAACAGTAATTGTGTCACAAAAACCTCTTTTAAAAAGAAAATAAATAAGTACCTACTTAATGTAATTTGTCAAAGCCTCACTATAGGAAATATTTAACTAAATATTATGAAAAAATAGTTTTCGTCTATGCATGTATGGATGGAAAAGTGTAACAATTGGGATACTATGTACATAAAAAAAGGAGCTACGTCTGCCAACAAACTGCTTTGCAGTTTGGCAGAGGTAAATTTTGTGTAAAAAAATTGTTTCTGTGAATAAACACTTTTTCATTTTCATTTCATTTCATGAAACGTCAGAAGCTAGGTGCACGGTTCCAATTGGTTGTTTCCTATGGAGAAGAGCCGGCAAGAAACTCCACGGTTACTCATTTAAAAATAAGGGGCTTTTACAATGTTTCCAATTACAGTGTTGACAGATATGGGAGGACAGTGTAGGCCTGTCAAGAAGTAACATGTACTCAACAAAATATAAAAAGGTCCACAAATCTAGTCTACAAGTTAGGTCTACAAAGTTCTCACATTCACAAAATATAAAAGAATCTATATAAAAATAAAAGCCTATTTAGACTAAATGACATGATTTTATACTACTGAAACACATCGGAATCAAAATCCTATCCACAAAAGCCATAAATAAGGAGTTGAAATAAGATTCCGAAGTATATAATGTCAAATAATGAGATTATGTCAAAGAAGTAAGTAAAAAGAAACAAAAAAACTTGTAATTTGGGAACAGTTAATATACATTTACTTAGTGATGCCGTTAATGTGGTACCAGGGAAGTCGAATGTGCAGAAGGAATTATTGCCAAACTTCCTTGTCTTCAACGCAGTCTTTAATGTTATAATATGCATTTTTGATAAGTATACGTTTGATGTGGGTTTTGAACTTTCCTTCGCTAAGTTCTGTAACTGACTTTGGCAACTTATTATAAAAGCGGATACTGTTTATGAGAAATGACTTGCTTGTTTTAGTTAATCTAAATTTGGGTATTACAATTTCATTTTTGCTACGTGTATTTATATTATGGAAATCGCTTCTTATATTGAAAAGTCCTAAGTTTTTGCGAACATACAAAATACTTTCTAACATATAAAGAGAAGGCAGATTTAGTATATCAATTTCTTTGAATTTGTTTCTAAGAGACTCGCGAGGACCCATTTTATAGATCGCGCGGATTGCCCTCTTTTGTAAAATGAAAATTGAATCTACGTCAGCTGCCGATCCCCACAGCAGAACACCATAAGACATAATACTGTGGAAATAAGCAAAGTATACTAACATAGCAGTGGCTATATCAGTCAACTGCCTTATTTTTCTTACTGCATACGCAGCTGAACTTAATCTACCTGAAAGAGCTCTAATGTGGGCGCCCCATTGCAATTTTGAATCTGAAGTAATTCCTAGAAATACAGTTTCCGTAATAACATCTAGCTCCTTGCCATCAAGTTTCAAATTCAGACCCACTTGGGGTACATTAAGACATTTAGTTTTGTTCGCATTAAGTAAAAGATTATTTGTTGCGAACCTTTTCGAAAGCACCGCCAGACTATCGTTCACATGTAAGACATCCGTATCTTTTCTATATATTTTAAAAATAAGAGAAGTGTCATCAGCGAATAAAATTATATCCGATAAGTTAGCCATCATGTAAGGCAGGTCATTAATATAAACTAGAAATAGGAAAGGGCCAAGAATTGAACCTTGAGGTACGCCCATCTTAACTAAGGACCCCGAGGACGTCGCCCCATTAACAATTACTTTTTTCTGCCTGTTTGATAGATAGGAAAGAACAAGATCAGCAGCTTGTCCACGAATTCCGTAGTGGTGTAATTTACAGATCAGTGTATACTTAAACCTACATGGCCACTTATGAAACATTATATATTTATTTATTTGTATCATTAGGTTTTGCAAGTAGGTAACTTTATTATGCTCTTCCAGTAGGGGAGATTAGTGCAAAACCGGGTATTGGGGTAAAATCGGGACAATGCAGTTTAGTCTCAGTTTACTCAAAATTACTTTTGCCCGCAGCAGCTGGCTATTCTTATTAGTTTGTCAACAAATATTCAATGATGTGGGTGTACAGTAGACGAAAATCGATAAGAAAAAGGTTTTTATGGTGAACTGATAGTAGATTCCTAGGATTGACGTCAGTCTTTCATTGTAGTCATATATCAAGGTAAGTGAAAATTGTTTTTTGGCAAAGATTAAGCAAGCATTAAACTGTCAATGAATAAAATTTAAGTCTGGAATGCGCCATGTTTTTAGCTTATTTTTGTCTTTGTCTCTCTGAAGTGCGTTTGGGGCAAAGCCGTACGGGGCAGTAATGGGTACTATCTAGTACATTCATTATTATATTATTTGAAATATACCTTCGCAAAAAAACCATGCATGGATAGAATTGCACCCATGAAGGCTGTACGGGTTGGGGACCCGAAGAATTTGATGAGTTCCGTTGTTACCGCTGTTAAGGGGCAAATTTTTGTATAAACTGTTTTGGACAAGGCACGGGGCAAAACCGTAAAATCATAACTTTAATATAGTGATTATTTTTTGTTGTTTATAATTGAGGAAAAAGTGATTTCGAGTTGCAAAATGTGATTAATAAAACAAACTAAATACAGCCTATTACAGTTTATTTATATTCTTTCAAACTTAGGTTTTAAGAAACTTTTTCTTTAGCGTCTCGATTTTACCCCACTTTCCCATAATGTGTAAAAAAAAACATGTTTATTGCAATTACCTACGATGCTTTTACACACATGAGTTGGAGATCACCTTTTATGCGAGAGGATGCTTGTGTTAGGTGACTCCGCCCCTCCACTTAACATTATAATGTTTATGCAATTGTAAAACAAAAACAAAGAGAAAGAAAAAAGAAAATCAAAGTATAAAATAAAGCACTAGGTGTGATGTATGCGAGCGAGTTTTAGAGTGTGGTGGAGTAAGGTGTTTATAAACACGTAACTCAGTACACAACGTAATTAATTTGGCGTTCGTTAATTAAACAAAAGTACAATTAATTTTATGCTACAAATAAGCTATTATTATTTTCTTGAAGGTATTTTTAATAATAATAATGTACTGCATGTGTTTATTCTCATTTGTTTTAATATAAGTTGGATTTTTTTACATCAATCCTCATGTCAACAATAATGAAAATGTAGCAGGCACAACTCACAAACAAGATAAGCGTTTTGTTTCGTTTATGTATTTAAAAAAAAGTGCATAACTTTTTAAGATGAGGAAACAAAAAATGTAGAATGTCATTACTTACCTTTTCGTCACAACACTAGTTTTATTAACACACGGTACAATTGTCAAAAAAAATCTCCGTAACTACAATAATTTTAAACGTGTTGCAAGAAGCACGAACCAATTGTCAATGAGCGTACAAAGACAAAGATTGAGATTATATATTATGTCATGATATCATTTTTGTTTTATATTTTTATAAATAAACGTACTCACACATTTTACATTTTACATAGATAGGTATTTATTTTTTGACTGATATAGGTAAATTGTAGTCATCATGATCTTAAAATCCTGTTATTTAATACGTTCATTTAAGTAATTGGATGGTACATGATAAGTACGGTTTATTCAGAGTGTAGCGAAACAAAGATGAAAATTCACCACTTTAACACGTATAATAATTTATTAATACAAAAATATCGCATAAAAAATATATATAATAAGTTAAAATGAAATATCATTTATGTTACGGAACAGGTAATTTGGTCTAAATGAAAAGAGATTACGAGAAAGCTTTAGTAAATCTTTGTTACGCATTTGGTACCCGAACTGGGGAACAGATTGCAATCGGTTATAGGTTCGTGACCACTAAATTACGTAAACTTTCAAATGACTATTTATCTTAAAAAGATGAACCTAAGTCATCCCGATAGAAAACAGTCCTGGTTAAAGATCAACTTGTATAAAAAAAATAACCCGGAAAGTATTAATAACTATAATAGTGAAGTGTGATAGTATAGATGACAAGTATATCCTGATGAACCGCAACCTCAAAGCGTAGCACGCTAGCACGCCTCGACAGATTCGCAGGTGATAGGAGGACGACGATCATGTGTCGCGGACCAAAACGGTCTTGCCGGTCTGGGACTCGCAAGGATTCTATGCGGCCGATAAAAGCAACCTAAAAGCATGTAAGTCTGGTGAATAGTCTGGTGGGTACCAGACTATTCACCAGACTTACACTGTTGTTTTTAAACTGCTTCTACACCTACGACAAATAAAATAGGGTAGGTGTTACACCGGAGAAAAGGCTAAAACTTCCGCTGAGAGAGTAATTAAGGGAAACACATACCAAATTTGAAGAATATCTGACGCCATTTGTGCAGAATACAACAATATAACTTGTTTGACTGCAGATAACAGAACGTAATAACTTGAAACTTGATTAGGAATTAATGTAAAGTACATATACTCAATAAAATTTACTTGGCTCAATTTAAAATTAAAAGTCATTGTTTTTTTTAATCGACTGGATTTAAGTCATATTTTGCAGCAACTAAAGTTTCTTTGTTACGTCTTACTCAAAATATGAAATTTAATATTTAAAAAATTTATAGTTTTACTAACTAGAAAAAATTGGTTGAAACCGCAGAGGTCACGCTGCAAGATGTAGTACTTTATTTAGTCTATAATGGTCATTGATCCTGTACAACAATGGTTTATTTATGATAAGTATTGGTTGGCAAACAACCTGATGATAAGTGGCTACCACCTCTTATATACATATATTATGTACCTACCAGTGGTATCGCAGATGTGTTGCCATTCTAGGTACAAAGCTGAATTGTCTCATGTACTTGTGAGTTCAACGGCTCCGATAGCCTTCCCTCAGGCTTACAAATTATAGGCCGCGGGTTCAAAATCAGGTACGCACGTTATGTAATTTATTTCATCAACATTGCTCTCAAAACGTTATAGGAAAACATCGTGAGGAAACCGGCATGCGACATGCCCTAGAACAAAAAAATCGAAAACGTGATGTCTAATAAACCGCACTGGGCCCGCGTGGTGGATTACGGCCCACTCTCTCACGGAGAGGAGATCTGTGCCCCAGCTCAGCAGTAAGAACGTTATAGGCTGATTATGAATGCGATACTCTTCAAATGGGAACACAGCAGCGCTGCTTGGCGGCAGAAATTTGTAAATACGAGCTGTTGCCCACAACTTCGTCCGCGATCTAGGATGAAAAATAGCCTATGACCTAGATTATGGTCTACCTGTGTGCCAAATTTCATCAAAATCCCTTTAGCCGTTTTTGCGTGATTAAGTAACAAACGAACAACTAAACAAACAAACTCACTATCGCATTTATACTAGTTAGGATGGAGGTAGCACTCTCCCGGACGAGCTCCATCGTAAAGAGCTCTATATTAAAATAATGTCGAAGAACAAGTATCACCACAATAACATCTACCTTTTTACTGATAACGACAGGAACTGTGATAGATAACACTGACCCGGCCCCATAGGTACGGGGCCCGCACCATACTACTAGGTACTACTGTTGACTACGAAACCCTAAAAAGATAAAAACCTTTTTTAAATTCTGCACATTTTGAGCAGCAGCTTTTTGTTTTATTGTCTGTATTTTTTTTTTTAAATTGATTGGTAAAACAATACTCGATAATATGAAAAAAAAACGAAATTCTTTGAGTGGTTTGTTTTGTTCCCCAGATTTTCTGTGACGGGCAGGCTATGATCGGTTATCTATACAAAAATGAAAATTAATAATTATTTAAAAAAAAAAAAATGGGCTCGTCCGGGATTTGAACCCGGGACCTCTCGCACCCTAAGCGAAAATCATACCCCTAGACCAACGAGCCGACTGATAATAGCGCTGAAATTATATTATGTGTGGTAAAAGACTGACTGAAGACTGACAGAAGAGTGTCGGGTTTCGCATGTTGAATCAAGTACGGTCAGCGACAAAAGTTGATTAACACTGACTTTTTTTTACACTTTATCTAAATTCACTCAAAATTATTTTTTACTTTTTTCTGGTTTTAATTAAATATTTAGCTCAATAATGAATATTAAAAAAAACTGAATTGTCACTGACTGTACTTACTACTACATCCCAAAAAGAAAACTAATTCGAAGTTGACCGTCTTGCGAAGCATTACAATATCTAACAATAGTCCTCATATATGTGTACCCTTCAATTGTAATCGATAGATCTGGGATATTATAAATCTATGTACTTAAGCGTTTATTGATTTTATTATCAATATCACTTTGTTACAAGTGCCTGATTATATTTTATGTACCTCTCGAATAATTTTCTTACAAGAATAAAATGATAGGTAGGTAAGATACAAACAATATTAACGTGAGGTAACATTGGTAAAAAATGCGTTAGTTTTTTTTTTTTTGGCATGAATATTATCAAATAACTTCTCCCGCTCTGGGGGGAGCGGGAGGGCGTGTCAGACTTTTACTGACTAAAACCCACCCGTGTTCCTTCAGTTGCCTGTGTGTCGTGGCTACGGTAACCCTTTCGGACAAACCCGCGACCCCGGCAGGCATCGGCCCTAACGGACCCCGTCAATGTGTGCTGACATCTCTTTGAGGCGCACGTGGAACACGACGCGCCGTCGACCCGGGCCTGGTCCTCACCGGACGGCGAGCTATCCATTGCTCGCAGTCCATAAGCCCGCGCCTACGGTGACCGGGAATCGGTTATAGACTCCCGACGCCCAGGGCGTCTCCTCCTGCTGCGACTAGGAGCGTGAGGGCGCAACGATTGCCTCTCCCTCACGCGATAAACCTAATGCCTAAAACTATTGTAACCAGCAGCTATCACGACATGACTTACCCATGTGTCCCATTACTTGCTGAACAGCACTTCTTTTACACTCTATAAAAGGTTAGATTCATCTTTGAATCTCCACCTAAATAGGTCTTCATTGCCCACCTGACACGATGCGACTTAGTAATATAATACCAGCCTATAATTGTCTCACTGCAGGGCAAAAGTCTCTTCTCATACAGAGGAGGCGCGAGCATTGATCACCACGCGTGCTCGAGACGGGGTGGCGATTTCAGACTTATATTAACTACAAGCTCCTGCCCGCGACATCGACCGCGTGAAGTTTCTTGTTCCCCGATCCCCCCCCCCGTCATTATTACTTCGGTTGTGCTTAGCGTGCTTTCTTACTTTTGTTCTCTTTGCTCTGCTCCTAGGAGTTCTAGCCTGATGTTAAATAGCTTTAAATAGCCTTTCTTAAAAATGGGGCTATCAAATTAAAAAATATTTTTTCAAATCGACTGGAAGTTCCAGAGATTAGCGCGTTCAAACAAACAAAAAAACGAACAAAAACAAACTCTGCAGCTTTATTTTTAGCATAGATAATAATATGTACAGGTTTCTTCACGATGTTTTTCATTTACTTCTCAGTTTTTCTTGGTGAACAATGAGAGAGCAGTGGTGGCCCAGTTGTAATGGCCGCGAATTACGAGATATAGGTCGTAGGTTCGATCCCAGACAGGCACTTTACTTTAAGTAAATTATTTCATCACCACTGCTCTCAAAACGGTGAAGGAAAAACATCGTGAGGAAACCGGCATGTCCTAGAACCAAAAATTCGAAGACATGTGACATCCACCAACACGCACTGGACCCGCGTGGTGGATTAGAGTCCACTCCCTCTCACAGAAAGGAGGCCTGAGTCCCAGCAGAGGGAACATTATAGGCAGATTATGCGTATGCTATGTCAGTAATGTCCAAGAAAAACTAAGATAGTACCTACATAATTATGAATTGAAAGATATTTGTCCGGATTTGAACCCACAACGTCACTTACTTTCTTAAGCGTTGTTAACTAGTTTGTGATTGGTTGCGCCGTGTACGGATCACTACTGAAAAGGTACTGCTGTGATATTCTAGCTACTCATTGGTGATTTGAGTGTGTTGGTGATTGGTTACTTTTGAATAACGTCGTGGACGACAAGCAGCTCTTTATTCAAAACTGACAACTCAATCTGGTGCCAAGATGTAATATATTATGAACTTTGCCTTATTCGGAATAAAGCTTGAAACGGAAAAACTGTCTCAAACTAAAGTTAGATCTCGATTTGTAATTTACGTTACGTACGTTTAAGTTTTTCTCGTTTTATTGTTCGATACTCCATTAGCTGTTAGTGATTATCGTTTCTTTTTGGTAGTAAAGTTTTATTCATCTCTCAAATAAATAGCAAACTATAGTTTTGTATAATTTAGAAGCATTTTATCAATTTTATAAATGTGAGTGCCATGGATTCAAAATACATTGGTACAACTGGCGCAGTCTGAGGACCTATCTCTGTTTATGATTTTTCTGACTAACTAAGCACATAACACTCCAAGCGTACCAGGGGCGCAGCCTCCCTACAATCCCATGTCTATCGGCTTCCCTTCGGAACAACCACTCTTCTTCTAGGCCCGTTCTACACATACGTTTTCTTTTGCCGTGAAAACTACAGTTGATTCGGCGTGTGGCATGGTCGTCAGTGTTGTATGGATCACTATAGATGGAAGCCTGTTGACAAACACAGCGGCGCTACAACGCGGCTCCGGCGGCGCCTCCGTCGTTGCGGTATGAATCGTCCGGTGGTTTGCCGTATAAACCAATTACAGGCACTTTTGAACCGACATGCACTTGCCTGGTTTTTTTTATCGAGAGGTAAGTACGTTAAACGAATTATTTGTTTACAAAAAAAAATGTAAGCGTTTTTGTAATGTTTTTAATCTTGATGTATTAAACTAGTATTCTATATCTGTAATATGATGCTATCACATATCACATCACATACATTTACATATACACATACACATACACATTACATATACACATCGTATAATTACATAATTAAATCGCATAACTTTTAATCTCTTTACTTTCGAGAATGAATATCTGCAACTGTCAAAACTAAATTGCTATCTTATTCATCATTACTACACACATTTTCTTTAATCGTCTATCCACAGTTCCACTGCAACGGTTTTTGGCTTAATTCTATAAGCCAAAAACCGTTGACTACAAATATATGGTCTGTTCCAAAAGTATTTGACAAGAATGTAAACAAATGAAGCAGAAAACGTATCTGTTGATGCCAATTAGAAGTTTCACTTACAAATTGAGTGCTTTGGTTTAATTATTTGAATAAGTATTTGAAACCGACATTCTAATTTTATAACACTATACTTAATTATTTTTTCATTTGAAAATTGATTAAGATTAATTTTAAAACCTGTTTCATGGATGATTTTTCAATTAAAATTGAATAATGTTATTCCAACTATAATTGTTGGAAAAATGGTGAGACATATCTCACCACACACATCACCACACACACATCTACACACCACACCACCACACCATCATCATCACATTCATCTGTATTTAGGTTTCAACTTTATAAAGTTGAAACCTAAATACAGATGAATGCCATGTGTTACTAATTCCATAAGCATGTAACCTGAACAGGGTTTGCACTGTCATCAGACACTTTTGGAGCAGACCATAAGTATTATTTACTCCGTCAATTCATTTCATTTCGTGAAACCTTGAACTGGGTTAATCAAAGATATCACACGTGGGGAATGGGTGCATCTCAACAACAATGAAATGAAGGTATCACAGAGCATGTCCAGTGTTACCAGCTTAAAAGGGAGGTTAACAAGAAGATCTGCCTTGCCTTGCTAAATGGCTTTCCAAAAATATAGCTTGGCCATGCTGCAACGCGCTTTTTTTTTTCCATGTCACGCAGGCTTGATTTTCAGTATTTTAAACTGTTTTAAACTTAAATAGTAGTACTGAGTTTTGAAATTTGAGAAGTGTCATTTTAATTAGACAAAAAAAAAACAGAAGTGGCGATTGTTTATAATTTCACCACAACTTATTTTCTATAATCAGCAGAACGTGTACTTTCAATATAATTATTTACGACCGAAAGCCGGGATACTAAAAGGGTTAGTCAGTCACGTCAAACCGGCGCAGGCGCCGGCTGTTTCGTAATTTATATCAGTTTTTTTTTTTTGCGATTTTTTACAGGTATGTTGTGTGTGCTAGTTAACTTGAGAGTTTATTATAATACTATAGTTGAAAGAGGAACACAAAGTTTGTAAATAATGTCTTTGATAATTGCTTGTGAACTAATTGTTAATTTGTATATGAGTAGACAGTTCAGAGACCTCTGCAAGTAATCCTGTGTGTGCTACTGAGTTTAATTTTGTTTTTGTTTTTGAGCTCTAACGTGATAATAGTGCCTTCTTATCTATTGACATTGATATACATAATTTATTATGCTTATTTTTAGACTTCTAATGACCAGACATTTCTAATTATAAAATCATAAATCCTAGATTATCATTTTTTATATTTCTGTAATGTGTCGATTCCATGGCCATATTGGCGACCTTTACCTAATTGTATTAAGTAATAGTACTCGTATTTATCTGTACCTTATACTTTCCCATGGTTGTTCATATTGTAGCCATGATCCTGACATACACTTGGCTAGCGGTGGCCATCACGGCGCTAGTGTTGTACCTTCGTCAACTTTACTCCAAGTTTTCTCGTGATGGGGTCAACCATCTCCCCGTAGTGCCTTTCTTTGGAAACCTCCACTGGGTGTTACTGAAGAAAGAGCACATGATTGATTGCTTGGTGAGGACTATGACTGCGTATCCTGATGATAGGTAAGTCTCAACTATTTTGTCTCATGTATTTGCCTAACTTTAGCAAAATATTTTTGCAGTGTCCTCGATAAAAACCATCCTGCTTACAAAAGATTATAAATATTACATTTGTATCTCCCATGTGATACCATACCATGTCCGTCCGTGTTTCCGAATTTTCGTATGCTGTACTGGTTTACGTCATCACGTCAACGCCGCCTGTCGCTGAAAACCAGCGCTGGGGCTGTCTCGCATATGGTTATAGCATTATGCTGAGCGATTGCCGCTTTGCGTGGATGTGCTGCATATTTTCCCCCAACTCGTTCTTTTTGTATTTGTGTGTTTTTCTCTGCAAATAAACGTATTTTCTTTTTTATTTGCTGTTAAGGCTGATTTACATTGATCCAGTAGGTATTTAAATCCAGTGACCTAGGATTTTGTAATATCATGATGTAAAAGAGTTCCTTGGAGTTTCTTGCCCGTTGTTCTCCATAAAGATCTGCGTTTTGGAATGGGCTAGCTTATAGGACTATCTTCAACTTTATGACTAATTGACCGCCTCTTTGACAGTTCAAAAGTGCCTGTAAATGGTTTAATTGAAATAACTGCTTTGAGCTTGAGTTTGAGTGAGGCGGAATTGGTCACGACATTGGATCAACGCCGTTTAGATTAGCACATAAACATTATCACGCCTGTCATCCCGAAGGGTTAGGCAGTGGTGTACACCCACATTTCGCCAGTTATGTTAAAAACCCATGTTATAGGGGGAGAGCCTTTTGTCATGAAGCGAGCACAAATCCAGACTCCAAGCTGCTTTTGAAAAATGCCTGATGAAAAAACCCAATTATGCGTTGCCCTACCTTGGAATCGAACCCGTTTAGATCAGTCCAGTAGTTATTCTCATTTTTTTCTAAGATGCCCTGGCTCGGGCCCTGGCTTGAATTTATGTTAAGCTTTAATTAACCGACTTCAAAAAAGTATATATATGTTCGTGTATATGTATTTTTTTTAAATTTATTAATGTTAATCGATATTTTCGTCAATTTTGGGCCGTTTTTAGAAATTCTTTTTGCAGTTGGTAGCGGAAGTTTGCGCGGTGGTCCTCTATAAATTCTATTAGCTTTGATTCGGAAGTATTTGATTAGCTTCGATAATATGTATTTAATCCATTTTGTGTATTTTTATGATGTTATAAACTTATAATACTTCCTGTCACTGTTGTTTACATAGCAAGTAGTGGTATACAAATCGGTGTGCCATAGCGTAAAAGTGAAAAATAAAAACATTTTTACAAATAAACAACCGACTTTCAAAAATAAAACACTACAAGGAGAAAAATTACTTTTATTTCTCAAGTCGGTGGCCAAAAACTAAAATACAGATTACACCGACTTCCGAAATAAAAGTTATTTTTCACTGTGTACAGTTTTTTTTGAAAGTCGTCTGTTTTCTTAATCAGTCTGCTTTGTCTCCAGGATAGTAGGACACTACGAGCTGGTGACCCCGGTATACTTAGTTCGTGACGTGGAGGCCATGAAGCGGATCACTATCATGGACTTCGAGCACTTCGTGGACCGGCGCCAGTTCACCAGCAAGTTCGACCCCATGTTCGGGAGAGGACTGCTCATGTTGCATGGTATGCTGGCCTATTTTTCTTTAGTTGGAGCAGTTTTTCATCCTAGACTAGATTTTTCCCGCAGCTTAGCCCGCGTAGTGGTCGGAAATTATCCGACGGAAACGATCTACAGGGATAAAAAGTACCATAAATGTCCTAACCCATGTCATGGTCTATCTGTGTGCCAAATTTTGTCGAAATCCGGTTAGCCGTTAAGGCGTAAAAAGTTGACAATGACAGAGTAAAGGATGAGTTTCACCAAATGGCTCGCATCGCATCGGATCGGAAAGGATACGAACGGATGCGGTGACAGCCGATCGCGATCGGCAGGATGTCGACGCATACCATCGGCTCCGTACCGTCGCTTGCGAACTTATCCGTTTCTGCGCCTAGTCAAATAGTTAAAGTCCTACCGTAATGACGTGTTCTAATTTTTGAAATGGTTGAAGTTAAAGTAGTAATGTTGGCTAATAGCATTAGAAGAAGAACAAAATAATCCTAAAACACAGAAGAGGAAAAGAAAGATACGACGACAGGCGAAAGGAGCCGATCGCGCGTCGCAGCATACTTTCGGCTACGCTCGCGTGTCGCGAAAGACGCCCGCGGTCAAGCTGCTGTGAGCGGCTTAGTAATATAGACTTCAAATACTGTGTACACAAATTAATATCATTTAAATATTGTAAAATCCGTTCTTATCGGATGCGATGCGAGCCGTTTGGTGGAAATCATCCTTTATTGATCATTTAATCATTTTTTTTCTTTATTATAAGTAGTGTGGGTTGAGACAAATCTGTGTTCAAGGTGCTCTTTCTTCTTATTGTCAAGATTTTAATAAATATATAAATAGATAATAGCATTTTCTATCCCTATCGATGAGTACTACCTGTGAATTACGTTGAATCAGGTCTTGACCGATAAATCAAAAATATACTAGAAGAAAACAAAGAAACGAAAGTTCTGCGTTTCAATCTGATTTAATAACCAATAATAAAAATAGGAAGCAGGCCAATCGAGAGCATTGTCATTATAAGTAAAGTAGAATATAACAACAGACTGCCCACTACATAATATAAATTATGACAATCCCGAGTCGTGATACACGTCAATTACCTACTATCTCGAGTACTTACATTTATAGCACAGATAACAGAACAAACAAAGCATGATTGCGTTTGATATGTTTATTTGTTTAACAAATAGGTATCTATTAATGACTGTATAACTTCATTAGTTTAGGTAATTAACTAAAGGTAAACAAATCGTCAAAAGGTTTATTTATAGATGACAATTTCTTGTTTAAAAACTTTTTACAAAATAACAACCGACTTCCAAAAAAAAACACAAAAAAAGTGAAATATAACTTAAATTTCGGAAATCGGTGGCAAATAAATAAAATACAAAACCAAAGTCACCGACTTCCGAAATTTAAGTTATTTTTCACTTTTTTTGGAAGACAACCGTCTTCCAAAAAAAGTGAAAAGTATTTTTTTGTAAAAACGCTTTTATTTTGCAATTTTTAGTTGCGGGACCTACTCCACACAAATTCGTATACCACTACTTGATATGTAAATAACAGTGACAGGAAATTATTAAAACATCATCGATGTAGACTAAGTGGAAAATAAAAGCGTATTAAAATACGCAGTAATATGGATAACTCAAATTGAGATCCTCCTCCTTTTTTTGAAGTCGGCTAAAAATACGTTATAACCAAATTAAATTTATTTTAGATTTTTACGACAGTTTCCTCTTTTATTAATGTATGTTATACTTTATCATTTATTCTTGCTACTCTTCGTAGATATAACTGCTTGAGCACAATTTTTTTGTTAGATCTATAATAATAATCTTATAAAAATCGGTGTGAGTTGGTTTGGCACTCACGAAAATTGATGTGTAAACATGTGAGCTCCCATCAGTTTGGTTCACGCGCTCACATAGACACGGGTCTTACGCTGACGTCTTCTGACGCTCGAAGTCTTACGCTTACGCGCCTGACGCTGGAAGTCCCAGCTAGCCCCTACCGTAGACCGACCGCTAAGATGTTTACACATCAATATTTTGTAATCGGTCTATCGTAAAGACCCCAAAAAGGTAGGGTTTTCAAACTTTAAAAAAAATACTATTAATTAGATAACGTTGCTAACTTGAAGAGTATAACTGTAACGTAGCATGACAACTGAAGTGCCAGGTATAACGTACATTCGGTTAACCGACTGAACATTATATAGGTACCTGTCCAAACGCCTTTGACAGGTCTCTCGTCATTTGCGCGTGCGCGGTGCGTTTCGATTTTGTTGAATTGTGATAATAAAGCATGGTTGTTTGTTTTAGTTATTGTACTTATGTTTTTGTTATTTATCGTTATTGGTTTTTATATTCGTAATGTTAAAAAACTTGCGAACCCGAGCCTGGTACTAGCCGGACCAGCTCCGTACTCTCATTTCCATCACTTAGGAAAAAACGCTCGAAAAGAGGACCTCTGGCATCCACTGGAAAACAGATATTGATAAATGTGTTTAATATGTAGAAGAAGCATGGCCCAAAGATCCGTTCAAAACAAGACATAGTAGAAAAAGAACTGCTGAAATAATGTACGGTGCTGCCCTGTACTTACAATCCTACTTCCTACTAATATTATAAACGTGAAAGTTTGTATGTATAGATGTATGGATGTATGTATGGATGTTTGTTCCTCTTTCACGCAAAAACTACTAAATGGATTTTAATGAAAGTTTACAATAATATAGCTTATACATTAGAATAACACGTAGGCTATAATTTTGAAAGATTGTCTGTGAATTGTCCAAAATATAACGATAATTGTCAAGTAAGTCGGAAAAAAAACTGACATCTGCGAGCTATTCTGGCGTACGCTGCAAAAACTGTAGAGTTTACACGTATATAATGTATAAGAGAAATGTTTATCTTAATTAGTTCTACAAAAAAGTCAGCGACAACATATATCTATCTTTTATGAGTAAGCCATTATCAGAGCAGACGTCATCGACGGTCGTGTCCGTTTTGCGAATTTTCAAGGCGCAAACTAGCGTGTTGTTATAAACGCACTGTACCTATGTAATATAATACATAGGTATTGGCAGGTTTTTTGTGTGCTTAGGAGTTACACGTATAAGATTTCATTACTTTTACTATTACTTCTAACGGGTTAAGGCTCGTGCACACTGGCGCGACGCGACAGCCCGACACAAAGGCGCCGCCCGTCGCGCTGCACGCGGTGCCTTTGTGTACGCTGTCGCGTCGCGCCAGTGTGCACGATACTTTAGGGTTTTTATTTTAATGACTTAGGTTGGTATTTCTGTTTTTTTATTTGGTGTTTATATTAATAATTAAGTTTAGTTTATTTTGGTGTTTATTAGTAATAGTTAATTAGTAACGAATTACTTCGTTTTTATTTTATAATTGTCATAAAGTAGTTACATCGGTAATAACTATAAAATAAATTAATAATAATAGAGTAATTAATACTACGGAAGCGTGATTTTGATTTTCAATTAGCAAATAAGAATAGATTTTTGGGATATTAATTAGTATGTAGCTATAATTATAAATTGAATAAATAATATGTAAATTGAATAGGCAGGTATTGCATTGTTTGTATATATTGCGTACTGTATTATTTGAAAGTGTAGAAAAAGTACCTACTAAGAATTATGCCGCGAAAGCGTAAGTCTATTTTTTCCCAAAGCTCTAATAAAGCTCAAGCTGTGAAAGTAGCTAGACTTAACAAGACGTTTCCACAAGCCGAACTGCGAAGGCTTGAACAGGCGGAGCGTGAGGCAGCTCACAGAGCTGCTGAGACACCAAAACAGTCCCAAGCACGGCGTCGGCAGCATGCTGAATATCTGGTATCTCAACGGGCTGCTGAGACACCTGAACAGTCCCAAGCTTGGCGTCAACACAACGCTGAGTATATGGCATGTCGACGAGCTGATGAGACACCAGAACAGTCCCAAGCTTGACGTCGACAACATGCGAATATCTGGCATCTCAACGGGCTGCTGAGATACCTGAATAGTCCCAAGCTCGACGTAAAAACAACGCTGAATATCTGGTATCTCAACGAGCTGATGCGACACCAGAACAGGCCCAAAATCGGCGTCGACAGCATGTTGAATATCTGACATCTCAACGGGCTGCTGAGACACTTGAACAGTCCCAAGCTCGACGTTAACACAACGCTGAGTATCTGGCTTCTCGACGAGCTGACGAGACACCAGAACAGTCCCAAGCTCGGCGTCGACAACATTCTAAATATCTGGCATCTCAACGGGCTGCTGAGATACCGAACAGTCCCAAGCTCGACGTCAAACCAACGCTGAATATCTGGCATTTCAACGGGTTTCTGAGACACCCGAACAATTCCAAGCTCGGCGTCTTCGGCAGGCGACTCACCTGGCGTCTCATAGAGCTACAGAAACCGTTGAAGAAGCTGAATCTCGCAAACGCGCTGTTGCTGAAAGTGCTCAACACCGACGAAAAGTTTTCAATGACTATCAACAAATCGCAGGGTCAACCCTTAAAGGTAGCAGGCATACATTTGGACACACCATGTTTTTCTCATGGCCAACTCTACGTAGCTTGCTAACGCGTTTCTAAATCGCAAAATCTGCATGTTTATGCTGAACGAACAAAATCGCTTAACATAGTATAAGGAGTATATTGGAGTAGCTATCTATAACTTTAGCATTACCTCCAATTTTATTATATACGAGTACATCCATAAATCTATCCTCACAAAATATGGCGTTTATAATACCTTTTATTGTGAGATCATGAGATCAGTGAGATCATTATCAAAAATACTTAGTTTCAATGTACGTACAGTCACCAAAAGAGATAAGTAACCAGGGTCGTCGGATATAGTTGAAGTTTAGTAAGAAACCGAGGGATGTTTTCGAATGAAATTTAATTTGATAAGTGAACTGTTTGATTACTATTAATTAAATTAAATTTTATTCGAATACATCCATCCGTTTCTTACTAAACTTCAACTGTATCCGACGACCCTGGTTACTTATCACTTTTGGTGATCGTACATATATTACATTACTCAATATAGAACAAGGGTCTCTCAAAGTAATTCTGTCTGTCTGTTACGCCTACACAAGTAGTCCGCAGAACCAATTCTGACAAATTTTGGTATAAAGATAGATATTGAGAAGATAATAAGCTACTCGAAGTACTTACTAATCCAGCGCAGACGAAGTCGCGGGTACCAGCTAGTATATTATAAAATTTGTAATAAAAGGTTTATCATCCATGAAACTCGTATTTTTTTGAAGTGAAAACTTCTATAGGCGCGTTGAGCACTGTTTGGGTGAACAAAAATCATGGAACTCGCGTCATCGTCACCGAACGCTTTCCATGAGCTATATGTATACTGTGTATATATGTGTTCTTTTTGGGTGAACAAAAAGCGTGAAACTCGCGACATCGTCACCGCACGCTTTGACGATACAATTCACAAGTTACTTAGTTTTCACTTCTATCGGCAGTCCTCAAAGAGCATCGCATTTTTTTTATTTATCTTTTATTAACTAGGTGCTTAAACCAACGGAGTATAGCTAAGTTATTTTTGTATTATTGACATAGATTGATAAACGATGATTTAGGAAACTAGGTGCGTTTGTCGACCGCCGCCATCGCCGGAACGTTACCGAGAATGAGATGATGGCGCTGAAGTAGCGATAGACGTCTGTCACCCGAGCGCCGTAATCCCGGCCGCTGAAGTCTGCAGTTGTTCGGCGTGATCGCTAGAACTCGGCCCGAAATTTTGACGGGTCGATGTGCAATACAAAACACGTTTGATCTCGTCGTCACACTGCCGTCACACGCCGCGGACGTGGCGCGCGGTGGCGGGAGGCGGGTGACGCCGGGCTTTTGTTTTGTCTATCATAAAAATAATATGCCTAAACCATCGAGTTCGGTCACGGTGGATAAACGATCGCCAATAATGATCGCCGTCACCGGGACGTCACGTTCGATCGGTGACGCCCCGGTGACGGTTGCGGTAGACAAACGCTCTTATGATGTGTTGCGGCAGGTAACATACACATATTTGAATTACTTTTCTATTCAGTGAATTTACCAAGGGGTCTCCCTTGACTACGAAATAAGATAAATATCGCATACAACACTCATTAAAATGTTTCATAATAATTGAGACAACCTTCACTAAATAGACAAGCTAAACGAAAATCTTGTGAAGATGCATCTTCATGATTTGAAATAATATAGGTATATATATACCTATATATATGTCGCGATGGCCCAGTGGTTAAGGACTGGCCTCTCGTGCACGAGATTTTAGGTTCAAATATGCAATGTGAATTTTTCAATTCATATGTACTTTCCAAGTTTATCTTGTTTCAATGAATCAACAATTGTATACTTGCGAATACTGATGTGCGCATTAAAATACCTTACATCGAATTATGGCTGAAGTTACAATGAATTTTAGTAATGAATTAGACTCTGTTGCTGTTGCGCAATCAGCGACATGTGTAATTGAGGACTTAACATAACATACATACTTAACATCCTTTTACAAAATCCTAAAACTTCATTAAAGATAATTACACAAAATATACGCAGTATTCACCGCAACTTGGCGAGTTTTCAAACTTTATTATCTAGATCTAATATCGAATGGGATATTATTGTGTTGGCTGAGTGTTGGCTGACGCGTAATCCTGCCATTCCTTTTATCGACGGATACACATCTTTTTCCACTACTAGCAACCATACGCAAAATGAAGGTGTGGTGATTTACTGTAAGAACACTGATTTGTCTGCGATTGATGAAGCAGAATCCTCAGATGCGAACATTCTTGTATTGAAAGTCAATCCAGACACCATTTTAATTGCTATTTGTCGTCCACCAAGCAATAGAAATATTGACAACTTCTTAATCTCGCTCAATGAATGACTTCTTAAATATTCGTCGTTTAAGAATGTTGTCTTGGTTGGTGATATCAATATCGATATTGCACTCAGTACCCAAGACCAAAGATCGTCGGCCTATCTCGATATGATTGCGTTTCACGGCATGCTTCCAGCCCACACAATCCCTACTCACAGTCGTACATGTTTAGACCATGTGATATTGAAAACAAGGCTGACTGCTCATTGCTACGTTGCACAGACATCTATAACTGATCATGATTCCGTCATACTGTTCATGGAAACTTAATCTAAGCAACCAACTAAAAAAACATACGGTCGCATTAATTCCGAAGGATTAAACGAAAGCGTGAGAAGTATTGATTTCAGTCCTATGTTTATCATGACCGACGTTAACCTAGCAACGGATTTTTTCACAGAGTCGCTGTCTAAAGCCATAGATAATAACACGCACCGAATTACTGGCACCAGACGCAAAATAATTCTTAAGCCCTGGATAACAAAGGGACTTTTAAAATGTATGCGAAACCGTGACAAACTTTATATAAAATCGAAAAAAAAACCTGGTAATGAAATTATTCAATGCACATATCGGAGATACAGGAATGTTTGTAATAATATTTTAAAGAAAGCTAAGATTGACTATGAAAAGGATATGATTAGGAAAGCCGGAAATAATAACAAGAAGTTGTGGGAAACCATTAAAAACATTACATACACCTCAAAAAAAAGGGACAAACCAACAAAATTAATTTGTCCCAACAATCCGTTAGTTTCGGTCAACGATATTAACTCGTTTTTCGCTGGTGTTGGTAAATCATTGGCAGAAAAAATTCCAACTAATAAAACTAATGCACCATACACTGCTTGTCCATCTCAATTAACGAATGCCTTCGTTAATTCAATAGTACTATTACCTACAGACGAATTCGAAATAAGGTCATTAATGTTTAACCTCAAGAATAATTGTGCGGTAGGGGTAGATAAAATCTCAGGAAGCTTCTTAAAACAATTCGCTGACGTCATTGTTCCTCCTCTAACTTTTATATGTAATTTAGCATTTGCTACGGGTGTATTCCCTTCTGCTTTTAAAAAATCTCAAATAGTACCCATTTTCAAAAGTGGGGATAGATGTTGTGTCAATAATTATAGACCTATTTCCATCCTTCCAACACTATCTAAAATATTGGAGCGCCTAATGAACATTAGACTAGTTAAGTTTCTAGAAATAAATCAGCTACTGTCTTCATCTCAATTTGGATTCCGCGCACATAAATCAACGTCAGACGCTGTTCATCAATTAACGGAATTTATAATCTCTAAGCTGGATAATAAGAAAAAAACCTTGGCCATCTATCTGGATTTAGCCAAAGCTTTTGACACAGTGTCTGTCCCCATCTTGATCAACAAACTTGAACACTTGGGAATTAGAGGGTTACCACTGGATTTGTTTGCAAGTTACCTGAAGGGTAGAACACAGGTTGTTAGAGTTGATGGTTGGACCAGTGATGAACTGCCAATAGAATATGGCGTCCCACAAGGCAGTATCCTCGGCCCGACCTTGTTTTTAGTTTACATTAACAACCTGTGTAACACAGACTTGACCAAAGGGAAAATAATTACTTTCGCCGATGATACTGCATTACTTTTTTATGGTGACACGTGGGAAGAAGTTTATACACACGCCCAAAATGGGTTCAATCAAGTGTCTAAGTGGCTTAAAGACAACATCCTCACCTTAAATTTAGACAAAACTAAGTTCATGACCTATACACTCAAGAACCAAGACCTACCAAATCTTCCCATTATCTCACACAATTGCAATTTACCAACTAACAATTCATGTAATTGCCCGCGTGTGTCAAAAACTAACACCATCAAATATTTAGGTATTGTAATAGATAACTGACTAAATTTCCAACACCACATTGAGGCTTTGGTTCCTAGAATTCGGAAACTTATTTATATATTTAAATCGCTTCGTCATATTGCTGACACTTCCCTTATTAAATCTGTTTATTTCGCATTGTGCCAATCCTTACTGTCTTATTGTATAACTTCTTGGGGTGGAGCCGCCAAAACTCACCTACTGAAACTGGAGAGAGCCCAAAGAGCCATATTAAAAGTAAGTTCTTTCCTTCCAATACGATATCCTACATTTGACTTATATCAGCGCTGTAGGATACTGACCGTAAGACAATTATTTATTCTGCTGACAGTTATTAAGAAGCATTCGGAACTTTCTTACGACCCCAAAGCAAACTCCGGTAGGAGAAGAAACACCGATGTCTGCACGACAAATAGATACAATTTCAGTCTGGCACATAATTTTTACGGTTTCCTGGGTCCATATTTATATAATAATATGAACAAGCAGCTATTAATCTATCCTCTTTCTAGGGCAGATTCCAAGAAAAAAGTCTGTTCGTGGCTACAAGGCATTGATTACAATGCAACAGAACGCTTATTAAAACCCTTAAGGTGAAGTTTACTAGCATAGAACGATATACAATTAACACACACATACCCATCACACCAAACACAGACACACACACACACCCTCACACACCCACACACTCACTCTCATCGACACACACCCACTTATACTCACTCCCAAATCAATATGAAGCCACCTTTGCCATCAGAATTGTTTTACTTTAGTTTTTAATATTCCCTTCCATTTGTTTTTTTTTCACTTTTGTTATTATTAATTTGTAATAGTATTTTATTATGTGCAACCTGTATGTTCATTTAAAACAGTTATAGTCTATAGTGAGTTGTCCTATGGAGGGTAAGCCTGGTGATCTGTAATACAGGTTTTACCTACAACAGACACCAGTCTCTAATATGTGTTATCTTGACTTTGTACTGTATGTTTATGAGAGAACAATAAAGATATTATTATTATCTTAGCCATCACTGACATTGGTGAAGCAAAACTTGGACTTATAATCAATAGAAGTCTGAAATCGCCAAACCCCGTTTATCAAACATGGTGAGCAATGATCGTGCCTTCTCTGTATGATACAGGCCTTTGCCCTACTGCGTGTCAATAATAGGCTGCTATTATAATTGTTCATTGTTTTATGTTCTAGGTGATGAATGGAAAGCAATGCGATCAACGATGAGTCCAGCTTTCACCAGCTCCAAGATTCGTCTGATGGTACCGTTCATGGAGGAGGTTGGCAAGGAGATGATCAACGTGCTCAAGGAGAAAATCAAGGATTCTGGAAGTAAATATTGTTAACACAGGGTGGCAGGGACATCGACCTACAACCTGTTACCATGGATTCAGTAAGTACATGATTCTGGACCCTCATGCGTTGAAACTTTTCGTTGGTTATCAAAAAAAAAACCCCTAATTTATAGAAAAGTGCAATACGCGCTAAAAATGTATGGAACAGCATTTTTTTTTAAATTACCTACGTAACATTTCAACGCAGTGAGGTCCCTGCACCCTAATTACGTAACATACTATCTAGCACAATCTGAATCATTTTGAAACCTATTGCTAATTCGTTGCTTCATATGTTCGAAAAACTTGTCTGCTCAAAAACGTAAATAGCGCAATGAATGTTGTTGAACTGTCAAAATGAAACCCATTCCTACTGATAATGTGTTAAGTACGTAATTACCCCGCTGAATGATGTACCGCATCCATGGTAACAGGTTGCGGGTCGGTGTCCATGCCACCTTTTATATTTTATAGAAACATGTCAACCTCAATTTGTTACAGTTAAATGAACAATGGAGGTCTTATTCTAAATAAACATGTGTTCCATAGAAGGTGTAGAGGTCCAAAAGGAACATTTTTAACCGACTTTCAAAAAGGAGGAGGGTATGTGTTCGACTGTATGTGGTTTTATTTTTTTAAAGTGTGAAAAACAAAGTGAAAATTTAATTTAATTTCGGAAGTCGGTGTCTTTGTATCTGTATTTTGTTTTTTGACACCGACTTCCGAAATTAAATTTATTTTTCACTTTGTAGTGTTTTTTTTTTTGAAGTCTGTTGCTTTTTTGTAAAAAACTTTTTATTTTTCACTTTTTAGTCAAATCAAATCAAATTATTTATTTTTGCAGTAAACACTGTTATGATGGTGTTATTAATTGTACATGTTTCAAGTGATTCTACCGTAAGGCATGCAAAATGTATACAATAATAGTTAATAAAAAAAAACAAATTATAAAAGATTGGCATTAAAATATATAAAATTAGATAAAAATAATTTAAGATATTAAATTACATGGAATGTCTTTCGTAAAGTTATACGAGTATTTATACAGATGAATCAGTTATTAATAAATCTAAGTTACAATAGCCTAATGTCAATTGCACATCATCTTTTACAAAATATTCCTTTTCCCGACGCAGGGACGTTAACTGTTGAGGAGTTCTCCTGTTAAGAACCAAAACCATTGGATGGTGAAGCCACCATCAGCTCCATTTCACCATATGCATTGTAACGAGCATAAATTGCTTAGCAACCATATTAAAATCGAATCGCAACCCGTGAAATACTTATTATTGAGAAGTTCCGGTGGCCACCTCTGGTCTTCATCATAAGTTCCACTTCACCCAATGGTGCTTTCCAAGAGCAAATGCACGAGTTACTATAAAAAATACCCAAATTGCTATACGTGTGCCTATAAAATTTGAGGATTTCCCTCGATTTCCATGGGATCCCCTCATCAGATTCTGACTTGGTGACAATTGGACCACCTCGAGAGTATACCCTTTCAAACAAAAAAAGAATTTTCAAAATCGGTCCATAATTGACGGAGCAATCGGTGAACATACATAATTTTCTTAACCAATCGTCGCCTCGTCCCCGCGAGCAGATCAAATAGACGCTAAACATTGTGCTGAAATAAAGTTGCAGAACTCTGAAATCATTTTTAGATTTAAATGAATAACTATAATATAATAAAAACGAAACCAAACAAAAAGGTGTACGTAGAATAGAATACTCTTTATTATGTACACCATAGAAATGACAGATATAAATGTAGAAATTAAGGTAAGGATCGTAGCAGGTGGCGTTCTGTAGTTTCTGCCCACCCCCATGGAAAGGGGGGTGAGTTTATGTATGTAACTATAATTTCAATCCCACAGACCCCTATATTGACGTGGAGACCAAAGACTTGATGCAGAGGTACGCCAATGACGTCATAGCCTCCTGCGCCTTCGGCCTGAAGGTCAACTCACAGAGAGTAGACGACGAGTTCTATCTGAACAGCAAAGAAATCACCAGATTTTCCTTCGGGCGAATCCTGAGGGTTTTCTTCTTTAGATGTTTACCCAAAGTTGCTCAGGTCAGGAGATTTTAACTAACAAAATTATTGATATTTTAATGCCGTGCCTTATTCCATCCTTTTAACGTCATTAACCTTAACTTAGCTATAGGGGCCCCCATGTCCATGTAATGTTTATGTATGTATGTCCGAACTACAGAAAGTAATATATAAAAAAAAAATTGTGATGAAATGATCCGATGTTATGTATATATCGAATATAAAATATGATTAGATGATAATTATAAATATCAGTGGAACAAGAATAATAGACAAGTATTATTTTCAACACCACCCAGATGATGAAAATATCACTGGTGCGGCGCGAGACTACAGAATATTTCACAAACGTTGTCCTCGGCACAATGAGGGACAGAGAGAAGAACAATATCGTCCGGAATGACATGATCAACATCCTGGCCGAAGTGAAGAGAGGTGAGTTAACCCTTATTTTACTTGGTGACCCCAAATCACTTATTTACCCCTTATAGTCCAAGAGACTCGTCAAAATAAAAGCAAATGTGTACTCAAAAATGGTTTATTATACTTTTATTATGCTTTAAATATCTTACTTTTTCATTTTGTGTTTTGTATTATCAGTCTTGTACTTGTATCTTTTGTACACTTTCACTAGTCGACCGTCCTTACTCAGGACTTGCACGGAGAGATTACATACTCGTACGTTAGCTGCGCGGGTCATTTGTCTGCCAGCCACGCATTCGTGCGTGTCGTAGCCGTGAGTTCCAGTTGATTTTTGACGATCCTGCCTATATTTTCATATAAACCAAAGCTAGTATACGTGTGTAGCTTAGCTGTGGGCTACTGTTTTCAATCTAGCGATCGCTTAAAGTTATTTGATTATACTTTTGATTAAATTCTTGTTTGAATTTTGACCCTGCATTAAAAATAAAAATCCTTCCTTAAATTTTCTATGATCCAAAGGTTATGGTTAAAAGAAATAAAATAAAATACTGCTGTTAATTACTGTTTTTTCACGAAGAATGATATATGATAAATGATAAATGATTTTATTTCTGTAAGTAGGTTTGTACAAACACTTTTACACGTCAATCATATTTTTAAACCAGATGAGGTCGGCGTTTCCTAACTGACTACTCTGAGAAGAAAGGCCGAAACAAACTCAGAGGTCACAGTCTCTTTTAAAGTCCAGACATAATCTTGGTCAGATCATGTGAAGACCATGTAGATTGGTATCTGAAATGGTCTTTTGAGGAAAGAACCACACAGATTGAGTGGACCTGTCCAGTCAGTGCACGTATTTGTCAGTAATCGTGCAGCTCAACTCAGGAAGTCAGGACTTAAGGAACTCAACGATTCGACGAACAATACCAAAGAAAGGATATTTGGGTAGGCCACATAAATTACTCAATCTGCCAGATCATGATTAAAATTAACTGCGAAAAAAAAGCAATGACCCACATAATCCTCACATTCACAATAATTAAAATAACATAATACTTTACAAGTAAATACTCATGTCATTGTGTATATAAAATTCAACAATGTCAATGTTTATATAAAAAATCGGACATAATGTTTGAGAACCATGTAGATTGGTGTCTGAGATGGTCTTTTGAGGAAAGAACCACACAGATTAAGTGGACCTGTCCAGTCAGTGCACGCATTTGTCAGTAACCGTGCAGCTTAATTCAGAACTTAAGGAACTCAACGATTCGACAAACAATACCAAAGAAAGGACATTTGGGTAGGCCGCATAAGCTACTTAAACTGCCAGATCAAGAATATAACTGAAACAATGACCCACATAGTCCTGATATTCTCAATAATGAAAATAATATAATACTTTTTACAGTATAAATTCATGTCTAAAATAGCTAGCAAATTAAAATCAACATTCACCGTGTAAATTTATTGGAACAGCTTAATTCCAAGCCTTTTTGTCCTCAATATAGTCTTTCACAGTATAATAGGCTTTCTGGTATAGTTTCCGTTTTATAAAAGATTTGAATTTATTAAAGCTTAGATCTTGAATGTGGCTAGGAAGTTTATCATAAAAACGTATACATTGGCATCTAAACGAGCCACCTATTTTCTTGAGCCTGGTTGTAGGAACAATGAATTTGTGTTTGTTTCTAGTATTTATATTGTGGATATCATTGTATTTTTAAACAGATTAATATTTTTATGTGCATACAAAAGATTTTCATAAATATACTGAGAAGGCACAGTAATTATATTAATCTCTTTAAATTTATCTCTGAGGGAGTGTCTGGGACTTAATTTATAGATTGAGAGAATTGCCCTTTTTTGTAAAACAAAAATTGTCTGGATATCGGCGGCATTTGCCCACAACAGAATACCGTACGACATCACTCTATGAAAATAACTAAAGTATACTAAACGGGCTGTCTCTAAATCAGTTAAACCACGAAAACTTCTAACGGCGTATGCTGCAGAGCTAAGCTTTTTTGACAATTTATCTATGTGGGGGCCCTATTGAAGCTTGGTATCCAAAGTTATGCCTAAGAAAACTGTGGTATTTTCGGGTTTCAGCACTTCACCCTTTATGAGAATACTAGTTTCTACTTGTCTAACATAAGGTATCATCTAATCTACCATTTCTTAGCTATCTTAATGATCTTTGAGTAACTTTGCTAGGAGAAGACGTAACTTTTTATAAGGAGCATGAAACTATTCCTTTTTTTTTTTTATTTGATTTGATATTGTTAAAACAGATCAACTCACCCACGAGAAAGAAGGCGAAGACACTGATGCTGGTTTTGCAACAGTTGAGGAGTCACACATTGGCAAAAAACAACATAGCTATGGTAAGCACAATATGGTTGCACGGGTACACGGGTCGATCTCCCTTTGTCTGGACAGGCACTACCCAAATAGATAAATTTATTCAAAAATGAAACATTCATGAAACATTTTATCCATAGATGATAGAAGAGGCCTAAAATTCATGTGTTTCTGTGTACGTTTTACGAACTATCATATAATAGTCTAACAAAATGTAAAAAAGAATCACAAACATAGGTTCGCAAAGCAGTCGACGAACCGCTAAGTTATGTGCTTTGTTAGAAAGCGACGACAAGTATACCTACTGTTATATGTATGAAATTGTCTGCCACATAAGTTAACCAAATTGAAATAGGTAGTTAGACAAGCTAAAATTGTTTAATTTCACCTAATTTCTGTATTCCCTGAGAAATCTTACTTACACCTACCTCATTTCTTATTCTTTCATGTTCTGACTGTTGAATACTATTTTCCAGAGTGGTCAGATAAGGATCTCGTGGCCCAAGCAGCGTTGTTTCTGTTTGCTGGCTTTGACACGTCTTCCACGTCGATGTCGTTCCTGCTGTACGAACTGGCAGTGAACCCTGACGTACAGAACCGCCTACTGGAGGAGATCAGAGAACATGAGGCCAAAAACGGAGGAAATATCGACTACAACTCCATTCAGAGCATGACGTATTTGGATATGGTGGTTTCAGGTAAGATGGTGAATTGGTGATGGCCACTTAAAGAATAAGCTTGAGTGATTCAAACGCTTATAACAGTAAAGGATACAGAACCATTACCAACAAAAATGAAAACTAACTACGAGGTAGTATTCAAGACAATCATTATCAGCCTATAATGCTTCCACTGCTAGGATACAGGCCTCCTCTCTGCGACGGGGAGTGAGCCGTAATCCACCACGCGGGTCTAGTGAGGTTTAGTGGATGTCCCATGTCTTCAAATAATTCACACAAAGTAAAATGCCTGCTTAAGGTCGAATCTATGACCAACAACTTTTCAGTCGCGAACGTTTCCACTGGGTCACCAGTGCCATTTAACACAATATTTGACCAATATTTTATATAAGTATTGTTATGGATTTGTTTTTGTTCTCAGAGGGACTACGGCTGTGGCCTCCGGCTGGGATTATAGACAGACGATGCGTGAAAGATTACAATTTTGGTAGACCCAACAATCAAGCAGCAAAGGATTTGATTGTGAGTATATTTAACTCTATCTTAATATTTTGCCATCTTATTCTAGACTATTGAATACCTTATTTTCTAAAGAGAGCTGATCGTAACTGAACACTTTAAATCGATATGCCCAACACATGCTTTGTCTACAAACAGGAGTGCTAAATGATATGTTGTAGGCAGCACGCGTAGCAAGAAAAGGTACTCTGTGGTAGCATGATCACAGTGGAAACGGATGAAGTGAAAAACAAAATGACAGATTCTAGAAATATTTTTACGGCGCGTTGTCGAAAAATGAATGTCACTTTGTAAAGAAAGAGATAATATTTAGATGTCTATTCTTCAGTAAAGATAGAATGGCTATGCTACCCAGATCGTCTGGTGGTGGTTGTAAAAGTGCTCAGTAATCTATACTTATTGGAAATTGACTTAATTCTTAAAACAAGATGGCCTGTATCCCAAAACTTGTGTGTACTAAATTATAAGGCACACATGAATGTACTACCTATACGACTACAAATGATAAAATAATTACGTACTTACTACATTATTTTATAAAGTCAACTTTTATATGATTCAACAGATTCGCGAAGGCGATGCTGTCGTTCTTGCACCTTGGGTGTTCCATAGAAATCCGAAGTACTTCCCCGATCCTACCAAGTTTGATCCTGACAGGTTTTCGCCTGAAAACAGAGACAAAATCATACCTTTTACATATATGCCTTTCGGAATGGGGCCTAGGAACTGTATTGGTGAGTTCGAGTCTTTTTATCACTATTTGAATAGAATTGAATCTAATGAATTGTTTTTTATAGTGCAGTAGGTAGGTATTACTGTTTTTCATAGAAGCCCATTTTTCGGATCCCGCACTTTTGTTTAAATGCTGCCGCGCTGATTATAATGCTAATATAATAATTTAAAAGCAAGATTTCGTATCCTCATAACAATTAGCTAACAGGTTTAGTTTGTTTTTTTTAATCTTCTTATTTTTATCTCTAAATCTCGAAGTTGAAACGATGTAATGTTTTTCTTTTCCCAGTAACAATCATTTCCCTGAACTGTCAGGGAAATTAATTGTTAAGCAAATTGACACCCTACGGAACAAACGTCACGGTCGTTCTATAACCATTTCGTACAATTGTCAAAGAATGACAGTTGTGGTTTGACTACACGACCAATTTAAGTTTGTAGTCAAGTTTCTTAATAATTCATTTCCCTGATTTCTATTACTTATGACTCAAACATAACTGGTAAATTTTACTTCTGCCCAACCCTTTGGGGACTACAGCCGTGATATTATGTTATGTTAATTTACCCGTCTCTGGTTTTACACTGTACCTACAGTAAGTTCTAATATTTTGTTTCATTCAATAGATGGTGCTAAACTCATATCTAACTGTTTCAGGTTCCCGCTTCGCATTGTGCGAGATGAAAGTGATAGTTTACCTGCTCGTCCGAGAGATGGAGCTGTACCCATGCGAGCAGACTTGTTTCCCTCCAGAGTTAACGAAAGATGGGTTTAATTTGGCATTACGGGGAGGCGCCTGGGTTAGAATCAGAATTCGTCCTCAATAACAGATCATGACAAACTGTTTATTTTGAGTATCGTACTTACTATGAGTATCGAACACAAATTATATTTTAGAAAAAGCTCGACTTAGAAAATAGTCTCTTTCTGAAGATGTGCCTTACAACACCCGGGTACCGGGTACAGGCTCAATACGTTTAAAATAAGTGGGTCATTTGGCGTAATTATATACGTATATAAGAGTTGTATTGAGTAAGAAAATAAAGCTGGGTAATTCTTAGCTCTTCTTGTATTACAATATTTTTATAAACTTGCTATTTTATTGATATTTAAACATCTTAGCGCTCGGTCTACGGTAGGGGCTAGCTGGGACTTCGAGCGTCAGACGCGTAAGCGTAAGACTTCGAGCGTCAGGTGACGTCAGCGTAAGACCCGTGCTATGTGAGCGCGTGAATGTGTGTGTGAGAGCGCCGCACGGTGGGGGCTATGCACACCTCAATTTTCCCAAACCAAACTGATGCGAGCTCACATGTTTACACATCAATTTTCGTGAGTGCCAAACCAACTCACACCGATTTTTTATTTATTTATTTTATTTAACCATTTATGTACGCACATATATAAACAGACAAGAAGAAAGGAACAGAAAAATAGGTACATAGGTGATGCTTATTTCTAAAGAAATCTCTTCCAGCATACCTGCGATAGGAGAGTATATTAAAGAGATGAAGACCACGTGCTACAACGTTTATCTGTCTGCTTGGTATAAATTGTAGACTGGACTAAAGCGAATGGTCTACGCGTCGGTAGCCCGCGAAAATAAATCTCAGCGCCCTCTATATCAATAATTGTGAACTACAATAACACCATGCTAGTGACATCTTTTATCGAATAGTAACATCAAACTGTTCCATCATATGAAATATTTTTGCTATTCGTCAATAGATGGCGTGGCGTATTGCAAAATTGACTCAATCCAGTGACATAATGCTAAGTAATTATTTAACTATTGTGTGGGCAGATAATGTATTAAATTAGTCTAGTATCAGAAACTTTATAAAAAGATGGTTATATCAGAGCTTACCAACTTGTTTACTTGTGTAGTAGCTTCTAAGATTACCTTCTGTACCTTTTGGGAAAAGACTTCGTTCAGAAAGAGGCAATTTTCCAAAAAAAAAGGGGTTTCTAGAAGGTACCTACTAATTAGGGGTTCCAGCAGGCCAATCACAGGCGAAAGGTATAAAGGGGTTGGCCTTTGACATAGAATAAGAAACAGTACCTACGTGCTCCGACCAGTGGGATTAGTTAGACGTACCATACCTACTCTAAGTAGGCAATCAATCCATGTTCCTTCTTCAAGGACAAGCATGCGCACCTCCATATTATTAGTACAAATACTCATACCTAGGTATTTATACTGCACATAAAATGGCTAATATATTGCTCAGTAGCAGCCCCGAGTCAGCATTTGTGCACGGTTGATGGCAATAGGCTCGCCCCCTGTTACATGGGACTTAAACATAAATGGCGAAATGTGGTTACACCACTGCCTAACCCTTTCTAAAACAGGCGTGATTTTTATATATGGCGTATAACCTATCAATTCGCAGTACAAAGCCCATTCCCCATACAAGGAAGACATTAACAAAGTCGTACCTACCTACAGTAATGACGTCTGTACAGCAGTATCAATGCGGTTAGAAATTCCCGAAAACCTACAATTATTATATACTATATATTATTTATACGTATTAATTAAACACCTACGGGTTTTTAGTTTCAGCAATAATTAATCCAATTAAAATACATGTAGTATATGTGTCGGATAAGGACTACAATACAATACAATAATATTCCTTATGGAAAACTTTAAAGAAGTTTTGTTATTTAGGGTAACCTTAAATTAACTTCGGTACTAATCAGCTGGTTAATTAAATTTTTAGGATTACCAGCAATTTTGAGATTTTTCAACCCCCGGCACTGAAAGAGGGTTATTATTATTCTCAGGGATTTGGAAAATGTAGCGCTCACGAAATTGGAAAAATTACGATTTGTATGCGTGTGAAAATACTGATTTTCGGCATCTAATGAAACTAACAGGCACTCCCCTTAATACAGGGAGGCATGACATCGACTCGAAAACTGTAACCATAAATTCAGCACATGATTCTAGACCCCCAAGCATAGATGTTAGTCGTTTGTTATAAAAAAAAAAACTTTTTTCTTATTAAGTGCAATGCCTACGCAGACAAAATGTATAGAACAGCAGTTTCTTTTTTAAATAAATGATAAAAATTTTCAAAGCAGGTGGGTTCAGAATCATGTAGGTGCTGAATCCATGGTTACAAGTTGCACGTCGATGTCCCTGCCACCCTTGTAGAGGTTTGATTTTATAATTGACACAATACATGAAACAAAAAGAGAGCTAGGTCGTACCTACATAGGCTTGACGAAAGGCTTTAGCCAAACGGCGTTGATTTTTCAGGATTACTTTCATGTAGGTGTTTAATAAAGGGATTTTATTAAAACAATGGATTAATTCACATTCATAAATCGTATATTTCTCTTCTTATTTTCACATAATTCTTACGAAATAATACATAAAAATCTGTCTTTTCGTCAATTGCACGATAATCATGCTTCTACTGCATTCTTAAAATTAAAGAAAATATATCTTAAAATAAATGAATACGAAACAAAATGTTTAACACCTATAAATACTTAATAACTGGAATTATGCACCTTTGTAGCTCACTATTAACTATGGATCAACTTTGAGAAATTGAAACAATATAGGCTGATATAGCTTCAACAGTCAATAAAAACTGTTTTTTTAAACTGTCCAATATTTACTTCGTTCTATGGTAATGTTTTATTATCTCGGTGAACAGATTAACATCGTGCTTACTTTTTCATTTAGATATACATATAAATAAAACTTTACAATGAAGGTATATAAATGCAGGAATTGTTGTCAAAAAACTAAATCGGCCAGTATTGTTGATCTACACAATCTACGTAGGTATAACTATAGAAAAGAAATGCGGTTAAAAGTTAAAAGAAAATCAAATGAGTACTAGCGACGTAGGTAAACTAGTTCCCGAAGTGAATCCATATTAATGTTATACGTAAAATATCAAGTTTCACTACAATAGACTAGCCATAACTTAGATCTTAATAAATTCAAATGAACCGACTACTATTATTATGGTAAAGAGAGTTAAAATCGTTGTTCCATTAAGACACAGGCTTTGTACTGTCACTTTATATAACGATACATAAATAAAATATCATAAAATCAATCTTATCATTAATCATTATCTGCACTTCAATAAATATATTAGTTTTTGTGGAAGAATGAAGTTAATATATTATTTCAAATTCTGTATACATATTAAAATATACATATCTAAATAACGGTTTACTTGAGAGTTGTTAGTGATGACGACTGAAAGAAACTATTTACAGAAAAAACAATGTTTAATTTTATCTTACATCACAGCGTGTGCCTGAGAGTCGCAAACTTAAATACTAGAAAATATTAAAATTAAATTGTCAAAAACATGTATTTTACTTTTTAAATCTTAAATTATAAAACTCTTTTTCATCAAAACTAATCTTTGGCCTGCAGATCTTTTTGTCATTTTATTTTTATTTGCACGAACGCGCATTTTTTATCTTAAGATTTTTTATTTTATTTTAAACTAACACTGAGACGGGAATTTTAAATAACAGTATAAAATTTATTTAAATTACAATTAGAGATGAATCCTATCATAAAATATTAGAGCTCGAGAAATGACATGAATTTAAAGAAACTATGTAATTAAGTACATTATCGTTTTACGTATACAATACATATGGCAACTCGAAATATGCTTAACATTATTATAAAATAACTGGACACTAAACAACTTAAAACTATGTTTTATAAATTAATTGGAATGTTCGCATTATCATAACACACTACGTATTACACACACATTTCATACGGTAACAACAATTAAAAATACTTTATCAAAAATTTGTAATGTTTCTACGTAAACAACCATCAAAATTTTTGTTCGACAGTACAATCGTACATCGATAATAAAATACTAATAAAATTACTTAAAAAAATAATATGGACATACCAACGAGTCGGTACGAGTTAATTGACGGGACAATCCAACCGATCAGTCTCCAACAGATCGGTTTCCAACCAATTATATTATCCAACAAGTAATTGATCCAACATCCACGAGTACAACCATTGAAACTATTATTTTCGATCCGAACATTGAGCCTATCTTAGCTAATTACATTCATATAACTTTTCAAAAACACTTAACTTTGAGACCACCTCCAATTTGCAAATTACGGTCGAATTCACTATAAATATTTGGACTGTAAGTCTAGAATAGTATTTTATTTAAAAAAATATGACATACGAAGAAAATAATAATTAAATATTAAGTACAAAGAAGGGTTTGATAGTTGACTAATCATTACAGCCCTTAACAACTTCCATACCCATAGATCTAATAACATCAAAAATGTCAGTAGTTAATTTTTTTAAATGCCAAAGCATTTCTCAAAAATGCTAATTAAAATGATGGTCGTGACACAATATTGTCCAACAAGACCATATTATGACCATATAAGCTTGAAGGTGATCCCATTTCTTTTCACATAACCTGATTATAACTATTCATTTAATTCAATAAAGTCCTTGGATGTAACGATGATTTTTTGGAAAAACCAATTGACATTTTCTACCGGATAGATCAATATTTATCTCTTTTTAAAACATTAACAATCATTTCCTCCAAATCTTTTTACTGTTGTTCAAATATGATCAATAATCTTATAAACTTATTTACTATTACTGTATTTTCGAATTCCTCCTTAAATCAAACTCTCCAAGGACAAGATTCTACTTTACTCGTACGTAACCATCGACATATCACTGTTTATCTTACTCTGAGCATCGACTTTCAACAAATTTTAGCCTAATTCTTACTTTATTTAACCTAAGAGTAGGACATATCGCTCAGGTTTTCTGATTTGACTTTGACGAAGTTAGGGTTGTCGGTCTTGAAGTCGGGTCCCTTGTGGCCGAATTGGTAGACGAGGCGCGCCGTGGGCACGGAGACCAGCACCGACTGCCGGTAGTGGTACCTCATGGCTCGGCTGAACTTCTCGAAGGTCATGTTTTCGTTCTGCTTCATGTGGCCCCACAGTTTCGCCACCTCGTCTGGCTTCACGAACCTGCAATGAAAAATGCTTTGTTAGTCTAATTCTATTTATGTTAACAAAATGCGCTGTGAATGATGCATTTTCAACGTTGTCACAAGACACGTGCTCTCTGTTATTGTGTGGGATCTATATATTTGAATAGATAACCGACTGGAAAACGATAAAGCACAAGTAAGTACTTTTATGTTTTAAATCTTGTTATGAAGGTAATAAAGGTGATTTTATGGTTTGTGCATCAACTCATTTTCATCTGTATGGTCGCTCAATCGTAGACTACGTCAGTTTATTCCTTGGAAATGCAATTACTAAACACAATATGATCTTCAGTGTCGGTTATTGTGATTCATTGTTGAACTTGGAAAGAGTGAATATTTTTAATTGTCAGCCGGAGCACGACACCCTCTTTGTGTGACTGCACTCCTCGGAAGTGTGTCGCTGTGGCTCTGAGACGAGCAACCTTTGTTTGTACGTGACCCCCATTCAAGAAACCAAAGGATAATAAATCTTTGACACTCAGCATCAAGGTCCAAACTTCAACCTTAGCATCGCTGAGCTCTACAGCTCCATACATCATGAGCAGTTTTTAGTGGTTATATTGAAAACTAAAACATTGTATAATAGTGTTCAACTAGTACTTATATAATATCAATAAATAAACAATTATAATCAAGTCAAGTTCAACTGGAATCAATAATAACACAGCTCGTCCTATAATTTAATGCTCATTAAATGAATTCTCAGCCTTTATTGGCTAAACTTATATAGTTGTTGTAGCATAAAAGTATGTGTATAAGCAACCGTGTCAAGTTCTGATGCAAAGTGTCCAGATAATTGTGTGCAGAGTCAAGGATATCTTGTTGCAGTCATTATCGGCATAGTTAGCAAACGTAACGAGGAGACCGACAAGCGAGCAGACAATACAGACGCCGAGTGAGATCTAATATATATATATATATATACTCATAATACTCGCGGAATGATCTATTGAGGCGTAACATCGCGCTGCTGCGATGCGCCCACCGAACAATGCTTCGTGACAACTGATTAGATGTCTAATGTGGCCTACTATTTATTTTAATGATTAGTTAATCATTTGCTTGAACTATTATAGCATTAACTCTTATTCCTGCTTTATGAACTTTATCTTTGTTTGAGTTGCATTTTTGGTCAATGCTTACCATCGCCTATTTAGCCTCTTGGGTAACTCATTATTCATTGGATTGTTAGGAGCTGTTAAATTGAGTATTCAGTTGATATTAAAATTCTGCTTATCAGTTAATTTGTCAGTAAACACAAACAAATTGGTAAGTATCACTAGTTCATCGACTCGCATCTCGCATCGAGTACTTGATCAGCAAAAATGTTATATTTATAACTTTCCTTTGGGCTAAACAGCGTTTAACATTGAGAGTCTAGGTCGAATGCAAATTATTGAACGATTCGATATCGCAAAGGGAATTACGTGTTAGCGTCTATTTTATAGCTCTCCATAAAAATGTTGGAAGACAGCCGTGGCATTGGAGTGGCGTGTCCGACGCCGTTTTTTCTTCGACTCATCCGTTATAATTGCGTTTTTTCTCTTCCATAGTGGTCTGTCATTGGGTCACAATGCCACATCCTGATCGATTGCCACACCGAACCTTAGCTGATAATAACTGATCATTTATTTCGCTTGCGACATCGTTGTTTGAAGTTTATTGGCTCATTTACTTACCTTTTTGTTGTAATCTAATCTTAGAAGTCTCTATAGTACTTATTGTTTATCTAAAATAGATAGATAGGATACGTCTATCGCACTGTTACCCATATTTTTTTAATGAATGAATTTTTATCATTTGTGTAACAGATAATCGAAAAAGCATCGATATTTTTCACTAAGATTTTCCGAATTCAGATCTTTAATATTTTGTTGGTCTAAACATTGTACTTCGGCGTCTAGCTTCCTCTTATAATTATATAACAGGAAATGCAGGTGCATAATTATTATGAACACTTATCGTATCAATTTGTCAGACATGTTGCCGTGTTGCATAATATTGTGTTTTAGAAGTTGTTGCTACTTGAAATGTATCATCATCATTATCATTATTATCAAGGACATTATTTCGTTTTCCAGTTTTCGAATATTGTGAGACATTTTCTTCTTTCATTTTAAACAATAGGATGTAATTTCGAAAAACCAACAAGTGTATTATATCATTAACCTTGTATAAGCGTGGTATGAACTATAAAAAATGTGATTCATACAAATTTGGATGCTTGTTGCGTACAAACGAGGCCGGCTGCCGGCCTTGTGTTGTATCGCTGCATCAGTTGGGCCAAGGATCGACTGTGACCCTACGTGACATGCATGGATACCAAATGTACGGTGAAAATACTGCGAGGATGAGAATGAAGCTACTGACAAAGATATTGAGGCAAGAGACAGTAGATATAGAATAGGATGCTGATTTGGAATATGATGTAGTATGGACTGACGAAGTTATAAAAATATTTATCAGAAATCTGTATTCAAATAAAACAAATTAAAATACCGATTTTAAGTGTCCATAATGCATTTCGAAGTATCGACGACAGCAAAATCACTTCGCAGAATTCATTTAATGCCAAAACAGGAACCCAAAATTTGGTCAATTTAAGAGTCGTTTGGACTTGAATGACGCACAATAACACATACACAGCATGTATATGTACATGTAAACAGTAACCTGTTTGACCCCCCTCTCGGATATATCCCCCGCGTACAAGTAAACTTGCAAAACGTGACTCTGACTTTCGTAAACAAGTTGCGGAGACCTCTTTTGGTTTTTTAACATATTTTTTACCAAAACTTATCTGATGGTGCTCGTCCTTTGTTGCTGTGTATGCAAATCAAGTGGTTTGTACTTTATGCGTTGATATCTGTGTATACTTCTTAGTATTCCGTTACATCTTTTTTTTACTCAATTGTCACCTTTTGGAATAGATATTACCGGGTGAGGTTACCTATAGGGTATAATCGTCAAGTACTAAAACTACCGCAATGTGTAAAAAAATTAAACCCTCCACAAAAATATCTTAATAGGCAGGCAAATTTAACAAGGCCTATCAAATCTTTTATAAGTTCAGCGGAACACAGAAGCCGTTCCTTCGTTTGCAATCATTGCAAAACATCTCATCTTTGACATCATGCATCACAAGTCATGCCTTAACATGCAAGCTTTCTCTTCATTCTCCTTGGCCTTATAAACCAACGACCCTTTTGCAGAAACTACTAATTTCTTTCGTAGAACCAAAAGGTCCTTACGCCAAAGATGTGAAACAAGCCTACTTAAAAGTTACGTCATGCTTCTATACCTTTTATCATATCATATCGGTGCATTGACAGATTAGCCTTGGCAGAATAAGCCTTGACAAACGGTGCGTTTAAAATGCAAATATATGCGTGCACATAGAGTGAATTACCTGTGAATTTGTCTTTTTGTTTCACATCTGTAACCGGTAGAAGGGACATACCCGCGGGGACGTACCGACCTCAATGATGTTGCGATTAATTTGCACACTGTACACGATTCTTGGTACACATTTTATAGTGTAAATAGGCATAATTGGCATATTTGTGTGTGGTTTTTGTAAAAGATACGGGTTCCAATTCTTTTTAAAGTGTTATAAAAACATGCGTTGTGTTTATCATGCTTGATTAAATTCGTCATTAACGCGGTCAGTCGCTATCCAATTCCACTGATGCTACTACATGCAGACTGAGGCAAATTTGTTAAGATAAGCTATTGGCATGTTGGTTGGTGTAGCCACCTTAGCAACATTGTGTTCATTATGTTTTCAAAATCATAAACTGAACCTGTTTTGGTAACCGGTTTTCATTTTGGTTTATAAACTTGTGAATAAATATTCGCATAAAAAACTTCGAAGTTTGGTGATTGGATTTATATTTTCTTATTAATATTTATGGTTTTTTAAACCTATTTAATGTTTATTGCGGTGAAAATTATTATATTAAATTGATAACCTAGTTTATTTTTATGCTAATACACTTAAACTTAATAAGAACCTATTCGAAAACTTTTTTTCTTTGACCTGTCTTATATACCAAAGTGCATAGGTATAAAAAGTTTATGATAATGATGATACTCAAGCTGTCGTCAATGCTACCAAGGAGAACGTACCCTTGTGAAGTGTACGTGGCATAGGCAACCTATAATTATTATTAATTCACAATAAAACAGTTATTATTGCAGTGATCATGAAACCCAACACGTCAATGCGCTTTGTGGCTTTGAGTTATGCTGACGCATTCAGATGTCCTACACAAATCAAAAGTGAAATTTGTACCAAGTTTTATAAATTTTAAAGAACTGAAGCTTTTAAATTATTTTATTTGAATACTGATTTCCGATATTTAAACAAAATAAGGAAAAAAAAGTATCACCAAGTCTTTTTGACCTTAGAATAATCACTTGGTAACAATTGAACTCCTTGATATATGTTTTATCTGTTAAATGTAGATTCCCTGTCCTCAAAATCTCCGGCTGTGTTTTCTGCAACTTTTGGCAGAATTTACAAACGGGTGGGTTCGTTAATAGTATGAACCTTTATCATAGGGTCGGCAACTTGCAGATAGCTGATAGCAGCAGCCTTATCAGCGTGTTAACGACTTGAATCATTAGGGTTATCGAAAATATTTATTATTTATTTATTTATCACAAACACGTTATTATCATTACAGGAAGTTCCTAATGCAGTTGCGTGGTCCTTAATAATAAAAAAGAAAATAATAATAAAATCGAAAAATAATAATAATATTTGATTTAATATCTCGAAGTTTGATGAACATGACATCTAAATTAAATTTAACTTTATACAACATGCTTCATATTCAAATCCGACTTGATTACAAATTCATTTGTGTTCTAGTTGTACGATAGAAACGGACATTTTCAAAATTCAAGTTAGTCTCCTGTAGCTCTTCTATATTATTGCTATTTCAATGTTAGATGCTTATATTTTGTTTTGTTGCTGCAATTTGTTCTACTGGTACCTTTTTTTTTAATATAATTGTTGCATACTCTAAGAGTTGTTATTTCTTCGACAATTTTTCAGGGGATTCTTGGTGCAAGCCCGTGTAGTAACGTATTATAAGAACTAGCAGGTATACCTCCTCTTTGTTATGAAATAATCGTTTGCATTGTGATATCTTATCACTTCATAGAAGCAATCCAGTAATATATTTCTTTTGCGTCTATATATTATTACTCAATGCACTATCCACTTCCATACAAATGGGAAAATTAAGTTTATCCATATTAGTAGCTACAACATCTCTTGTACAAGTTTTATATATTTTGGTTATAAGCAATTAATTGTGTAGACATTTCAATAAGTTTCTGTTATTTTTTAAGACTAATTAAAAACCTTTTTAGAAGTTGATTCCTTCTGATTGAGACACACTTCGACGAGTTTAGGAATATTTTCGAAACTTTGTAGTTTATTTAGGGCGACCATATTTGATCCTAGATTCTAATTTGGTTATTGTTTATAGTGAATCACCTTGCACATGTTGTAAAATATTTTTTAAAACCCACATACACATATGGTAGATTTTTAGTTGTTTTATTTAGTCATTTAATTTATATATATATATATATATAAATATTCATTATTTCTGACTACAAGTACTCACAATCCATATACAGTGTAAACTCCATGTAACGTCACTCGATTTAACGACAAACTCCCTAAAGCGTCGAAATCACTGGGCTTTGTTTGGTTTAGCTTGTATTCCAGATAATGATACATTCTATATAGCATTACACCCACTCTCAATAACGACAACAATTAAATAATAAAAGGTACTTTTTAAGTTGCCATAATTAGTAAAAAACTGCGCAGCTGTGTACGTTCTTTTGGCGCTTTATTATCCTAGCCCATAATAAACTCGACTGTCGGCATCATACATATCGAACTTTCTAAGAAATCGGTTCTTTTGTTTACAAATCGGGATTACTTGCACATGTAGACTTTTCTTAGTAGGAGTGATGGATTATCTATACGTTATCATATTCTTAGTTGCTCACAAACTTTCAAACTTTTAACATGTGTAAAACTGTATCGCCAAGATGCCTCAATATCGCAAGATATGAATAAAATAAGTAAAAAATACATCAAAATTACTGGTGCAGCAAAAGACGTCAGACGAAAAGAACAGACTATACGCAATAGCGTTCAAATAAGAATTGTTTTATATAATTACTAACACTAGTCTGAAATAAACTTTTTCTTTTTGTGATACAGATTTTTCTTCTCACCATTTAACGACAACTCTCTATAACGTCATAATATGCACAGTCCCATGAGTGTCGTTATATAGAGTTTACACTGTAGCATTAGTAACAATGACTTAAAAACTATGTTAGTAAACTTTTACAACAACCTACAAAAGTTTACTCTTGATAGCCTTTAGAGAGTTTGCAGGAGTTTCTATTTATCATGTGACTACCTGTTCTTTTGGCAAAGTTCAGTCTTCAAATTCTACTTATTTTACAGGTACGGCACCCAGAATATCAATTTTTGTCAACCAAAGTGTAGTAAAAGCTGTTTCATTGCAACATTCTCAAGACATTAGTTAAAAGTTGTGGTGGAAATTTTTGGCAAGGAGCTACGCTACACCTACGCTTGTTCCGTTCGATCAACTTTTGACTCTGTGGCGATTGTTTTAAAGTTTAGTTTCCCTTGCAGTAATGTACCGTACGATTGTTTTAAATTCTGAACATGTCTGAATTAATGCGTTCCAGGTATTGTGTGTAGTTGCGTACGTAAACAAGAGATTTTCGCGAACTTTTTGATTTCTTTTTTAAGGTTATTTTGTTTTAAATGGCTTCTGCTAACCGCAAGGTTTACCTTGCACTCGTTGATTAGAGTGACTACGACTAATATGACCAAAGATTGTTTAATATTCGTAACTTGCATTATTATAATATGTTTGACTTAAGTTGGAAAATAATCATCTTCTTGAAGAAGATTTATAGGAAACTATAAGAAAATTTATAGGAAACTATAAGAAATTTATTGATGGGAAGGAAAGCTGTGAAAAGAGTGTCAATCATGTTTACAATAGTACCTACATGGTGTGTTTCTTCCAATCAAATTATTATCTCATGGTAACTGAATTCCTGTCGTGGTATGTCTGTTTGTTCAGCTACAGTCACTGACAAATGTTATTTGGTGAGGTTATTTTTATTATAAAAAAAAAAGATAGAGAGAGAGGTTAAAGATTATTTTACTTGAGAGATATAAATGGTTTTTTTTTAAATCTTGATTTTATTTCTGTAAGTAGGTTTGTACAAAGCCTTTTACACGTCAATCATATTCAAAAAATTAGATGAGGTCGGCGTTTCCTATCTGACTACTCTGAGAAAAAAGGCCGAAACAAACTCTGAGGACACAGCCTCTTATAGAGTCCAGAAATAATCTTGGCCAGATCATGTGAAGACCATGTAGATTGGTGTCTGAAATGGTATTTTGAGGAAAGATCACACAGATTAAGTGGGCCTGTCCATTCAGTGCACGCATTTGTCAGTAATAATGAAATCAGTAAGTAATTAAAATCGAATAAGTTTTTGATCTAACACATTTCTGCCAAAATTCGCCTTCTAAATAAGTTGCCGTCACACCAACACGAAAATCCAAAAATTAAACAGACCAGTTCTCAGAAACAGAAAAAAGATCAACTAACATTCAAAACTCTAAAAGTTTAGGTATAGTAATAAATCGTGCCATGAATTTGTAATATTAGCATATTAATTAACATAATGAAATACAATAGTTGAACGATACGGATGCTAACAACTGGTCATTTAGATGACTTCCGAGAAAATGCAAATCAGTTGGTCAACAACTGTATGTATAATGAACTTATACAGATAGAAACAGACTAATACATACATAATACAATTATGTATTGTATTAGTAATATTATTTTGTACATACATTTTCAATGTTTTCATATGTTCGTCGTACGAATTGGCGTTTACTATCACTGTCACAGTCATATCAACAGTTGTCGCGGTTCCATTTTCAACTGTTTACAATTCAAACTGCGCGCCTCACGTGCTGCCATTTTTTACAAACACCTTGAATCCGCTTTGCGTCATCGCTCTGTTTTACTCCATGAAAACACTGTTAAAGTAACAAAGTTAACTAATTACCTACTGATACTAATGATGACCCGCCTTAACCCTATGGTCGGATTACATCTGTCACGTTTACTGATAAGATTGATGGAAAATTGGGGTCACAAAATTCTCGTCCCTGTGAAAACCGGTCGAAATTTAAGTGACGTCGCGATCGCCGCATAATCTCTGATCGTTCGATTCCAAAGCATTCTGATAGCGATGATACTGATATCGTTGTGTTTACTATTTTATTTCACGTTTTCCTCAAGCTGTCTCGCTCTGGCGCGCCGGTAGACAGATACTGCCTCTTTAATTGCTATAGTGAACGGTATTTATATCGTGACCCGTATTTTCGCAATAACGTCGCGTCATAAGGTGTTAAACATAATTTTTTTCAGAGTTTACAAACAGCTGGGTTTATGTATTGAGGTTGTGTTGATTTGCGGTTGAATTAAACGTAAAACTTGCAATGAGTATTGTCAATAGGTATAGCACTCCATACTTGACACAGAGTGCAATGCTTCAATGAACAGGTATGACGGTAGAGTACATACGTACCCATCTACAAGAGTGTTTACTTTAACATTTATCACATGTTTTACAAAGTATTGTTTTGATTTGATTCTTAGAACACGTTTTAACACCTATTTACGAGTGTGACTTTCAAAACCCGTTTATTGATAAAATCTTACTTTATTAATCTTGTTAGTTTAACAAAAGCTTGTCAACTTTACGAAGAGATAGAAGTGCTAATCATTTAGTTGCGCGTGATTCATATTATTGACAGAGATAAGCCAGTTATCAGCTGTTTGTGAGAAAAGACTATTGAATGATGTAATCGGTGGATAAACACGCGAAGTGTTTTACGTAAAGGTCGTAAAACTGGACAGCGGTCACTTTGACCCGCGAAAAAATACAAATGAATACTCAAATGTGAACGCAACTTTGTATCCGTTCAGTTCGGCGCACGCGCCGCCCGCCTCGCCGCTCCCGCCGCGGTTGCGTCCTAGGTAGCGGATAAAACATGAAACATGACTTTCAGGTAAGATAGAATGTTTCCCACCATCTTGTCGGTACAAAATCGCATCGTAAAAAGCAATGAACCACGACTCAACATGCCAAGAAGACTGTGACGTCACGCTTCACTCCACAACGGAAATCATAAGAATTTTATGTAACAAAAATAACTGCACAAATCATGCCATAGTAATTTGATAAAGTTCGATAAAATTGTACATCGTTTATCTGTGATGCTGATGTCTCTATCACAGTTATTATGATTATTATTATTAATGAGCATATTATCAACATAAAAACGTGCCCTTGTTTTTTATACACTGTTTTGGTATTTCCCGGTTGCTTTAATATCCAAACAACAAACAAGTATAATAATTATGTTACATAACTTGAATTTTATGCACATTTTTTATGGACACATTGCAGGTATTCGCATACAAGAATTTAATTGCATCGATTCCTCGTCCGTTCACTAGTTCTGCATTCAATGGAGATGACTCACATTACCACATAACATTTTCTGCTGGAGTAAAAAAATCTTAAACCGTTTTCTTCATTACAGGATAACTTTAAATAAGATAATCACATATTTGGTGTTACGTAATTTATGATACCGTTATAAAAAACTAGACATTATTAATGAAGTTGATTTGCATAACTGACGGTGGCACACGTCAGCGCGTGCGCGTGTGATACGCCGCATGTGTACGTGTGTGTGCGTTTGATTCGAATGTGTGAGAAATCAACCGCGGGGGAATCCCGTCGTGCAAAATACCTTGTATCTACCGATTATGTTTTAAGAAAATGTGGGTGAGAGTGTATCTGTTTTCTTAATAGTTTTCACAGGGTTATCGTGTTCCTAAAGATAATGAGGCGTCTATATTGTTTATAAATAATAATCTTTATCAAATTAATGTATTTTGTAAAAAACATTTACGTATTACACTTTTTTTTTGTACACAAATAACTCTATAATTACAATTATGAAAGATAATAATTATATGGAAATCGTTGTGCAATACCATAAAGGAATATCTTCTAGAACCACTTTTGGCTACAACTGTACCTACGTACTATTTTTATATTGTTTTGTCTTTCACTCAGAACAAAAGTCATGTTTAGCTCAAGTACTGTAAACTTTCACTTATACAGCACTTTATTACCTAAGAGTTGTATCCGCCTAAAAAACGCTGCGGTTATTCTTCAGCCCGTATCCACAACTGTTACATACTACCGACTCGTACGATACTACAAATGGAAGACTAATTTTGAAGGTAACTAGTATTAAAAAATAGGCAGAGGGTTGTATTTTGCCGCTTTGATTGTCGAACTTAGTGTTTTCCGTTATTTCTAAACATTACCTAGTGTAGTCTCCACACTGGTCCTAAAGTAAACATTTTCAGACAAGGTATTTTCTTTTGTTACATTACTTTGATTGTAAGACCCCCGCAGACGGTGCGACGCAACGGTGTGCCGCGATTCTGGTAGAACAATTTCTTTGAAAGTTTCATAGAAATAGTGCTATTAGTCGCGTCGCGCCTGTCTGCGGGAGCCTTTATACAAAAGATATTTACGTCGCCAAAGTTTACTTCAGAGAGTTCTTTGTTGATTGGACTTAAGACGTTTTCTCTGTTAAGATTTTCCTAATTTCCCAGCGTTTTTCCAGCCTTTAAGGCTAAGTAGTTTTCTTTAAACCTCTACTAATTATGTTAAAAGGAACAACGCAACCCTTTCTACTTGAGCTCAAGTAAATACTCATTTACTACCAAAACAGTAGCGTAAAAACAAAGACATAGCTAAAGAAAAAAAATCTTGCAAAAGACACTGGCCTCCCCGGAAGAAGGGAGACTTACTAATCAATATAATAGAGCCACTATGAGAAAAAATACATATATACCCACCAAGACGCCTGGTACATGCGAAATGATGCCCTCTGTATATACAGTTAAGGTACATAATGCTGAAAGTAGGTAGCACGAGGCTGCCCTAGTTATAAATAGATTTTCACGAAAAAGAAATGTTACAGGGAATTTGGTGCAAACCGGGCACAGAGTAATGAATGAGCCAGAAGGTGCTTGGGGCAACATTGTTTGTACTATTTTTAGTTTTACATTTTTTTGGGTGTCTTTTGTTTATTTTTCCTTTTCATATTGTTATCATGGCAAAAATTATGTAAAAAAAAAAAAAAAATAGGCACGAAGTATTATCCTTTGTTTCTCTTAGGTACAATAAACAATGATCCATTTTTTTATCCTTGAATGTACTATTTAATTGGGCATTTTGTTAGGGATACAATAGCACCCCTCGATTATTTAGATATCAAACATTGGGTTTTATTTAAAGGAAAAGTACATCATTTAAAAACATTTATATAAAAATACGTTTTCAGATTATTATATTTAGCGTTGATACCACTTTTATCCTATTATGTCATTGTTATTTAAACGGTTTATCAGTATTTATAATGATTTTGGTTTTAAACTATATTTGTATATTTAGTTGCTAATTGCCCACATCATTTAAAATGAGTATTTATCATATTTATACTTGTTTATATGAGAATATATATTTTATATTAGAATATTACGTTGGTGCAGATACCTATATAATAATAATTAGTGGTATAAACACAATAATATTGTACACTAATTGGCTTGTAACTCCCGACGTGTATACAGTGCTTAGTTTAGTAACAAGGTCAAAAGATTAAGCTTATCTCACACATATAGGTCGCAGGCGCAGCCTTTATGACCTCTCGTTATATTTTTTATTGTTAAAAAACTAACTTAATTATGTTCCTTGATAAAGTATACAATTTTACTTTTAAGTGATAAAGTTTGTAATTAAAAGGGTTTATCAGTAAACGCCAAATTTGGTGTTGATGATTTAATTATAATAAGAACTTTTTACTGATATGGAACTTAACTGCCATATTTTTTCTTTTGTTCATTAACTCATAACTGGCCCGATAACCAGTTTTATCCATTGTAAAATTGGCATCATTTGTAAGCTTATTTTTTATACAATAGGTACCTACCTACTCGACGTTAAAATATAAATAGTTTAAGGAAATACTGAAAACTATGCTCATATGTTAAAATAATAATATGACATAGTGATGTCATGACAATAGAATGGAATGCTTGAACAGGTCCATTTTTTTCCTGAAACTATTTAAAACAAAATACCTAAAATCAAATCAATCGAAAACAAAACCTATTTCAATTCACATCCCTTATATCAACATTAATTATTTCACCGCCCGAAACGAAAAAAATAAAAAAATAAAAACTAAAAAAGGAATCCTCTGAAACATCGCTACTCGCGCTCTAATTTTTCTGGACCACACTCACAGACGCAATTAAGTCGCGTACACGAGCTGTCGGGGGGAGGGTGGCGCACGAGTACCCCTCCCTCGGGAGAGGGGGTGGGAGAAAAAATGCGCGTGGAACGAGAGAAAAAGAAAAACGCGAAAAGCGGAAACAAGTTCCCGCGACACGTGACTGTAGGCTTCCCGGGAACGTTGCCATGGCGACGGGCAGGGCTGCTGCGTAAATACTCCACTCTTTGTCGAATAACACTGCAATTGCTTCGTTTTTCTTGCGTAACCTGTGTTGTTTTGTTTCTTTTAACTGTACTGTTGTTGCTTTATGCTTTGTGTTTTTCTCTACAATGTGTAAGAATGCGGTACTTACCTAGTGAATAAAATACTAAAAGTCATGACGGTTGACTATGCTAGTCTTTTTCATTCAAAACTGTGGTTTAACTGGTCACAATTAAGGTTCAAAGTAGTATATGCTATTTGAGAAATATATTATTTAATGTATGACCTCAGAAGTGTCACGTAGCGCTAGTTTTAAACTAATGTCATTATTGGACCAACTTTATGTACTAAGTTTGAAGTTAAAATCAAAATTATTATTTATTCAGAAAATCAAACAAGTACAACTTTTTATGAAGTATTTAACTTTTTCTAAATACTTATTTCTAATATTTAAACAGTTTTGGCTGTTGTTTTATGACTATTAAACTAATAAAAACAACTGTCTATTACACCAAACAAAAACAAAAGTTCAAAATACAACTAATTACATACGAAAATAACACAAAATCCTCGTATCCAATTACAACGTCCCTCAGACTCAGACTCAAAATTAATAACTACCCTCAGAAAAGTAAGCAAAACATTTTTCTTCGTGTATTTCTGCAATAAAAATAGGCGAAGCGTCCACGTGTATCCCAGCAAAGTAACCGGAAGCTCGCACCGGCCTTGGCGGTGCGTAGCAACCCCGGAAGAAAAAGAAAAAATCTATAATAGTACTACGGTGCAGGGGGGGCGCCCTAGTTGCGGCCCGGCTACCCTTCGTAAGCAACTGTATGTACCAGCCGCCAGGCCCTCGGAGTACATGCTCAAGTTTTAGTTAATAACATAGACCAAAGTTTTGATCAAGCAATTTGAGTATTGTAGCTCTTTGAGAAGCTGGGAGTTAGGTGCGCAGTGCACTTTTCTTTGATTGAGTTTTGGCTAGATTTAAGGCTCAAACCGCGTATTAGTTATGCTTAAGAATTAACTACATTCTCATACCGTACAGTCTGAGCTAAACAACTTCCAAAACATTTTTCGCTAATAAACTATCTTTTGTATTTTTAATTAGGGTCATTACACGTTCCGCTGTAATCTGCCAACTTGAAGGGTCAACGAATTTCCTGTACTTTCGCAGTATTTCTGATTATAGGAGGCAAATCCTGGGAAATGCCGAAGAAAATGCGTGGGAAAGCACTGTTCACGGAATTCGTTCCGTTATAAGTGGGTACATTTTTGTGATATTTATCAAGAGGCACGAGTAAGAATTAGATCCAATATTGAAAGGGCGTAAGTGATGGTGATGTGAGAAGGCAACATGATTTTATCGAAATGAAATAGAGAATATAATACTTTGATATTTCTTTTGTTTACCGAATAACTTGCATGAAGTTGTATAAATAAAATAAAAAATAGAAAATCATAATCTTAAATGCAAGCACATTAGAGCTTGCATTTGTAAGTTCAACACTAAATCGCTTCCTAACGTTTAACCAGTTTGAAGTCATAAAAACCGCGAGGTCGACACGAGACAGGCAAAAACGCGCAATCGTAAAACAACACAATAACACAGATAAATAAACCCGAAGCTGTGAGAACCATAGATATCCGTGGTGAGAACCAATAAACATTTAACTTTTACTTGTACGCGTATTGACATGATTACTACAATTTGCCTTTCAGTGACCTTTTAGGGCCTGCGCCTACTGGTGGCACGGCTCGGCAGGGGATCCTTCGGCATCGCTACATGCAAGCGCATACTGACGACAACGATGCCGCGGCATGCCGCGATGTCCTTACGCATTATCATTGAAATTGAAATTTTATTGTTATACTATTAAGTTATTTACATTCCTATTCGTCACATAAAAATCCCTTGCCATGCCGTGCCGCCAGTGGGCGTAGGCCCTTATGGATAGTTTATTATTTTCATGTGCTTTTTTTAGGACTTGAGTGAGTTTTTTTTTGACCTGTCAGTTTTCATACATTATGAATTTACGTTTCAATGTCCACCGACATCGTTTATTGCTACCATTCATCGTGAGCTGTTTTAGTGATAAAACAAATTGGACTCTACTACGCTTTCGATCATTTCATTGTGGTTATAAATCTAAACTTAATGGATGATACATTACTTGATGAACATGAAATACTTAATTCTCAATTCTTTACTTAATTATTTATTTATCTCAATTTTATATTCTTTATTTACTATTTGTAACTCATCTAGACAGACATGATCTATTAATATTCTTACGATAGTATTTTCTTTTTGTTGTACATACAATTACAATTCATCAACAAAACAGTGAGTGTCATCGTATACGTTGATACCATCTAGATAATTAAGTCCCAATGAGTCAGACAGTCAAATTAAACACACAGTACAAAGACATTGCCAATTTGAAAGTGTTTTGCGTTTCATTCGGAGTGAATAGGCATCTCGTTAGCATCTGCGGCTAGGAATTCCCCAGCACATGTAATATGTTATCTGTATGCTATGCAAACGTGTCTTGATCTTTGACATACTTTATCAACAGTTGCACTGACTTCTGTGACGATATGCCGTGGTAACGGTTGCCAGATTTTAGTGACGATAAGTAATTCATTGATCAGCAGATTCAGCAGGGTTTCATGTACCAACAAAAACATAGTTATCAGGTAATATATAATCGTTTTGGAATGTGTCTTATTAATATAATGATTTCTGCCCTTTGATTTCTTTGTCACTACTATTAACTCTTCTAGTTCATAATCATTAATTTTCTCAACTCCAAACAATTTTGTTTCATAATTTCTTCTAGAGTAATAATATTATTGAAATCAAATTTGTGCACATAATATATTTGATTAGTAAACATGAAGTCAGCATCAATTATCGTAAAGTAAACTCGCATTAAATTCTAAGGCTAGGAATGCACGGATGTGGCGACAGCGGTGCTGGTTTAATGGATACGTTGTTATGCTATATTACGCTACATTACTTGTTCCATTAAGAATAAATTGTTTCCGCTTACTGCTGTCAATTAATATACTTCAATATTCTTAAATACAACAAAACATTTTCACAACATTTGCAATGCCATTAAATATTGTGTTTTGTATTGTTATTTAGCTCCTAAATCGCGTCCGCCTGACCGTTGCCGTATCATCCTAAAATCTAGTTAAAACTAACGTAGAAACCGGTTGTTAGATCTTCAAGCCACCTCGGACAAGCAATAAAAACTGCATACAGTCATACTTAATGATAATACTAGTGTATATTACTGTGATGACCTTTGAGAATATAACGAAGAAAACATTAAGCTGAAAACTATGAATATATAAGTAGTTGCCACGCTGATGTGTGAGCGAGATGAAAGTAGAACATTTTCAGTTGAACCAAAGTTTACAAAAAGAGTGCTTCATGCGATTTTATATTCTAGTTCAGTTAGTCATTTGTGGCCATTTAGAATTAATTGAACCTAAACCGTTCGTGTGCAAAGTTATCAAGATTTATGCAAAAATTGATGACACTATAGTTGATAGTATTATAGCTAACCAGTAAAGCGAATCGTTCCCACTGAAACGCGAATTGCACTCGAACTCTCGTACAAAGAAAAATAATTCTAAAATTTATTATAATAAGTATCATAATGAAACAACAAGATCCATACATTGATAAATGAAGTTGTAAAATGTTCGACAAGACGCGATAAGATAACTTAGACTTAAACTCGGTAAAAATAAGATCGAATTTTTATAAGTGAAGTTGTATCATCAACATGTGAACCATTGAGCGAGGCCAGCGTCGAACCGGCACGGCAAGGTTGAGGCGACAGATAAAAACAACAAACAAAACCACAGAATAAGTTATTGTAAGGACTTGAGAATATTTGCTAAACTGATGATTTATTTGGATGATCCTTTAAAAGGCGATGGGTCAGTGAATATGAAAGCCAACGAACTTGGAACACAAGGGGACTAAACAGGTTTGTAAGAATTTAGGATGACAGAGCTGAAAACTAAAGATGGCGAAGTTATTGCAATTGGAAAAATCACATAAATCATAAGTGTGAAACGTTCACGTGTCGTTAAATATCGTGCTAATCTTTTATAGATCGAGTTTTAGCGTCGAATCATACTCATACGGAGTTGCATACTGTTACTGCGAGCGCTGGAGGTGAGTGGCCCTATAAAAGAGTCGTTATATGCCTATTAAAGTTACTGATCTTGACATTAGGATCTTGCTAACTTTCCTGACTTGTGCAATACGAACAACAAAGAAATAGTACTTCTAAAAGTATGCAAAAGTTTGCAATTTTCAAATATATCTTATTAAATATTATTGTGGTATCGTTTATAGACCAATTGGATGTAATGATTTAATTACTGATTAATGGTAGCGATCGCGTGTCAAGCGATCCTTAATAATGACCTCTGTGGAGATAAGCAAGGCCACTTGCTAGTTGTCTTTATATTATAATTGTTATAGAAAAGGGTAAAATGATAGAATCATGGCCTTACAACGATCGCCATTGTTTTAGTTTATTTGTCAAAGTTTTAAGTACCTACCTAAAGATTCTAGGAAGAATCGAATGCTTTTAATGTTTTTGACATTTTGACTACGTCGAAATGAGTATAAAATTATGAATATTATATTTTCATAATAAATCAAAACAGGTTATGTCATGTATCAAGGTATTAAAAACGCAATGTAATAAATCTAGTCATTCAACATTCAATCGTAACATAATAAATGGATTTGCTTATTAAACCAAAAACATTGTTAACAGAGTACCAGGAGATTATGAACTCACAACAACTAATTTTAGAATCTTCCAAATATTTCACAGATCCGCTCGGACGCTGTGGGCGAAAAGTATACATCTTCAAAACTTTCTTCTAAGAATAGTTTTCCTTTTCCATTCATCTTGCTTGCACAGAAACACAAGATTATAAATATTAAATCCAACTAAGTACTTACATATTAATTGAGTTAACCATTGATGGAAGGTCGAAGGGGATAAAGAAATGATTTTATGCGTTATGCAGGTTGATGATCATCTGCATATAGAACAGGACGACCCTGCATGTGAAATTACGTCGTACCTTGATCATTCGCTACTCGCTACAAATGAAGAATGATCGACCGCCAATGCATAATTGCATGTTCTCTATACTTCTTTACAAACCAGGAGTTCTGGTGGTCAGTTTAGTAACCTTTATGGTAATTTAGAGGATGATAACATTAAATGATAAAACTGTAGTTTCATCGTTTAATAGATTCCAATAAGAAATAAAGCAGCTAGATATTTGAGTTTGAACACAATGTACTTGACACCGTTGCAAATATTAACTTGTGAAGACAATTCAACGCCACAAATACAAGTCGTGTAATACTGAAACTAATGATCAATAAGCATCCACTGAGCACATTGCCACTTCAATAGTTTAGCTGTAAAATAGTTTATTGTTGACCAGTGCGCCACCACGTGCCTCGGACGTGATAAATAATGTATGAGCGAAGTAGCGAGATGTAACCATAGTTAACAAATCTCCCAGTCACGACCACTTACTTTTTGCAACTCCCTGGTAACATATCATGCGCAAATAAATATATAAATGTTTGCAAAACTCACCTAAACTTTCCCTGAGAGTGATCCTCCCACTTGATGATAGATGGACAGTACTTGGAGTCCAGCAAAAGATTTCTCAAGAATTCGGGCACAGAGACGCTCCTCGGGCGCTTGAATGTTTTCCTGCCACTGCCTTTCGGTCTTCCTGGCGGTCTTTTGAATATTTTTCTCTTGTCATCTTCGTCTCCAGACTTACTTCCGTCACTGCCGTACGAGTACTCGGGAGAGGCGGTCTCTGATGAGCGGAACACATCTTCAGCGTCGTCGCTCGAATCAGTTTGGTGCAAGAGAGTGCTGTCGTTAGGAGTGTAGTCGGAGTTGTACAGTCTGTTTTTGTGATCCAGAGAGTCCAAGTCGAGCATTGTGTTGGCAGACTCGTGGCTGTGGTAAGGATCTACATCTGCGTACCTGATGATTGAGGACGGACGTAGTATCTCCTCGTTGAGGCGATTGTGCAACTTCTCAAACACACTGTCTGCAATCCGTCTCGAGATGGCCTGGTCGGTGCTGGGATGAACCATCCTGTGAAGCACATCCTCTCTCTTCATGGCTCTTAGCTCATATCCCTTAACTCTGAAGTTGTAGAACGGTATTTCAGTTTCACAAAATCCCATGCATTGGACCGTGTCTATCATCCAGGATACGGTGTCATCCTCGTTCCAGGCGTCCACAACTTTGTACTTCCAGTCATCCCTGTTATCCCGAGGGTACTCGCGACAGCTGACCAAGTTGTGGTACACGTTCATGGCGCTGTCAATGTCTGGTTCTGCGTAAGCGTCGTAAGAAGCGTTGGAGTAATAGTTCCCGTAAATGTGAGAAGCAGTTCCCTTCTTGAAGACTTGGAAGTCGTCAAGTCGCGCGGGCGCGGGCGAAGTGGAAGGGAAGTACAGATCGCAAGGCATGTTTTGGTCGTATAGGGGGCGCGCGTAATCGATCATTGTGGCGACGTACGTGCGGCGTTGCCGGCGGTTCGCGGCGGAATGGGCGGTAGGCGGTGAGCGCGCCTTATGACTATCCACGCTACTGGCGTACTGGTTTGTGTTGTTTACAAGATGCGTTTGGTGAATTCACGCCGAGTCCCGCGGTACGTGAGCAGAGCGCCGCTAATCAAGATCACCGCGCGATAGTCAAGTGCAATTTTTTCGCGATTTATTAGGCCATGTCGTTTTGCATATGTAATGTTTATGTTTGTCAATGCAAACAGTGGTTGTAGCCAAGGCAAACTGCCACACAGATGACTAAATAGGATAATGCTTATCTTATATTCAGATGGTTATGACTTTAAACTTATTATGTGGATGGTCAACGAGATGTCGAAGTACATAATTGTATTTCATTTATTATTCTCCGCGGAGTTATGAAAGTTACAGTATACTTTACCATTGAAAACATTAGCCTGCGCAATTTTATTCTGCTATCAGCAAAATATATCTACAAATATAGTAGCACTAATTATTTTAATAGCGTCATACAAGATATAATTTGTACCAAATGAGATAAGCTATAATATTTTCGAACATTTTAGAAATCGTTAATAAATTCATAGAGAATTAGGGGAAATAATATATTATTATTATTATATTTAATTAACCACAACTGAAATAAAATTATAATAACATTAATCATTATAACAACATGCAGATAATCACGTAGAAACAAAGTACCTAGTCGTTTATTTTATTTATTTATTATCTATTTATTGAATGTCATTTTTAACAGTCGGGTTTCTCGGCCTATTTTGAAAAACCCACAAGACAGTAAGAACAGCGGGGTAATTACGTAACACGCTAACAGTAGAAATGGGTTTCATTTTGACTGTTCAACAAAATTCATTGCGTTATTTACGTTGTTGTGCAGACAATTTTTTTGAACATATGAAGCAATGGATTAGCGATAGGCTTCAAAATGATTCAGATTGTGATAGATAGTTTGTTACGTAATTAGGGAGCAGGTCTTAAGACACCTGAGTTGAAAGCCTTTACACTGTTTGAAAATTTCATTAGATTACGACATTAAATATTTATATTATGATGATTGATGAATGATGTATCTGCAAATAAGTCGTCTCCACTAATTCTTTATCATTCAAAAGATCACTTAGATTGAAAAATATAATATACTAGCTTCTGCTTCCGACTTTGTCCGTATGAAATTTCAGCCCCGACCCACCGCGTCGCATCGCATCGCCCGCCCGCGTTGTTACTCCGTTTTCATTTAGCATTCTTTCTACTTTTTTTCGTTTTAATCGGCTCCCAAGGTTCGTAGCGTGATGTTAAATAGCCCATAACTTTCCTCAAGAATTGGGCTATAATATGCAAAAATTATAAATAAAATATATGCGAATTATTTTTTGGCATATAACCAGATATTCAAACAAACAAGAATTATAATATAGTATAAATTCAAGCACGTTTACCGATATCGGTCATATAACTCTTTATTATTATAAAACTATATTTAAAGGTACATAATTATTACCGAAATGTTTGCTACGAAACCGCGTAGCAATCTGCTACGAATGTGAATCAATTGGTGATGCAAGTGTTATCATTAATGCAATTAATATTACAATTCTGCTCACACCCTTTGATCTCTGCGGTGTGTTTCTTGTAAATACTTATCTCAGTATTTTCTTAGAATAAAAAAACATGTGTAGGAGGTGTGCTTTGCAATGATAAGTGGCCACCCATACATTTATGTATTGATAGTGAGCACAGGTTTTCATAGCTACTCATTTACAAGCCGTGGCCTAGCTGGGACTCAACATCGGAGAAAATGACGAACTTCCATATAAAATTTTATTCCCTGTTCAACCCCTTTAGAGAATGACTATTTGAAAATCGTTCCTTAGTGAGCACCAGGTAGGGATTTTAGAAAAAATACTTTTGTTGTAAAAGGAACTATATAGCATCTTCACTCATAACTCTAAGGGGAAATTTCAGGCTGCTAGGACCCTTCAGTGAATGATTGAACGAATTTAAGATTTCGGAAGAAAGGAAAAGAGGTCGGAAGAGTAAGAGGTCGGAAGTTATCCCACGGGAACGTACTACTGGGATAAAAAGTATGCTACATGTTAATCCAGGTTATAAACTATATGTGTTCCAAATTCCATTCAAATCTATTCAGTAGTTTTTGCGTGAAAGAGTACCAAACATCCATCCATCCATCCAGCCTCACAAACTTTCACAGTTATAATATTAGTAGGATTGTTTACTTAAAATAACCGTGGTTACACAATTAGACGGAGTTTCCCATTAAAAAAACTTTGAACGATAAAGGTCTGTACTCTTGAGGGAACTACTCTTTTCGAGGGAAAAGCAGCTATTTCTCCTACAGAGAAGGACCGAGCACGGCTCACTTTGCCTGTTCGCTTGGGGTGACCGCGATTCCAGAACATTTCAAGTCGATGTTTCTTCGCGATGTTTTCCTTCAGCGAAAGTCGGTCGTCTCTAAGATTAACTCAAAAAGTACATCATTATGAAATTTATAAAGTCACGTGTACACTTGACAGGTTTCAAAACCTCGTGTTTGAAAAGTGCTGAAAGTTACAGGCACACTTCACACATTTTATTGTGCTACTGTAAACCGTCTTAGTAACTCAGTACAAACTTAATTAATTATTACGAAACAACAAACAAGAGAAATATCATCCGAAAAGAGCTAGGTAATGTGCGCAGTGGGGCACAAGTGCAGCTGATGTGATCGTCGTGCTGCATGCAGCTGTGGTCACGGGTACAATTCCCAGTTCAAAGAAAGTATTATCGGATTTTACTATCAAGAAAGTCAAGAAAGTCTTACTTAGGCTGGTTTAGGAATTGTGCTTGGTAAGTGGTAATGGAATTGCCCCATGATATACAGAATCTGCTAAAGAAAGCAAAACATAATGTTTAACAGCTCTGCCAATCCCTCCGGTGGAAAAGGCGTGATGCCATGTCAATGTAGAAACTGCAGATCGTCTCTTGCCTTCTTACAGCGATCCTTACTATACCTACTGCTTTTAGTTGTTCCAAGTTTTTACATAATCCAAAATATCGTAAACAAAGTAACTAAATGTTTAATATAAGTGAACTCTTGCATAACTTAATCAATTATATTAAGTATAATAAATTATCCTAACTAATATTATAAATGCGAAAGTAAGTTTGTTTGTGTGTTACCTTTTCACGCCTAAACCACTGAACCGATCATCCTGCATATACATTTTCAGGTGTACAGAAACGGACATAGGGTACATTTCATCCCAAAAAAAAGTACTGTTCCCGAGGAAAACAACAATAACGTTCTTATGATAATAGATGGCGCCACGTGTCTTTCGAATCATGATTGAATTATAACCCGAATTGATTGCCAAAGTCTAAATTAACGCAAGCGAAGCCACGGGCAAAAGCTAGTTTACTATTAAAATTAAAATATAATAACCTAACCTGACTAAAATCTGCATAACTTACAGGAAAACGATACTGAATGGATTGATGCATGAAAGATGCGTCGTCTTTGACTTGACGTAACACGTCAACTTTACTATGCATAACGGCGTGGTCAGATTAGGTAGTAAGTAATAGCAGGTGAATGTCTTTGTGAATGAGTTCACTCGGGGAATTACCGCAGTAGCATAATATTACCTATTTTCACCACCACTTAGTGTAGCAGTGTAATTCCGGTTTATTGAATGAGTATGATGCAAGTCTTCAAATTAGTCAACGAATAAGCAATCAAATGACGGCTGGATTTGCCCAGGGGTTACGCGATTGGCTGCTGCACTGGTTGTCACAGGTATAACTTCAGCATAGATATTTGACAGTAAAAAGAATATATAATAGAGTAGAGAGAGAGAGAACGTGTAGTAGAGTGAAAGAACACTATCTTTCCACTTTGTCATAATTGCATATACAGGGTTAGTTTTAAATGACCTGCCAAACTTAAGGGTGTGGTACAGGCCAGCGTACTGAACAATTTTCTCCTTGGGATCAAAATCGTAATCACGAAAAAAAAATCAGCGGTCCCATACATTTAGGTCAAGTAGGTATTGAAGTTTTTTATGGGACAGTTTATAAATTTTTCGCGATGATGATATTGGTCCCATGGAGAGAGTTGTTCAGTTTGATGGTCTGTACCACATCCTTAAATTTGGCTGGTCTTTGAAAACTAACCCTGTATACCTATTTATTATTTAAATTACATAATATTTTTTTTGAAGTATATATGTACCTAAGTATATACTCTTATTGTAGGTTTATATTTGAATTGGAAAATTATTTTCGATTCTAAGTATTTTGTTTTCCCTTCTACTCTTACACACGTTGTCTTCATCTCTTTAATTTACTCTCCTATCGCAGGTGTGCTGGAAGAGATTTCTTTAGAAATAGCATCAACTTTGTACAATTTTTTTTTTCTTTCGTTCTTCTTGGCTGTTTATGTATGTATATGTGTATAATTGACAATAAAAAATATCTATCACTAGCCACCCGGGTGCTTGTCACTCTACCACATTATCACTAAAAGTGTCACTGAGACAGAGTACTTTAAACATTATAATAAAATTCTATCTCAATGCTCTATGTACTCTTCTTCTGTGTTAGAAGAATTAGAATTTCAATTCACCTAGGGATTGTTTTGGTAATTATTTACTTAATTACCATCCTAATCTTATCAGTACTAGACTTCGAAACCTAAACGGATAAGCGATTGCAGTAATTTACTATTGAAGAAAGTCTATTCTTTGTATTTAATCACATGAACGCAAATACATGCATGATATATATACAAAAATTATAAACATAATTTATAGTTTAAGTTATGTACTTCATAAACAACCCATAAAGCAAAATAAACTAACTGTAAAAGTACCTACTTACCAGGGGCTGCGGTTTAGTGATTGGCCTCAAACGTAATTGAATGTTTGAGTGAATCAGTGTATTCCCAGTAGGTACCTAACTGCTAGACTTGGTGGCTACATGCTGTGAAACACTGTCGTCAGTGCAGAGGCTTTGACAGTGACTGTCAAACTTTTTACTCCAGCTATAGTTATTGGGCTGACCCCGTGTCCTAATAAGCGATTGTCGCGATCATCTGTCACTCATTTGTTCAAAAAAATCCGAGCGCGCCCTCTGTAGGCGCGACGAAGGTCAAATGAACGCGATGATTGCGTATTTTCGCGATGATCTCTGAATTAGAACACAAAAATCGTGTGCTCCGAAGTGTATACTTACAAAGGAATGTCAAAGGTTTTGCAGTGCAACGATGTTTACTTCTAATTCTACGATCTCAAACAGCTGTATCTTGTCTTTATGATGGTGTTAAAATTTAATACGTTCAGAGGATAAAACTTATGAAAACATGCAAGTCTCACTTTATTACGAGGTAAAAATACAAAAAAAGAAAGCAGTTGGAAGAAAGGGTTTTCCTATTTCCTCTAACATAATTATTATTAGTGATCATCTAGTTTAGGAGACTTTAGGCATCTAGGTTATGGATGTCAGATAGGCTATCGCTCATGTACTTAAAAACTAGTATTCATCTGAATCCGGTTAGACTGGAAGCTGACCCCAATATAGTTGGAAAAAGATTAGGCAGATGATGAGTCATCTAGATTATGACACCTTTTTTATTGTTTTTGTTTTCTGGGGGTAACATTCAAAAGGCACCCGACCTCTAAGGAGGGGGTCGGGGAGTGTGGGATTTTTACCTCACTAAAACCACCTCGGTGATCACCATCAGCACAAAGAGGGGGTCGCGGTTCCTGTTAAAATACCAATTCCGGAACCCCCCCTGTGTAACGCCTGTGAGGCACATCCCTGGGAGATTATGACACAGCCTATGAATTAGTGACTAACTAACACTATCTTCTTTTAACGCTAGCTGACTAAATATGGCCACTGCTAATATAGGTACAGAACTACTTATTTGAATTTCTTAACATGTTGAGTAACACTGGTCTGTGGTAATGACGGTGATAACTGAAGTAATTGTACATTACAGAGTGATGCCTCGTGTAATTGCTCAGTGTAGACAATACTCCTTTTGTTATTCTATTGTAACTTCCTTAAAGGAAAGTGCAGTACTAAAATCTTTATTGATCCGCTTTTAACAAAATTTCATGTCTTATGTACCTACCTACCGTACTTTATTATAATAGTCAACCCTTTTGCCAAAAGCCGCGGTGAAATCCAGACTTAGAGGCTGCTATTAAGAATTTCCAAAACCCAATAACACTAAACGACCCGGGAATCGAACTCAAGACAAACGTTAGTAGTCGCGCTTGCGACTACCTACTAGCCCAAAGAAACATATGTCTGACTCTCGTTGACATGGTATAGGTAAAGTAATAAGGTAAAATATGACCAGATTCTACACTCTTTAAATTAGTCCAAGATGAGTACAAGTAACACAATATAAGTGTAGGTATAGTCTGTTCAAAAAGTATTTGATAAAAGTGTAAACAAACCCTGTTCAGGTTACATTCTTACGCAATCACTCACTAATGGGAAGTAGTAACACATAAATATATTAAATAATAAAAGTTTATTCATCGAATAGTAACAATACAATGTAACATATTCGGTGAGCAACAAACTTAAGGCGAAAGCATTAGGGTAGCCCGCAAAATTCCAATTTTCTTAAGTTTTTGAAACTTGCAGGTCGGTATCAGGTTGTATGTCGATCTAAATATGATTCGCGGTAGTAGCAAATATTTATTTATAGAATTATAATCACAAAAATCATCAAAACATCTCTCTAAGTTCATATTACCCTATCGAACGACTATTTCATGAAATCTTGACATTTGAGACCAATACTAACATTATTCTAATGATTATAATTCTGTAAAGCCATATTTTTTACGGCCGCGAATCATATTTTTATCAACATACAACCTGACACAGACCTGCAAATTGCAAAAACCGCAAATAAATTTGAATTTCGCGAGCTACCATAGCGCATTCCGCGTCGCTTGGATCTTGTGGCTCTGTAGTGCGAATTTGACAAAGTTATAAAAGTTACATTACAGTTAGAGGATGTTAGATAATTACATTTTTTTTATAAACAAAACATAAAAGTAAGAATTAAATTAAATATTCGTGCGATGCTTTTGGGCTTGTGCTGTGGTGTGTGTGCATGCGTGTGTATGTGTGTTTGCATGTGAGGGTATATGTGTATGTGTGTTTGTGTGTGTGCGTGTGTACTATGCGTAGGAGCTGTATCAAGGCTTCGGTGTCGTCGTATGATATTTTAAAAAGAGCTGAAGTTAGGTTTTTATTTCAGGTCGTGGTTGAACAGTCCCTTAAGTCACAGATTTTGCTAACTTTATTATAAAGGCTTGTGCATACTGGCGCGACGCGACAGCCCGACACAAAGGCGCCGTCCGTCGCGCTACACGCGGTGCCTTTGTGTACGCTGTCGCGTCGCGCCAGTGTGCACGAGCCTTAAGTTGGGATGGGGAAAATGAGTACGTACAGCGTGTAGCTAATTCAGATTTAACATTTGGTATGGCTACCTACTATGAAGACACGCTTGTTTATTATGTCCCTATAGTCTAGTCTAGTTTTTAAACACTATTTCAGTTTTTTTTAAATTGTTTTTATAATATTAGTGTAACTGTCATGCATAAACAGTTCACCTCCTAGTGACTATAAGATTTTATTAATTCATAGTAATCTGTGAACAGCGCTGTGGGCTATATTATTACTTAAGTTATACTCGTATAATTTTTCTGTTTGTAATATTGCATAATGTAGCTGTTTGTTGTTCCTATTTAATAAAATAAAATAAAATATTCAAGCCGTCTTTTTAATTTTTGCATGAAATTTAAGAGTTGCTCGGAGTAGGAATATTTGCCGTACCCCGAGGACTTGAAACTCATGGTAGACAAGGTCGATAGGGAATCTGAAAGGTTTCTTTAGTGCAACCTTGACCAGTGCCCGTTGCGTACTCTCTAGCGTTATAAATGTGATTTTACATCCATGTTTATTTAGATTTTAGAAGGTTTACATTTTATGTCTCACCCCTTTTTCCAATAATTATTGTTTGAATAATATTATTAAATTAAAATAGAAAATTGAGTTTATGAAATTAACCTCAATTGACAAATTAAAAACTTCTCTAGAGTGATTCAGAATTTCGGGTTTAAGTATTCAAATAATCAAATGTAAACACTCAATTTGTAAGTGGCACTACACATTGGCATCTACAGATACCGTTGAGAAGCTTGTTTTCCGATCCATTTATTTACATTTTCTTCATATATTTTTGGAACAGACCATAGGTAATCTATAATCAGTAATTTTAAGATCACTTAAGCGATATAAAGCATTTTCCTCGTGCTTTTCGCGTCCATTGAGAACCCAGCGGAATGAGCCGCGCGAAGAGACATAAACAAGCGTTTTCCTTTTATTATTATTAAACATCAACATGTTCGTTAATATTCATATTGTTATGCAACAGTAATTGCATTTAATGTTCAGTTGGTCTGTATGTGTAATAATTGTGATTGATTGTAAATGTAACGTAGATTACATGTGGTGGTTTAAAATTAATTTATTTGGAACGAATTTCATTCTCACGGTATGCGGTAGGAGTAAACTGGTAGAAAACATCAAGTAACAAAAAAGCGTTATGCCCCTCCAAGCGACTAGTTAGATAGTTTTCATGGTTTTCGAGAGTGCTGAAGCAATAGTGAAGTCATAATCCAAAATGGCGTCTGCGAAAATTGACATATTTTTCATCACGGGTGTCGTTTTCATGGTTTTCGAGGGTGCGAAAATTTGTAGCATGTAGTCATATCGTCATATCTATATCTATGTGTTGTAAATTAAATTCGCATTTCGTGTCTCTCTGCGTGACCGCGTTGTTCTTCTAAACTACGTAACGGATCTTTATGTGGTCTTCACCATCATTTAGATTTAGAGAATATATTTGAGAAGGATAATGCGTATAATACCTACCACACCTAACTACCTTACATTAAGAAACCTTAATGTTTTTACAAGTTGTAAAACCATGCGAAGCAGGGGCCGAGCGTGTCGCTATTATAGTTATTAAATAAACAAAACTGGTATCGTTGCAAGCAGTCAAGAAGATTCTACTGCACATCGTCTACGGGTGGCCTATTTTTAGGGTTCCGTACCTCAAAAGGAGAAATCGGAACCCTTATAGGATCACTTTGTAGTCCGTTTGTCTGTCCGTCTGTCCTACTGTCTGTCAAGACCATTTATCTCGGGAACGCGTGGAGGTATCGAGTTGAAATTAAAACAATGTACTTAGGTCTACAGTCCCTTGAAGCTGTAAATCAAACTTTTAAGTTAACGTTAAAAAAAGATATGGCCGTTTATTTCGCAAAAAAACTTTTATTTCGACACTCGCCAGGAAATCAAAATGTTTAAGGAACTTTCCGTTGACTTAGAACTATGAAATTTGGCTAGTACTATCGTCTTATACTACAAGTACAGGGAAAAAATATAGTCTTTATTTTAAGTACCGTACTAATCAATCATCGAGGTTAATCAACGGTATGCACGGTCATAATTGTATGGGTAAACCAAATCTTTTTGTAGATTTTTTTAAACTTTTACTAATTTGTAGGTACAGAAGACAAATATCTGAAAGTCATATATTTTTAATTAAATTACAAAACGGTCTTTATGCAAGGAACGGGGGTTCAAATTTTGAAGTGAGTTAACCGTGTCATTTGGGGTATCGTATGAAAGGGCTTCATTGGCACAAGCTTAAACATATTTTTAATTATTTATATGATGTTTTCGATTTTTGACGAATAATGAATAAAAAAATACTTTTTCACTCTTTTATAAGTATAGGTACCTAATAAATGCCGCATTGTTTGTTGAAACCTGGGGATGACGTAGTGACACTTTTGCACTTGATGGTTTTGATGAGGTGTGCAGAGTAAATGGTCCAGCTATAGCTAATGGAAAGCCAGACATATGTACGTCGCAATCTTAAGAACTCTGTGTCATGTAAAGGATACTGTTTGAGTAATCCGGGCGCTGCGAACGGACACTGTGAGTGTATACATTTTGAGATGTCCAACGTCCGGTTGATTATTGCTTATAGTTCACCCCGATGTCTAACCAATGTTGCTGTAGAATGCATAAATATAGCAATATATGAAAACAGCCGTAATGGTAATATTTCTCGCGTGATTACTGTAGGAGATTTCAACATAGATTTTAAAACCAATCCCCAAAATGCAAATTCATTATATTTTTCTTCTATAAGCATGTTACCCTAAGTAAGTGTAGCAGCATCTACAATACCATATGTGAGCTACGCGTCATACTGACGTCACGCAAAATCCTGTACCGCGCAAGCAGAGTTTTATCGCGCAACTAGAATATATACAACATCCCGACGTCAATCATCGGGCAGTTGCCCCATGGAGGTGTGAGTGAACTTTATACCCTGTTCCTCATACCTCTATACTAGTGACCCCGAACATGAACGTCAGCGCAGCCTTCGTGCAAGTATATCAGTGTGACGTCATCATCACTTCCTTCAAGCTTTCGAGCGGCGAGTCACACAGCCAGCCAGCACCCACGGCTTCAACGGGTATCCTGACCACCAGCATGTAGCAACCGCGTATACCTGGTCACCACCCTCAGCCTCATCAGCAACCTTGGCACAGCACACTGCACTCTCGGCCGGTCCACAAGCAGAGCCTTCAAACCCTCTCCTGGTCGAAGCAAGCAGTCAGCCTCAACCCGGCGCTGTACCACATCCGACATCATTGAGGAATCTTCGCAGACAGTTCCGACTCACCGCGAACTATGCGACACCCGGTTCTGACTCAGTGGAACCTCAACTGGCCCTGGCAAGCATCGCAAGATCCAGGAATGAGCCCACTATCGACCTCCAGTCTCCGGGGGGGGAGTGATGTAGTGGCATCTACTACGCCACATGCGAGCTACGCGTCGCAGTGACGTCACGCAAAATCCTGCATCGCACAAGCAGAGTTTACCGCGCAACTAGCATCCTAACATTCCGACATCAATCGTCGGGCAGTTGCCCACTAAACAAAACAAAACACCCGTCTAGTCGGAGGGCACCTCCGAGTTCACTCACACCAAGGAGGTGTGAATGAACGAACACTATTATTGACAATGTTTTTTCCAACTTTGATCTACAATGCATACATTATTATTCCATTCTTTATTCAGTCACCACTTACAAATCTGGATTAAATTTGATATTTAAGTAAAAAACAACTTGATTTGGTTACCTAATTAATTTAAGTATGAACTGTTAGTATAACCACAATTTCACTTCTAAAACACAATAATATAAGTAGCTAATTATAGGTTTTGGAAACTGAATTTCGGGAAAGACTCGGAAAACCTGTGAGATTCGATTCCTGAACTGTTTATAATATGTACCTACAAATTTGTACGGTACCCTCGGTGGGTGAGTCCGACTCGCCCTTGTCCGGTTTTTGTAAAACAGAATGAAACCTTCTTCTGGAATGCTTGCTTGAATAATATTAAATACTTTGAAACTATGAAAAGGGCATAGAGCTCCAATGAGATGTTAAAAGGTGAGTTTGACTCAAGTACAGGCGCGTACAAAAACTAATGAATAAACTTTGAATTGAGACAAGTTTTGTTACCCTGTTCGTAAATATTCCACATGTAAATTTACCTTACAGATAAAGTTTAAAAATCTACAGTCTTCCCCTCCAAACAGCAACTAGCAACGTTGCTAGACAAATTGCCAATTGCTGAGGCTGTTGTACTTTTCAGAACAAAAACGACTACAAGGAACTCTTTTTATAATATCTAGTTAATCAACATATCACAACATCATACCTGTTATCCCCGAAGGGTTAGGTAGAGACGTACTATACGTAGTACACCCCCTTGCCAGTTATCTTTAAGTCCCACTTAAAAGGGGGCGAGCCTATTGCCATCAACTGGAAACAAATCCAAACTCCGGGCTGCTGCTGAAAAATCCCTGATGGAAAAACCCATTTTTTATTTAGTTCGAACTGGGAATCGTACCCAGGACCTCACGTTCTGCAGTAAGTAGCGCTTGCAATCAATAGATCAAGAAGGCAAAAAAAAAACAAATCAAATGCAAATGAATACACGAGAACCGAGTCATTAAAATGCAAAGCAAAAACTTGAACTCAAAATATTATATTCAAGTATTCAAATTCAAAAACTTGATTGATTCACGTTTTGTTTCAATACCTACTCCGCCATCTTTTATTATTTACATAATTTTATAAACACGTTTATTGGTTGTATAATATTTTATTCCAATTCTTATGGAGTCATTGCAGTTCGTGTGACGTCAGAAAGTTGGCACACCTACGTAGCAGCCCTCAGCATAGAATTAAGATAACTACGTCACGTAGGCTGTGGCATGCTGGTGTTTGACGTAACTATACAAAATAATTTATGTCGAAACGTCACATATGTAAGAACGGATACACAGATTAAAAAATGTGAAATCAAACCAGTCCTTCAAACGCAGGACTTGGTCTTCGGATTACGTCAGTCACTGTTTTATTTTAGTTTTTTTATATATTTATTTTTATATTAGATGGGTTTGCTCTTTTTTATTTTAGATCATTTGCGCAAGAGGATAAAATAAAAATAGATGATAAAAACGATCGAAAAAATATTAGTGAAATAGGCTCAATTCATGTAGATCATTTCTATTAATGGTCTTTTTCCAAAGAGCTGCTTTTGAGAATTTCCCAACAGACACATTTCCGATGGAATCCCAAGTCCTTATAATATGTGCAGCTGGACCTGCTTGTACTAATACCTGACTAATAACTACCTATGATCGTAAATATTATGGCGGGCAATAATGTGATTTATCTTATATTTGCGATAATTCACACTATGATGTCAATACTTCTTAGGTATTAATAAATTATTTTATAGATAAACATTTTGTTGATAATGAACTTGGCATCCTTGGAACATGCACTTTATGATGCAGAAAATCAGTTTGAAGAGCAATCCATAGGCACAGCAGAAATACCTTAATAAAATTAATTCATGACAAGCCCGATGGGATTTCCCATCACCAAAAATTACGAACATTCATACAAATTTCCATTCCCTATTTAACTCCTTTAGAAGATGAATTTTCAAAAATCCTTCGCCAGAGCTCACTTTCCTTTAAGGAACTCTTGCGCAATAATTTCATGCTTGTAGACCCAGCGGCTTAGGCTGTGCGTTGTCCGTCAGTGAATGAATTTAACATTTTTATTATATAATATAAACTTTAAATCTTAAAAATATATTATATTGAAGAGGATGCTTGGAGGGACTCGTGGCAAAATAATGACAGCTGCAAGGGTCGATCATAAGTTAATCTATGCTTGCCGAGGTCGGTCCGTGGATGGGTGGCTATCCATTACATATTGAGACCTCGTTAAACCGTTGGTCCCGGCTGTCATTTGTAGATCTTCGACAGTCGTTACGGATAATCAGAAGTCTGAAAGTCTGACAATCAGTCTTACCAAGGGGTATCATGTTGCCCAGTAACTGCATTGTGGAGGTCAGATAGGCAGTCGGTCCATGTAAAATACTGGTATTCAGCGCATCCGGTTAGACTGGAAGCTGACCCCAACTTACTTGGGACTGAATGGAGGCAGATGATGATGAAGAGGATGCATCAACAGGGTCTGTGGTATGAGTGAAGATGTCTAACTATGTACCTATAGAGTACCTTAATTAGTTAGCTAGGCTTCCAACAGCTGAACAGTGAATCCTTCATAGAGCCGTCAGTGATGTCCTACCAGTCTATGAAAGTTTACTATGAAAATTCCGAAATACCAGTTAACCGTCAAATGAATAGTTCGTACAGGAATCAATGCTTCTGTTACAGCCTCTACTTATCCATACTCATACAATTCAGAATCGATCTAACGACCGCCATGTAAATAATTATAAACCTGTTGGACTTCTTAGCTAAATTGGTCCTGTCCAGAGCGCGCAGATCAGCTTGGATCTTGCTGCTTGTGGACACGTAGGGGGTGCTCACTTACTCCTAAGCCATAGTTGCATCATGATAGAGAAACTGCACGGTACACATTGGATATCTACATACAAAATACATTAATAGATAAGTTGGAACTTCGCCCAGCCAGTATTTAGCGCTGAAAGTTTACGAGAGAAACCGAAGTAAAAGTTAATTTAACGAGCGACGCCGAGGGAATCGTAAGTGACATTTTCACCTGGCAGGATGGACATGGATAGATGGCTATACGTGTGTGTATTGATTAATGTAGGAGACACTTAGGAAAAGTAAAATGAATCAGGTTTGGTGCTATAATGTAGACCTTTCATTGTTATGAAAATTGTCAAATTGGGAAAAAAAAACATGACAATCAATTTGGTATGCCAAGATAAGGCGACAAGTTCAGAATCATAACCATCCCAAAGAAGGTACTTGTATATGCACTGAAGTCATCAAACCTTTTTTATTTGATGATGATAAGTTCAAAACCCACATCAAACGTATCCTTTAAATATTAAAGACTATGTTGAAGATAAGGAAGTTTGGCAATAATTCCTTCTGCATATGTGGCTTCCCTGGTACCTCAGTAACGGCATCACTATGTAAATGTCTATCAACTGCTCCCAAATTACAAAGTTAATATAAAAAAATAAAAAAATAAAATAAAAAAAAACTTTTTTCTTTGACATAATCTTCTCCTTATATGACATTATAACCTCCAATTCTTATTTCAACTCTGTACTTATGTTTGTAGACAGGATTTTAATTCAGATTTGTTATAGTTGTAATGGCAATCATGTCATTTGGCTTTTATTTTTATAAAAAAAAGGTGAAGGTATTTACAAGGCAGATGTGAGTGGGAACGCCGGGAGGGGACGCCCTAGGAAGACAAATAGTAACCTTATTGGTGATGTTCTTCAGAAAGATCAGATGCGTAGTACTCGCAACCGGCGTGCGTGTATGACCAGATGTATGACCGTAAACGAGGCAAAAGGAGTATGTAAGGACCGTAGCAGGTGGCGTTCTGTAGTTTCTGCCTACCCCAATGGGAAGAAAGCGTGAGTTTATGTATGTATGTTTATACGTTATTTTTATTATTTTATTTATCTGTTTTATAGGTAGATTCTTCTATATCTTGTGAATGTGAGAACGTTGTAGGCCTAACTTGTAGACTGTAGATTTGTAGACCTTTTTCTATTTTGTTGATAAATGATTTTATTTCTGTAAGTAGGTTTGTACCAACACTTTTACACGTCAATCATATTTTTTAAACTAGATGAGGTTGGCGTTTCCTATCTGACTACTCTAAGAGTACCTGTTGAGTACCTTTTACTTGTTGACAGGCCTAAACTGTCCTCCCATACCTATTAACACTGCTATTTGAAAACATTGTAAAAGCTCCTTATTTTTAAAAGAGTAACCGCGGAGTTTCTTGCCGGCTCTTCTCCATAGGAAACAACCAATTGGAACCGTGCACCTAGCTTCTGCCGTTTCATAAGTGCCCATGTCTATGTAAACTAAAATATTTTGATTTTCATTTTTTTGACCAATGCCTGTAGAACGATTAAATATGTTCTTACTACTGTTATTTTACCTTAGAGTAATCGCTTTTCCAGCAATTTCCAGGTACAGACTATAATGCCCGTACCTGAAAATTGATGGAAAAACGACATCACCGTCTCTCAAGGGTCCAGTGATCGCACGCGTGACTGCCTTGTCAAAATTGAAACTATTACGTGTCTTACAAGGTTTTTCTGCTAGAAAATGTTCGCCCAATATCACCAAAATAGTTTGTATCAAACAGACTCAAAACAGCGGGGTAATTGCGTAACACACTAACAGTAGGAATGGCTTTCATTTTGACAGTTCAACAACATTCATTGCATTATTTACGTTGCTGAGCAGACAAATTTTTCAAATATATGAAGCGATGGACTAACAATATCCTTCAAACTGAGTCAGATTGTGATTGATCGTGTGTTGCGCAATTTGGTTGCGGGATAGACACCAACACCCAATCATGAAATACATTGTATAACAATTTGGTTGCGGGATAGACACCAACACCCAATCATGAAATACATTGTATAACAATTTGGTTGCGGGATAGACACCAACACCCAATCATGAAATACATTGTATAACTCCTCGCTTATTTCTTAGGGGTTTTACTCGCACCTAATTGTTATGTCTATCTGTGTATATGTTGACAAAACATTAGTAGGTGTGTCTCCACACAATCGTCTGAGGAAAATCGGTCTGTTGTGACGAATGTTTGCTGTTCAAGTGTTTTCCCGGTTCAAGTCAGAATACCGTTCATGAAAATGACGTGTTCGACGTTACACTAACCGCTATTGTTCTTCGCCAGCTGGAGGTAACGTAACATTTTCACTTTGTCAGGGTTTCGAACGGTTTTCGTTGTTTGAAAGATAAATAAGTACTACAGATGTGCGATTGAACTTAAGTAATAAATTGCTCTAACTTACAAATTTTATAAGGGTCAATTATTTTATAGATCATAGGTAACACATTGTTATTTCATACTCTTCTTCATTGTTGAGAATGGAATAATCTCTGCACCTTCTTCACAATCATTCGTCAGGCAATAATCCTTACTTCCTTATTAATATTATAAATGCGAAAATAAGTTTGTTTGTTTGTTTGTTACCTTTTCACGCCTAAACCACTGAACCGATCATCCTGAAATTTTTCACATACATTGTCAGGTGTACAGAAACGGACATAGGGTACCCTTCATCCCGAAAAAAGTACTGTTCCCGAGGAAAACAACAATAAAGTTCTTATGATAATAGGTGGCGATCATGATTGAAAAAACACGTGGTCTTTTCAATCATGATTGAACTGTATTATTACATAAACTTTAGTAGTGTGTTAAGAGTTTATTTTTACATAAGTACCTATTACATTTTATGAGTCTAGAGAAGCAGGGGTGCATTTGGAAAAGCCATGCCTTTCCCATGGCCAGCTTTATGTAGCATGTTCGCGTGTGTCCAATGCCCAAAATTTATACATATTAGCGCCCAATAGAAGGACATACAACATTGTGTATAGGAGCGTCCTTGAATAATGTTCCGTTCTAAGCCCAGGATTGCAATGGCCATACAACAAGCAGAGTACAACCCGAATTGGTTGTTAAATTCTGAATTGACGCGAGCGAAGCCGCGGGCAAAAGCTAGTTTGCTATAAACCGAGATATATGCTATTCAATACTTTCTGTATTGGCTAATATGATCGGCACTTCAGCGTACTTACACAATTTAATATAAATTCCAGGCTTTACAAGTAAACAATGTGAACCCGCTTAAAACAATCCTGGGCTAAAGTACTCCATACCACACATACGTTGTGATAATAGCAAGTACTTGGCTCGACTGCAAGTGATATCAGTGCATATCTGGGGTCAACGGCCGCTTGCATCACGTTGCGTTGCTTGCGTCGCGGGTGTGGTGCGCACGCGCACTGCGGAGGGAAACCCACGGTGCATGGGATTACCACGGGTGAAGAGCGGTAGTATGCCACTGTGAGAAATGTAGAAATTTTAATGTGGGTGGTAAATATTAAGAGTGGCGATAAATTATTTTGACTTGTATACATAGTTATGTTCAAGACAGACAGAGTTTGCAGATCTTTGGAAAATAGTACTTAAGAAAGATAATATCAAAATGCCCATTTATTTAAGTTGGAACCGAACGTCTAGTATCTGGCCTCATACCAAAGCGAAAAACACACAAAACGCCACTCTTCTCCTGCGCAATTTCTTTGTTCATGAGCCAATTGTAAACGGGCTCTGCGATTACGGGCTTTCGGCTTTCGGGAACAGACTTCATGCAAGGGATTTCTTATGGTTTGATAGCTTATTAACATACCTGAAGAGCTATGGAGTCTCGTAATCAACATCACCGCGGTCACTGTATGATTTGGTCGAGCAGTAATTTGTATATAACGATCTTGTCTGTATGTGGTGATGCAAGCTCGTCCTCCATATCACTTTGCCATGCTGCCAATGATGCGGTAACGTGTCCAAAGTCACCTTATAATTTTCTGCGTAGTGCCCAGAGCGATTGCCACAGCACGTTGCCGAGAACCAGCTTCTAACACTCCCACGGCTCTGATCATTTCTTCTCCGCTCAAATGACGTCAAACTCAAACTCAAACTCAAAGCATTTATTTCAAATAAACCAATTACAGGCACTTTTGAATTGTCAAAGGATCATCGGTCATCCTTCCATAATAACGTTCTCTTGTATTGATTCCACTCAGAAGTATGCCAGAAATTTTACAGATTTGGCCTCAAACCCGTTGCAGGATTATACAGGGTTAGTTTTCAAAGACCAGCCAAATTTAAGGATGTGGTACAGACCATCAAACTGAACAACTCTCTCCATGGGACCAATATCGTAATCACGAAAAAAAAATCAGCGGTCCCATACATTTAGGTCAAGTAGGTATTGAAGTTTTTTATGGGACAGTTTATAAATTTTTCGCGATGATGATATTGGTCCCATGGAGAGAGTTGTTCAGTTTGATGGTCTGTACCACATCCTTAAATTTGGCTGGTCTTTGAAAACTAACCCTGTATAGGAATACGACTTGACCGATTTTCATCTTTTGACCGAAATCCAAAAACTATTGCCTTTTCAAATGAAGAAATTTACCTACTAAAAAGTACCAATAGGAGCTTAAAAAAAATATAGGTAATAAAAAAATCATATTTTTAGTTACTAACAAAAACGTGCTTGGTCCCTAGACAATTTTGATGTGTGTACATAAGAGCTTACGTTTCTTTTTTAATTTTTGACTCACCTGTAAATTAAAAAAGCATTAGCTTGGGTGAGAATTTCAATATCACAATTCTGCAATAAGTTTAGTTTGTAGAAAACCTTGAGCACTCCAACATATCATTAAGAGCTATAATTCGAATTTATGTCCAATAATGATATAATAACACGCAATTAATACAGTACAAAAAGTAAAACGTATCAGAAACCAGTTTGAATACACATCACGAAAATGAGGACATTATTTATTAAAAAACAGATGAAAAATAATAAGCGTAACTATAACAGGTTTGTATTTATCACCTATTTTGTACGAGTACCAGCACTCTGATAAACACTAGACAAAAAAATGTTGTAAAAACAAACTGATTACTCATACGAATCGTAACTGAGAATAAAATAAAATACAGGTTGTATTGCAAGCGTCATTTTAGCGGCGCAGAGCGGACGCACCATACTCGTACATTCGCGCACGCGACTATTCACGTTTGGCAAACCTACTTACAAATGTACTTATTAAAACTTAGTAAACGAATAACATTACCAATGCAGATTTTATGGTTTATTATCTTCAATTATGATAGGAATTATTTAAAACGCACACTATGCAGCCAAGTATATTATAAGTTGGAGGATTACATCGCTGATAAAAATGCTTGGCTCAACGCTGGCCCTGCTCCACAGGAGCGCATAAACTAATTGATTAGCATTTGAGACTACTGTTGGAGCTGCTGAAGATGGTAAAAACTATATTTGCATTGTATAAATTCAATCTTTTAGTATTGTATAATTGCATAGCACATGTGTGAGTACTACGTACCTACTATAAACCTATTATTTACTAGGTTTTTCTTTCATTGACTTGAATGTGCCCTGGCTGATAAGAGTATGTCATGCTCACTCAAATGTCTCGCTGGTGGTGGCGTGTGTGTTGGATCATTAAGTTCCCTTCAAAATGGTTGAGCTGAATGGTGCTGATCCATGCGTCATGTTCGTGAACGGGCGCCGTCAGTGGGGACTGGTCATTTCTTAGCTGCCACGGCTTATTTTAATATAATTTAATATTTGAATTGTTTTAGTGTTTTTATTACGGACGCTTTTAACGTTCTGTATCGTTCTCACATGCATAATTTCAACATGATCGATGTAACTAATATTTTGTAACCATATCTTGATTTAAAAGAGTGTCCATGGAGTTTCTTGCCCGTTCTTCTCCATAGGTACCTACTACGTTTTGGAATGGGCAACTAGCTTCATCTTTCTGACTGACCGACCCCTTGACAATTCAAAAGTGCGTGTAGTTGGTTTATTTGAAATAAATGCTTTGAGTTTGAGTTGAGTTTGAGTTTATTACAATAGTCTGTTATTAAATTAACTCTTGTCGAAGCGGTCTGGAGTTCATGACCTTCAAAGTTAAGCAAATAATACAGGGTGTAAAACGACCCATCACGAAGCCGAAGGTTCCGAAGTATGGTCCAGTACAAAAAAAAACATATTAACGGGAAGAAATTGTGACTCTCTGCTTCGTCAAGTGTTCACACCCGTTTAGTATATGCTGTTTCAACATATACTGTGCGTGTGTTAATCACTACATATTATAACACAAAGTTCAAAACAAACTACGATAAACTCAAAAAGTACTGGATTTTCATACGGTTTTCACCAATGGACGGAGTGATTCATGAGGAAGGTCTAGGTGACCTTAAATTAATTATAATTCATTTCAAATTTTGTGTAAATTGGCTGAAATACGACGATCATTGTTGAAGATGTCGGAAAAATGTGTGCCGCGTAACCCAATGCAGTTCTAGGAAACTATTTATACCGCTAGTACGTTCCCGTGGGATATTCTCCGACGTCCACGCGGGAGAAACCGCGGACAAAAGCTAGTACTGGATAATATGGTTAATAAAGGCTATAAAAATTACAATGGGTAAAGTCCCATTATAAAAACTTGTTGAATAAATGCACGCGCACGCCCGCATTGAATGATAAGTACTTACCTACTAGTAATTAAACAAAACGATGCAGTTTTATTAATGATTTGAGTTGAATCTTGAAGAGACGTTGGATGTATAAGTTTCTGAGGCTTTTCCTTAGATAGGCCTCAGAAATCGGTCACCTAGCCGTAACAAGCTGTGTAAAATCTCGAAAGTAATGTATATAAAAAAAAATGTTAGGTAGATGAACCACTCCGCCTCACCACAATTATTTATCAAGAAAATAGAAAACCTTGACCTCTGAGTTTCCTCTCAGTGGTAGTAGGATAGGAAACACTGACTTCATCTACCTTCAGAAAAATATTTGACTTCTACTTAACTGGTGTCTTAACCAACTTCGTGAATAAATTAATTTCATTTACGACAGGGGCAGAGAGGAGAGGAGGATTTTGTATGCTTAGTTTAACCTACTCATTATAATTATTTATTTATAAAGTGTTTACAATATAGTTTTGAACTTAATACTAAGCCCCTTAAAACCATTTTCACGGTTAGTCTGTCAGAACTGATCGTTACTTATAATATCGCTATAATAAATAAAAAAAGGCAAGTCATCCAGCTCGGTAGACACAACTTTGAGAAAGAAGCCGACAGAAGGATCCGGTTGGGTTGGGCAGCGTTTGGAAAACTGCGTCAAGTTTTCTCGTCGCCAATCCCGCAATGGTTGAAGACTAAGGTCTTCAACCAGTGCGTCCTGCCCGTTATGACATACGGTGCTGAGAAATGGACACTGACAGTCGGGCTGGTTCACAAATTTAAGGTCGCTCAGCGCGCTATGGAGCGGGCTATGCTCGGGGTTTCTTTGAAGGATAAAATCAGAAACGAAGTTATCCGGAAAAGAACCGGAGTTACCGACATAGCTTGCAGAGTAAGCAAGCTGAAGTGGCAGTGGGCTGGCCATGTTTGTCGGAGAACCGATGGCCGGTGGAGCAGACGAGTCCTGGAGTGGCGACCGCGTATCAGCAATCGTAGTGTGGGACGCCCCCCAGCTAGATGGACCGACGACCTCAAAAAAGTGGCTGGGACAGACTGGATGCGGAAGACGGAGGACAGGGTGTTGTGGCGCAGCATGGGAGAGGCCTATGTCCAGCAGTGGACTGCGATAGGCTGAGTTGATTGAAATAAAAAAATCGGAAAATATTGTATGCTGCAAGGCAAAATGTAGAGAAAACTATCTGTAAAAAAAAACATATTACCTGTATACTGCATTACAGCGAATAAATGATCATTTCCATTCTACGCTAGGAACAGAAGGTGCCACCACTGTAAATTTTTGACGTAAATAGGTTTTATTACAACAATGGAAAGACAACATCAGATCGCTCTTAGCTTCCATCCACGCAACTGATATCCACGTGAATAAGATTAACTCTATTTCGACTTACGCATGGCGGCGACCTATTTAATTAGTTCAAATAAATCCAGTTTAGATAAGGTCTCATTTCAGCCTAGACACAAAAGAAATTGTAATCGTTTCTCTCCAATTCATTTTGATGTCAATAAGTCTGAAAATAATAAAGTTGAGCCTACTTATAAACGAGCGACAGTTGGTCTCATTGTGTCTGGCATTGAACAATTTGATAGAAGTATCTTTTCAAATGGAATACCTATCGATAAAAAAACGAGACACGTGTATCTTTTGTATGTATTTAGGCTAACCGCATACTAGGCAGACTGGCTGTGGCAGCCAATCCGACCTACTTGACGGTATTATAAAAGAATATTTTGATTTTAAAGAGTGTCCATGGAGTTCCTTGTCCGTTCTTTTCCATAGGAACCTACTACGCTTTGGAATGGGCAACTAGCTTCATCTTTGTGACCGACCGACTCCTTAATGGTGCATGTGAATGGTTTAATTAAAATAAATGCTTTGAATTTGCGTTTGATTTTTTGAGTTTGACGATCAATGGGACAGCATTTGGAGCCCATGCACTGAGCAATTAAATATTGCAAAATAAAATTATTCTCTCTCTTATTCACCAAACATTATGAAATATATATAATATAATATGAATATAGAAAATCAAACATAAATATGAAAATATGAATACATAAATAATAGCATAATTTAATAATAATAAAAATACTTTTAAGAATTTCATAATAATTACCTACATTATTAAAATAAAAATGACTAATATACTATACACAAACTTAATAATATATACAGGGTGGATTTCTGAGATGGAGTAGCAAGGGCAGCTACCTTAACCGTTGTAGCTACAGGAAAACGGTATTAGGAGACTTTTCTTAACTTTTTGAGAAATTTTGAATAGCATTCACAGATTTTGAAAAAAATGTACAGTCAGCAGGAAAATGGGCAATTTTCACAAAAACTTTTTTTATGCCAATCGATCATGTTTCATATAAGGATCAAAAACCTCTATTAGACCAACTGAGGTTTTAGTACTAGAAAAGTCAGAAATCGCAAAAAAAGTTTTCCCATACATTTCGTAGGAAATGAGACTACAACTTATTTTTTATTATGGGTACACCAACCGCTATAACGAAGAAAGGAAAAAAAAACGAATTTCGAACAATACGCGTCATAACTTAATTTGCATTGAAAACAGAAACTAGATAGTTTTTTGCCTGGTTGCTTATGATTTCCGAAATTCTGTGACAGAAATGACCTCTGAAGATGAAGATGGCGGTCCGCCACACAACAGCCGCCAAACCCGTTCTAATTTGAACCGGAAATTCGAAGGCAGTGGATAGGAACATATAGTACTATACCGTGGCCACCTCGCAGTCCTGATCTCATTCCTCTAGATTTTAGTATGTGAGGGTATTAAAAAAAAAAAAAGAAATACGACAGTGTTCAGGAACTCAAGATTCACTTACCACAATTCTCAATGGCATTCATCCTTTCACATTATCACTTGCTACCCGCTCTGTAGTAAATGATAAATAAATGATAAAGGATAAATGATTTTATTTCTGTAAGTAGGTTTATACAAACACTTTTACACGTCAATGATATTTGTAAAAACTAGATGAGGTCGGCGTTTCCTATCTGACTACTCTGAGAAGAAAGGCCGAAACAAACTCAGAAGTCACAGTCTCTTTTAAAGTTCAGACATAATCTTGGTCACATCATGTGAAGACCATGTAGATTTATGTCTGAAATGGTCTTTTGAGGAAAAACCACACAGAATGAGTGGATCTGTCCGGTCAGTGCACGCATTTGTCACTAATCGTGGAGCTCAACTCAGAACTTAAGGAGCTCAACCACTCGACGAACAATACCAAAGAAAGGAAATTTGGGTAGGTCGCATAAAGCACTCAAACTGCCAGATTATCATTGAAACGACCTGAGAAAGTGAAAAATTAAAATAAAAAATACAAGTTACCTACATAGTCCTCACATTCTCAATAAATAAATAATAATACTATACTTCACAAAGTAAATTGTCATGAAATTGTATATTTAATAATTATCAAAATGTCAAAATTTATGTAAAACAAAAAACTAAAAAATTTAGCATAAATATAAAATAATCAAAAAAAGAAATAACATTCAGTTTGCAAAAATTGGAGCAACTCAATCCCAAGCCTTTTTGTCCTCAATATAATCCTTAACGGTATAAAAAGCTTTCTGGCACAACTTACGTTTAATTAATGATTTGAATTTATTAAGGCTTAGATCTTGAACGTGGCTTGGAAGTTTATTATAAAAGCGAATACATTGACACCTGAACGAGCCGCCTATTTTTTTGAGCCTTGTTGTACTCGTAGGTACAACAAATTTGTGTTTATTCCTAGTATTTATATTATGGATATCACTGTATTTTTTAAACAATTTTATATTTTTATGTGCATACAAAAGATTTTCAAAAATATATTGAGAAGGCACAGTCATTACATTAATCTCCTTAAATTTCTCTCTGAGAGATTGTCTCGGACTTAATTTATAAATTGATCGAACCGCTCTTTTCTGCAAATTAAAAATAGTCTGAATGTCGGCGGCATTTCCCCATAACAGAATACCGTACGACATAACACTATGAAAATAGCTAAATTACACTAAACAGGCTGTCTCTGTGTCGGTTAAATTACCAATTTTTCTAACAGCGTATGCTGCGGAGCTTAGCTTTTTTGACAATTTATCTATATGTGGGCCCCACTGAAGCTTAGCATCTAAAGTTAAGCCCAAGAATACTGTGGTATCTTCAGGATTCAATTCTTCGCCCTTCATTAATACATTCGTTTTCACCTGTCTAACGTGAGGTAGCGTAAACTTAATACATTTGGTTTTTTTTTCGTTAAGGAGTAAATTATTGACATTGAACCAGTAAACTACTTTTGAAATCGCGCTATTTACATCGTCAGTAACCAGCTGCTGACGTTTAAGTTTAAACAAAAGTGAAGTATCATCCGCAAACAACACTATATCATGATTATCCTTTATGAGGTATGGCAAGTCATTAATATAAATAAGAAACAAGAAAGGACCAAGAATTGAGCCCTGCGGGACTTCCATTGTCACTATAAATCCGGGAGATCTTTTTCCATTAACGTCAACGCTCTGAATTCTATTACTCAAGTATGAAGTAAGAAGATCCAGAGCGGTGTTCCGGATCCCATAGTGGCGGAGTTTCCTGATTAACGTTTCATGAAAAACGCAATCGAATGCCTTGGACAAGTCACAAAAGATGCCCAAGGCATCACATTTATCTTCCCATGCATTATAAATATATCCTAAAAGTTCAACACCAGCATCACTAGTTGAACGACCCCTAGTAAAACCAAACTGTTTGCTATGTAATAATTTATGTTTATTAAAAAATCTTTGCAATTGAACCAAAATTTTTTTTCAAAAATTTTACTAAAAGTAGGTAGTACTGAAATAGGTATATAGTTTGTGGGGTCTGAAGTACTACCTGATTTAAACAAAGGTATAATTTTACTTTTTTTCATAAGGTCAGGAAACTCCCCACAGTCGATACAATTATTAAAGATAAAAGCTAAAATAGGTGCTACAATGTCAATAATAGACTTAGCAACTTCTACAGAATTATCCCACAGATCTGCAGTCTTTTTTACATTTAAAGTGTTAAAGGTCTTAATTATATCTCTACAGGTAATATGTTCGAAATGAAATTCCGAATCGCAAACATGAACATTTTCTTTAAGCAAAGACTCAGCAGCAGAAGGTGATGAGTTTAGGGATTTAGTAGTTGAAACAGGAATGTCCGAAAATAAATTTTCAAAAGCAGCGGCGACTTGTGAGTCTGATTTTATTATATTGTCATTAATAGACAGGCTGTAGTCTGAATTTCAGTTCGTAGACCTTCCCGTTTCACTATTAATAATATTCCAAGTCGTTTTAATTACATTACTACTGTTTTTAATCTTCGAACTCAAATAAGGCGACTTGGCCATACAACAAACTTTTTTAAATAATTTTGAATCATTTCTAACATATAAATTAAATTCAGTAGTGTTTACAGAAGTCCTTTCATTGTACAGCTTATAACTACTGAGACGCTTTTGGTATGAAAAGCATACCAGACTTTTGTAACACTTAATTGTACTCACGCGCTTGGGAATTCCCACTAAATTGTACACGTCATCTGGCGCGCCGGCTCGCGCGCCGACTGTTTGTAAACAAACCCGATAAGTGGCGTCATTTCTTGGTATTTTGCGACCGTTGTATTTTTTTAGAATGCTAGTGAGTAGGGCTATATTGAAGTGTGCGTTGTATTTGAATATACGATGTTTTCATTTGTAGACTTGACAGTAAAGACGAACAAAGACACTTTTTTCACAGATTCCAATAATATTGTTCTAATAAGAAAAAATACGGGATGACCTATATGTTTTATGATTTAAATACATGGTGTGTTAGTTCTTTACATGAATCATGAATAAAACCACTTACCACAGTACAATATTTATTATTTATAAGCATCCCCAGTTGAGACTCACGACGGATCGCTCGTTCAATGACAGCGAAAAATATATTTTTTAATGTCATAGACTAATTCCTTCTAGGGTTGTCATATCTCAAACGGTTCGGAAACTGATAACGTATGAAACTAAATCCATGGAATTGGAAAGACTCATTTAATCATTTTTAATAATATTGAATTGCTGCTTAGCCCTCTTCCTCTCTCCTAATTTTGCTGTGCCCGACAGGGTCCATATTGATCTTTTACTTTGTTAGACCATTTATGTTCTACATATGGAACGCAATAAAGAATTGAGTATTGAGAGTAAATTCTATTGTGGATTGCATTGGCATTTGAAATTAAATCACAAAAAAAATATATTTTAAATATTAACCATCTCAAAAAATTGTTTGACCTTGTAAGAGCCGGATGTATCTACGCTAGACAGATGAAAAAAGTTGTTGTGTCGTTTAAAAAAAAATCGGCTAACTGAACCAGACATAAAACTAGTATCATCGCATCGTTACTATCCTGTATCGTTAGTCAGAAAATACAAATTCAACCAAATCGTCGTATAATTAAGTTTTATAGCGTATTCAGCAGCAAAAACTGGAATAATTATGCTCCTGAATTACCAAACGACAAGTTTTAACTTTAAAACGTTCTTCACTGTCTTTCTCTTAAGGGGTAAAAGCCAGGGTATCCCGCGAAATTCAAATTTTCTTGGTCATTCAATAGGGTTATATGAACTTAGAGGGTTGTATTGATGATTTATTAATGATTATAATTCTGTAAATACATACTTTCTACGGTCGCGAATCATATTTTATTCAACATACAACCTGCGAAGTAATTGCGTAACACACTAATAATAGGAATGGCTTTAATTTTGACAGTTCAACAACATTCATTGCGTTATATTTACGTTGTTGAGCAGACAATTTTTTCGAACATATGAAGCAATGGATTAGCAATATCTATAAAAAATGATTCAGATTCTGAAATTAGGGTGCTCATTCTAACCTGCAAATTGCAAAAAAAGTACAAAAAAAATGAATTACGCACGCTACCCTGGCGCTTACCCCTCACGTAACAATGAAGTAATTCGTTGCGTTTGAGAGTACAGTCGTCAATTGATCAGAAGGCCAATTGTCGTACTTAAAAAAAAAGTTTAAACTCAAGTCGCAAACTCATATCAGCCATAATCAATGTCAGAGGCTTGTCAAAACTATCGGTAAATGACTGCATTTGAACATTCTTAAAAATACAGAAATTGTTCCTCTGTTTTAAGAAACATTTTCAATTTTAACTTGAAAGTGTTTTTCTACTAATTAGATAACAGTAGGCTCAGTCTTGCATCGGAATCAGACACCTCGTCCAGCCTGTAGCAAAACATAATAATATACCTTAGAGGTACAGGCTTCAGGGACATCGACACACAACCTGTTACCATGGATTCAGTACATGATTCTGAGCGTTGACATATTTCGTCGGTTATTAAGAGGTTTACAAGGGCTAAAGCGCGGTCACTGTCGGATTGCATAGAAAAGAATGAGACGCGGGATGACACAACGCTGGTAATTTATTGCAAAATATGAAGCAATTATGGATTTACAAAAAATCTATTCATTGGAGGAAAAAATTAAAACACTATCACGTTAGTATTTTACTTGTAGAATAATCTGACAAAAAATCTGAATGTTTGCATGTATATTAGTATGGCTTTTAATCGTTGAAAGATTTTTTTAGAGGTATCGTCGTGATTTTATTCTATCATATCAAGTTAATTGTATTATGTTTTCAATACACTATCTAACTAGCATATATCCAGAAGAATATCATATATTTTTCTGATTTTGGTTACTGCAGTGGATCATATATTTTTAGGCATTATAAATTTGCGTTTAGGTCATGTAGTCCCCTTAAAAAATAAAAATTGCCGTTCCTTACATTTTGGTAGCTATTGCAATTTTCTAAGAAACAGCAGATTTTTTTTATAGCCGGTGAATGATTTCTCCGCCAGGGAGTCTAGAGTCATGTGCTGAATTTATGGTTACAGTTTGCGCGTCGTTTTCCCGCCACCCTTTATATGACGCAACATGTGACGAGCTCGTGTCCAGCTGTCCAGAATTCACGTGTTGTTCACAAACGTGCTTTGGTGCAGAGCATCAGACCATCATCCGTGCACGGTAAAGTCAGCACGCGTCTGTAATAAGTAATAACACAAAAAATGCGAAATAAAAACACCTGCAAGGTCAAACTGTAGTCTCTGGCGTGCAAATAACTGTACCATTTAAAAATACGAACCAAACCTTCAAACCCAGCTTTCATCCTGCTTATCTCGTATTGGCACGAACTGGCGCAGTGGTTAAGCGATTGACTGCTGCGCTGCGTATCGCGAGTTCGATTCCCGCACGAAACAAATATTTGTATGACCTACAAGTAGTTGATCTGGCCGTTTGTGTATGTGAGTTTGAATGTTTGTAAACGCATCACTATACAGGAGGAAATTCTAGTGTGGCGCAAAGTAAAAAAAATAAAAAAACAATAATGTAAAGCTTTTAACATATCTGCCAGTCAGCTGCGTGGTAGCCAGTCTGACTGTCAGTGCCCAGGCTGTATCGGAAGTACATTTTGGTATTTTCATTCATGGAAGTTAGGTTAATACAGTCCAAAATGCCATCTCAACTCAGCAGTTTGCGCTACAATGTCTACCAAAAACAAAACATGCATTACTATGCGTTACTATTACCTACCTGTAATAGTGCAATATCTCCTTTGACCGATCTCCCTAGCGGACATGTAGAGGTCCACGTTAATTAGTAGACCCGTACTAGCTCACACAATGAAACAGTGTTTTTGAACCTCGCTGGGGAAAAACCAGCCATGAAGGTCAGATTACGTTACATAAAATTCTTCGTTAGGTCTACAGACAAACAAACATGTTCCTTGTAGCTCATTATTGCAAAAAAAAACTATGCAGATAATCTAGTCATACCGGTTGAGTCTAGTTCAAGATGAATACTGCTGTCGATCAGTCATTAGATTCCACTGTTTCCATGTGAGACTGTTGTGGTTATTAGATTTGCAGTAGGTATAACGAACCTTCACAAAGAAAATGCAGGTTGTTTTATTCTAATAGCTTTAATTTACGGACAATACGCCCCAATTTAAAATGTTGCATCAATGTAGATATCTTCAGATTTTTGAGTAAATGCCGACAAAAAATCTCTCATTCTATCTGTAGGACATACCTATATACAAATGTTTTTTCTGCGTGGGTACCTACGGAACCACCCATGAACTACCGCGCAAAAGCCACTTGAACCGTTGCTAAAAAGAAAAGGTGTTAAGGATAAATGCACAATTGCCATTTTATGTTTTGTGCAAAATGTAATGCAGCCTCCCACACTTTTCCTCATCTATGCAACATAAAGATGGTTAACAAATACCCAGTGAACGCGGATGACGTCAAAAAGTGCGCTTACGGTGCGCAGGATACTTTCAAATGACGCCAGTCTAATGAAATACGCAATCACAAAAATGTGGTTCACCTGTTTGACGTGAATGGTGGTTAGGTAGCGTCACCAAAAGTGCCTTAGGTAAAAAAAGATAAAGGGAAAAAATAAATTAAGTTTTCCTTTGTGAGCTAAGAATAAGTATGTTGAAAATTGCCAAATTTTTTGAAAAATGCTCATCGCAGATTGAAGTATGAAGACCCCATAACATTTATGGGTATACTAAGAATAGGTAAACCAGGAAAATGAAAAGGGATCACTGAACTTTGCTTTGGACGTAGATCGACTTAGCGATTCGTTTTACCACTATCTTATGCAAATTGGTATACAACTGCAACTGACACATTGTCCTTTCTCTCATCAAAAGTTCATATAATTATTGTCTATCGCAGTAGTAACACTTGGCTGACTTTAGGCTTTGATAAGTTTGTTTACGATAAAATTAAGAGATAAGAAGCCTATAAACTAAGCAGTAGATAAACAACGAGCTGAATGATCATTATGATATCGCGTAATAAACATGAACCTTCTTTTTTTAAAGTCATAACATATTCCAACTGTTTACTATGATAGTTTGATCAGGAGGCAACACTGACTCGCTGACCAACATTGCTTTGTTCAGCAAACAATTCAATCATTAACGGTCATGTACAAAGATTATTTATATTTTTTTGTTAGCCTGGATTGTGTTCCACTGCTGGGCAAAGTCGCCCCCCCTTTTTTGAAAACCAAACCAAACCTCCCTGTCGTGTGCGATCTCTGGCTATGTTGGCCCTGCAAACGTTATTAGATCGTCTCACCACCTTCGACGTGGTCTACCTCGACGGCCATGTTCTCCCTCAGACGTTCAGTGAGTAACGATATTTGCCCATCTCTCCGAGTGCATTCGTGATACGAGTCCAGCCCACTCCCACTTCAGCCTGGCTGTTTTGTCTCAAATATCCACTACTTGAGTTATGGCGCGCAGGGTGGTGTTTCCAAGCTTACAAACTAACGTTTTTGAAAGCCGCGTCACGTCTCCAAAATTTCTCTAAAAAAAATCATACGATATTCAAATGATTACCTATCATCAAGATCTGCGTAATATGTGATCTTTCCTTGTATATTTACATGAATTTCCAAGAAAAATAATTACTTACTCAACACTTTTTTATACATAATGTGTTTGAGTCACCGTTGGACGTAATATAACGGTACTAGGACCTTGAGAATATGTTCAATGCCAAGGTTGAGGAAAAGGCATCGTCGGTGAAGTTTCCTGTGGTTTTGCCTTATTGATAATACCTAATTAGATAGTCCATGTGAGAAGAACGGTACTTAAAACCACAACTTAAGAGTCATCGACTAATTTGAGGAGAAACAGTGGGATTCAAGGTCATTGAAAGTCTAAGTGACAATGATAGTGACCAGTAGGACCACGAGCAGCAGTAGATGATGCGTCAAACATATGAAGGTAGCCTTACTTTAATTCTTGCACTTTTTACAGAAAAAATAAACCGATGCATTTTTTTTTCACTACTGACTATTATTTTACGTAATAGACAGAGGCGAAAAAATTGCACGGAAGCTCCGCTGATGCACCTCGTTTGATGGTTTTTCTCGCTGTTAAAATTAGACAAGGCTATAAAAAAATATTATAACCCCATTTTTTATACAAATCAGCATGACGGAATTTTATTAACGGAAAATATTGGAATTCCCACAGAGCGGTAAATACGCTATACACCAGTTTTTTTTGTTTATTAATAATACTGAGGACATGCCATTAAAATTGGTATAACTCACTGACCCATAAGGCGACTTCGACTCGTGTTTGGTTTATTACCGGGAAAGGCCGAGGTGAAAAAATACAAGTTAATTGCATAGCTGTTACAAAATCGATAGTACGATTGATACTTATTGCTGATGTTTTGTCCAACTTTATTTTTTGTGGGCAAAAAAGACAAAGTGGCAATTGATGAGTATCGCTACTTCTTGCCACCGAAGCCTTAGGTACTTGGAAAGGCTTAAGGTCCCGTACTAGTTAGGGTTCCCTAGCCAGAAGGTAAAAACGGAAACTTCTTTTAATTTCGACATAACCATCTGTACGTAAGTCACACAGCAATTTTAACATAACATAACCCAGTCTGTAATCCCCTATGGGTTAGGCAGAGGTGCACCTAGAGTACACCCAAATTTCGCCAGTTATTTTTAACTCCCATATAATAGGGGGCGCACCTATTGTCATCAACCGGGCTCAAATCCAGACTCGGGGTTGTTACTGAGAAAATCGTGATGGATGGAAATAAAAATAATAACTCTTTGCCGACCAAAGGGAATCAAACCCAGGACCACACACAGACAGCCAGCCATTTATGGCAAAAATTAAAAACAATACGATATCTGTTCCATACTACCTATTTACACTGAAACCGCCAGGAGGTAAAATGTTACTCACTTGTAAAATGTCCTGAATGCTACGAATAGGTATTATCACCAAATTGCAACAAAATTTTTGGTAGGTGGACATCACGGAATTTCCCTAAAAGAAAAGATGTGTTGAAATTCGCACGGAGTAACTTTACCGCAATATATTCACAGGTAGTATCAGTTTTCAGTACCTAATAGGTAAATATTAGAATTCGTCACAGTGTGTAGTGTAACCCAAAAAAAGGAATACAGTATCTAAATTAAGGTATGCCACCCATCGGCTCGCAGGCCCGCCGAGCTCCCAGAAGTCAGTAATCTATTATATAAAAGGAAACTGTAACTGACTGATCTATCAACACATAGCTCAAACCACTGAACGGATTGGCCTGAACTTTGGCACACAGATAGTTATTATGACGTACACATCCGTTGAGAACGGATTTTTTAAAATTCAACCCCTAGATGGGTGTGACGAGGGTTCAAAATTTGTATGAAGAAATCATATAAGATAGATGTATCAATTCGAAAATTCGCAGGACCACTACTGTTAACAAAACACGTGTTTCTTACTTTTTCAAAAAAGGGGGTAAAAAAGGTAAATAGTCTAAAAATCAACATGGGTGTCATTTTCAAGGATTGTCGGGACGTTGAACACATATATGTCATCAATTTAAAAATTTAATATAATTGAACAACAAAAAAATCTAAAACGGCCTAATTTATTATTATTTTGTATTGATCAAGATCAACAGAAAAGTCTGCGATAGCATATGTCTATCTTCAAATGATGACCCACAGTAACCATTTTTAGCTTTTTGAATTTCATGTGAATTCAATTTCACAATGATAGTGTTGGACGAAATTACAATAATAATAATAAATAAAATTCATTCATTTCACCCGCAGGGCAGCATGTGGCGAGCTGTTGGGCAGTAGCGACCCCACGGACCCTATCTCCCGGGAGAAGTGTTGTTCCTCACCTCTGGCTTGCCTTTATTGGCCGGCTGGAGTGAACAATGAAGAGGGACAGTGCTCCCACCTCTTTCTTGCCTTTATTGGTCGGCTAGAGTGGAGATTCGCAAGGGCAAATGTGCTCGGAGGAAGGAAGTATTCCAGTAAGATGCTGGTAGGGATCTTGACCGTACTCCCGGGATTGTCCTGATAGCCGTGGGATACCTCTCCACTCCTCATAAGCACCTCAGGACATGTTGCCCCTTTGTCACTTCGACACTATGTGCTAGCGACCATTTTCGGGGGCCCATTATTGAGTGTGCAAGTCACCCCCTGCCATTTTATCTGTGTATTTTATATAAAACATTGGTCAGGCAGGGGCCATAGTCTTTCCATAGTTCTAGTTAACCAGTCCACATAAGCTACCCAAATCCATAGTCCTATATATTTGTTTCCATATCTTACAATAGTCCTACACCAACCGGGGGTTGTCCTTGGGTGCACTTATATAGTCTGAACAGGGATAATCGTCGGTTGGTGCTTCATTTCATTAAAAACGTCTAACGGGCCTCTGCGAGTTGGCTTCGGCCCCTCGTATGCCTTCCAAAGTTCCGGGATCCCAGGGTCCCGAGAAATGTGAAGAGGTAAATAAAATTCATTTATTTCGGCTAACAAGGCCCATATAAGACAATTTACAAACATTACATAAGAGAATAAAATAATAATAATAAAATAAATTCATAATAAATGTCAAAAATTCTAGCATTCAAATAAAAATTTCTAAATTATTATACTTTAAATACATACAAGGACACACACACAAATATCAATAATCAGTCATGCCTGCTAAACGGCCCTGCGTGAACATGCCTGCTGCAGCAATGCAGGATGTAGGGGCAGTCCAGCCTATCAGCAATCGTCGCCAGGACTGCCTTGGAGCTGGCCCGTACTCTGCACACCAGAGAGATGCTAGCTGCGCATAGTCGTGTGAAAATAGGCGGTGCGCTCCTCCGCGAACATACCCGAGGCGCTGCAATGGCTCATGAGGGTGGCGTTGAATCTTCAAACAGATATCTTCAAGATATAAGAGGAAATAAAAAGTTATGGGTGTGTAACGGTTTTGCTAGCTGGAGATTTTAGGCAGACTCTACCAGTAGTGCCAAAAGGAACCAGAGCCGACGAAGTTAAGTCATTTCTTACGAGATCTACTTTATGGCCTCAGGGTAACATCCTCCCTGCCAGGGTCACGGGTTTGTCCGGAAGGGTTACCGTGGCCATGGCACACAGGCAACTGAAGGAACACGGGTGGATTTTAGTCAGTAAAAGTCGGACACGCCCTCCCGCTCCACCCAGAGTGGGAGAAGTTATTTGATGACTTCCCACCCAAAAAAAAAAGGGTAAAATCCTCAAGCTCTAGAAAAATATGAGGATACACTTGGGAGGAAAAGATTCTGCTGCTAGGTTTGCAAGTCTCCTACTTGAAATTGGTAACGGAGACTACCTGACAATTGAAGAAATGATAACCATCCCGGAAAATGTGTGCACAGTTGTAACTACGGCTTAGAAGTTAATAAAAGAAGTAAGAAACCAGATATTGCTCATAGTCAAGATAAATCTATGGAATGGTTGTGTGAACGGGCCATACTTATCCCGAAAAACGACTAAGCTGCAGCTATCAATGATACACTGCTAATGTCTTTTGAGGGGAAAGAAATGGTATACACATCGATACATAAGGTGGTCAACATATACAATGCTATTAATTATCCCGTCGAATTTCAAAATTCATTGAATCCACCGGGTCTTCCATATCATAGGCTTATTCTGCGCGTGGGTACTGCAGCGGGGTAATTGAGTAAAACACTAACAGTAGGAATGGGTTTCATTTTGGCAGTTCATAAACATTAATTGCGTTATTTACGTTGTTGAGCAGACATTTTTTTCGAATATATGAAGCAATGGATTATCAATGGGCTTCAAAATGATTCAGATTGTGATAGATAGTGTGTTACGTAATTAGGGTACGTTATTGTAAAATTTGAAACCCCCTAAACTGTGCAACGAGACCAGACTGACATGCAAAGTGTTTCGCAATAGTGGAAGCCACAATTTTTACTGGGCGTGTGCAAGCGGAAATTATTTGTACCACGAAATCCTTTAATTCCGAATGATGTCCTATTCTAATTCAAACGATTACAGTTTCTCCTCAAAGTCTGCTTTGCAATGACTGTAATTAAACAACTCTCAAGGGCAGACACGTTTCTCAAACGGGCAATTGTTCGTAGCTTGCTCACGCGTAAGCTTCCTCAGTAGTTTGGTGGTTTTGGCACCAACTACTAGATGACCATTTAACTAAGTTGTGGAATATCGAATACTAGTCGGATAGGAAAAACATCGTGTGCGCCCATTATCGAGTCAAATATTGTGGATAGAGGGTTCAGGTCGCAATTAGGAAAGAATATCTATACTAATATTATAAAGAGGTAAAGTTTATGAGTTTGTGAGATTGTAGGAGGTAATCTCTGGACTTGCTGAACCGATTTTGAAAAATCTTTTACTAATAGAAAGCCACGTTATTTATGAGTGTCATAGGCTATATATTAACCCGAAAAATGAAAATACTTTTTTGTGGTAGTCGGATTTGCATAGTAAGTCGGGGAAAAAACGGTCGAACGTAAATGTTTCTTACGAACCGATAAGAGATATATAATTGAGTTCTAGAAAAACGTTGTAGAACTTGATAATGCCTACAAAAAAGTTAAAGGCAGCATATGTCAAACTTTTATATTTAAGTCGAAAAAGTAGTATTTTTTTATATTAAAATAAAAAAATTAATCGGTAGGTCATGTTTATTGGTCATATTATCAACAATTATGAATTCTTATCAAAATAAGCAAATTTATCGTCTCAAGTGTTTAAAACAAAATACTTTTCCCTTTTACTGCATATAATTTGGTCGAATGGTTAAAGAGATAATACGACATAGGTATGGAACCGCGATCGTGTCGTAAACTATTGTCTGATATTTCTGTTAGGGTTTCTGTTAGAGACCAACGACAAGCTTTTGATGCAATTATTAACAGTGTGCTAAAGAACAGGGGTAAAATATTTTTTCTGGACGCCCCAGGAGGCACTGGGAAAACGTTCCTCGCGAATTTGGTATTGGCAAAAGTAAGACAATCCGTTTTTTTTTATAATTTTTATTATTTATTTATCGGGCGATTTTTGGGAAACATTGCCTGTAATAACAAAAGGAACACGCGCCGATGGCACCAGGGCATGCTTAAAATCATCTTACTTATGGATTTCCGTTGAAACTCTCAATTTACGAACAAACATGAGAGCCCATTTGAGCGAAAACTACAATAACGCCTTTCCGCATTAACTATTGAATCTTGGTGAAGGAAAAATTAGCTATCCTAACACCAATAGTGAGTGAGTGATAGTGTGAATAGTGATGACATTAAACTTAACGATAGATCACATATTACATAGGTTAGACATCTGATAGACGCAATATATCCCGGTCTTGAAAATGTATTGGAAAGAGATTATCATTGACTTTGTTCTAGGGCAATAGTGTCACCCAGAAACGATACAGTGATTGAGATAAATAAACAGATTTTAGAGAAAATTCCCGGTCAAGTCAAACACTATAAGTCCATTGACACGGTGTGTAATATTGAGGATACAGTGCACTATCCTCAAGAATTTTTAAATTCTTTGAGCCCTTCTGGCTTACCTCCTCACGACTTTATGTTAAAAGTTGGCATTCCTATCATGCTATTAAGAAGCTTGAGCCCCCTCAACATGTGTACTGGCACAAGGCAGCTTATAAAAGAGTTGCGGGAGAATATAATCGTGGCGACCATTCTCACTGGGCCAGCAGTGGGACAACTGGCTTATATTCCGCGGATACCTATGATTCCGACGGATTTACCCATAACGTTTAAGAGGCTACAGTATCCCGTCAAGGTCTCTTTTGCCCTCACTATTAATAAGTCCCAGGGTCAAACAATTTCTCTGGTGGGCACTGACCTGAGAACGCAGTGTTTTTCCCGTGGGCAGTTATATGTTGGCGTATCTTGGGTTAGAACTTCTGAAAGACAATATATTTTGGTACCAAATAATAACATTACAACTAATATAGTATACAGAGAAGTTTTGAACAATTAAAATAAACAAAATTTATTCAATCATAATCAGTTCATTCACTCATTTGAAACCCAAATTGGCATGCAAATATATACATACATATGCAGGAAAAAAAATCCCTCCTTTTGGCAGTCAGGAAATAAATCATAGCACTCAGTACTAACCGAACCACAGTCATAATTTCATCACAAGTAAAAATGTTTACCGCCCAACGAAGTGGGCAAGGGTCAGCTAGTTGTCTATAAAGAAGTTTTGTAGATAATATCTTTTCTATTAGTATGACTATATTCTTTGAACCTAAAATGAAAAGGCTAAAACTAAAACTTATAAATCAAAATCAAACTTGGCGCGAGCAAAGCCGCGGGTAAAAGCTAGTTATATGTAATGGCCACACCGGCTGAATACATAATAGAGATACTAGGTTCTTCCGGAGCGCATTATAAAAACCCGTACCAATGTGGACGCGTGCGCACCATAATGTAGATCTTACGTAACAAGATATTAGTGCATTAATTATTAGGTTTTCCTGGTAAACTGTTTTACATTTAATCTTGTCGACTTCTAGTCTAGTTAAGGTTTTCCTCGTTCTTTGAGCTTAAGTTTGTTGCACGCGAGGTGGGGAACTGTCATAATCACAATAGTTTGTTGGTTTTAGAGCTTTGACTGCTTCGTTGGTGTAGCGGTAGCAAACGCAACTGTTGATTGTGGGGTCCCGGGTTCGAACTGCGGGTCAGATCGGTCGAGGAGTTTAGACAAACCTAATTAGCATCAATGTTCTGGACTTGTGCACTGTATATGGCATTAGATGCTCCTTTACATGGAACTCTATGAGCGGTACATCCTCTCCCTATCCTTTTGGGGAATACATGTATAATACATAACTGTGTCATTGAATTCCGTTGAACGTAATTGATTTCAATCAGCTGGCCAATTTCATCATTCACGAAAGTCCATTCCATCGTCATTATGACGCTCCTACAGTTATATGCTTCTACTTCTGACGTAATATCAGTGACTAACACCTCTCGGAATATTGGGTATTTTGGTATCATTCGACGATGACAACAGATCCTCACGCTTCCAAGCAGAGTAGTCGGTCAGTCGAATAATTTTAATATTAAAAAAAAAAACTTCATTCCCCATTCTTAAAGAAAAATATCGTAAGAAATTATCATTACTGGAGATTTCGACCGTCAGGCAGTATTGCTGTATTCTGGCTGGAAGGCTATGGATGCCAGGTACAGGTGCATCAGACTTTTCAGGTTATCTCTTGGGATGGCAACAAAACTGCATTGTCCCTTGCCTTTTCTCAACCATATTCGGGTCGGCTTCCAGTGCTGGGAGGGACTGCCTATCTGGCCTCCACAACCCAGTTACTGGATAACACGATACCTGTTGGTAAGACTGTTCACTGCCAGAGTTTTGAGCTTCTGACTAGCCGTAACGACTGTCAAAGAACTACAAATGACAGCCGGGACCAACGGTGCGCAACGGCCAAAGGCACGGAGGTGTCTCGGTAAGTGAAGCTTGTCAAGCGTAACTTAACCTTTGATCGACCTGTGCGGCTTTTATCATTTAGCCACGAGCCTAGCGTCCTATTAGCGTCAGTACGCCATATGTTTTCTTTTAAAACCCATCCAAAAAAACCCTGACTTGCTGGTCAGTTCGCCGTCACCGCGGCACATACAAGCAGTAAGTACGCTTGGTGATCAATGTTTGTTCCCTGTTTGTCTAAGAAGAGGTTTTAACCTCGTTGCGGTTAAGTAACATAGGAAACCATCACTAGCCCGCAATTATGTTTATCTAGGAAAACTAACAATTACTAGGACAACCATTTAATTAAGTTTAAATAAACAATAAATAATATTTCTACCTACATACACCAGACAATTAATCTACCTAGATGTTGAATCGTTTTATTTAACTATAATATTACTTAATGATGCATATGTGTTGTGTGTGTGTATGTAATCTAATATGTGTGTGTGTAATGTTTAGGATCTTCGGATTTAACCGTGATACGTATATGCTAATGTCACAGCAACTAAATATTGTGGTGACTAGTAGTATTTGTTTTACGACTGGATACAAAAAAGGGCTTTAATAGGCAGGCCTTTTTTTTGGTGGGAAATCGTCTAATGAACTCTCCCGCTCTGGGGAGAGCGGGAGGGCGTGTCAGACTTTTACTGACTAAAACCCATCCGTGTTCCTTCAATTGCCTGTGCGCCAGGGCCACCGTAAATCTTTCAAATAATCCGCGTCCCCGGCAGGAATCGGTCCTGTCGGACCCCGTCAATGGTGCTGATATCTCTTTGAGGCGCGCGTGGAACACAACGTGCCGTCGACCCGGGCCTGTTCCTTACTGGATAGCGAGCAATGGGCAGCTCGCCGTCCGGTAAGGACCAGGCCCGGGTCGCAAGCCTGCGCCTACGGTGGCCGGGAGTCGGCTATTGATTCCCGACTTCATAGGCAGTCCTGAGATTGTGTTGTACGCATCTTTTCAGCCTAGACAGTTTGTTAGGACTGACCACGGACTAACACACAATGAGAGCTTACAAAAAGCTTTTATACAATTGTAGTTCAGAGTTACCTTCCTATAAAAGATGACATGAGAAAAGAAATGTATTCAATCGTACCTCAAATAATTTCTATCTGGGGGCACGGTAGTGCCCCCGCCAAGACGAGCCAAGCGAAGCGCAGGGGCACTACCTACGTTTTCTCGAAGTGTTTCGTCGTTTTTTTGAACCCTCATAGAGTTGGTTTCCGATGTACCAGATAGTTCATATTCTCAGAATATGATTTCAATAATAGACTAATTAAACATACAAAGTCTCAATTGAATAGCTCTAATAATTTAGATTTTATTGATATCTAAAATACACCGATTTCGTTACTGACACACTCACTGATACACTGACACACTGATGATCATCAAAATGTTTGGCTACTTCCTCAAGTGCTAGAAAGCTGAAATTTGATACGCAATCTAAGTTTAGTATACAACCAACAAAAAAATCATAAACTTATAACTTTCGCCCCCCATCCCCTAAAATGGGGGGTGGAAGTTTGTATGAGACTTCAAAATGTTAGGGTACTTCCTGAAGTGCTAGAAAGCCGAAATTTGGTATGTAAACAAAGTTCAGTATACAAAAAAACACTACCGTGCCCACAGATAAACTTAAAAAAAGAAGAAAAAATAAACACTAAAAAGACTGCCTAGCAGCTTACAAAAAGAACTGAAATCCCACCAAAAACATTTCATGTAAAATGTTGCCAAGACGACCACATAAGGTTTGCCCTGTGAAAAAGATATCAGATCTCATGTAGAGCCAAGCTTCTGAATCTTCACGGCCTAACTCTACCGACCCTAACTTTACAAATTCTACATATCAGTAAAAATGTATGGCTTGGCTGTTTCGTTACTTACTTCAGAAACTAAATATTCGCATCACCTCCACGACGGTAGCGAAACGGCGAAGCCATACATTTTTACTGATATGTAGTATTTGTGAAGTTAGGGTCGGTAGAGTTAGGGCGTGTAGATTCAGAAGCTTGGCTCTACATGAGATCTGATATCTTTTTCACAGGGCAAACCTTATGTGGTCGTCTTGGCAACATTTTACATGAAATGTTTTTGGTGGGATTTTGCTTTTCTATAAATATGATTGAACACTCTAACTGAATGCGCTTCTTTTTGTGAACTTCTAATAATTCCTATTTTGAGGTCCTAAAAATACTAAATAGCCAAGTTACTGCGACCAACTAGGACGTAGCGTGGTAGACCACGGCCCCCTCCCTCAAAGGGAGGAGGCCAGAGTCCAGTGAGAACATTATTGGTTAATTATGCTTATGCTTAAACTTCGATCTATTATTGATCGAAGTGCTTAAAAGAACTTAAAACCAAACGGATTGGATAAACAGACGCTAAAACAACTTAACATAAAATCACGCCTGTATTTCGCCAAGGTGTAGACAGATATATAAAATAGATATCTACAATCCGCCAGTTATTATTAAAGACCCATGTAATAGCGCTTGCGCCTATTGCTGTTAACCGGCCCAAATCTACTATTAGGTACTGCTACTGAGAATTTCAGGACCCCACGTTCAGGACCCGACGCTGAGAACCCCATGCTCAGGACCCCACGCTCAACAGTTGTCCTTGGAAACAAAGCCACCACAAATACTTCGTTATAATAATGAATTTCAAACATCGTATTTCCTATAGAAAAAATAACCGTTTTATAAAATGTGTCAGCATCAAAACCCATTGTCCCGCGTACAATAGAACAAATATGTAGGTATTACCTAATTTGTATATTGTAGTGGTGAAAATATTAAAACCAAAGGCTATGACGTATTTAGTGATACCATTTTATATGAGTCGTAGGGAATTTTAATAATGTTATTTTTGTTACCTAAAACCAAAGAGAATAGGTTTTATTGTCATTGCCTAAAACTAAAAGGGAAACTCGGAACCGCGTATCGTGGCAGAGACCCCCTGGCGCGCGGGTCTCTTCACATTGAAACTGTTTGTGTTCGCTTTTATTGAAAATAAACAGTCAATTTTATAGTTTTTATTTAAATAAGGGCTGATTCCTTTATAGTCAGATTACTGTTATCTGGGCTGTTAAAATATATTACGGTTTGAAAGCTTTTATAGAAAAATGAATTTATGTTTTATTATTTCCTCAAAGTATTGAGGAAATAATAAAACATTAGTTATTCAGATAAAAGTTATATGACTATTGAAAAAATTGCCCTTATTTAGTTTTAGATGTGATCTGTTGTATTAAGACTACCGCACGATAAAACAACGTAAGCGCCGTTCAACTTTATAAACTGCAATCCGAGTTGTGACGTGCACTGTAGGCGCTAGGGCTTGCGCCTACTGACGGCACAGCATGGCAGGGGATCCTTCGGCATCACTACATGCAAGCGCATACTGACGACAACAATGCGGCGGCATGCCGCGACGTTCTTAGGCATTATCATTGAAATTTAAATTTTATTGTGATACTATTAAGTTATTTATATTCGTCGCATAAAAATCCCTTGCCGTGCCGTGCCGCCAGAGGGCGCAGGGCCTTACGCAGCAACCATCACCCGCACACCGCACGATGAGTCCATGGACACACTTAAAAATAAGAGCTTTATTACTTATAAAAGGAAGGGACTGCCTTGTTGGTCCAGTGGTCGCAAGCGCTACTGCTGAACATGAGGTCCTGGGTTCGATTCCCAGGTCGGGCAAAGTGTTATTGGATTTTTCTATCTGGAGTTTCTATGTAGCAGCCTGGAATCTAGAATTGTGCCCGGTTGATGGCACAAGGGCTCGCCCCCATTACATGTGACTTAAACATAACTGGCGAAATGTGGGCGTAATATAGGCACACCTCTGCCCAAATCTTCGGGGAAACAAGGCGTGATGTTATGTTATATGGGGAGGGGAGCTAATTTATCGAACTTTAACAACGTGGTGATTTGTAACTCTTAAGGCCAGTAAACCAATATTTAGTTAATATCGGGTCCTTGATGACAATCATACATTACTGCGACGTAGCGACAGCGATACGGACATTACCGCTGCTATCGTTTTCCTTCAGGAAGTCGATTTAATTAATCATGAGTTTAGCAACCAAATTAATATTTAAAATAAAGGAAAACCAGAATCGATAGGCTACGTGCTGATAGTTACGCAGATAATATAAAATAACTACTGAATTAATTAACCTCAACTAGAACTAAATGTAGGCATCAGCATAGGCACAAAACCCACAAAGTTACTAAATTCATCATAGTAACCACATCGTTATGACTTTTTTTTGTGATCGATTGGTGTCTGCATATGAATACACCAACGGCAATCACACAGCCTACTATTAACAGTAGGCTGAGTGACAAAGCTACCTATCGTATGGATTGCCTTAAGGTTAATGAAGCCCACAAAATGTTATACACTGTCGAGCCATCGACACGGCGAAGAAGAATTAACCTTACAGGCACTTGGAAAATTTAAGATAGAGCTTTGGCAGAAAAAAATACAGAATTCCATTTACATATATTCCTAATATATAGCCTTCTCTGTATGATAAGAGGCCTTTGCCCTGCCCTGGGATAATAATACGCTGGTTAAAAAAAATAAAAAGGAAATGATTTATGAATAATCAAGCGGTTAATTGGGAAGAGGCCAGATGACATAGCCATAATGCTTTGGAAGCAGGCAGGCCTTTGGTTTGGGATGCAACCTGTGTCGACACCTTCGCGCACTCCCATCTTCCTAGCATGACGGGATGTGCTGGACCGCTACTGCAGGAGCAGAAAACCTAAAACGGAGCAAGTATAACAACCTTATTGGGAGCTAGATGTTTGAGCCGTTTGGGATTGAAACACTAGGGCTTTGGTGTCACAGTGCTCATCGAATATTTCGGAACATCGCCATCACGTGACCAGAGGGCTGGCCTATTTTTAGCCCCAAAGAATCAGCATTGCCATCCAACGTGGCAATTTTTTTGACGCCCTGTCAACTCTTACTTATAAAAAAGTATATATATATATATATATATATACTTGTACATAGTATACATATTTTAGTGTTGCCTTATATATTGTAATCTATTGAGTATGGATTATAATAATACATAAATAAGCGGTTAATTAAAAACTTTATACTTACTACCTACCTACTTTAAGCCTGCTTTAGTACGTATAGAATTTCGCCCTAGACCTTGGATTCAGTCTAAACAAAGCCGAACATACATCGATAGGGTTGATACGTAAAATACTTTTCGGACTTAATTAAGTTTTTACGCAAGAAGATAAGACCCGATAATGTAACACATCCGTTTTCCTTCCCTGAATACCGTAAGTTCGGATCTACGTAGATGATTGACATGTTAGATTAAAATAATTAAGAGACTAAAGGTTTTACGAGCGTCATCAGCCCGCCAGTGACGATAGATGGTTGTGAGGAAAATACTCGTAGCTCGGTAATACTTAGTTTTAATAGTAATAAAGTAGATAAAGCAACATTTTTGGGGCCTTACCCGCGTTTTAAACTAAATTCTGGCTGTAAACCAACAATACTACAGTTACTTATATCAAACGTGAGTTACCCTGGAGGGAAGCTTCGTGAGTAGATAAACCTGGAATCATAACCATCCCCCAGCCCTTATTTCAATTTATTTGGGGAAGTTACCGCATGCCTCCTTCTTCCAAATAGTGTATCTTTTAGCCGTCATTTCAGTACCTAGTCATAACGTTTCTAGTCATAATCTTCTCTCACACAATCCATCCACCGCCAAACTTTGACTCATTATTTCAGAAACGCTGAGTTGCTTGATGATCAATGCTCGTCCCTTTCCTCGTGCGTAGAAGCTTTTGGAGGAAAGACGAGAGAATTGCCTTTGACACACCTTTAATTTTTCTGACGTCAGCTAAAGTCCGAGAAGATCTGACGCACACGAAGATACGGGGCAGATACGTGTTGGTACCGAAGTAATTTTAATGCACCTACTGCTACAAAGCCGTAGAGAATTTACTACTGTACAGGTTACCCTATTTGATGAAAACCAGGAGAAGGAGTCCAATGTGGCAATAGTGTTTTCAAACATACGTATGAACTTTTGTAGATTAAAATGATGACATATTTGGTGTTGCAATCTCATAATATAATATTCAACAAATTAAAATTATTAAACTGATCGTTCCGCAAACATTAAGTAACACAATAGCGACGTTACTTTTTTTTTCATCGCTGTATTTTCGAACGCAGGTAAAAAGTTCACTAAAGGCTTAGAAAAATCCGCAACGCAGTTCCAACAAATCCTTTGTGTCGTACATCAATATTAATACTACGTAATAAATTAAACACGTCTTATACGATGGAAATCAAAAACCTAATAAAAGACCGGTTTGTCGAAAATCGTAATTTGACTTTTGGGTTTTTGCCACGAACATTTTTTTATTGTTTTTGTTCATGATGTGACCTTCTAACTCGACTCGCGAGTTATAATGAAGGTTTTTTGGATTCTTGATTGTGTTTTCGTAATGGGTACCTGCTACAGATAGTGCAGCTGGATATAACATAGGCGCGTAGAGACGGTCAATGCTGGACATAGGGTGACGATAATCAACAAAATAACAACAAGCAATTTTGATGGACGAGCACATAAGAATTTCCTCCAGGATTACGTGCGAGTAAGTGAGACAACAACTGTTGCACTCAGAGGGCCACACACCTACCTATAGGTAATGAACATATACGTAATTATCTACACATACATACATCCAATGGGGGTAGGCAGAAACTACAGAATGCCCGCTACGATCCCTTCATACTCCTTTGGCTTCGTTTACTTTCAAACATCTGGTCATACACACACGCAGAAATCTGCACATGTATTGCTAAGAGAAAAATATGTGATGTATCAAACAGTGAATCATGGTGACTTGGACGTCAGTGGTAAAAGTGATGGTTCCTGATCGGTCATAATTGATGATGACGAAGAACGTAAATTGTGATGCAATGCATGATGATGAAATTATACTTGCGATGATTTGGATGCACTTTGCATTGAATTCTAGAGGTAATAAAAAAAATGAGTTTTTTAAGTTGGTCTTACCAGATTCAAGATATTTATTTCAATCAAATCAATCAATGCTTTATTCAATTGATCAATTTGGCAAAATCTCACTTAACCGGATAGGTGGTCACAAATTTTCACATAGTTTGTTAACTGTAATCGCCAGTCTGGTTATTAAATAGCATCAAGATTATATTCATGTATCATGTCCCATGTCTTAAAGTTCACTTGTCTGACTAGCATGGTATGATTGACTCCGATGCATTTAAAGAAAAACTTGATATTTATTGTTCACCATAGTCTAGCCTAGCATTAGCTTATGAACATTTTTGTATAGGCCAAAGCATATTAAATAATTTCGTTTTTATTTTCTGCCTTGTGCTTTTTAAGAACTAAAATAAAAAAGCCTCTCTATTTCATGCACACTTATACAATGCAGTGATTATGAACATACAGGGTGGCAGCGACATCGACGCGTAACCTGTCACCATGCATTCAAGACATGATTCTGAACCAGCCAGCATTGAAATTTTTCGTCAGTTATTAAAAAAAAAAAAAAAAACTGTTCCATACACTTTGACCGCGTAGGTTGCGCTCACTTTGCACTTTTCACTTTTGCAATTGCACGTTTCTATGAAACAGCAGTTTTTTTTACAACCGACGTAAAGTTTATACGCTAGTTGATAAATGATAAATGATTTTATTTCTGTAAGTAGGTTTGTACAAACACTTTTACACGTCAATCATATTTTAAACTAGATGAGGTCGGCGTTTCCTATCTGACTACTCTGAGAAGAAAGGCCGAAACAAACTCAGAGGTCACAGTCTCTTTTAAAGTCCAGACATAATCTTGGTCAGATCATGTGAAGACCATGTAGATTGGTATCTGAAATGGTCTTTTGAGGAAAGAACCACACAGATTGAGTGGACCTGTCCAGTCAGTGCACGCATTTGTCAGTAATCGTGCAGCTCAACTCAGGAAGTCAGGACTTAAGGAGCTCAACGATTCGACGAACAATACCAAAGAAAGGACATTTGGGTAGGCCACATAAATTACTCAATCTGCTAGATCATGATCAAAATTAACTGCGAAAAAAAAGCAAAAGTTGGTCTAGAATCATGTGCTGAATTCATGGTTACAATTAGCGAGTTGATGGCGCGGCCACCCTGTATTTGCGAGTTGATTTCGCGGCCACCCTGTATTTGCGAGTTGATGGCGCGGCTACCCTGTATTTGCGAGTTGATGGCGCGGCCACCCTGTATTTGCGAGTTGATGGCGCGGCCACCCTGTATTTGCGAGTTGATGGCGCGGCCACCCTGTATTTGCGAGTTGATGGCGCGGCCACCCTGTATTTGCGAGTTGATGGCGCGGCCACCCTGTATTTGCGAGTTGATGGCGCGGCCACCCTGTATTTTTATAACCCTTACCCAAAGAAGAGTGCATTTAAAGTGCATGCATTTTATAAATCGATGCTCAATATAAAGTAAAATATCCCCCATCCCCAGTCCAAAATGGCTCAATTTTCAAAACTCAACATTTTAAGCCACCTTACAAGGCTCAAGTTTTCAAACACGTAAAGGTCAACTCAAAGATATGGCATATAATTGATATAAATATGTAATGTTTATGATGTTAGGTACATTCTCGAGAGCCGGTCAGACCTGACCGACTGGTCGGCCCTGAGTTTGTTGCACTGCGCTCCGACATCTAATCTCATCAATTTTGGGCTTGTCATTAGTTTCCCTTTCTTGCTGTGTTTATATTATTATATTGTAATCATCCAATGTTTTATATTTCATTATTTTTGTTGCTGCTTTTGGTGCAACCACCATTTTTTCTTTAGCAATCATATTTTTTCATATTTTATTAATTAGATAACCAGGCAAATAACACTATACTTTGACTTGTAGAGAAGTTATTTTGACTAACCTTTCAAGAGCAGCAGACACGTAATTACTCGTAGTTAAAACATGTTAGTCAGCAAAAAAGTCTTAAAACATGTTGTGTGCATCATAACTGCACCTCACCAGTCCCCGGTATTGAATATTCGTACATCTGTCGTCCTGGTTTCCGTGTTGAACAGGAAACAGAGTAGTACACCAATTATCTCAAAAGAACACGCATGTACAGGGTGATTCACTTAAAATCGCTGCCGTGAAGGTCACACTTTGAAAATTCTACATCTTGCAAAAAGCGGTTTACATTAAGCTGTAGTCATTAATCTGTCCATTATTCTATTTAAAGATTTTAAAAAATAACGTTGGTAACACATCATTTTTGAATAGGAAAAATTATTTGTATTTAAAGGTCAATAAGGGGTATAAGGGGGCACACTTACTATCTCAGTGCCCCAAGTCAGCCTCACCTGCTCGCGGTGCACCCTGCTGGATAACAAACCAGGCCGCATATGCATTTTCGTTTTTTTTTTATTTAATTTAATATCTAACTAATATGAATGACCCGCCATGTATCATACGTTTTCGGCTGAAATGGCTAACTACACAACATTACTCGATGGATCTTTTAACCAATGTTCTGCTAAAACAAAAAAACAACCGACTTCCAAAAAAAACACTAAAAGACGTGAAAAATAACTTTAATTTCGGAAGTCGGTGTCTTTAGTTTTGTATTTTCGTTTTTGGCCACCGACTTCAAAAATTAAAGTTATTTTTCACGTCTTTTAGTGGTTTTTTTGGAAGTCAGTTGTTTTTTTGTAAAAAAGTTTTTATTTTTCACTTTTTAGTTGCGGTACCTACCCCACACAAATTCGTACGTAAATAACAGTGACAGGAAATTATTAACACATCATCCATATAAACTAAGTGGAAAAAATATGCAGTATTAAGAATAACTCATAAACTACTGGTCAGACCTTGACCAAATTTAAATGGAACCACATGTAAAGCACCACCTATCAAATAAAAAAAGAATCATCCAAATCGGTTCACCCAGAAAAAAGTTCTGAGCTAACACACATAAAAAAATAAAAAATAAAACATACAGACGAATTGAGAACCTCCTCCTTTTTGTGAAGTCGGTTAAAAATTACATCAAACTTAGTATTTTCCAAAAGCAATTCTATTTTCAGTAATTTGGAAGCGCAACTTTGGATATTTTGATTAAATAATTTTAAATTAAGTTGCACTCCCTTTGGTATTTTATTATTATGAGTTATATTTCCAGAAGATACCTTTTTATTATTCTCTAATAATAATTGGTTACTTGAAGGGGTAACTTTTGTTTTCATACTGACTAGTTTAAATAATTATCCGAAGTGACCTCCACAACTACAAGTTAAGTGTCTAGAATGCTCGTATGAGTTCCAGCAGGAAGAGAATACCCTATCTGGCTGAAATACTTATACGGTAAAAATAAATCAACAAGACAGCCTGGTATAGAACTAAGGCACATGCACTATTGTATACTATAGCAATACAGCACGTGCTGTAAAACACGCCATTGCCTCAACTAAGCCATTTCACTACACAACAGAGAGTACAAATCTGAAAAACTGATCAAAATTCAAATCAATAAAATCTGGTCCGTCTCACATGTTTTATTTTTTTATTTTTTTGTTTTGTTTAATCGATCACAACATAGGAATTTCAGAGATAATTTACTGATCAATTTGATCGAGCTTTGCAAAGACCAAAGATGAGTCAGATATCAGCCCAATTCTAAACTATTGAAGACTTCTAAACTATTGACTAACAGCGAAATAGTAACACTTGTTTTGTTGTGTATTTTTTATTGTATCATAATCCTATAAATATAATTTGTTTTTTTTTCTTTAATTCTGCGAAACAACAGGAAGTGAAGTTCCTCATTATATTCTAAACACTACGCACTACAACAAGGATAACTAGTTCACCCTTGACCGACAGAATGGTAGATCTGCCAAAACCATGAAAATTTTCCTCCTTTAAAAATAACCGGCATCAAATGCGCCAAGGTAGCGCGAAATTCAATTTCTCTTACGTTTTTTGCAATTTGCAGGTCAGTATCAGGTTGTATGTTGATCTAAATATGATTCGCGGCCGTATCAAATATTTATTTATAGAATTACAATCATAAAACTCATCAATACATCTCTCGAAGTTCATATTACCCTATTGAATGACTATTTCATGAAATCATGACATTTGAGGCCAATTCTAACTTAAGGAGTTGTATTGCTGATTCTAATGGTTATAATTCTTCAAAGCCTTATTGTTACGGTCGCGAATCATATTTTAATCAACATACATCCGGATAATCCGGACACTGACCTGCAAATTGCAGAAAACGTAAGTAAATATGAATTTCGCGGGCTACCTTAGCGCATCCCCCTTAAACCAGCCCGGCGAAGTCATTCAGGTCCTTGTATTTCAATTAGGCAGTCGACTTAGGTTTTACTAATAAAATCCACCAACAGTAAAAGAAATCATCACCGGCCTTTTGCTTTTAAACCCAGTTAATTTAGGGTCAGAACAGCATGTCTTTCCCGTCCATACATCTCTATCAGCCGCCATCACTGTGTTCCTTTCTTTCTTAGCCAAATCAACTTTCAATCAATCAATCTCTCGTTTTCTTTGTTAATTTTTTTCTTTCTGTTTTTGTTTACTTCCATCCGTATTTGCTTTGAACTGTCCTTCCTCTTACAACCATCAACATCATGGACTCGAAATCGTGAGCTATATAAATTATTACGTCGCAAAATATATTGTCCTTCACTGAGCTCCTGTTTTATGTAATGAGGGGGAAATAAGTTAAATACTTGTCAGAGAGCAGCACGTGCCGGGTATATATTTATAGTATCCATTGAACGTCAGCCTAAAATTTCCTTACATTTTATAAATCATTACCAGGCAAAAGTAGGTATCACAACCAAATAATATATTTATGACTAAAAAATCACATTTGAAACAATAAAATCGATCGGTTGAAGGAAACTGAAGTTACCCACCTACCTATATTTATAACGTAACTGAAAAACAGCATGTAAGTATTTAGGTGCTTGAAACCGCAAGGAAAATTAGGTACCTAAAATTTAAAACAAAACCGTACAAAATACTCCGAAATTATTGTCACGCTGGAAGAAAATTAAGCACCTATAACAAAATTATATTCGTTGACAATAAGTTTTGACAAAAAGTAACTTTTGAATTACTTTTATCGCCTTCACAATAGAGCAATGAAAATAATGTTGTGACCCCGGTTTTGAGGTTGTAGGAAAAGAGATTTGATATAAACTTTTCTCCAATTATTGAATCAAATTCCTAATAAACCAACACTACTACTACTATTAGCCTGAATCATCGCACCGCTGGGCAAAAACCTCTCCCCATGACTTCCAAATTTTTATTTTTTTATTTTTTATTTTTATGTTGTATATAATACACTATTCTAATCTATTCTTCCAGCTCTTTCGATCCAGGGCTAAAGTGATCACACCAAAATAAACAAAAAACAAAAAAAATAACAACAATTAATTACAAATTTAAAAAAAAAAATCTTTGTGAACGAGACTTTATTATATTACAAATTAGTGTCTAGGAATTCAAAATTTGTGTAAGAACTACCGTGATTAACTGTTCGGGTTTTTGAGTTTTTGCTAAACAAGTTTTTAAAAAGGGTAATGTGTTTTTTTGAGCCTCAAAAACTCAAAATCCGATTACGCTATTATAATCGTAGTTAAGACGAATTCACGTTTAGCTGTTATTAAATTTTTGCACATGACAAAAAACAAATGATTTTTGCCATCTTCTTAAGTGATTCCGCGCAAAGAATTGCTTATTATTGTGGTCGTTTGCAGACGTCAATATCTGAGGATGGGTGACCTTAGGTTTATGCCTACAAAGGTACAGCTAATCTTTTTGTTTAATGCTTACTTTTAACTGGAACTAAGAAAAGAATCTATGAATCAGAAAGTTTTTTTATCGAAACTATTACAACACCTCTTTGTTTTGTTTTACACAAATAATTTAAGTGCTCTACTTTGAGATTGTACACCTAGTACTGAATGATGATATAATGCTGCATTGTTTGTTACATTTAGTTATTTATTTTCTGTTACTTCCTGTATGTCCTGTTGTGTATACGAATATTAAATAAATAACACAAGACATATCTAATGCCTGCTTCTCATGAATATCTAAAAGTAGGTACAAGCTGCAACACAAATTATGTCAAGGACCAGTTAATAGCTTTATAATATTCCGATCACCTTTGACTGAGGTTTATCACCTGCCGCCAGGTTTCAGCCTTCACACGTTATTCCCCGCATCCAGAGGCATTAGTATGGCGATCACGTCGCGTGTCACGATTACATTGCTCGCCAAGGTCAGGGGCGCGGGACTTGTGGAGATGACCAGCCTTACATGTATCACGAAATAGAGTGCTGGTTGCAGAAGGTACACGGTTGATCACAGATTTGAAGATGCAGGAAAAAGTAGATAAACCCCTATAGGTAAAGCATGGGACACGCAGCCAGAGATTGAGTGTTCACAGCCCACTCGTATACCAGCATAGTCCTATCATATTAAATTAACAGAGCATGGTAGTAGATAAGTCAAAAGATCTAGGTAACCGCTTTATATGAAAAACGTACTTAGCACGACTTTTTCAACTTCACTTCAGTATTAGTCTTAAATAAGCGAAGACAAAGTTGTCTTTCGGAAAAAAGAACATAGTGAAAAGCCCTCACTGGAAAAGTTGAAATGTCCAATTAGTGAGCTAGCGTGGTGTTCAATGCTCGTTTTCTCTCTACGTTGCCGTGCACAGCTTTAGGCTGGCATTTTTGCTACTCACTGTCATAGTTTTTTAGGAGTTCGCCTTCTGCAAACCAGCTTATAACGCTCATGTCATTAACATGTAAATGAATTCGGACATCAACATAATTTCTGCTGTTATGCCGCTTTGATGTGGCAAACTAGTTCGGGAGCATTTTGTTTGTGCTTTGCATTGAACTTTATGAAGCCAGTCTTGTTAATCGAGGTTCCATTCATAATTTTTTTGGCTAATTTTCCTCGGAAGTTATGTGCACTATTTATGTATAATATAACATACCAGCACGCTTTTATTTCCCAATTAGATGGGAAGAGGTGGATTCGATACCCAGATTTAGAGATTACTCTTTGGATTGTCATTATACAATCTCATTTTTCACTCATGTAGAACAGGCATACAACTTAAATACAAATTTCATCATTACCTTTTAATATCAAGGGCTGCTCAATTCTACCCATCTTCTACAAAACCACAGTCAAGGCAATGATCTAGTAAACAAACAATAGTTTATCTCAATCTCGGGGCCAAACGCACCCATTACGAGCGCAATGTGTTCCTAAATACATGTTAACAAGTACATTACATAAAACGTAATGCCGCTACGTGACGCCAGGTGGCGCTGCCAAGGAAACTATTTATTTTTATGATCTATGACGCCATACGGTTCTTCCTACAAATGTTACACAGGTAGATAACTATACGTCTAACTACTTATGTACTCCTATGTGTTGTCATATTATTGTTAAAATTGTTGGCTGTGTCCAGGATGGAAGAAAATCAAATGTATCTAACTGCAATATTCTTACGTGTTTTTGCTACAGTCTACTACAAATTGATATAAATAATTTGCATTTAGATATCACTTGTAAGTATCCAGAAACAGCTAACGATAGAAGTGGTAGTTTTCACAATACTTTTTGAACTTGATGACCGAGTGAGACGTCACCACGTCAAAATTTATATTTTTATAAAACAATGGTTCGGTTTTTACTGTGTGAAATTAAAAAATAAACCCCAGAAAACAGGTGTGCTGATAAAAAGGGGTTGGAGGAAAATATTTTATGTATTTTTCCGGCTTTTATAACACCGGCTTCTCTTAGAAAAGTTCCTTGTTTGCCTTGCGCAACTGGTCACAAATTTATATTCTTCCCCTCAAATTGTTTGGTACTTTAAAAAGCACGTGCGTTTTCTGGAACAATGTTATTATGTAGCTTTTCTCCGTCGTTGTAAAACGTGACTCTGATTACGTCAAAAATATGAGCAGCTGTATAACTTAAATGTGCCAATTTGTGTGTCAACAAGTTTGGTGTTTTTAATGGATTACAAGGTATTGCTTAACGTTTAATACTATGGTAACTTCCATAGAAAATGCCCGTTTTGATTTCATCAGAAATCGAAAAACATTGTGCAAAAAAATTGCAGTAGATATTTTACACAGCTTATATATAGATATTTCACACAGTTAGTTTTTTAGCATAGGCTCTGTCCAGTTTTATGAGTTTGTTTTTTTTGCTTACTTTTTACTTTTGCTATACTGCAAGCTTATTGCCAACAGTGCTTATTTCAAAGAGATCTGGTTTCTTTGTATATGTAAGTACAAATTCAAATAAATTTAAAAAATCGTAGGCTAGCTATTTCAAGACTTCCTAGGCAACAAAATAATCTTTTAACTTTTTCGGTTGAACTACCCCTGCTTGAAATCGAGTAAAGAATAAGGTACCTGTCTCCACCTAATAAGTACTATAACGTATAGCTTCGGAACGTTTCTTTTTTCATTGATTGAAAGCCTCGACCGGCTCAAGACTGCCTCGCAGGTCTGTGGTCCTGGGTTCGATTCCCGAGTCGGACAAAGAGTTTCTGTGTTTTTTCATCTGGAATTTCTCAGTAACAACCCGGGGTCAAGATGAGTGCCTGGTTGATAAGCAATAGGCCCGCCCCTAGTACATTGAACTCAAACATAACTGGCCAAATGTGGATGAACATTTCTGCCTGACCCTTCGAGGAACGTAATGTGTGCGTGATTTTATGTAATGTACTTCAGAAAGTTAGTAGGTATATGTATATTATGTTCCGTGCGTATGTTGGTGGGACTCATGCAGCTGGACTGCTACCTTTAGTCAACACGGTGCGGTCTCTGACGCAAATTCACATTAATCCATTTATTTTATATGTATTTCTAGTGAAATGGTAGATGCTTATATGGCCATTAAATGGTAGGTATATAATAATTAAATTATTTAATTAAGTTTCAAACATTAATATTATTGGCCTTAGTCATTCTCAAAAATAACGTTATAACAAATTTCGCTTTTTCTGTCCCTTTTTCAAATAGTAGACACCGAATTCTTGTGAACGATTCGAAAAGGGGATATAGAGATCCTTTAAACTAAAATGACGCGCCTAACCACATTTTTTTTTCTAAATGTGAGATCAAATACTAGTTACACGAAATCCACAATCTCCCATGTAGTCGACAGCCGGCCTGTACGTAGCCGGGGCCTGTACGTAGCCGGGGCCTGTACGTAGCCAGTGCCTGTACGTAGCCGGGGCCTGTACGTAGCCAGTGCCTGTACGTAGCCGGTGCCTGTACGTAGCCGGTGCCTGTACGTAGCCGGTGCCTGTACGTAGCCGGTGCCAGTACGTAGCCGGGGCCTGTACGTAGCTCGTGCCTGTACGTAGCCGGTGCCTGTACGTAGCCGGTGCCTGTACGTAGCCAGTGCCTGTACGTAGCCGGGGCCTGTACGGAGCTCGTGCCTGTACGTAGCCGGTGCCTGTACGTAGCCGGTGCCTGTACGTAGCCAGTGCCTGTACGTAGCCGGTGCCTGTACGTAGCCGGTGCCTGTACGTAGCCGGTGCCTGTACGTAGCCGGTGCCTGTACGTAGCCGGTGCCTGTACGTAGCCGGTGCCTGTATGTAGCCGGTGCTTGAGGGCCAAAGATACCAACGCATTCGTGTGTATCGTATAGCACCTGAACACATACATTAAATGTATGTCAATGTTAATGTATGTGTACATAAAGTCAGGGAATTTAATTGTTCGTTTATTTGAATCACAACTATCATTCTCTGACAGCTGTATGAAATGGCTACAACACGGCAAATTGACGTAGAGTGACAAGTTGATAAACAAATATTTCCCTGACTGTACAATAAGAGTCGCGCAATGTTAGCTTCGCTATGACGATCTCTAAGGCTCTGGCCTGTGCTTGCTTGTCTATGGCAGGGTACTCCCCTAGATCAGTTTTCAATCTAAAGAACCAAAAACAAAAACAATAGACCGTCCTTCCGCCCGTCACCCATCACCCGTGTAACTAATGGCTATGATTATTTTTAGTACCCATTGTTTTATCATTCGATCAATAATAGCACTTGATTTTTATTATTGATCGAAGGTTTTATCTTTTATTTAGGCGACATAATGAGTAATCCTACTTAAATATAACCGGCGATGAATATTATGTTACACACCAAAAATATTTAATGTAGAGTAGGTTGCCAAGACTTACATAACGCTTTCACTGTTAAAAAGTTATCAGATCTAATGTAGAGTCCAGCCTCTAACTCTACAAACCTTACATCTTGATCAAAATGTACGGCAACCTTCTTTACATGAAAACATTTTGGTGGGATTTCATGAGTTCTCTATTTCTTTTTATTTTAGCGGTTATATTGGACTAACACATACATATTAACACATACATATTAAAATCATTACTCTTACTTCTAGCATATTCGGGTAAAAAAGGTATTTTCTGCAAGCCAGCAGTAACTTTCTTCATAGCCAACGAAAAAGAGTTTATGCTTCAAAATTGAAGTAGGTATACCTGTTGCGGAGCAGTGGTGGCCCAGTGGTATCGGCCCCGACTTACGCGTTGTAGCTCGTAAGTTCGAACCCAGGCAGGCACTTTGTGTATTTAATTTCATCACCACTGCTCTCAAAACGGTGAAGGAAAACATCGTGAGGAAACCGGCATGTCCTAGGACCTAAAATTCGAAGACATGTGTCATCTACCAACCCGCAATGGGCCGGCGTGATGGATGGATGGATGGATTACGGCCCACTCCCTCTCACCGAGAGGAGGCCTGTGTCCCAGAAGTGGGTACATTATAGGCTGATTTATGAATAAATGAATGTAAGAAATACATACTTGGAGCTAGAGGTTGGAGGGTGAAAGTTATTATTACCTATATTTTTTTGTTTTATATATTTGCATGCTAATCTTAGCTTGCATACCAAATTTCAGCTTCCTAGGACTTCGGGAAGTACCCCAGAGGTTTTATTTTATATATTATTACAAGCTGACCCCACAGACGTTGTCCTGTCTTAACTATGAATGTCATATGTCGTTTAGTTTTAGTTTTGACTATTGACTAAAACTAAAACTATCGACTCATTTATCAACCGATCCATCTGTGTTAAACGATATTTGCAGCGCGCATTCTGTCAATCGCTGACAGTTATTTCAAACAACTGACAGTTATGTAAAATTAATATTGGCGTTAAGTTTTCTTAAATTTTGTAACGTTCCGATCAACTTCCTTATTTTTTTATTTCATAAGATCCTACTCCTGACAATAACGAAAACAACAAAAAAAAATGTGAAATCGGTCCAGCCGTTCACGCGTGATGGCGTGACCAAGGGAAATAGGGATTCATTTTTATATATATAGATAAGATAAGATAGGGATAGCATGACGTTGTCTATTTCTTCGAAGAATAGACACGGCTATTTCCATACAAAGTGACATTTCGTTTCTCCAATTTGACATCGCACCGTAAGAATCCTTCTAAAATCTGTCATTTTGTCTTTCATTTCTACCGAGCGTTGTCTAGGACCTTTTTAATGTAGACTATTTCAGAAGACAGCTGTCTAAGGTAGTGAAGACAATTTAATTTTTTAATCGCCATGCTAAGGACAATAGAATACTTTTTACTCAACGGCCATAGAGTATAAAAATGGAATGGAAAAATGGAATTTTTCATTTATGGTATGGAAAATGTGAAAAATTATTACCTCCATGTTGAGTTTTAAGGGTTTCAGGGTTCCATAAAGGGGGTCGAAATTTTCTTAATTTTTGCGATAGGACACACCATTTTCGAGATATAAGCAAAATAAAAGAGAAACGTGAATAAATTACTGAATTTTGTAAAAAGTGCAGTTGGCTCTTTCTACTTTGCTGCTGTCGTACTGTCTTCACGAAAAGTCATTTTTGGTCCAGTAGATTCTGAGCAAATTGGCTGTGACAGACGGATAGACAGACACACGAGTGATCCTATAATGGCTCCTTTTTTCATTAGGACGTACGGCACCCTAAAAAGTACCCAAGCATTTATTATTTATGTACCCTAACATTTGAATACGAAGGTACTGCTTATTTCTTAAGAAATTTCTTCCAGCAGACCTGCGAAAGGAGAAGTGAAAAGAAATGTAGACAATTATGTTTTCATGAGCCTACCGCAAAGAAACAACCTCCAGAAAAAAGTGACTAGAGTTCTCTGTGAAGGTGTCCGGAGAAATACTACCTCCATGCCTATCACTGCGTGCCGCCGAGCTGCACTTCTGTGTTCTAATTTGAAGGGTCCCGCACCCTTCAAACATCGGGGTAATTGCGTAACACACATAAAATTACAATTGATCGCATTTATTTTCATTTTGGCAGTTCAGCCACGTTCATTGCATTATTTACGTTGTTGAGCAGACGAATTTATTAAACCTATGAAGCAGTGGATTACAAATATTCTTCAAAACTCTCAGATTGTGATTGAAACTGTGTTACGCAATAGGGTGCTGGGCCACAGCCCAGTGCTACCTGCCTACAGGCAGGACACTTCAGTTACGCAATAGGGTGCTGGGCCACAGCCCAGTGCTACCTGCCTACAGGCAGGACACTTCAGTTACGCAATAGGGTGCTGGGCCACAGCCCAGTGCTACCTGCCTACAGGCAGGACACTTCAGTTACGCAATAGGGTGCTGGGCCACAGCCCAGTGCTACCTGCCTACAGGCAGGACACTTCAGTTACGCAATAGGGTGCTGGGCCACAGCCCAGTGCTACCTGCCTACAGGCAGGACACTTCAGTTACGCAATAGGGTGCTGGGCCACAGCCCAGTGCTACCTGCCTACAGGCAGGACACTTCAGTTACGCAATAGGGTGCTGGGCCACAGCCCAGTGCTACCTGCCTACAGGCAGGACACTTCAGTTACGCAATAGGGTGCTGGGCCACAGCCCAGTGCTACCTGCCTACAGGCAGGACACTTCAGTTACGCAATAGGGTGCTGGGCCACAGCCCAGTGCTACCTGCCTACAGGCAGGACACTTCAGTTACGCAATAGGGTGCTGGGCCACAGCCCAGTGCTACCTGCCTACAGGCAGGACACTTCAGTTACGCAATAGGGTGCTGGGCCACAGCCCAGTGCTACCTGCCTACAGGCAGGACACTTCAGTTACGCAATAGGGTGCTGGGCCACAGCCCAGTGCTACCTGCCTACAGGCAGGACACTTCAGTTACGCAATAGGGTGCTGGGCCACAGCCCAGTGCTACCTGCCTACAGGCAGGACACTTCAGTTACGCAATAGGGTGCTGGGCCACAGCCCAGTGCTACCTGCCTACAGGCAGGACACTTCAGTTACGCAATAGGGTGCTGGGCCACAGCCCAGTGCTACCTGCCTACAGGCAGGACACTTCAGTTACGCAATAGGGTGCTGGGCCACAGCCCAGTGCTACCTGCCTACAGGCAGGACACTTCAGTTACGCAATAGGGTGCTGGGCCACAGCCCAGTGCTACCTGCCTACAGGCAGGACACTTCAGTTACGCAATAGGGTGCTGGGCCACAGCCCAGTGCTACCTGCCTACAGGCAGGACACTTCAGTTACGCAATAGGGTGCTGGGCCACAGCCCAGTGCTACCTGCCTACAGGCAGGACACTTCAGTTACGCAATAGGGTGCTGGGCCACAGCCCAGTGCTACCTGCCTACAGGCAGGACACTTCAGTTACGCAATAGGGTGCTGGGCCACAGCCCAGTGCTACCTGCCTACAGGCAGGACACTTCAGTTACGCAATAGGGTGCTGGGCCACAGCCCAGTGCTACCTGCCTACAGGCAGGACACTTCAGTTACGCAATAGGGTGCTGGGCCACAGCCCAGTGCTACCTGCCTACAGGCAGGACACTTCAGTTACGCAATAGGGTGCTGGGCCACAGCCCAGTGCTACCTGCCTACAGGCAGGACACTTCAGTTACGCAATAGGGTGCTGGGCCACAGCCCAGTGCTACCTGCCTACAGGCAGGACACTTCAGTTACGCAATAGGGTGCTGGGCCACAGCCCAGTGCTACCTGCCTACAGGCAGGACACTTCAGTTACGCAATAGGGTGCTGGGCCACAGCCCAGTGCTACCTGCCTACAGGCAGGACACTTCAGTTACGCAATAGGGTGCTGGGCCACAGCCCAGTGCTACCTGCCTACAGGCAGGACACTTCAGTTACGCAATAGGGTGCTGGGCCACAGCCCAGTGCTACCTGCCTACAGGCAGGACACTTCAGTTACGCAATAGGGTGCTGGGCCACAGCCCAGTGCTACCTGCCTACAGGCAGGACACTTCAGTTACGCAATAGGGTGCTGGGCCACAGCCCAGTGCTACCTGCCTACAGGCAGGACACTTCAGTTACGCAATAGGGTGCTGGGCCACAGCCCAGTGCTACCTGCCTACAGGCAGGACACTTCAGTTACGCAATAGGGTGCTGGGCCACAGCCCAGTGCTACCTGCCTACAGGCAGGACACTTCAGTTACGCAATAGGGTGCTGGGCCACAGCCCAGTGCTACCTGCCTACAGGCAGGACACTTCAGTTACGCAATAGGGTGCTGGGCCACAGCCCAGTGCTACCTGCCTACAGGCAGGACACTTCAGTTACGCAATAGGGTGCTGGGCCACAGCCCAGTGCTACCTGCCTACAGGCAGGACACTTCAGTTACGCAATAGGGTGCTGGGCCACAGCCCAGTGCTACCTGCCTACAGGCAGGACACTTCAGTTACGCAATAGGGTGCTGGGCCACAGCCCAGTGCTACCTGCCTACAGGCAGGACACTTCAGGTTGCCTCGAGAATGGCAACGCATCTGCGCATGTAGCGGTTGCCATTGAACATTAGGTAGGCCATTGACTAGTTTGCCATCTAATTTTTTTAATTTATTTTAGATGGGTTTGCTCTTGACTCTAGTCTAGGTCAGAGATGACATAGACAAAGTCGACGATGGAGCGAGCTTACCCAGAAGAAACCTGTTCACTCTCACTTTGAAGAGATTTGGGTTGTATGCGGTCGGAAACACAGGCGCACGTAGAGAATTCCACTCTTTTGCTGTGCGCATTATAAAAGATGTTTGGAAGCGCTTAGTGCGAATTGGTGGAATAGCAACTAGGTAGGGATGGTAACTTGCAGTGCGCCTAGATGTCCGATGGTAGAAGGGGGCCGGTGGAATGAGGTCGTGGAGTTCTTGGGCACACTCACCGAAGTACAATCTGTCACCGAAGTACAACACATAAAAGCAGGTATTTTTTCCTGAGTAAACATGGCATGGCAACCAACCCGCACGGGGCCCGCGTTGTGGATTACGGCCCGCTCCCTCTCACAGAGAAGAGGCCTGTGTCCCAGCAGTGGGAACATTAAAAAAAGGCTGATTATACTTAAGATTAACCGTGACAAGGAAGGCCCTCTTCCAACAGTCCCAATTTAATTCGTGAGATGCTCCTTTGGCACGTTCCGGGGACAGTTAATAAATTCAGACACTAATTAGATGGACATTAATTAATGTTCACACTGCTCCTAAGCTTGCAAAGACGATGCATATGTATTATTATTATGTACCCTCCATATAAAGCGATTCATTAAACATCTACCTTTACTTGATCAAAGGCAGCATGCTACATCATGATAGATGTCTTTATTTGTTTTTACATTCTATTTACATATAATGATACACTAAAAATTTTACTGGGAAAGGTTAATACGTATTGATATAATATTTTATTTCTGTAAATTGGTAGTAAAAAACACATTTGCACGTCAAAATAAATATTATTGTATTAATACAATAATATTTATTTTGACGTGCAAATGTGTTTTAAAAAGCTACAGAATACGTACCGCATCTAGTTTTAAAACTAGATGCGGTAGGTATTCTGTAGCTCTTTCAGTAAATACACGGAATCCCATGTTTTTTTTTAATGTCTACAGCGTGTATCATAAAGATAACTGAACAACTTTCTCGATGGGACCAACATCGTAATCGAGAAAAAATAATTAGCCGCCGCAAACATTTGGGTCGAGCTGATATTGAAGCTTTGTATGTTGTTATTCAGTCAGTTGATATTTCTTTTTCACAATTACCATGTTGGTCCCATGAAGAAAGTTCATCAGTTCAATGGTCTGTACCACAACCTTAAACTTGGCATGAAGGACCATACCCCAAAATATACCCTTCACAGGATCACTTTATGGCGTGGGTCCACATACTTTGTGAGACTGAAAATAGCTGACTGACGCAAATACAACCAGGCTATTAATTTATTTTAGTGTAAGTACCTATTGGTCGATCCATGTATTTATACTAATACTAATATTATATATATCATATGTAATATATACTCGTAATGTAATAAAACTGAAAAGTTTGTTTGCTTTTTGTTTGTTTGTTTGAATGCGCTAATCTCTGGGACTACCAGTCGGATTTGAAAAAATATTTTTGATTTTGATAGCCCAACTTTTGAGGAAGGTTATAGGTAACATCACGCTACAACCCTTAAGAGCCGAGCAAAAATAAAAAAGTCACAAAGAACACCAAGCGAAAACAAAGTAATAACAAGGCGAGCGAGGCGATGCTACGGGGTGGGCCGGGGTGGACGGGGCAGATGCGAAGTCGCGGGCAGAAGCTACTAATTAATATGACTAGTCTCAAAATGTTTCATACAGAATTGACCTGCAAAATGACCATGGCAACAAAATTTTCCTGTTATAACATCAAAACACCATTGCATCCAAACATGAAATAATTTAAATTATTTTTATTTAATTTTTTCCGAGCGGTCAGTATAGTCTCTGTTTTTCCTTCATTTTGTATAACCTACCTATAAATATGTAACAAAACAGGTATCTGACAATTTAATAATGTGTGTATGCAATGAAGTGCACGCTTCGTTATGTAATAATAATTAATGACTTAGCTTATCTTACGGATTGAGCATCTTTGAATAGTAATGTACTACTCTACAACATAGTATGGTAATTATCTTCTAGGTACCTACGATCATTATTATTGTGTTCAAAGAAACAGAAGTTCGCTACTGCGAGCTAAAAGCTCTCGTACAGCTATCATGTGTTTCCTAACTCATTAATATCAGTAAAAAATAAATATATATACTTAACTCAATAAATATCAGTACAAAATATATATTTTGTTACAATATCTGATGTTTTATATTAGTTGGTGGTTTTCGAAAACCATACTTCTATAATTTACCAACCATGGGTACCATGGTGGTTACATATATTCCCTACATTTTGATCGCGTAGATATTGCACTTTGTAGAAAACAGCTGATTTTATTTTTCGTATTTCATGGTTGGTCCCCTTCGATCAACAGTTGGTATTGTTAATCGAAGTTGGTCCCATAGTAAGTCGTTCATTTTGATGAGTAGTAACTACACTCCTTTAAAGTATGTCCTTCGTTTAACCAAACACCATGTATAAGTGCGAGTTTTTTTTAAAATGGTAATATGTGATGTTTTCAGTGTGATCCTACAGTGATCGAATAGCTTTTATTCTGTTAGGGTATGCGCACACGAGCCATCGGCTACAACTACCGGTGACTGTCGCGACCTGCTGCGATGGCGCGCAGTCCTGTAGCGGGTGAACGGGACGCCACCGGCCACACGTGTGCCACGAATTTATACAAAACGTTTAAAAATAGTACGTAAACTGCTTGTTGCTGGGTGGCTACCGGTGGCTGTGGCCGATGGCTCGTTTGCGCCTAGCCTTAGTCTCAAACAGGATCATAAAAATATTATTAAAACAGCAGTAGAGTAAATTATGAAAGTGCTTGTCTGAAGAAGTAGTAAGCAGCATTATTATGATTCGTTTTAAAATGGCACCGGATAAATAACATCGGTTCTTTATTCAACATTTCCTTGAACTAAATATAAATACATAAGAAATAATATAGACGGAAATCATTAAATGTATGCGCCATCATACGTAGTGTTGCGAAATAGATGGAAGAAAACACGTCCGCCACTAGTAATACGTATAATTTTCATAAAAACATTAAAAATACACCGAAAATTACAAATATTATATATAAAAAGTTAAAAAGACAATTAAAATTTAAACAATCAAATCGCGATCGCAATAAAAAGGAATTGCAGATAGGGTTGTTGATATTTTTTTCTTCTATAAAAAAGAATTACACGAGAAAAAGTTAGACGCAAAAGATCATTAATACCTTTTAGTCTTGTGTTTAACCGCCTTCAAAAAAAAAGAGGAGGTTCTTAATTCAACTTGTTTTTTTTTTTAATGTTTTTCCCATAGAAGTTTTTTCTAGGTGAACAGATTTTGATTTTGATGATTCTTTTTTTTATTTGAAAGCTGGTGCTTCTCATGTAGTCCTATATGAATCTTAATTGATCAAGATCTGACCCGTAGTTTTGGAGTTATCCTTAATAATGCGTATTTTTCCACTTAGTAATGTTTTAATAACTTCCCGTCACTATTATTTACATATCAAGTAGTGGTATACGAATTTGTGTGGGGTAGGTACCACAACTAAAAAGTGAAATCTTTATTACAAAAAAAAAACAACCGACTTCCAAAAAAAACCGCTAAGAAGTGAAAATAACGTTACTTTCGGAAGTCGGTGGCAAAAACCAAAAATAGAAAAGTTCACTCGAGGAATTTTGGCTTAGTTTTCTAATAAAATCAAACCACTCGGTTTAAAAAAAAATTGCAATGACATCCATTGTAAGAAAAATTTGCATGTCAAAAGCAAGAGTTCTAAATTTCAAAAAAATCAAGAATAAAATGAATTGCCGGTCAAGTAAAGCTTAAAACAGGTTGAATATGTTTTAAATGAAGGAGGATTTTTTTTTTTAAATCAGTTAGTTATATAATACTGCAGTAGGTACGTAAATTATAACAAGGAAAACTGATAACAAAAGATTAGTCTTTTTTTTTGTTACTATGCTGCACATTAATTTCAATAGTAAAAGTCACATTGATAGTTACAAAAGCACTGAAAATACTACAATTCAATCTACGAGGTCAATTGTGCTAATCATTATGAAAAACCTACTATTGGACCAACCATACAATCACAAAAATAAATTAGCTGATCCATACGTAAATTTAAGTTTTCATAACTCAACCAGATGGAAGGAATGCTGATGTATGGACATGAAAAGCTGGAGACAATCCCCCAAATTAATCCGCTCACTCTGCTCATTCCTAGATTAGATACCGGTGTGAATATACCAGACACGTGTACCTACCTATTATTATGTTAGTTGCGCTAGCAGCGCCCACATCTCTGACATGTTGTTAATTATGCAATGCCAGTGGTTGCATAATGGTTATGCGCCATTAACAATCGTGCTAGTTTATTATGGCAACTGATCCTTCTTATTTTTTATTACTAACATAATAGGTTTTCTCAGTTTCTGATGTAAAGTTGTGATAGGGAGTGTGATGCATTTGCCAATTTACCATCTTTTTGCTCCGATAAACTATAGCCGGGATGACTGGGAGTCGAATCGTCACTCGAGTCCTGTCTCCTGTCCCTCGCACACGCGCGCTCAACGATCTCTTAATTTAAATTAATTTATTTTATTCGGTTCACCAACAGTTGGCCCAACTTGGCCTAAGGCCTAACTTGTGGACTGTAGATTTATGACACTGTACTCCCATACCTATTAATGACACTAATTTGAAAACATTGTAAAAGCCCCTTATTTTTAAAAGAGTAACCATGGAGTTTCTTGCCGGCTCTTTCCATAGGAAACAACCAATTGGAACCGTGCACCTAGCTTCTGACGTTTCATAAGTGCCCATTTAGGTTTATGAAATAAAATACATATTTTTAATTTTGAGTTGATTGCACTGACATAAACAAAGACAGTTTTTTTTTTTTTTTTGTAAAATAACAGTGCATCTGTTACAGGTAAACACCACATGCATAAAACAATGAATCAGAGAAAGAAGCGAACTTAGTAATGAGCGCTAACAAATTAATTTGCCTGCCTTGTCCCAACAATGTTGGAGTCGGCACCCAGTCCAATCGGATGCAGCTAAATACCAGTATTTTACATGGAACTACTGCCTAACTGACCTCCACAACCCAGTTACTAGGTAATACGATATGGAAGTCTGACAACCAATCTTACCAAGGGAAGACGACCCGTAACAGCCGAGACCAACAGCTAAACGTACTTTCCGAGGTACGAGGGGGTCTTGGTATGTAAAGATGACGTCACCCATCCACGGACCAACAACCGTGGCAAGCGTAGCTTAACCAGATCGATCGACCACTAACAAGTGCGTCCTGCCCGTTATGACATACGTAGCCGAAACGCGGACACTGACAGTCGGGCTGATCCACTAATTCAAGGTCGCTCAGCGCGCTATGGGCTATGTTTTGAGTTTCTTTGAAGGATGAAATCAGAAATGAAGTTATCCGGAAAACAACTGGAGTTACCGACATAGCTTGGAGAGGAAGAAAGCTAAATTGGCGTGAGCTGGCCATGTTTGTCGCAGGACCGATGGCTAGTGGAGCAGACGAGTCCTAGAGTAGAGACCGCGTATCGGTAAGCGTAGTGTAGGACGTCCCCCAGCTAGATAGACCGACGGCCTTAAGGTGGCTGGGACAGACTAGATGCTGAAGGCAGAGGGCAGGGTATTGTGGCGCAGCCTGGGAGAGACCTATGTCCAGCAGTGGACTGCGATAGGCTGAGTCAATTGAATATAAATTCAAATCAACGTGTCACCCTTGGTATTACAGTTAGGGTAGCTATTCATGAGTACTTTCATCAAGTGGACTTTATAATTTATCTACAAATAGTGAAAGCATATCTATAGATACTAATATTATAAATAGGTATTGTGAGTTTGTATGTAGGGAGTAATCTTCGGAACAACTTATCCGATTCCGGAAATACTTTCACTAATCGGAATCTACAGTATTGCGAAGAGTGCGTTTCATGATTAGACAAGGAATTTCACGCAGACCAAGTTGCGGGCACAAACTAGTCCGGGTATAATTTCAATCAATCAAATCAAAAATAAAATACAAACAAACTTTGGCCACAAAAACAAAGTACATATCTACCTAATATATATCACAACAACTACGTGCTGAACTGTGAGGCTACCTGTCCGAACGCTAAAAGGTAAAAAATTCTCGGTCCTAAACAAGTTTGCCTCGTACCTATACTGGTAAGACCTGTACTCAGCCAAGGTCACGGTCAATTCGCCTGCATCACATTCACCCACATTTTTGGTTAGGTACACTTTTATTGTAAATATATATACAAGTATAATTCACGGATATCGAGTATAATTGGAGGGTTAGTCAGCAGGGTATGGTCAGCAACAGATTACAGTAAGTGTGCAAGAAGTATACAAAATTCCGCCGGAAATAGGCTTTGCAGACTACATTATGACGGCTTTTGTGGGAGGCCTATATTCAGCAGAGGACATATTTTGTTCTTGTATCTTCTTGGCAATAGAATTAGCTAAATTCGATGTCTGATGGTAATTACTGATGAATTGCCGTAAGTAATATTAGATTAGTTTTAAAAACAATAATTGTAGATAGGCATTTTCCGAGCAGTAAGACACAAACGGTTGAAAATAAATAATTGTAATGAGCTTCAAGAACAGTTTATCATTTATTCTTTTACTGACGATACCATCGACTTTTTCACAACAAACCAGAATTGAAAACAAAGACGAAATAATTTGAGATGAATTAAAATATTTTATCATACCTCACATTATACTTTTAGAAGAATTTAATCAAATATATTCGTATCAAAAACTTCAAATGAATTTTTTACTTAGAATAACTTTGTTTTATTTTGTGAATCTTTCAGATTTTTCGCTTAATCTAAAATATTATTCCGGTTCCAAGATGCCACCCAAAAAGGACACTAAAGCTTCGGCTAAGCAGCCCCAGAAAACACAGAAGAAAAAGGAAGGATCCGGTGGCTGTAAAGCCAAGAAGAAGAAGTGGTCCAAAGGAAAGGTCCGTGACCAGTTGAACAACCAGGTGTTGTTTGACAAGCCCACATATGAGAAACTGTACAAGGAAGTTCCCCAGTACAAGCTGATCACACCTGCTGTTGTCTCTGAATGGTTGAAGGTCCGAGGCTCGCTCGCAAGAAGGGCACTCATCGAGCTTAGAGAAAAAGGTTTAATCAAGCAGGTAGTCCAGCATCATGGTCAGGTGATCTACACGAGAGCCACCAAGGGTGATGACCCCGTTGCATAAGATTAAATAAAAGTTATTAAACAATATTTTAGATCTAAATAACGCGTTATCAATGCATAAACGTTCTCTTCTGAACATGTTCATACTAAACATTCTCGGCATTATACCTTGCTTGTTGCAAGCTGAGCAGAATAATGATGGTGACACTATGATTTGTGATAGATTTGGCTCCTTTTCTGATTAATGATTTTATTTCTGTAAATAGGTTTGTACAAACACTTTTACAGGTCAATCATATTTTAAAAACTAGATTAGGTCGACGTTTCCTATCTGACTACTCTGAGAATAAAGACCGAAACAAACTCAGAGGTCACAGTCTCTTTTAAAGTCCTGACATAATCTTGGTCAAATCATGTGAAGACCATGTAGATTTGTTTCTGAAATGGTCTTTTGAGGAAAAACCACACAGATTGAGTGGACCTGTCCAGTCAGTGCATGCCTTTGTCAGTAATCGTTAAGCTCAAATCAGAACTTAAGGAGCTCAACGATTCGACGAACAACACCAAAGAAAGGACATTTGGGTAGGCCACAAAAAATACTCAAACTGCCAGACTATGATTAAAACTAGCTGAGAGGACAAAAAAAATGAATAATTACCCACATAGTCTTCACATTCACAATATTAAAATAATTATCATGAATTCAATCTAGCTTGCATGCTTTTCACATTCACAGAGAGTTTACTCTTTAAATTTCATCAAAAATATCATATGTTATGGCATGTAAATCAATAAAAATGACATTATTAATTCTAAACCACTTATTCACAGTACAAAATGGATTATTGCTTGGGGTACATTGAAGTAGCTTAATTAATCCTAAGCCTTTTTATCATCCAAGTAATCCTTCTCTTGTTTCGCCGCAAATTAAATGAGAAGCATATAAGTGTAATGACGCGTCCTAATATAAGCTATCATCGCGCGAGATGCGATTATCGCGATAATTTGTCACTTATTTGTTCAGAAAAACTGAAGGTGTCGCTTAGCGCGACAACGACCGAACAAATCATCGCAACGATCGAGCATTCGAGCGGCGATTGTTTTCTATTATGAAAAGGGGTAAAGCATTATATTTATAAGACTAACAGCGAATTTCACCTTTGGTAGACCATCTCCTATCGCGCTGGGATGACATATTTGTTAGACCATCTCCTATCCCGCTGGGACGACATGTTTGGTAGACCATCTCCTATACCGCTGGCATGACATGTTTGGTAGACCATCTCCTATCCCGCTGGGATAAAATGTTTGGTAGATCATCTCCTATCCCGCTAGGATGATATGTTTGGTAGACCATCTCCTGTCCCGCTGGAATGACGTCATGTTTGGTAGACCATCTCCTATTCCGCTAGGAGACATGTTAGGTAGACCATCTCCTATTCCACTGGGATGACATGTATAGTAGACCATCTTGTATCCCGCTGGGATGTCATATTTGGTAGACCATCTCCTATCCCGCTGGAATGACATGTTTGGTAGACCATCTCCTATCCCGCTGGGATGACATGTTTTCGATTACATCTAGCAGTAGGATTTGTTGTCACAGAAAACCACAAAAATATAAACGCAGTTTAGTAGTTACATAATGCCTGTAATCCTCGAAAGATTAAGCAGAAGTGTACCTATAGTACACCTACATTTCGCTAGTTATGTTTAAGCCCCATGTAATAGGGGGTGAGCCTAGTGCCATCAACCGGGCACAAATCCAAATTTCGGGCTGCTACTGAGGAACTCCTGATGAAAAATCTAATGACACTTTGCCCGACTTGGTAATCGAACCCAGGATCTCATGCTGAAGAGTAGCGGCTGCGACCACTAGACCAACCAGGCAGTCTCAATTTAGTAGTTCTAACAAGTTGTTATAATATTGGGAACTGAAATTATTAAGAATGTTTACTACTTGAAATTAACTGCTACTACCAATACCAAGGTATGAACAATGATTGCATGTTATTTAGATTCAAGGCATAAATCAATGCGCAAGCGCCGATGCCGCTGCTTGTTCAATGGCTTCGCCTTAACAGCTGAATCATGCTGTTTCCGATTAGTGTTTGACCGAGGTATCACCTTGATGTGACAGGTTGAAACCTTGGGTTACCTTACAGTATAGATAAGGTTATTGGTTGGAAACCGGATGAGTTCAAATGCACCCTTTAAAATGATCTTAGTTACGAATCCATCATTAATTTTCTAAACTAATATAAGGATTGCCACTCTGACACGCATCCGTACATAACCGTCCCGAAGGCGCTAGTAACCCTCTGAAAACGCAACACGGACAGTTGACGCAACAAATTTTCTGAAAAACACTAGTTATGCTGGTAGCCCTTACTATGCTTCTCCTTTTCAACTTGTTCATAGAAATATTTAGCTTAGTTAACTAAGAGTTCACAGGAACACAATTAATGTGCACATTGCTAGTAAACATGAATAATAAACATTGTTTCTCTGCTAAATCTCGTTGCACTTGATTTACATACTGACGTGATTATTATAGTTCACCACCATAATGCTAATACCTCCGGTACACTAGGTATACTATGCTATAGTGTAGGTACTAGGCATGTACCTAACGGTTCACATGTAGGTACTGTCAAAGACAAATATATTTATACACTTAAGCTGATATCAGGTGCTTCGCTCGAGTAAATGTTCATTTTTGTTTCATTCCACGGTCACACAACACCGACAAAATTATACGGGAATAAACGCTTATCTCCTCCTTTCATTTCATTTTCCGATCATTCGATAGGCGAGTGAAAGATGAAGAAGTACCGAAATTCTATATCGTTAGATCGGTTCACTAATGAATGAATTTTTCCCTTTGAGTCATTTTGTGTTCAGATGTTTCACTCCGAGTGAAAGATAAAGCAAAAATGAACAAAACCTGGAGCGTTTGAAAATCATGCTCAGGCAGAGGGTTTTGGATTTGGGTTCAGAAAATGCAAAAGCGAGTTTTTTCTTCGAGTATTCTTCTTCCATTCTACCCTGTCAACCGTCACGTGTTGCCGTATCATTCACTTCCTTTTCTTTCATATCATTCCTCACACAATCCATCCATGTTTTTCTGGCTACCTCTCCCTCTCATTCCATCTACATTATTTTATATTCAACACTCTTTTAGCTACATACGTTTCCTCATGTGACAAAAGTATGTGTGCGGACATGCTTGCAAGCCCCAAAGCCTCATGGTTTCTTTAAATACTTTATAAATTCGTTGTTGAATTCCATTATGCGTATAAATATTACACTGTACTACTCGATATCCTAGTTAATGTTGTGCAGTAATTAAGAAGTGTTGCTAGCTTCAAAGTGATGCCAGCTTGCGGCTATAATTAAGTGTTATTAAAATGACCTGTTAGGTATGTATATGTGAGTGGTTGACCAAAAAGGGACCTGGAGGGATTGGAAACCGTTTTTTTTTTTTTTTAATTTTTGAATCTTTTTGTCTTTTAGCTTTGTTTTGGTCTAACCAGAATTATCATAATCAATTATTTTCCCTTGAGGTCCCTTTTTGGTCAACCACTCACATATTATGCACTTACTTTGTATTCGCATTATGTTATACAGATGCAGGTATGTTATGTAAGTTTAATGGGGATCATGGTGTGTTGTTTACATTATGTGTGAATAACAAAAGTTTGGTGTTGGTCGATTTTTAGATGACAGACTGCTGTTACCAAACACATTGTAGAAATTGGGACGATCTTTGCTCAGCAATGGGAATGAGAAAACTAAAAGCTGTAGCCGTTTTTACACATTAATAAAACCGGTAGAGCATTAAATCCTACCAGCGTAAAAGTAGGCAAAGCATAGAAATTGTGTTACTTTGTGCAAAAAAATCTAATCGCAGCTCGCGAACATAGTACGTCCACGTGGTCCATTCAATTACAACGAGATTGCGCAACATTCCCGCACCATGCGTGCGCGCCGACCAGCTAGTGGGAAATCCTTTCTGAACGAATAATAACTGTCCTCGCTTCGTACAACCTCCATTATCCTTCTACATCTCAAGGTCGACCAGATCGCTCAGCAGTCTAGAAAACTGCTTTTTTAGGGTCCCGTCGTCCGGCCAAAACACTAAACTAAAACTGGAAGATCAATTTCTTTTTCCTTATGATATGAATCTATAAAAATTGGTTTGTTTGTAGGTTTTGATTAATGTTTGGAGTGACTACTCACTTTATTTCATCATATAAAATGATCATATCACATCATATAAAATAGCACGCTATGTTTTGTCTTAAGACATACAAATATGGTAACATGCAAAGTAAATATGCTAAACTAAAAAATAATTAAAAAATGTCATTAATAAAAACAAACATTCCAATAGTCATTAAAACAAAAAATTACAGATGTCAAAATTTTTAATGTAGCATTAATAATTATAACTGATTATCGTTTAAAAAGTCGTCGTTCTACCATTGTTAGCACAAGACAATAAGGTGGTACGCTCTGCTTTGACTCAAAACATTTATTTTTCTTAAGTGCACGATCGAAGGAATTCCTCCAACAATGGACTAAGTTAATTGATAATATCTTAAGACAACAGAAACATCTGAAGGTTTATAGGTCCTAACGTACGACGGAACCTACGCACTTGTACGATGAACGAAAAAAAAAAAAACGAACCAACAACTTTCATTCGCGGGGATAGCCCGCCATTTGTATTCAAGATTCGATGGTCATGACGAACTTGAATATCTACTAATCGTCTTTCATTCGTTAAGGAAAACCCCAGAGGTGCTCAATGAAGTCTCCATCATTACTACTCATACCTAGGCTTGTTATGTTTGCTCGCGTGTGAAATCTAATTTAGATTGTACTGAGATAAGGTTGTATGTGGGGCATCAATTGGCAGTAAGCAGCTGTTAAGTACGAGTACCTACATTTATTGTCTGGAAAATCTGTGAGTAACAAAATCTGCATTTACTTTTGAAACGTTCTTGAAAGATGTTCATATGCCTGCAGATACTTACGTGGTGGCACCACATTTACCTGTTTCTGCCGCTAACAGAACAACACACACACACGCCTAAATACATATATTTCCATTCGTAAGGCTCTCAACAAAAGTATACAGACTAATTGATCGTTTACTAAAGTAAAACAAGTTACTTAGCGTGGCAATCGCCGAGCTAGTTTTCTGATTTTACCAAATATGATAATTAAGCTTGGCAAAAAAAAAAATTTGAAGGAGCACAATTATACAACAAATTACCCTCATGTATAAAAAAATACACTCATTCAATGCATTCAAAACTCAATTAGCTGAATGCTTAATCACAAATAACATCCTTCCTAAAAGCTGAATGCATTGGATGGGTGTATCATAATTGCTACCGTGACGTCTGTGACGAACTTGATATATTTATAATTTACAAGCTGACCCGACAGACGTTGTCCTGTCTTAACTATGAATGTCATATGTCGTTTAGTTTTAGTTTTGACTATTGACTAAAACTAAAACTATCGACTCATTTATCAACCCACCCATCTGTGTTTAACGATATTTGCAGCGCGCATTCTGTCAATCGCTGACAGTTATTTCAAACAACTGACAGATATGTAAAATTAATATTGACGTTAAGTTTTCTTAAATTTTGTAACGTTCCGATCGACTTCCTTATTTTTTTATTTCATATATCCTTCTCCTGACACTAACGAACACAACAAAAAAAAAAGTGAAATCGGTCCAGCCGTTCACGCGTGATGGCGTGACCAAGGGAAATAGGGATTCATTTTTATATATATAAGATTATAAGCATTGTTCTCATGTGCGTGGCTGTGTCTTTTTGAGAATAAAAATCTTTAAACCTAGAGAAATTCTAGATGCAAAAACCGACGCAATACTTTGCCCGACCATTTTTTTTTTTTGTGGTAAATCATCAAATGACCGCTCCCGCTCTGGGCGGAGACTCTTACTGACTAAAACCCACCCGTGTTCCTTCAGTTGCCTGTAAGCCCGCGCCAGGGCCACGGTAACTCTTTCGAACAATCCGCGACCCCGGCAGACTTTACCCGACCTGGGAATCGAATCCAGGACCTCATGCTCAGCAGTAGCGCTTGCGACTACTAAACCAACGAGATATTGTGGGTATACCACAGGTGCACCTCTGCCTAAACCTTCAGAAAACACAGGCGTGATGTTGTACAACCTACGTTCTGGAATATAAATAAGTTTGAATTTAAATTTGATGAAAAAACTATCTTCAGTTTTTTTTTGTCGATTGAAGTTTCCACTGGTATGAATTGTAGGCGTGACCGCTATCGTCATGTTAGAGGGACGTCCTTGACCTACGATGCGCATTCTAAACCAAAGTCTTATTTCTTCCTTCCCCCTGTGACGTCACAGAGGTATTAGCCTCAAGTTTTCCCTCCCTGTTCAGTTTGTTGAACTTTGAACATGTCGTCAGGAGCCAAGTGTTCAAGTCTTATCCTCCTGATTATCCTGTTAGGAAATAACATTAGTTAATGATAACATAAGGTAGTGGTTGCAGTACTCGACCGTCATGACACAGCAAGGTTAGAAGGAGACGTCACACAGGTATGAGGAACAGGGACGGCGCTCTACTAAGCCGAACTTTCTCTAAAACTCGTGCCATAATTTTGGCCGTGTAGTTTGGGTTTGTGAACCAGCTAGACAGTAAATCTCTCTAGCTAGTCCACTAAAGATTGACTGGACCTTGTTAGCACAGTTGAGAAAACAACCAGCAGTGGGAGGTTACAGGCTAGATTAGAAGTATATCATGGACACTAAAGATGAGCAAACTATGACGATGATGAAAACAGCGTTTAAAGGTAGATTTGATGATAGAGAGACTCGTCTTGATGAAAAGCTTCTTGCGGTTATTTTTCTCCCATCCTTCATTTTGTTCAGAAAGCTGTAAAGGGTTCAATCAAATCAAATCAAATCAAAATATTTACATAAACATAAACATAACATTACGCCTGTATTAGGGCAAGGGTTAGGCAGAGGTGTACCTATAGCACACCCACATTTCGCCAGTTATGTTTAAGTCCCAAAATATCTTATTTTACATAAACCTACAAAGGCACTTATGAAGCGTCAGAAGCTAGGTGCACGGTTCCAATTGGTTGTTTCCTATGGCAAGAGCCGGCAAGAAACTCCATGGTTACTCTTTTAAAAATAAGGGTCTTTTACAATGTTTCAAATTACAGTGTTGATAGGTATGGCAGGACAGTATAGGCCTGTCAACAAGTAACAAGTACTCAACTAAATAGAAAAGGTCTACAAATCTCCAGTCTACAAGTAAGGCCTACAGGTTGGTTGTCTCGGTAGACGGATTGCTGATCGTTATTAGCAGACAGGACGGCACTGCTATCCTGCTCTTCACAATACCCCAACTTCGGCTTCAACACTTTATAAATACCGACAATATCCATTATTTACCTAAACACGTAGCCTGCCCCTTAACAATACGCATGGCGTGACAACATACAGAAACGTTTCAGGAAAACCTAAAAAGCGCGGTGGCGATATGAAAACAATGTAACCTACCTACACAAAAGGCCGATAGTAGCAACATGCCTACGGTACACATACTTATTTCAGGTATTCTGGTTAATTATGTTCTTTAAATAGAAGTTGCAGTGTGTAGTTCTTTCAAGTTAACCTTTGTATCATTATTCATTGTATGGAATGCCTGCAGCTAAGACTCCACAAGTATTCTGTTATTTGATGCATTCCTCTTTGAAATTACCACAAATTTTTATTTGTTACAGGTTGGCAAGCATGCTGAAGGCCTGTGAGGGAAAGTGCACTTCAAACAGAACAATAAACTTAGGTTACCTACTCACTTTATAAACAATGAAACACTAGATACAATAGCTACACCAAGAGGTGTATCGACTCGTTACTAACGTTAAAGACAACGCTGAAAGTCTCTTATGCCTAGTTACCAGCATGACACATTCATAAACGTTGCTTAAAATTAAGCAATGATTAACGTCTGCTTAGCGAATTGTTTCGTTATTGACATATAGACGTCTCTTAACTATAAGCAACGTTTTTAAAAGAGGAGAATGTATAGACCATTTAAGCTATGATCAGTTACATACTTCAATAAACACGTCTAATGAGGTGATGTAGTTTTTAATTTCTCGAAGGTTATAATTATCTAATATAGCGGTGACATTATTTATAATATATTTGGTTTGACTCAAACTATTTGCTTATTCCCATTTCGTGTGGCGACTGCAAGTCAGTCAGGCTTTGAATAATTACATTTGATAAATATAAAAGCAATTCAGTGATGTTTTTAGACAGGTTACAAACCTTGCCTTTTGATTTGAGCCTACATGACAACAACTCATACTCATGAACACGCGTATTTAAATTAATTTGACCATTTACCCCAATAGATTTCCATTGATTTCTAAATAAAGCTTCAATGTTGTTTTTCATTTATTTTGATCATAAATCACCTAACATGAATAATCCATAAATATATTTTTAAACGGCTGATATCTAGTATCAATTAGCTAGTACTGACAGTTACCTGTTAACTGCTAACAATGTGGTTTAACTGTATGGTGCAGTTAATATTACCATGTATAACTATAGCTATTTATGGGGAAATTATCACGTGTTGCGTCATCGGTCACAAGCAGGGCCCATGGGTGATTGTGTTAATTAGTACTGCGGTCGAATAATCGTGGTGGACGCTTTTAGCTGGGCTTCGTTATTATTTATTGTTATTACATGTGTATGTTTGTAGGTTCATATATACCGTGCTTTGACTGAAATAATATATTAAGGAATGTTGTATGCTAGATATCGAAAAAAATGTTCTGACGTTTTTGCAATCAGAAAGAACTAAGATCATTAAAACTTTTTTCAATAGATCCGCTATTTCTACAAAAGAAAAAAAAAACGTCAAAAATCCCGCCTGTATCCCCAAAGATTTATGATACACCCACATGTCATCAGAAACCAAAGCCCTTACACATCAAATTTAGCGTAATTTCAATTTGATTTGATTTTGTTTTTTTTATGTCTTTGACTCATTTGAAACCTAAATAGAGAGAGCTCCATCACAATGGGTCGTTACTCATAGAGACATGTGGAAGGGAAGCAACACAGCACGAACACAGTTCGAAAACACATTAAAAAAAAACTACAAATTACGAACATCCTCCTTTTTTAGAAGTCGGTTAAAAAGCCTAGCAATAAAATGTGCCACACCAACGACAACACTTCTGCTAACCACTTTTGTAAATATCGCTATTACCTTTATTTAGCTCGAGCCAAACGAACTCACTTCACCACAAAAACACTACTTTGTAGTTACTTATCGCTAGATGACCACATAAGGATACTAAATCGTTATAGAAATTACCAATTTCCATTCTGGTCATAACTTCAGTGCGTAATGAATTGATTAAATCTAGTGCTGGAGTTCTGCCAAGTACCTAAGTTCATAGACTAACAAACATGATAACTTATTTCACTTTATTGTATAGGTGTGTGGCTGTAGTTCCATCCGATAATACAACAAATCTAGCCAAAGTACTCTATGAATGTTTAAAAAACAACGAAAATTTGGATATTTGTTTTATAGGTTTGCAGGCAGGCGAACGGAGATACCTCGCGTCTAGCTCATCTGTATCTGATAAAATGGTTCGCTGTAGAAAATAAGCTTCTCTCTTCTCTCATATGCTTTAGTTATCAGTCAAAACTATACCTTTTGCAGTTTTCTGTTGAATATAACCCTATCGGATGCACGTGCATGGCACAACACCCGCCCTCCGCCTACACTGTCTATACCTGGTCTATAACTCAAACTCAAAGCATTTATTACAAATAGACCAATTACGGGCACTTTTGAATTGTCAAGGGGTTGGTCAGTCAGAAAGATGAAGCTAGTTGCCCATTCCAAAGCGTAGTAGGTACCTATGGAGAAGAACGGGCAAGAAACTCCAAATAAAGAGTATTATTGTGAAAGTATACAGTTATTTTTTTCAGTAGTCAAGATCGTTTGTTGACACAAATGGCACGAAGATGTATTAAAGTTCGCCATCCCTGCTCTAGAAGATTTTTTGTGTCGTATTTTAGACCATTGAGATTCTTGCCTCTTCATCAGCATACGAACCTTCATCTTGGAATGGTCAATATTCCCCTGTTAATTCCTGACTTTACCTGAGCTAGCCGTCGTCGTCTGGATAATAATACTGGTCATGTTGTTGTTTATATCCCACCTAAGAGTTTTTGTCTGCGCGTAGTATATGATTTGTTGCTATAAGGCGGAATTGAGTGATATAGCGCCGCAAAGTTATTTTGGCTTGTGGCTAAAATCGGAACTAACTCCGCCATTTGGTTTTGTAATACATTTCATTTCACAAAACAAATGCACAAATGTTTACCACCAGCGTCCCCCAGGCACCGGCATTCGAGCGCCAATAGATCCTCGTAGGGAGATTTGGTTACTGCAAGGCTTAAGCCTTATCTACTTTTATTAAAGCATACAGTACGTAATTTCTAACAACAATTTAGTTTTATTTTCTAATTTATTTATTCAATTATTCTTCTTGTACCTATGCATAAAATTAAAGGCTCTATACTAATAGGTATGTCTCATCTGTGTGTTTCCACATAAATAAATAAAATAATATAGTAGGTACGGGTTTCCCAACGAGTAGAGTGATCGGTTGCTATACCGCGCTTTATTATTAATTATTATACAATATCAATAACACATTGTTTTTCCTGTTATAATATTAAAACTAATGTGCCATGAGATTCGGCTGAAAATTATGACGATCACGGGGTTAACTATGCAATAGTGCGACAGTCTGTTATTTTTCCGTGAAAGTCGCTTATGTTGAAAGGAAAATTGGTGTGCTTCCCAAAGCACGATTAGCTGCGGTTTAATAGTCAGGTGGTGAGCGCACGTGACTAGGTACATGCACTTTGCCTATCACGTCATTGGTTTAAACTTCAAAACGCGCAATGTGGTTGGTTGTAAACGTATAAGTTACAACTTTACCCTATTATGCGTTTTTTGTGTTTAATGATGCTACACATTATCACCTAACAAGATTTTAATAAACAACATAACATCATCCCTGTATCCCCCGGCCAGGCAGAGCTGCACAGTAGAAGCTACAGTGCAGTGCAGTACATTTTGATAACGTATGTACTTGAAGAAATTAACGTATGACCACAAAGCATGTACATGAAACCAACCATAAGACGTATATACTACAGACTTCTTTTTTTCGTTTCTTATCTGAATCATTTTGAAGGATATTGCTAATCCATTGCTTCATAATTCTTCGAAAAATTTGTCTGCTCCACAACTTAGATAACGCAATGAATGTTGTTGAACTGTCAAAATGAAAGTCATTCCTACTGGTAGTGTGTTACGCAATTACCCCGCAGTAGTTCGAGGCAATCGAGGGAATAACGTGGGTTCATCCTCAAAACTCAAACTCAAAGCATTTATTTCAATTTAACCAATAACAGGCGTTTTTGAATTGTCAAGAGGTCGGTCAGTCAGAAAGATGAAGTTAGTTGCCCATTTCAAAGCGTAGTTGGTACTTAAGGAGAAGAACGGGCACGAACGGACACTCTTTTAAATTAAAATATTGGTTACCATCATTCAAGTTGAAATTATACATGTGAGTACGATGTAGAAAGATGTACATGTTAAAAGCGTCCTTAGTTAAACAGTTTAAAAATATATCCTTACCTAAATTATAAATGTGAAAGTGAGTTTGTTTTTTTGTTACGCTTTTGCGCTAAAACGGCTGAATGGATTTGAATGAAATTTGGCACATGGGTAGACCATGACATGAGTTAGGACATAGGATACTTTTAATCTTGGTAGTAGGTACGTTCCCGTGGGATAATTTTCGATCCCCACGCGGGCGAAGCCTAGAGCACTTACTCATCGCATTAGCATTACTTATAGTGTAGATAAATAGACATTGAGCAGTAGTTACATGTACTGAATAAGGCTCTCGACAATAACCTAGCGATGTAGCATCATCATTCGAACCAGTAACTGAACGTCTATGCCCCATGCCTCTACTAAGAACGTCCTTGAAGAATTATATGTAGGTGAATTGGTGGTTTCGCGCTAAACCTTTGAATAATAAGCTATAGTTAACTTCTTCCGAAGTTGTTTTTTTGTCCAATTTTAGCCAATCCGCTCAAAAACAGCTAAATAAATAAGCAATATTAATAATATTATAAAGAGGTAAAACTGAGTTTTTAGGTAGGGCGTAAACTTCGGAACTACGGAACCGATTCCGAAAATTCTTTCACTAATTAGAAGCTACAGTATTGCCGAGTGTTATGAGATATATTTTATGTTCAAACAAAAAAATTCAGGCAGATGAAGTCCCGGGCAGAAGCTAATAAGAAATACATGAATAAAAGTGCAAATAATTCCATTGTATCTCACAAAAGAATGAACGATCTGACATGGCCACTTGGAGCTGTATCTTGAGTCATTGGAAAATTGAATGGACCCACATGGGTGGTGATATCTTGAGTCACTAGGCAGCTATCAGTAGTATGATGCGGTGTGTCCAATGAATCATTTTCTGAGGTCTTTTTATCGTCATATAGACTTTGTTCCAAAAGGATGGTATCGGTCGGTAACCGACTGGTCTAGATTTGTGACAAGGTGGGGACAATGTTTATTTAACTTTTAAAATAAAATTGATAATGGATGTGAATTTTTGAATTTATTTACATAACTTCTGTTTCACGGTTGTGAAAGCAGCGAAGCACAGGAGGTTAAATTTGTTCTGCTTGTTCTTTGCATATTTTAGTAAAGCTATGTATTCTGTTTCTTATTAAGCACGGAAACGCCAATTGCTGGAGTTTCTGCATTAAGAAGCTGAAGGAGAGTATTTTATGCAATGAAGCGCCAAATTAGGTCCATGAGAGAAGCCAAGGTTACCAAAATAGTTCCATGAGAGAAGCCAAGGTTACCAAAATAGTTCCATGAGAGAAGCCAAGGTTAATTGACAACGTGAGCGTTTTAATTTTTGACACAGTAATCTTTCTTTAATCTGTAATTTTGTCTTACGTCTCTTCCGTTGTACTGTGGTCATGCTAGTATGACTATTCAGTTACTTAGCAATCCAGTTAATTGGCAAAAGTATCGTTCCATCATGTTAATACAGCTTAGTATTCAACACGTAGTCGGTTCCATTTAGGAGCTGCCTTGCCCCTGCAACCAGGGCCGCTGCGCGACACTGACCGACGACGCTCAAACCGTGCGCGAGCGCGCACAGCGTGCCCAGGGTTGACAATAATGGAGTTGGGATATAATTTATTTATTTACTTATTTGATTTACATGGGTTATGAAACCAATTACATAAATCAAAGTACCTATATATAATAAGTACAAACATAACACATAAACTAATAACAACAATTAAATACTATTATTATCACAAAAGTGTAGGCACATAACCGTTAAATTGGCGAATTTATTAGCGAACAGATCGCAGTCCGGGTTGACTTCCACGAGCTAATTTATTGCGGTCAACACTCGCGGTACAGGAGACGCAGCACGGGCTGCTGTCCGACACGAAGGCATGGCAAGTAGTTGATGTTTTCTGTCACAGAGATAATTATTTGGTGTGTAGAGTCGAATCAGTTCATTATGGATGTCAGGCGCATCCATCCTACCCTTCCACACTTTGAACATAACGCCTACCTGGCCACATGCCCTTCTGGTCTCCAGCATATGATATCCTAGACATCCTAAGAGGAACTTGGTAGGATAGAGGTAGGGATAGTAACCGAGCGTTCTTCTGTAAAAACATCCCAGGAATGCTTTTTGCACTTTGTCTAGACGAAGTGCATACTTTGCTTCATGCGGATTCCATACTCATCAAAATAAAGCTCATCTACCTGTCGCTTCTTATCAAGATGTGTTGATATTTACTCTATAATTGTCTGCAGATTGGAATCAACAGACTTCTTGCATCTAAAACCGTGCTGGCTGTTACTCAAATATTTTTCAACCTGGTAGTATACAGGGTTAGTTTTCAAAGACCAGCCAAATTTAAGGATGTGGTACAGACCATCAAACTGAACAACTCTCTCCATGGGACCAATATCATCATCGCGAAAAATTTATAAACTGTCCCATACAAAACTTCAATACCTACTCGACCCAAATGTATAGGACCGCTGATTTTTTTTTCGCGATTACGATATTGGTCCCAAGGAGAAAATTGTTCAGTCTGATGGTCTATACCACACCCTTAAATTTGGCTGGTCTTTGAAAAATAACCCTGTATAAGTTTATGAAGAATATTTTCGGATATCTTGGCTGGAGATGACAATATAATGATAGGTCGATACAACTGATTTATTGGCAGTCTTCGGCATGGGCGTCAGTCGTGAGATTTTCCAGTGGTATGGATATATGCCTGACTTTAATGACAAATAAAAAAGTGACATAGAGGAGCGGAAAATAGTCCTTTGAAATGTTTCAGAATAAAAGGCGGAATACTGTCAGGTCCTAAGGAACTTTTCGGTTTCTGATTCCTTTCGAGAGTGATTGGAACTGGGCAACATTTATTTTACACTTTAGTTTGGTACCTAAAACTCAATTTATTCGAGCTTGTGAGATTCCTTAAAATTATATGGAGTTGCCATCTTCCTTGACAAGGAATTTATCGTTTTTTTTATCAAACCTACGTACTGTAACGAAATTTAAATTCACCACATTATGACGTATAATTTATTAGTATTTAAAAAACGCATCAAAATATTAAATAAGTTTATAAAATATTAATAAATGTAGTTCCTGAACACGTAAATCGGTAAAAATCAAAAGAGATCACGAGAAAACTTAAGGAACATCGGATGGTTGGTGTTTGTTACGTATTTGATTTCCGAACTAGGGAATCGATTGCAATCGATTTTTAAGTTTGTGGCTTACTAAATTACGTAAACTTTCAAATAAATATTATATCATAAAGATGAACCTAAGTTATACCGATAGAAACAGATCTAGTACAACATCAACTGGTATCAAAATGTATAATAATTAAGCGTGATAGTTTAAAGTAATAAGTCGATACTGGTAGATTGGAGCCTCAAAGCGTAGCACGCGTAGTTGATCCTGACGTACCGCATCCTCAAAGCGTAGCACTTCTCAACGGAATCGCTGGCGACTCGACGTTCATGTGTCGCGGGCCAGAACGGCCTAGCTGGTCTCGAACTCGCAAGCATTCTATGCGACTGGTGATAGCGACGCAAGAGCGATCAAACCTGGTAAATACCGGTACCTGGAAAAGGGACGGAAGCATCCCTTTTCAACTGGTTCTATTCCTAGGACAAATAAAATAGGGTATTACACCCGAGAAAAGACTAAGAGTTCCACTGAAAGAGCAAATCGGGAAAAATACATACAAAATTCGACTAATATCGAACACCAAACAGAACATAGTAAGAGAAATATTATCGATAAACTTGAACTGGTGCAATTTAAAATTCTGGATCAAAAATTTATGGAGATCGACTAGATTCAATACATATATTTTTTAGCCACTAACTTTATTTTACCAAAGATCAAATAAGGGCCTTGCTTACGTCAAAAATTGAAAATACGTATATTAAGAATAGAAAATGATAACCAGATAGCCGAATTAGAAAAATAGGTTATAACCGCAGAGGTGAAGCTGCACTACCTAGGCTTGAATGATCTATATGTACACAGTACAACTTACTTATTAAGGTATCAATCGCTTAAAAACCTAATGTAGTTAATCAAGCCATATATTTACATTTACAATTAATTATATTCACACATAAACACAAATATAATATTACATAAACGCAAATTTCTCAAATTTTTCAACATCGTTATCACTCGCTCTCAATACCTACACACACCCCCACATAGGTACCTTTATAGGCCACATCATAATTATATACATTTATTAGTAAGTAGTTATCTTAATAATAATATTCTGTGCTCGTCTTACAACTACTGAGATATGGTCAAACTATAGTCGAGGACGCTGGCACCCTAAACACAAGTTAAATCTTACTTTGGGTGCCAGAGTTCATCGAAAACACTTTTTCCCTTAATTGTAACGCTGCATAATGTTTTAGTTAAGTGTTTTTGTACAACTGAAGGTAATAAATAACTCTTTTTTTTATTACAAGTCATTAGTTACCTACGTTACAATGTAGCTTGGCATGTAGTTATTAGCGGTTAGTCCCGCTATGGTATGGTCCCGGTATGGCACCCTCTTAAAATACCTATCAAAAAGTCCCGCTATGGTACCCTTCAGTTTTTGGTACTGTTGTAAAGAAAAGTTATACAATGCGTTAAGAAAAAAATAGTATTAATAAAAAATATATTTTCTTAACTAGTAAGCTATCACCAATTTAATTAGTTTTGTGTTTCTTAAATAATAGGGTTTGTCCTCAAAATAGTAGATCTGTCACCAAAATGTAGTCACCAAACAATGCAAAATCAGTTCCACAATAGCCGACGGAGTCCCGCTTCGCGGGACTCCTACTTCTGGGCGGTTTAAAAAAAAATAACCACGAAGGGGACGGCGGGGTCTTTCAGACCCCGCCGTCCCCTTCTAACCTAACCTGTCCGAGTCGGGGTGCCCCAAGTTGTACCAAATACCTGGGAACAATTTTTGTTTATCTGAGAACGAAAATATTTCGTGGCGATAGATGTATTGATACCCTAAATCAAGGTGGGATCATCCCAACGAGTAACAGTGTAACAGTAACTGTGACTCGTTGGGAATTATTATCCAAAACATTCCCAACGAGTCACACTGTTACCCGTTGAGGTGTGACTCGTTGGGAACAAGCTATTATTTTTTGTAGTTTATGTTTACAATTTGCGCCTTTTTCTCCATGTTGATTATTTGTAATTAATATTGTTGATTATTTTAAAAATTGCATTGCAATTAATATTTCGTTTTACTGTTTGATATTTTTTTATAAATATTTTGAATTAATAAAAGACTGATTTAATATCGCAAACAGACGTTTTATTGATACACTCCTAAAAGTATTTATTTATAGATACACTTTTCTTTTCAGTTGTACCTTCTATTGTCTAACGTAGATCTAAAAGATGGGTACCATAGCGGGACTTTTTGATAGGTATTTTAAGAGGGTGCCATACCGGGACCATACCATAGCGGGACTAACCCGTTATTAGTAATGTTATTAATGTTCTGTAGGTACTATAGGCCGCGTGTCAGTGGTATCATAACAAAAAACCAGTAGCTTGCCTCTTATTCTTTTAAATCTCCGTTCTACGCTAGCTGAACCCTGAAAATGGTTACCAGTGAAGTGCGACCTGGGTATGTATCATACGATTTATTTTTGATCGTGTAGCAGTTTTGTTCGTAGTTTATAATTAATTATGTTATCTTTTCTTTTTAATTATTATTATTAACGGCTGTTAAACAGAGCACCTGCCATCTTATCTCTACACCACCGTTGGTGGACTGGTAGAGAATGCCTAAGGCATTAAGTCCGCCTTTGTACGTTATAATGTGCGAGCAGTATAAATAAATAAATAGTATTTGCATGTCACAAAGCAACGCGCGATTTCCTTGTGGTATAGTATTTTTATCTCACAAAGCGACGCGCGCTTTACTTGTGGTTAACAAGTGTACAAACACGCTTTGAATGTGTGCATGAAGACGAGTAGCGTCAGCACATAACACACACATACACACACTCATACTCTTCCAACTTCGCCATTTTCTCGGGCGGTACCGAGAGTCCCTGCACACACATTCACAGCGTGTTTGTACACTTGGTAACCACATGTAAAGCGCACGTCAATTCGTGAGTTAAAAATACTGTAATACCTAACCGAAATTAACTGCCAATTTTAGGTTATTATTACACGAATTAATTTATCATTCGTACAAATACTGCACTAAACATTGACTTGGTATGTGTTTTCATCCCAAGTTCCCCATGACAGTTGTAGTAAAAGTGGGTCAGTTATTAATTTATTTAAGTTACAATAGCCTAATGTCAACTGCTCATTACCTTTTACAAAATATTGCTTTTCCCGAGGCAGGGACGTAAATTGTTGAGGAGTTCCCCTGGTAAAAACCAGAAGATTTCACCATATGCATTGTGACGAGTATAAATTGCTTAGCAACCATATTTAAGTAATCGAATCGCAACCCGTGAAATGCTTAGTATTGAGTAGTTCCAGAGGCCACCTCTGGTCATCATCATCAGTTTCACTTCTCCGAATGGTACTTTCCGAGAGCACATGCACGAGTTACTATAAAAAATACTCAAATCACTATAGGTATACCTATAAAATGTGAGGATTTCCCTGGATTTCCATGGGATCTCCTCATCAGATTCTGACTCGGTCACAATAGGACCACCTCGAGAATATACCCTTTCAAACAAATCAATAATTTTCAAAATCGGTTCACCATTGACGGAGAAATCGGTGAACATAAATGAAAATAAATAAAAAACATACCTAAAGCCGAACATATAACCTCCTCCTTTTTGGAAGTCGGTTAATAAATAATAATTATAATCTACCTCCGGCATTTTATGGCAAAAAAAATTAAGCGTGATCAAGTGTGTATAAATCTAACTGCATGATCATTATTATCTATCGCGTTATCTGTCAGCCCTACCACGAAGCAATTAATATGTTTGTCGCGAACTGACCAAGGGGGGCTCAGGGCTCGTGTCGTCATGAACTTGCCTGTAAGATAACTTGCGCAGGCGCCGGCAGGGTTACGTAAGGACGCATCGTGCGTGCATCGTTGGTCTAAGACTCACGAGCACGACTGCTGATGTCCTGGTTTCGACTCCCAGGTCGGGAAAAATGTCCTTTTGTTTTTCCAAGTAGCAGCCCGGAACCAGGGCCCGTGCCCGCGATGGCAATAGACCGCTTAGGTACTAACTAGCGAAATGTGGGTGTTAGGTACTAAACACCTCTGCCCAACCCTTCGGGGAATAACGGAGGGATGTTATGTTATGCATCGTGCAGGCACACGGACATACCTACTGCAGGTACGTCTGTGATAATGGGCGGGGCCCTTCAGCACAGGTCCAGCTATTTCATGGACTGGACTGACATGAAAAACATCATTAAGCCTTCTGTAAAAAAAAGCTTTTTATTTATGTAGGAATTCATTTATTTATTTTATTTACTTATTAGTTCCTTTATTATTATATTAACTTTACACACAAGTAAAAAAAAACACAAAAGAAACCAAGGATTTCCAAAAAAAACACTACATAATGTGGTACCTACCCCAAACAAAGTCGTATACTACTACTTGCATCATAAATAACAGTGAGGAAATTATTACAACATCATCAACATACACTAAGACCCACTGGCACCGACAATCACTAAACACGTTTAGCGCTAAACGAGTTCTAAATATCATTACAGAAATATGTTTTAAACTCTTTTAGCGCTCAAAAACCACTCATCAGAACTTGACCAAATCTATATGGGACCAATCTGGAAGTACGTATATCCTTTCAAATAAAAAAAGAATTTTCCAAATCGGTTTTTATATAACGGAGCTCTGAGGCAAAAAACATTAAAAAAAATGAAGAAACCGAATGAGAACCTTCTCTTTTTTTGAACTCGTTTAAAAATTAAGGCATTTTCTACCAGTCAACCTTAGGGTGATGCAGATACAAACCATGGCAGGTGCAACATAAGGGATATAGAAATCGAAAAATTATTAATACCAATAAATAAATAGATACATACATACAATACACATAAAAAAAAAAACTTTGTCAAGAGAAATAACGATAGGTAGAGGAGAAAACGAATCCAATAAATCAGCGCTGGGATGATTCTGCCAACTTCTTACGAATATTATGTTCACGTGCCTCCACTTTATAAGATAACCAACCGGTTGCCATCATCAGGATTCAGTGGGAGGGCATTCTAAAGAGAGACCGCCTGAACGCAGAAAGAAGAGTGAATAAAACCAGAGCGGTAAGAAGGACATCATAAAAGACGATTGTTGGTGGGACGAAGATATGCGCAGAGCATTAGTATTGAATATGGGAAGTCAGGTAAGAAGAAGAATTGAATTTGTCGAGAATAGAAAACAACATAGACGGAGCCCTCTACTCTCTGCGCAGACGAATGGGTAACCATTTTAAAAGCAACTGGTACGCGGACACATGATTGTGTAGACGAAGATTGAAAACGAATCGAATGCAGGTATTTAGAAGGCGGTCAAGTTTATTGAGGTGATCTGTATTCAGGTCATAGTAACACACATCACCATAGTCAGTTATGGGAAACATTAGGGGCTGCACAAGCATCGCTTTTATGTGTGATGGGAGAAGGTTGTTCAACCGATAGAGCGATGGCAACGTTCCGGTGGCTTTTTTACTAACAGTCGTGACCTGCGTTCGCCAATCCAGACAAGTATCCACATGCAGACCAAGATCCTTAACATCGGAGCTCAACGGGATGACTGCGTTGTCGAACATTACAGGTGGCACTGTTAAGCCATTCAGCTTCCTCACACTGTGGGAGCCCCCACAATGATAGCCAGTCAGAAATCGATGAGACCGGTTTTTAACCACTTTTAAATCCCGGTTAAGATTCTCAATCGTATCGGATATGTAACCAGGATAATATAATATGTACAATTGAGCCTATTCTATCATTATTTTAATTAAAAAAAGAATATTGTGTATTCCATTTTGATATTTATATCATCATCTGCCTAGACTTTCCCCAACCATGTTGGGGTCGGCTTCCGGTCTAACCGAGTGCAGCTGAGTACCAGTACTTTACGTATTGATAATCTACATTTTGATTTCCAACAGGTTTTTTTTTCTGAGTCATCCTCATTTTTAGGATTCCTTCCCCAAAGGGTGTCAACAGGAATTCACGAGACCCTATTGACAGAAACTTGCCCACGCCCGCGCCATGACGTAGCTATCCAGTTGAAATTATAAGTACCATCATGCCATGAAAAATAATAGGTCTTTACCTATGAAATTGCCGTTTTGTATGAAAAAATTTAAACGAATTTTTTTCATGATTTTTTTATTTGTATTAATCGAAGTAATCACCCATGCAATCAATGCATCTTTGCCATCGCAGTGGCAGTTTATTGATGCCCTTCTTAAAGAAATCAGCTGGACGGGAGGCAACAAATTCTTCAAAGGCATTTTGTACTGCCTCTCGGGTATTAAATTTTTTTCCCGCCAAGAAGTTATCCAAATTCTGGAAAAAGTAGTAGTCTGTAGGCGCAAGATCTGGTGAGTAGGGCGGATGACGGAGAGCTTCCAACCCCAGTTCTTGCAACTTGGAGACCGTCTGCTGTGCAGTATGAGGTCGCGCGTTGTCGTGCAGGAGCAGCGGAGACGAGCGATTGACCAATGCTGGTTGGAGATGCGCCAGCTTCTCCATCATTGTGTTCAGTTCTTCACAGTACACATCTGCAGTAATGCTCACCCCGTTTGGTAAGAAGCTGTGATGAATCACACCGGCGCTAGACCACCAAACAGTGACCATCACTTTTCTAGGGGTAAGTTTTCGTTTAGGGCATTGTTTAGGTGCTGAACCAGGATCCAACCAACTTGCTGAGCGCTTACGGTTATCAAACAGAATCCATTTTTCATCGCAGGTAACAATGCGGTTCAAAATTCCTTCATTTGTGTGTCTGTTGAGCAGTGCAAGGCACGTCTCGACGCGTACTTCGCGCTGGCGATCATTGAGTTCGTGGGGCACCCATTTGTCAAGCTTTTTTACCTTGCCAATTTGACGCAAATGGACCAATATTGTTTTGACGCTAACGTCGAAAGCTGCTGCTAATTCAGCCGTAGATTGTGTATCATCAGCTTCCACAATCGCCTTTAATTCGTCATTGTCGACCAAAGTCTTCGGACGACCGCGAGGTTCATTTTTCAGGTCGAAATTTCCAGAACGGAAGCGAGCAAACCAATAACAGGTGGTGCGTTGGGTTGTAGTGTTAGCTCCGTAAACGTCGTTGATGTTGCGTGCCGCTTGTGCCGCGTTGCTGCCACGACGGTACTCATATTCCATAATTACTCGAATTTTTAACGTATCCATGATGACGAAAAAGATTGAAATGCGATGAAAATGTAACACTAATCAATAAAGAAATGACTACTTTTAGAAAAAAAAATCCATGTTTTTAAAATAAAATTAATTTGAAATTAGAATTCTTAGCCAAACAAAAATTATTTTGATTTGAAATGGCCAGTACTGCAGAACGGCAATTTCATAGGTAAAGACCTAATATAATAGACAGAGTCACCTAGCGAGGAATAGATAAACTACATGAACATTTAGTAAATATGCTAACTAAAATGGTAGTAGTTTTGCTATTCAACACTAGATGGCAGTGTTCCAGTATTTTATAAAGTTATGTACAGATGGCGCTTTTCTAAAATGTAGCAATTTCCAAATATCTGTGACCCTCTGATTGACGTAACGGGATGATTCGATCAAGGGACTCAGATGCCATCAATCAGCTATGTCTTTTTTATTTACAAGTCTTTTAGAAAACCAATAGTAATACCAGGTTTTTACCGTCCCACTGCAGAGCAAATTAATATTTTCAATTTTTCATAGACAAACCATGATCATAAGGCGGGTGGGCGATGTCAGACTTGTTTATTATTTACTTACTAGTTCAAGCACACCTATACGTATACAGATGTAGTCTTAATGCCTTATAATAAGTATTTTGTACTAGTCAGCCTTTGAGTGCTTCAGAGATAAACAATCAAATAATAAGCCCAGGTTTTTGCACGATGTTTTACCCCATCGTATGTCAGTGATGTCCAAAATAATCTTACAAAAATAAAAATAAAAGAACTTGAAAAAGTCACACTGGTAGATACTTTTGGTTTTGAGCCCACAATTTTGCGAAGCCCCAGGTACCTTAACCACAAAATCATCATCATCATCTAGTAAGCTTTTTCCCAACTATGTTGAGGTCAGCTTTAAGCCTAACCGGATGCCGTTGAATACCAGTATTTTACATACTTCTTATCTGACCTCGACAACCCAGTTACCCGGTTATACGATACCCCTTGGTAAGACTGGTTGTCAGACTTTCGGGCTTCTGCCTACCTTAACCAAAAGATAATGAAAATAAAAGAGTACCTATTAATAAAAAATCATGCCTACGGTTTTATTAATAAATGCGCATTGCCGCAGCTACAGTATCTGCAGGAAATGGCACATAGTATTTTGATAAAATACAGTATTTCCTCTAATTTAACTGTAAACAGGTTATTCTGTTAGTATGAAATGTTCTGTTGTGTGAATGACAGTTGTGTAATAGCGAAATATTTAGTGCGGTCGTAAATATACTTGGACTTGGCATACCACGTCAATTAAAACGATTACAATTAACTGCAAACAACTCCATAAGTGGTAACATCTACTAAAGATATATTATCATGGCACAAAAAAGTGAGAATGGCCCACGTCCGGCGAAGAAGCCAAAAATTGAAACAAATGCGGCATCAGCGCAAGAAGAAGTGAACAAGGACGTACAGTTAGTGAGAATGTTTTGTGTGGATTTATTACCTCGTTACTTGTTCGAAGGAAATGGCTTCCAGGAATTTATTAGAAACATATCAAATTACACCATTCCTGCTACGATAAATATCTCTCAGGAAATAGTTCGTGAAGAATACAAAAGAACAAGAGCAGTGCTGGTGAACAACTTGGCGTCGGTCCCTCACGTAGCGGTCACAATAGACGCCTGGAAGCTGGGGGTGACAGGCCGAAGAACTGGGCGCAGTATGTGGACTGCAACTATACATTTTGTTCATCAAGGTAGACTCGTATCTCAGATTTTATTTACAAAAGAGGCAATCTTACGAAAAGACGATAACATTGCCAGAGAAATAAGGAGCGAATTAAAAGAATTCGGAGTCTCTCAAAAAGTGGTGTGTTTTATCACTAGCCCCGGAAAGAATGGTGTTCTAAAAGATGCAATGATGTATGGTTTGCAAATACCTCACATACCATGTGTAGCGTCTACAATAAACTTAGTTATTCAAGAACTTTTGAATTTTTTATATGATCATTCAGGCTTAGAGAAAAACAAGAACATGAAAGACGAACCGTTCAGTTGGCACAACCAATATATGGAGTTAAAAGGTATTATAAATAATGAAAACCACTCCGCCAACTTTATTCCAACCGAACGAAAACAACTCGGTGAATTCTTTCAAATTTTAAAACCATTTGAAGAATTTAATAACACTTTGTCTAGTGAGCAATACCTAACCTTATCTTATGTAATCCCTCTTGTTATCGGTCTAAAACTAAGAATAAGTCAATGCTCGCCGTCTACTCCTCTGGCAGTAGAATTTAAAAGGAATGTTGAGGTGTTGATTGATAAACATTTCGAAATATACAAAAATGAATCAATTGCAGAAAAGGCAACATACATGGATCCCAGGTTTAATAAAAAAGCTGTTTTTACACAAGATAAAGCAGATTCCGTACAGCAAGCTGTGATACAAGAATTATTGGAGTGTGAAAACCCATGCCATCAACAGAATCTAGTCCCTTCAGCTTCCAACATGCAATCAGGAGAAAAAGGAAATCTATTGGGCTATTTGGTAGAACATAAGAATATTAAACCTGAACAAACTGAACATACCGTGACTAGTTCTCGTGCAAAAGCTGACGTGGAACACTATGTGGGGATCCCTGACTCGAACCCAGACGAAAACCCTTATCAATTTTGGGAAGTATTTAATCGTGTCTCCAGGTGCAGCCAATTATATATTATGTCTCAGAAGTATTTGTGTATCCCCGCGACAGCGATACCTGTAGAATCACCTTCTGGAGAGTTTCTTTGGAAGAAAAATGATTCAAATAATATAAATTTTAATGAACGCAGAAATTTATTGGAGCCTGAAAATATCAATGAAATATTATTTCTGCATAGTTACTATTCCATAAATAAGTAAATCATATTTTTTTATAAGTAAGTAATTAATCTTCTTTCTGTTTTTTTTTGTCTTATTTGTATCTTCAAGTGTTTGTCATTCCTACCTACATGAGTCTAGAACTCATGTAGGTATTAACTAAGTAACTAGAAGCTATAAATAGTTAATTGTTTATCATTTACCTGTCTAATGTAGGTATATCTGTGTAGGATTGTTTTAATTTTAAATTAGGTATATTAGAGGTAACTACAGTCAAGTCTCATAAAATCTTCGTCAGGTATCAAATTCTTTTCTTTACCATGTCAGGATCAGGACAATAATAATACCTTTTGACACCACTGCACCTGAGCTCCGTATTGCATAAAAAGCTATACTTTATAACTTGATTACAAAGATCAACATAGCATGCACCTTTGACCAGTGAGTTGACATCAACCTTGTATGAAATATAAAACGACTCTTTTTAAATTTCATTGTCTGAGTTTGGCTAAATGTCATTCTGCGATATTGACATTACGAATTTACGACGCAATAATTATTACTGAGTCGGTAAAGCAAATCTATCGTGCAATGAGCAGACAAAAATAGCCCTTAGGGTGAAGAACATATTTTGAGTGTGACTGTACTCAGACATAATACAAAAAATTGCAAGGATTACTATAGTAATGTTACGGCATCGATCTACAATGTGATGATCAAATGTCTTAAGAAACATTGTGTCCTTAAACATTAGGTATTGTCAATTCTTAATTTGCAGTAACATACAGTTTGTTTGATCTATTCCCATCCAATACCAAGAGCGCATTTGGTATTAGTTTATTTCCGAATTTATTTTCTATTCCCAACGAGTACCACATTTTTTTAAATAAAAAATCTATTACTAACGAATACCAAAGCGTGACTTTTTGTGCACTCAGCTACACAAAGTTTTATTTAAATTGCGTTTTACCGAAATCTAGGGTAATCTAAATATAGGGTTAGGGTTAATAAGCTGGTCGCCGGAGCCCCGCTTCGCGGGGCTCCTATTTCTGTCTAAAGGGTTTAAAGGAACCTAACCAACCGAACCTCGGGATGCCACTGACGTCGACCGTCTAAGGTTAGGATTTTTGGGAACATTTATTATGTTTTCGGAAACTTAGTTCGGTAATTCATTATAACACAGCTTAGCTGTTAGTATTACAGTCAACCAGAGATCGATCGCTGGAAGTTAATTTCGTAGGTAGGTAGGTAGGTAGGTAGGTTAAACATTACTTAAAATCACTCAAAGCATTTTAATTTTACTGAACCTGACTGTATCTGATTTCTTCAAACTTGTTTTGGTATTGGTTTTAAAATGTGGTACTCGTTGGGAATAGAAAATAAATTCGGAAATAAACTAATACCAAATGGTATTAGCTCTTGGTATTGGATGGGAATAGACCGTTTGTTTAGAGCCCATATCATTACACATTAAATAAGACCAAATTTGTTTTTAAGGAGATTTACTGTACCCATTCTTCTCGTAATAAAGATTTTATTATTACATCTTCTTTTATCCCATATCTTACATATTTTTCCTCAGCTATGAATACTTAATGGTAATGAATACTAACGAAGGTCAGCATAACAGAAATGATGTATGACATCAAATTAAAAGTTTTCTTTCAAGTAGGTGAATACGTTAAGAACTACGCCTCGCTGCTGATGCTGGTCATCAGGCTGAAGTCGTTTAAACAGACTTCAGCAAGGACTTTGATAAAGTTTCCCACAAAATCCTTTCTTATACGTTGCGTGCTTATTGTATCACTGGCAGCTTACTTGAATGGGTGATTTCATATTTAGCCGATAGATCTTTCTTTGCCGTGGTAAATAGTTATCAACCTATCGTCTATATTATCTCCTCTGGAATCACATAAGGCCGATCTGGGAGCACTTTTATTTAACTATTTAATTAATGACATTCCCAGCTGTTTTCGGTACCCGGAATTTTTTATGTATACGGATGACTTAAAGTTTCTCAGAACAATTAAGTCTGTCAGAGACTCTTCGCTCTCACCAATGGATCTTAGTACTCGTAGTCTGATTCAATGCAAAACAATGAAATGCATTAGAACTCAAAGAAATGTTACTACGTTAAGTAGGTATATAAAAAAAAACTTACAAAGACAGTGTCTTACATTATTGAGGACAAAGTTAATTAAATAGACACTATACGTGACCTGGGAGGTCTGTTTGAGCCACACTTAGACCGCATAACTAAAAAGCGTCCAAAATGCTGGGTTTTGTCATAAGTCAGGGTAATGGTTTTCTTCTAAAGTAAAACAAAAATCTGTAGCGATGCGAGTATACTTAGTTTGGTGTAGCATATAGTGTGTTGTGGCGGCTGCACTAAGCTACGAATAGTTTGCGTCTAGAACACGTTGGAATACGCTTCGTTTGTCATATAACTCTTTCTGGTTGCAAAGTTAAAAAGCTTTGCCAACAGAAAAAATCCATAAAACAAAAAGAAAACATCCTTTCAAAAATAGATTGAAGTTCGCCAACATACACACTTTAGAAGAACGATGATGTTTAATATAAACAACGCAATGTTTGTTTAAACCTAACATTAAAAAAAAAACAAGTTTCTTACAATAATTTAAAATGACTAACTAACTAAATATACAAATAAATACAAAAAATCCTCTTGTTTTTTGGTCACTTAGGCGAAAAAGTACACGTCCGCATTGCTGTCATGCGGAAACGTGCCCTGGAGCCTGGCAGCTTTGCCACATTGAATGGCAATGCTAATTCTTTGGCCAAGGAACGAGCCAGCCCTCTGGTCAAAAATAGATTGAATTTCTCCAACAGACACACTTTAGAACAAGGAGGATGTTTTAACGACTCAATGTTTGTATGTTACATAAAAAAACAATCTCCATAAAAAAATAGGTTCTCCAACATACACAGTTTAGAAGAACGATGATGTATAAACGACGCAATGTTTGTATGTTAAATTTTTAAAGGAATAATTAATTCACTCTCCTTGACTCAAGACTTCCGCGTAGACCTATCACTCTACCTTGTCCTCCACACAGAAGAACAATGAAGGGATCTAGGTAACTCTCCTTCAGCTTGGTTTTGCAAGATTTTAAATAGTTATAGGTAGCCATCTAATCGATTTACACTTTGATACCCTAATTAAGCAGATAGCTAAAATTCTTAACTGTTTGTCTGTTTTACTGTGAAGCCTTTATGAGCTACATTTAGCATATAGTTACTACTATATATATATACAGGGTTAGTTTTCAAAGACCAGCCAAATTTAAGGATGTGGTACAGACCATCAAACTGAACAACTCTCTCCATGGGACCAATATCATCATCGCGAAAAATTTATAAACTGTCCCATACAAAACTTCAATACCTACTCGACCCAAATGTATAGGACCGCTGATTTTTTTTTTCGCGATTACGATATTGGTCCCAAGGAGAAAATTGTTCAGTCTGATGGTCTATACCACACCCTTAAATTTGGCTGGTCTTTGAAAAATAACCCTGTATATATATATATCTATAGTATTAAGTTTGCTTGTACATTTGTCATGAACCCAAGTTGTCAATTCACATAATTTAATTTTGGTCATGTGGTGTTTACAGTAATTTGATGTAGATACTATATTAGTTAAGTTTAAATTTTATGTTTTTAAAGATATAAGTAGTCTAAGAAGTTGTTAGTAAAACTAATAAAAAAAAAACAAATAAATTCGTATTTGAAAATTAAACTGAAAAGCGAAAAATAAAAGAAAGTTTTTAACAAAAAATTACCGTGACGAATAAATAAACCTTTTAGTCTAACTAAACTCCTAAATTAATGTAAATTACAAATTTTGAGTTGGCGCCAAACAAACATAAAGGCGCCAAGTAACAACTGAATTGATCTTCGTTAATTAAGCTGCGTTGATTGTTTGTTTGGCGCCGACTTAAAATTTGTAATTTCCATTAATTTAGGAGTTTAGTTAGACTAAAACGTTTATTTTTTGCTTCTCAGTTTATTTTTCTTGACAAATTTCCTTCAAAACCTCCCAAATATCCTATCACCACATAGTTTCGTATCCCTCTCCGCAAATCCAACCTTGGTCTCAACGCTCCCTTGCTCGGAATGTGCAGAAATTACAACAGTCTTTGCAAATCGCCAGAAACTGATTTACACGGTATACCAGTCAACAAGTTTAGAAGATCAGTCTCTGACGTTAAAAATAATTGATCAATTAATAAATATTTTTTGTAAATTCAATTTCAATGTAGGTAGGTGGTCAACCTATAAATCCATTTTCATAAACCATAGATAATCATCACAATACACTCATAAATCTTATGACACTTATCATCGTTATTATCATGTTCTTAAGTGTAGGTATTGCAATTATCTAAGTGTTTAGGTAGATACTTAGGTAGATATTTTGTATTCACATTGTTTCTTTTTTGTATTTTCTTATTATGTTTTCTCAAATAATTACTTTTTTGTCTTTATTGTATACATACCAGCACATTTTTTTTTCTTTTATTTCTTTGTATGAAGGTACAAGTATGTTGGTGTACCTACCAAATAAATAAATTAAACTAAAACAAAAATATTGTAATGTAAGTATAGCAACCATAGTTAAGCTAACTGTACGTTTTGGGTGACCGTAAGTACAGTAGCCTTCGCTAGTTAGTTTATTAAATAAATGCATAAAGTAGAGATGTTTCTTTATTGTCTCGCTGGTGGTGGCGTGTGTGTTGGATCATTAAGTTCCCTTCAAAATGGTTGAGCTGAATGGTGCTGATCTATGCGTCATGTTCGTGAACGGGCGCCGTCAGTGGGGACTGGTCATTTCTTGGCTGCCACGGCTTATTTTAATTTAATTTAATATTTGAATTGCTTTTGTCTTTTTATTACGGACGCTTTTAACGTTCTGCATCGTTCTCACATGCATAATTTCAACATGAACGATGTAATCAATATTTTGTAACCATTTTTTGATTTAAAAGAGTGTCCATGGAGTTTCTTGCCCGTTCTTCTCCATAGGTACCTACTACGCTTTGGAATGGGTAACTAGCTTCATCTTTCTGACTGACCGACCCCTTGACAATTCAAAAGTGCCTGTAATTGGTTTATTTGAAATAAATGCTTTGAGTTTGAGTTTGAGTTTGTTATTGACTCTCGTCTGACACTTGTGACACTCTCGCCTGACACTCGTGACCTCTTATGACACTCTCATTGACACTTGTGACAATCTCGCCTCATACTCGTGACGTTCGTAACACTCTCGTCTCGTGACACTCTCGTCGACACTCATGACTCTCTCATCGACACTCGTGACACTCTCATCGACACTCGTGACACTCTCATCGACACTCGTGACACTCTCATCGACACTCGTGACACTCACATTGACACTTGTGACAATCTCGCCTGACACTCGTGACGCTCGTTACACTCTCGTCGACACTCGCGATACTCTCGTGACACACTCGTTCTCATTTGTGACACTATCCTGAAGGTTCTACTACTAGGACTATTTCTGAAGGTGCTACTGCCACTGCAGTTCTTTGAATTGCTGCGAATCTTATGTTTTTTGCTTCGAATTGCTGCGAATGATAAGCAAAACCACATACTACAACAGTAAAGCCGTTGCCAACGTATTGTATACGTTTATATAATTATGTAATCGCGTACTCTTTTTTTACGACAAATAATGCGGTCCAGCCTGTAAGGCGTTATTAGTTAATATGGAGTAATGTCAGAGCAATGAGCATAGCAGCGGGGCACCGTGCGTCATACCAGCCGTATTCTTTATCCTAAGAAAAAATATTATATTCTAGAGCCGCTACTAGGTTGCATAGTTGTACTTGTGTAGTTGACTGTAGATGATTCACATGGAGATGCCTCGTGTTCCAACAGCACAATTATACAGCTCCCGGTTGTCATAAGGTTGCCAGGTTGTTATCATACAATTTTGGCGTATCTGGATAAGTGGGTTGGCTTCCGACTAAGGGCCCGTTGTTTGATCACTAGTCAAACATACTAATAGTTAACATGCGTTAGTTAAACTAACAGTTAGTTAAAAATGACATAAGTATGTTGTTTGACAAATGGTTAAGCTAACTATACTTAAAAAAAAATACAATTTGCTGTGAAAGTTAACCATGCGTAGACAGACTAGTTAAACTTTAACTATGGTCAAGTGATGAATTGTTAAATTGACTATTGGTTACTTTTAACTATGTATCAAACAACGGGCCCTGTCCTTTTCAAAGTTAAAGTCAAATCATTTATTTTAAATTGGCACATAAAAGCCACTTTTAAACGTCAAAATTTACAAGAAAATAGAATTGATTCTAGTTGCCCCTTCCAAAAGGTAGTTAGTTTCTTACGGAGAACAAACAATTCTGAGTCTTTTTTTTAGGTTTTTAATTTGGTACCTAGTGTAATTACAATTAGTTAGTTGTTTTATACAGGCTGGCACATGTTTCTAGTTCAGCACATGATTCTAGACCCCTATCCTAGATATACTTCGTCGGTTATCAAAAAAAACAGCTGTTTCATAGAAAAGTGCAATACCTACGTGGTCAAAATTCATGGAACTGCATATTTTTTTTAATAACCTTTCAAAAGTTTCAACGCAGTGGGGTTCAGAATCATTATACCGAATGCATGGCTGCAACTGCCACCTTGTTTATTGTATAATTATAACAAAGATTTCAACAAAGATTGGAGTTTACTAGTTGATCTCGCTAAGATTAAATAGAGGTATCCCATTGGATACCTCTATTTAATCTTAGCGAGATTAACTACCAACCATATCCCAAATGCCCTTTTCAGGCATTCCTGAAAAGGGCTTTTGGGATATGGTTACAACGAAATGCCTGCGGCAACATGTTGCGTCATGAATCCCCACAGACATGGATTAATAAATAGACTATATGGACCTCGGATATCCTTTGATATCAGTTCTGTGTCGGCAGCGGCACGTTGTATCACTTGCATCGCGTGGCAATCAGCAGACAGTTGGACAGTTTCGGCCTTGGCCGCTAACTCATTAATATTTCATAAAAAAATATTTCAATTAGAAATGATAATTATTGTTCTTGGCTCCCGTATTTCATTGAAATCGACAACTTATCTAGACCACGGTTAGCTACTTAGAAATAACTTAATTAACTTATTAACAGAGACTTAAAACTGCTTGAGACGATTGTTTGTCATGAAACATTGGACAGCCGTGACGTGATTACAAGCGAAAAAAAGAGCAGCGCTACAGAATACATAAATCAAAATACAACCTATTTGATTTGCAAACCTAATTACACTAAATGTTTCTAAATAGGGAACGCATTAACTGTTTAATGAAACAGCAATTAAATCCTTATTTTTGTTAGTAATTCGTCGTATTTACTTAACTTTTTCCGTGTCACAAAAATCGCCCATAGGCGCTAACAAGGTGAAATTAAAAGCAAAAGCACCCAAACGTCGGGCAAGTGGTCGTCACGCCGCGTGCGCCGCTCTGCGACATTTCACGGATAATTCGGCGGGAAACGCGGAAACGCAGCTGTGAGGCTGTGGCCTCGCGGCTTCCGCGCTTCACACAAAAACACCTCCACCATCCCATCCTAGGAATCATGGATAATTCACAATGGATGGGTAATTGTGTACCTCGGAGACCAAATTTAACCGCAGCCAGTCACGGAGCGTACATCTGACAGTAAACACTAATTCAAGTGTGGGCGGTTTTCGAGAACGATCTTAAGCTTTTTTGCAGGAACTGCTAAATTTCAAATGTATTTTTAAATATTGCGTTCTGGCATTATACATGCAGTCACTATGTACTATCAGTTCTACAGTTCCTCTCACACTTTCAAGAATAGCTCATACAGCTATATTCATTTGTAGTTGAAAATATTATATCCACATTTTCAGTCGAGAAATTTGTGGATCTTACACAACAGCGAAGTCGCGTACCTAGATAACAGACACTAAAACACTAATTTCATTATAACCAATCAAATGCCATGCAGCACATGACGATATTACAAGGAAATCCGTAAGGTAAGTGAAGAAGAAACCCATTTCCTAGGCCCCAACCGGAAGGTGAGGACCACCTCACCAAGGCTGTCACTAAACACTTAGATGCAACTCTTTTAATACCAGAAGTACTAAATGATGAACTAGTACAAGAAGTCAGTAAACGAACACTGTGTCAAGGCCTTACTATGTATAGTCTTAAATCCTTTTTAGGATGGTTTTAATAATGCGCAGATTAACATTCTTTACTTCTCAGATATTACTAATGAAAGAAGTTCTCAAATCGGTCTAATATTTCAATCTTCGTCATCCATGAACTAAAGTGTTAGTAAGGATTTAAGGATTTCGTAGCATACATTTCGGGATGGATTGCGAAAAGTAAAGTCGATCAATCCGTTCTGTTGCGTGGTGCTTTAACTAGACTGTTTCACAAAGGTCGATGAACCCAACAGTAATGTATTCCATTATTTCTTGGTGTCGGTGTTGTACATCAGTTAGTAAAAACCGAGTTTTTTATACGATTCTATAAATAAAGTTGTGACATTGTTTTGGGTACCAATATAAGGATTCACGGGAATCGGAATGAATTCCAAATATGAGATACATTTAAAAATAAATACTTGAATACAATATTATTTTTGAATATTTGTACACCATAAGTTGTGGTAGAATGTATAGAACCTAAAAAAATATTAACACCATACTATGTAAAACTACATTCTTACAAATAAATAAATTCAAATTCTTATGAACCCGTTGATTTACGTAACGAACCCAGCAGGCGGTGCCCTTGGCCGCTACAGCAAGATAAGCAAGCGGTCGCGGAAACTGAAATCCCCCAATACACAGCTCTTGCTGCACAATCATAATTAAACTTAAACAAAGCGCTGCAAGCGCTGTAAATATGTGCAACCCTACTTAGACCGAGATCTATAAACATTACTTAGCACGTACTTACTTTTGCTAAGCATTATTCCTGTCACAGTCGCACAACTGTCAAATTACAAGTGTAAAATAGAGACGAAAGCATATCTAAGTCCAAGCACGTACTAAATAACGTTTATACATCTCGCCGTCAGACTTCGCTATCTATACTTGGTGGATGTAAGTATAAACATCGGTTCCCATGACTGCAGTGCACTAAAGCAACAATGTAAACGGAAGGGGGGAGTCCGATTCCCAAGTCAAGTTCTTGAAGTTTAGCAGTAAATATATACTCGTACTAAATCTAAAGACGAGAGAGTCGTATCAAAATTTTCCAAAATTTTCCATAACAACTAGAATTGATAGAAATAGGAATGATATCGTAAGGTCATCTGACCATATATGGTGATACTAATTAAGTAGTGCAGAAATTGACGAGGGACTGTTAACAAAAATGTGTATGGCAGATAGGAGGATCTCTAAGTGCGCTTAACAGATTTTTATTATTCGAACTGGCTTATTTGTTAACCGAGCATTCCATCTGGTTATCTCTGCCTATACTTTTATCGAACGTAAGCACAAGGTACGTTAACCATTTTGTACATAAAACAGCAACATTACCGCAAGTACTAATCTCGAAAACTCAGCCATGGAATTAGTAAGTACTATCAGCTCAGTCATCTATCAACCACAAAACCGCGCCGACGTAGACCAGTATCTTTGTTTGTGACATAATGCTCTCAGCTGACTGCACGCCGTGACCTTGACCGTAAGCTCGCGCTTGCAGTATGCAGAGGACGCGCAACATCGAGAGCGACGCACGAACTACTACCATGGTAAGTAACAGTGAGACAGATGCTGTACATCTTTAGAAATCTGTTGATAATATATAATTAAGTACAGGAATTAGGGAATACCAAAGTGAAATGATTAACAAGTAAAAACATAAGAAGGAGAGGCTTTTTCATCCAGGTTCCACCATCGCCAGGCGTGATGTGACTGCTATTGAGCTGACAGCTACCTACATGTAATCTATTTCAAGAAATATTTGGTACTGCTACCACATTCATAGCCCCTAAACTGTGATTTTCGAAATCTCAGCTTCTTCTTGCAGTCTATAGACTGAACTACGGTTTGAATTATGGTGCATACAATATTTTGGTGGTTCTTGTAGTACCTTCATCCTACCTTTTGTTCAATGTGTCTTCTTTATTAGTTAATGTCCCATGAACTTCTAGTGTCATCTGAACTTCGCACGTCTCAGCATGGGAGCAAAAAAACAGCAGCATTGGATGCGCACGCGCCAGTCACTACAGTACGACCGCGTCGCCTGCATGGCACCTGCAACCAGTCGTGCGTGCTCGCAGTCGCAACCAGTCGCGGTTTCTCGCAGTCGGGACGAAGGTCGGTGATCGAGTTGCTGTAGTGTGGAGTGTGTTTCTGTGTCAATTCGTTCAAGTTGGTGAGTAAACAACGTGTTTAGTTTTTTTCATATCTCTGACATTTTTCCGTCGTAAGCCTAAATGTCTACCTAATCTTAATTGTTTGATTCCTATAGAAATTTAGTTTAGATACCTATTTGTACCACCTTATCAGACAGCTGAATACATCATCTTAAATTTGAATAGGCAAAGAACTCACCCACGGCAGCTTCTTTCAACAATAATTCCAATTCGATCTTTGATAATAATTAAATAATTACGTACGATGACGTATTATTAAAGTACGAATCAAATGTGTCAATCGTACCTACCATCAGTCTGCGGTGTTGAGACCACGTACGAATGGGGGTGATAAGTGTGTGACAACAACACTGTGGTGGGCAGTGGATCACGTAGGCGTAGTGCAGCAGATCTTTTCCATAAAAATCTTACCGTGTAGACTCAAGGTGAAGTGACGTGTCAATCAGATGAAATGACAGCTCACTTCACAGCTTCACATAAGTCTTCACGGTGATTTTTTTACAGAATAGACCGGCAGGTAACCGTTATTCAAGGGAAGCACTGCGAGTGCTGATTTAAATATGGGCAGGAATATATAGTCTAGGGTTCAGTCTAGAATGTTATGGGAAGCTGGGTGCTAAGCTGATAGCGTTATTAATTGACGATGTACGATTAACCAATCACCAAAACGTACGAATAACATTTTCCTGCAGCTCTTTTAAGACACCCTCAGTACCATCCTGAAACAACTAATTCTGATTATGAAGATCCCTTGATAGATGTATGGCTGACACGCAGTCAATGCATGAAATCTTTAGTTGGAAGTCTCTGTCATAGGTTATCGTCTAAAATTCCATAATTATTATGAAAACAAGACAATACATGTATGCTCCAATGTATTCCAAGATCAAAACACTTCATAAAATAGAGCGGCAGCGGCTACCATGTTAAAAGTAAACAGTGTTTAATAAAGAATGTGGAAAGAAATGCCAAGTACAGTGAGTGTCCGGCAAGCTGACCCGAGTCGTACGGTGCCAAGTTGAACCAGCCACAGATAAATAATATAAATTACTGTGCACTTGTGTTTCTAGGTTTTACAATTCAATCGGACTGTGTATGGAGCTTCATGGTCCTTCCGTCACAGCCGTGATCCCTGGCTGTAGATATGTCGGAGTCTATTTTGGGAAAGATGATTATTATTTTTATTACTTGATAGAAAAATGGTTTCCTTTTCTTTCTTTGATCAATGTCTTCTAACTCTCAATGATAAATTATATTTATTTCTGTAACTTGGTTTAAATAAACACTTTTTTTAGTCAAAACGAAATTAGTAACAATATTTTAAATCAGGTCGGTGAGAAAGTGAAATGTTTTGGTTATGTAACGTTCTGGATACATTCTGGCATATATGGTTGGTTACTGTCTACACTTTCTAATCAAACATAACATAACATAACATCACGCCTGTATTCCTCGAAGGGTTAGGCAGAGGTGTACCTATAGCACACCCACATTTCGCCAGTTATGTTTAAGTCCCATGTAATAGGGGGCGAGCCTATTGCCATCAACCGGGCATAAAAAATCAGACTCTGGGCTGCTACCGAGAAATTCCAGATGGAAAAACCCAATAACACTTTGGCCGACCCGGGAATCGGATCCAGGACCTCATGCTCAGCAGTAGCGCCTGCGACCACTAGACCAACGAGGCACACAAATCAAAGAATCGAGGTTTAATCAAAGAATAGTATTATTCTCTTAGAATAGGACTAAGTTGTGTTTTAAAATAAATTCAATCACACAATCCAATCTGACTCCTGGATATACAAACTTTGAAGTAGCATAGTGCAGTTATGTTTCATATTAGAATCCATATTTACGATCACTTCATTTCATCCTCCATTTTTTGTCACCACTTCGTTCTATCGTGTCCTCGGCTTAGTCTGACCAGTTAAACCTAAGGTCTTATGAATCTTGACCTTACTACATAGTCTAGATCTTCCATGATCTAAAGGACAAGCACAGTTTTGAAACCGGCGCCAATTAATTAAATTAACTAATTAGTATTATTGACTTTAATTATCTATTTTTAACCAGACTAGTTTTTGCGGCAACCACTGCTCACTGCTCGTCAGGCCCGCAGCAAGGCCGGAGGGCAGGGCTGCCAGGCAGTAATGATATGTCTTTAAAATGATATGCACGGGTCGTTTTTCTACAGAATTTGGATAAACTAGCTACTCTTCTCGTCACTTCCTGTGGATGCTCGCAAAGGTGTGATTTAGGAGCTCTAGTCTACTTAAAAGTTGAGAGACATTTTCATCGACTTATGTCTCGATGGATACGTCCCAATTTCCGCAATAATCGGAAAAATAAATAGAATCTCGCTTGTTGCTACAAAGATCATCGAGTGGTCGCTATGGATCGTGTACTAATATTTCTTTACAAACTTCAAAATCGGTAACTATTAATGTTTTTTAGGTCCAGACAGGCTTGGTAACTTTGTCGGTCCTCGAACGCAGACACCAGCTCATGAGACAGACTCACTATAATAACTGCATAACTTGACTAAAGGTCGCTCAGTAGACCCTAAACACGACTCGATGGCTCTCGCCGCCGTCAGCGTCGCCAACAGGCTACCAGTCCTAAACAATTCACCGGACGTCAGTGTATTTTAGAGACCATTTTTCGAACGTCACCTTTTAATAGAAATATAGATGTAAGAATAGTAACTCTCGAGTGCCAAATGCTTAAGGAAATAGTTATTTTTTTAGATCTCATAAATTTTCGTCTAAATAAAGTTTAAATAAATCTACACCAAAAAGTAATTGCAATTAAAAATAATTAATTGGATAGTTTAAAATTGTATTTTATGCTTCATTTTATAGAGCTTTAATGAAACGCGTAAGTCGCTTAGAGCCAGAGAAATCTTAGAGCGAAAGAAAAATGACACTAAAGTTGATGTAACTTTTTTTAGTGATACTGTTTATGTGGCATGGGAAGGGGTCCGTGTATTCCCGTTCGTCCCCCCGCCTTCGTCCACCTAGTGGGACGTACGGGAATTTACAAAAATAATATTAAATTTGTTCCCGATCATCCCCCTCGGGATTTTAAAGGGACGAACGGGAATATTTTCTTAGACTAGTGCCATTCGTCCCATCGATTCACCAACAAGAGAGGAGATCTGACCGGCTCAGGACCAGTTTTTGCAAAATTATACAAAAAAAAGTTCGTTTCTAAATTATATTATACGTTACATATACATTTTGAAAATTTTAGTAACTGTAAATTATACTAATTTAATATAAAGTCCAAATAAATGGTGTTAATTCACTTGGTATAAAAGTAACAATGGGTATTCCACAAGGCTCAATATTAGGTCCTTTCTTCTTTTTAGTATATAATATATTAACGATCAACCCCATTTATTAAAAAACCAACCACAAATGGTGTTATTTGCTGACGATTCTTCCTTAATTTTTAAGATAAATAGACGTGCATCAAATCTTGACGCCCTACTGCAGGTACAAAATTGGTTCACTGCTAATAATTTAGTATTAAATGCATAAGATTTGCTATACCGAATGTTAAAAGAAGTGATTGTGATATAGTATTGAATTAAGAGAAACTAGAATTCGTCGATAAAACTGTTTTCCTGGGGATCACACTTGAGTCAAAGCTGCAATGGGGACCTCATTTAACATCTCTTGCAGGACGACTAAGTTCAGCAGCATATGCTGTGAGAAAAAACCGTCTATTTCAGTTACTTTCATAGTATCATGTCTTACGGTATTTTACTATGGGGACGGGCTGAGATATCGAGTCTATTTTTGTTCTGCAGAAAAGTGCCATCAGAGCAATATATTGCCTCCGCAGGCGTAAAAATATTAACATCATGACGGTACCTTGTCAATATATCTATGAAAACATCATGTACTTAAGGAAAAATATGAAGACTTTCAGTAAAAGAGGTGAATGAAACAACTATAGGACTAGAAGTAGGGACCAACCAGGTTTCAGGCTGGCTAAAGTAAACTTTTCCTTCATGGGGTACTGTTTAAAATGTTACAATAAAATACCTCCCCACATACTCCAACTGAATGAAACGAAATTTAAATCTTGTATAAAATGCACACTATGTGGCCAAGCATATTATAAGTTGGGGTATTACATCGCTGACAAAGATGCTTGGCTCAACGCTGATCCTGCTCCACAGGGGCGTACGAACTAATTGATTAGCATTCGAAAATATTGTTGGAGCTGCTGAAGATTGTAGAAACTATATTTGCATTATATAAATTCAATCTCTTTGTAATGTATAATTGCATAGCACATGTGTGAGCACTATGTATCTACTATAAAGTTACCATTTGCTGGGATCGTCTTTCATTGACTTGAATGTGCCCTGGCAGCTGAGAGTATGTCATGCTCACTTAAATGTCTCGCTGGTGGTGGCGTGTGTGTTGGATTATTAAGTTCTCTTCAAAATGATTGAGCTGAATCGTGCTGATCCATGCGTCATATTCGTGAACGGCGGCCGTCAGTAGGGACTGGTCATCTCTTAGCTGCCCCGACTTATTTTAATTTGAATTGTTTTTTATTTTTGGTCGTTTTTATTACGGACGCTTTTCACGTGCATGTCTTTGTACATCGTTCTCACATGCATAATTTCAACATGAATGATGTAACCACGGATATCGAGGGATATGGCTTGGAGGCGTTGCATATGTCGCCTCTGTTCGGTCAAACTGACCCTAAATACGCGCGACGGCAGTGAGCACCCTTTAGTCATATGTTTGCATCGGAACGTGTAGTGTGATTTCGTATTTTTACGAAATGCCGAAATTTTCCGTCCTTATTTGCAAAATCGCACAATTACAACAAACCTTAGGACAAGTGGCTTGTCTTACCACTGATACGTAAAAAATCACTGCATTAATTATAATATTTAAGTATTTTACAAATTATCTAGTTGTGAAATATTTTTGACATGCGACAACCTTTGCCAAATAAGTAATGACTGACGCATGTCAAAACGATGCATTAGTGGCGCGCAGCTCTGAGATATGGATATCGATAATTTTTTGTTGCTCTAATAAGAAAATAAGAAATTTCTAATAAGAAATTATATAGGTATTAAGAATCTGTTATACAAGAATTAATACATTTTATTTCAGTTTCCCGAAAGATCCAGAAATTAAACATAAATGGGTAGATGCAAAATGCAGGAAAACTAATTAGTTTCCCTCATAAAATTTCAAGTGAATTCAAAGTTTATAAGGACGTTGCTAGTCCCAAAATTTCTTATACACTAAATATTTTCTCATCAACTGATTTTCACCAGTTTGAGCAAAACTCGATGGATAATCATAATATCCCAGTAACAAAATGTGTAATGGAAGAACATATTGATATTTGCTTACATTTTTTGGTTAAGAATGTAACACCTAAATTATGAAAGCGGCAGATAAATAATAGGTCTTTACCTATGAAATTGCCGTTTTGTATGAAAAAATTTAAACGAATTTTTTTCATGAATTTTTTATTTGTATTAATCGAAGTAATCACCCATGCAATCAATGCATCTTTGCCATCGCAGTGGCAGTTTATTGATGCCCTTCTTAAAGAAATCAGCTGGACGGGAGGCAACAAATTCTTCAAAGGCATTTTGTACTGCCTCTCGGGTATTAAATTTTTTTCCCGCCAAGAAGTTATCCAAATTCTGGAAAAAGTAGTAGTCTGTAGGCGCAAGGTCTGGTGAGTAGGGCGGATGACGGAGAGCTTCCAACCCCAGTTCTTGCAACTTGGAGACCGTCTGCTGTGCAGTATGAGGTCGCGCGTTGTCGTGCAGGAGCAGCGGAGACGAGCGATTGACCAATGCTGGTTGGAGATGCGCCAGCTTCTCCATCATTGTGTTCAGTTCTTCACAGTACACATCTGCAGTAATGCTCACCCCGTTTGGTAAGAAGCTGTGATGAATCACACCGGCGCTAGACCACCAAACAGTGACCATCACTTTTCTAGGGGTAAGTTTTCGTTTAGGGCATTGTTTAGGTGCTGAACCAGGATCCAACCAACTTGCTGAGCGCTTACGGTTATCAAACAGAATCCATTTTTCATCGCAGGTAACAATGCGGTTCAAAATTCCTTCATTTGTGTGTCTGTTGAGCAGTGCAAGGCACGTCTCGACGCGTACTTCGCGCTGGCGATCATTGAGTTCGTGGGGCACCCATTTGTCAAGCTTTTTTACCTTGCCAATTTGACGCAAATGGACCAATATTGTTTTGACGCTAACGTCGAAAGCTGCTGCTAATTCAGCCGTAGATTGTGTATCATCAGCTTCCACAATCGCCTTTAATTCGTCATTGTCGACCAAAGTCTTCGGACGACCGCGAGGTTCATTTTTCAGGTCGAAATTTCCAGAACGGAAGCGAGCAAACCAATAACAGGTGGTGCGTTGGTTTGTAGTGTTAGCTCCGTAAACGTCGTTGATGTTGCGTGCCGCTTGTGCCGCGTTGCTGCCACGACGGTACTCATATTCCATAATTACTCGAATTTTTAACGTATCCATGATGACGAAAAAGATTGAAATGCGATGAAAATGTAACACTAATCAATAAAGAAATGACTACTTTTAGAAAAAAAAATCCATGTTTTTAAAATAAAATTAATTTGAAATTAGAATTCTTAGCCAAACAAAAATTATTTTGATTTGAAATGGCCAGTACTGCAGAACGGCAATTTCATAGGTAAAGACCTAATACCTATTTGAATTGTTGTTTTATGTGCGATAGTTGAACAGTTTTAATTTTAAGTAAGAGAGAAACCGAAGAAATTGATTTACTTAAATGTCATTTGCAAACGAAAATATTATATTTTTACTTGATTTGTTTTTATTGGTGTTTTAATATTCCACATCGAAAAGCAGAAAAAAAATGGTTATCAGTAAAGGCGGTTTACGGACGATAATTTTACGTGATAACGTCATCGGCTCAGGCGGAACGTGACAATGAGTCATGCTTTTTTGTGCGTGCAGCCGGCGTTCATCGATTAATAAGACGTTATCACGTCAATAAACGATACAAAATACGTCCCAAAAACACCTCTTTTTGCAGTTGGTTTTCATCATTTTTTTTTTATCGATCACATATTTATACCAACCCCTCTTCCCTAGTTGATGCTAGAGTTGCATGTGTGCATTCAGTGACTGCATATATACTTTCTAGGGCCCGCCCCTTTTGAGCATATGTACAATAAAATAGTACATAAGTGTTACGCATATTTTCTTGTTTGTGTGCGAAAAAAGCATCATGTGTGCCGTATCTATTTCTTTTGTTTATGTGTGAGTTTCAGGAGTGGGGAAAAGGTGGCGACCATGGACCTAATATACAATCTGGACGGAGGTCTCGTACCAAAAAAACGAGCAGAGAGAGATAATGGATACCGAGGCTGTTTATCTCTTTCTAATAGGGTGACCAAACATTTTTATAACAGACAGGAAAGTTCGTTTTTAAAGAGATAATTTGTGTCCGGTTGATACTAAGTGATTTCAAATTATTGTTTTGTAGCGGTATCTACACCGCCACATGCGAGCTACACGTCACACTGACGTCACGCAAGCAGAGTTTACCGCGCGACTAGCATATATACAACGTCCCGACATCGACCGTCGGGCAGTTGCCCACCAGACACAACACCCGTCTGGTCGGAGGATCCTCCCTTTTCTATGGAGGTATGAGTGAGCTTTACACCCTGTTCTTCATACCTCTATACCTATAGTTTGTAACTTACAAACATCATCATCATCATCTCATTTCAATATTTTTGTAATAAATTATTATATTGATGTGATGTTATTATATTGATGTTCAAATAGTGAAATAATAATTTATGAAAAAAAAGAGAAAATGAAACCTTTAAAAACTATACAATATCGGAAAAGACTTTTTCTCGAAAGCTGATTATTTGAAACTGACATTGTTGTATACTATATATTATATAGTCCTCCTTATCGATTTCGATAACGGCGACCCTTTGAAATTATTATTTCCTAGCGTGTGCCTGTTGTATACTATGTCAGTGTTGAATCGTGCATGTACCCATGTTTTAAAAAAGAAGTTATGATACCTAAACTACAATATTGTTGAGGAGACACATGTCTTGTGTCAAATCATCAAATATGATCACGTATACGTGATTTATGATGAAGTAGGCAAGCTATTTAAATGAAGCAAAGGGAAATAAAACTAAGTGTGTGTGACAAGTTTTTCAAACTCGAAGCAATATTTCAAATATTTCAAATAAGTAAACCAATTACCAATAAACCAATAGAAATCTGCCGGCTTGAAATGAAGGCTGCACACAACAGAATTTTTGGTAATTGTTTGTGATTCGGGAATTATACATCCAACCATTTTTTCTTCATTTCTCTTTTTGATGGAAAGCTGTAACCAACATAAAAATAATGCTATTTCAATCATGTGATACATAGGTACAAATTGTATTTATTATACGCATTATATAAATAGTTTTAATCAGAAATAGACTAAAGCGTTGGTTTCTTCCGTCTACAAAACTTCTAGAGCATGGTCATACTACTTATTGTTATTAAGCAAAATCTTTGTAATTCCTTACCAATGAATGAAATGCCACAACCAGCATACGATTCACTTTTACATGTCTTGATACAAGACTTTTTCACCATTTTCACCATAAAAATGACAAAAGAACCGTAGCTAAAAGTTTAAATGCGATGCGTCTTCACAAAATAACAGAAAAAGTCATTCGCATGTTAGATTTTAGTTACAAGAGTAATTTTATGATAACTACCAAACAATTATTATTTTGTTTATTTTATTTAAATTAAATTATTTACTACTATGTACAGATTGTAATGTAAACCTTTATATAAAATTATTTAAAACTAATCTAAAAGCTAAAAATATTTATACGTTACCTACGTATAAATATTTTTAGCTTTTAGATTAGTTACTTTACTTGCAATTGGTGAAATATTTTTTACCATCTATAACATTTTTATTTTCTAACAATTGAGAAAAAGGGACAAACAGCCTCGGCTTGACTCGCCACAATTGCGGCGGTAAGTCTTTGAGGAGTGGCTTGAGAGGCGCCACGGCGTCCTCACCTTCCGCCTGACGCAGGTCCTCACCGGACATGGTTGTTTCGGGAGGTTCCTGTTTAGGATAAGGCGGGAGGAAACGCCCGGGTGTTGGCATTGTGTGGATCGACCGGAGGGCACGGTGGAGCATACGGTGGAGGTCTGCCCAGCTTGGGCGGAGCACCGCCGTGTCCTCGTGGCGGCGATCGGCGGCGGCGATCTCTCGCGTCCGGCCCTGGTACAGGCCATGGTACGGAGTGAGAGGGAATGGGAAGCCGTCACCTCCTTCTGTGAAGCAGTAATGCTCGCGAAGGAGGAGGCGGAGCGCGTGATAGTGCGGCAATCGTTGCGCCCTCACGCCCCTAGTCGCCGCAGGAGGAGACACCCTGGGCGTCGGGAGTCAATTGCCGACTCCCGGCCACCGTAGGCGCGGGCTTGCGGACGGCGAGCTATGGGTAGCTCGCCGTCCGGTAAGGACCAGGCCCGGGTCGACGGCGCGTCGTGTTGCACGCGCGCCTCAAAGAGATGTCAGCATCATTGAAGGGGTCCGATAGGGCCGATGCCTGCCGGGGTCGCGGATTGTTCGAAAGAGTTACCGTGGCCCTGGCGCACAGGCAACTGAAGGAACACGGGTGGGTTTTAGTCAGTAAGAGTCTGACACGCCTTTCCGCTCCGCCCAGAGCGGGAGAGGTCATTCGATGACTTCCTACACAAAAAAAAAAAAACCCTCGGCTTGAGTATCTCTCTCGGCACGTTTTGCCTCGGCTCAGATAGCCTAACAAAAGTAAACCTAAAATGTATGTAGCAGTTGTGGTTCATTTTTGTATGATACGATTTTTGGAGAGCTCAGTCCAGTTAGTATATTAGGTCCATGGTGGCGACACTTAAACTTGAGCAAGTAGAGAGTGAAGGCATATCTCTCGGATATCTATGGATGTAACCAATTTTTTTTTGTAACGTTATATTGATTTAATAGAGTGTCCATAGAGTTGTTTTGCCCGTTCTTTTCCATAAGTACCTACTACGGTTTGGAATGGGCAACTGGCTTAATTTTTCTGACAGACCGACGACCCCTTGAAAATTTTAAAGTGCCTGTAAGTAATTGGTTTATTTGAAATAAATGCTTTTGAGATGAGTTGAGTTATTAATTCAAATGTGCATTATAGGAAATGGTCATTAAATCATATAAAATTAGGTAAAGTTAAATTATATCAATAATTCATTATATCACTTCATCGTTATATTAAAAAAGTACAGTGGCCCCCCGGTAATCCGGGCCCTGTCTAATCGGGCAAAAAATCAAAATCAAAATATTTAATTTCACGTAAACCAACATGGGCATGAATGAAACGTCAGAAGCTAGGTGCACGGTTCCAATTGGTTGTTTCCTATGGAGAAGAGCCGGCAAGAAACTCCACGGTTACTCTTTTAAAAATAAGGGGTTTCTACAATGTTTCCAATTACAGTGTTGATAGATATGGGAGGACAGTGTAGGCCTGTCAACAAGTAACAGGTACTCAACAAAATATAAAAATGTCCACAAATCTACAGTCTACAAGTTAGGCCTACAACGTTCTCACATTCACAAAATATAGAAACATCTATATAAAAATAAAAGCCTATTTAGAACAAATGACATGATTTCCATTACAACTGTAACAAATCTGAATCAAAATCCTATCCACAAAAGCCATAAATAAGGAGTAGAAATAAGAATCTGAGGTATATAATGTCAAATAATGAGATTATGTCAAAGAATTAAGTAAAAAGAAACAAAAAACTTCGTAATTTGGGAACAGTTAATAGACATTTACTTAGTGAAGCCGTTAATGTGGTACCAGGGAAGCCACATGTGCAGAAGGAATTATTGCCAAACTTCCTTGTATTCAACGTAGTATATAATAATATAATATGCATTTTTGATAAGTATACGTTTGATGTGCGTTTTGAACTTTCCATCGCTAAGTTCTGTAACTGACTTTGGCAACTTGTTATAAAAGCGGATACTGTTTATGAGAAATGACTTGCTTGTTTTAGTTAATCTAAAGGGCATTACAATTTCATTTTGCTACGTGTATTTATATTATGGAAATCACTTCTTATTTTGAAAAGTACTAAGTTTTTGCGAACATACAAAATACTTTCTAAGATATAAAGAGAAGGCAGAGTTAGTATATCAATTTCTTTGAATTTGTTTTTAAGAGACTCGCGAGGACCTATTTTATAGATCGCCGTACTAGAAATAGGAAAGGGCCAAGAATTGAACCTTGAGGTACGCCCATCTTAACTAAGGACCCAAGGACGTCGCCCCGTTAACGTTTCCTTTTTGCTGCCTGTTTGATAGATAGGAAAGAACAAGATCAGCAGCTTGTCCACGAATTCCGTAGTGGTGTAATTTACAGATCAGTGTATTATGGTCAACACAGTCAAACGCTTTTGAGAGGTCACAGAAAATGCCAATCGCATCCTGGGACTTCTCCCAGGATTCCAATATGTGACTGAAAAGTTTTACTCCCGCGTCAGTCGTCGACCTACCTTTCGTGAAACCAAATTGGCGACTATGTAAAATCCTATTTGAGTTAAATGTGACAACATTTGGTCTAGCATGATTTTTTCATAGATTTTACTCAATGCTGGTAGCACAGATATAGGTCTATAATTAGAGGGATCACCCTTACTACCTGTTTTGAAAATTGGTACTACTTTACTATGTTTCATTAAATTAGGAAACGTACCACTGTCTAAACATTGATTAAATATGCCTGTTAGGACAGGGGCAATTGTGTCAATGATTTCTACAAGAACCTTAACGGAAATCCCCCATAAGTCTTCAGTGTTTTTTTTATGTTAAGACTTTTGAATGCTTTTTTAATTGTGACAATAGAAATGGGCTTGAATTCAAAACTTGGAATGTAATTACTGAAGTTTTCTTTGAGGAGTGATTCAGCTAATATAGATGATGAGGGGAGAGATTTCGTAACCTCTATTGGGATGTTGGTAAAGAAATGCTCTAGTGTCTCAGCAACTTTCAACTTATCTGAAATGGTTTCATTATCAAATTTTAGAGACAATTCATTCTGATCTCGCTGTTTGGTGTTTCCAGTTTCTTTATTAATTACCTGCCACATAGCTTTTATTTTATTATTAGAAATACTAATTTTGTTACTTATTAATTTAGATTTAGCTTGACGGTGCCGGTGCCCCCTGTAATCGGACATGCATATCACTGTTGAATGTAGGAACACAAACATTATTTTGACAAATCTTCAAATGTAAGATAATGCATGATTTTTTGCAAGTTCTTTAGACGTTAATTACGTTTTGACGTAACGTAATTACGTTTTCGTTTTGACGTTAATTTTATAATAAAACGTGGAAGGGGGAAAATGTGTTCGTTAATCTTTTTTTTCAAACTCAAGCTCAATGCATTTATTTAAATTAAACCATTTACAAGCACTTTAAATTATCAAAGAGTCGGTCAGTTAGTCAGAAAGTTGAAGTAGTCCGACACTGCCCTGCAAAACGTTTGTCGGATTACCGAGGGTAGGTACCTACACTGTATATTAAATGAAATTAAGTCATTTGATCATTAGAACTTTTGTTATTATTTCAAACGTTACACACCCTTGAAAAATCACCATTCAAGCACAGTCGACACCAGCTACGCGAAAAACCAGTAGGTTATTTCTACAGGTAAGTGCGATAATGAGCATTGTTTGAAGAAATTAATATTCAAGTAACTTGAGTGTTCAGGAACACGAAGTACAGAACGCCTTTGTTTAGAAACGTCGATTTGGCTAGTTCTAGGTATCGAGAAAAGATATTCTTAACCAACAAAAAAGAAGAATTCAAAATGAATTACTTACATTGATTTAGGAGCTTAGTAAGACTAAAGGTTTTTTTAAGTTTTCACTTTTCAGTTCCTTTTTCTTCGGTTTTTTTTTTATAATAATATTTTCTGTTTTATTTTATCTTCTAAACTGTACAACCTTAAAACACTTTTACCTTTTATTAACTAACTAACACTTATATGGATTCGGTCAAAATTAAATGGATAATAATAAAAATTAATACTAGAGTATGCTAAGATGGTTTGGTCATGTTTAGAGGATGAATGAAGGGCGATTAACAAACGGTATTTACAAGGCAGATGTGAGTGGAAACGCCGGGATGGGACGCCCTAGGAAGAAATATAGTGACCTTATTGGTGATGTTCTTCAGAAAGGTCACGTGCGTAGTACTCACAACCGGCGTGCGTGTATGACCAGACGTATGAACGTAAACGAGGCAAAAGGAGTATGTAAGGATCGTAGCAGGTGGCGTTCTGTAGTTTCTGCCTACCCCCATGGGAAGAAGGCGTGAGTTTATGTATGTATGTACTTATCTACCTTACTTACGACCTAACTGTTTCATGTAAACTAACGCTAAGCACTTACTTTCTTTAAAAACCTATTTAGGACCCAATTATGACTGGCTGCGTGATTCTGTCCATATTCTGTGAATTATCACAACATTCAGTAATGAGTTTTATAGCCAAATTGACGGAAATAATTGTGCCACAATGAAATATAATTAGGTACACAATGTTGGGAGCATTTTTGGGAAGCAATTTACACACGCTTCAGAAATTGCTCTACCTACCGAAATCGCCTGTCGTACAGAATTTGACAGTAATTACGTACCTACAAATTGCCTTATTTCCCGACAATTACTTCTGTGCAATTTTCCGTTCGTGTACCAAAATGAAAATAATCAAATGATTTACTGTTCTGCGATACTTACTGATAAAAATAATAAGGCAGTACTAGTAGGGCATTTGAGTGTACATTTGGCTAAGTTTATCATTGAATGAAACCTATATCACTATGTGGTTGGTTAATTTTAAGCCGAAACAGCTGAGCTCACAAAAGGGCTAACGCCGCGCCGGATTCACATTACTGTGTAGCGTTGTGTCGCGACGCGTTCGTGTTACGATGACATCCCGTGCCAGCACGAGGCGCACGCGCACCGAGTCTGTCGCACGTGACTCGAAGGATGAAATTGCCATACTATGACACAAAAGTACAAGACTACGCGCGACGTTCACAAGTACAGGCTGAACTACTGTTATAAACGATATGCATGCGCCTAGAATTCATAATTGGAGCTCCAAATAGTGAAGCGATCGAAATGGTGGATGGCTTCCAATATTTCCTCACGATGTTTTCCTTCGCTGTATATATGTAGTCACAAAACAAAACAAAGAATATAAAAAATATATATAATACAAAAATATAAGTATACGGTACTCGTAAATGGCACAAAGTAATGTGCTTCTGCCTTGGTTCCAGGTCTGGCCTGGGAGCCTACTCCTTATATCCGTTAACAAAGATACGGGCATGTCTGAAACTAGTTCGATACATCGGAATGAACCCTACTCCCGATTAATTACTTTTGTCGGTCAGGCAAAAACACATCGGGAGTAAGTACAACGGTCAAACCGTGTTGTCACTCATTCTTAGTTCAGGCTCCAGTAATCTTATGTCCGTAGGTGACACGGAGTAGGAGACGCCTTTAACTTCGGCCTAAACTACGGATTTCGTACTTAGAGTGTAAACCCGTTGGTGCCACTAGCTGCTAGGCCACTACTTCACTTTTTTTGTTCCATGTACAGTCGCGGAAATTAATTGTTAAGCAAATTGACAATTACGTCAATTTTCCGTGCTCGTGTTATATTTCACACAACAGTCAAAGAGTTACTGTTGTGATTTGATATAATTATGGACATGTAAATTTGCTTAACAATAATTTCCGTGACTTTATTTATGTGTAAATAAACAATAAATTATGAACAATAACAAATGAATAGCAACATTACAAAATAAATTCCTAATTGGTCACATTACAACAAAATAGGATTAGGAGGAAACAATGCAAACGTCAGGAGATTAGAGTGGGATGTCAATCAATTGTAATTACGATAATTATATAGATACCTGATTGGACACATTGCATATTAAAACAAGAGGAAACCACACAAGTAAACTCTGAGATCTGTAGGGCTGCCTGATTTATTGAGATACAGCTTCAGAAACATACGTTTAGTTCCTATAATGAAAAGTACTTTTAGGTAATGTCGCTAATGGAGGGACGCCCTACAAGCACATAATATATTGATGTTCTTCAAAAAGGTCAGGTGCGAAGTACTCGCAACCAGAGTGCGTTTACGACCAGCGGCAGCGGGGTAATTGCTCAACCACTTGCCCGAACATTTGCCCAAGCCGCGTCCCGCGCCGCGCGCCGCGCGCTGCCGCCGCGAACCGCTCGGCAAATACCGCTAGCGTTGCCGCTGCGTGCGGTGTTTCGTGGCATGATTCATAATTTTTTGTATATTTGTTTTTATCGCTCGCCGCCCCGCGCTAAGCTGCCGCTGATAACGGCAAGGTCGAGGCCAGCCCGTATAGGTATGGCTTTCATTTTGACAGTTCAACAACATTCATTGCGTTATTTACGTTGTTAAGCAGACTAATAGTTCGAACGTATGAAGCAAAGCAATGGATTAGCAATATCCTTCAAAATGCTTCGGATTGTGGTTGATAGTGTGTTACGCAATTAGGGTGGTGATGTATGAACGTAGACGAAGCAGGAGACGTGTGTAAGGATCGCAGCAGGTGGCGTTTTGTAGTTCCCGCCTACCCCCGTGGGAAGAAGGCGTGACTTTATATATGTGTAAATACTTAGTGCGACAGCAAGCCCTTTAGCACCTTAGGCCTGTTCAACGTTGTTTTGCACATGTTGCTAACCTTCCTATGGCAGGCTAGATCATTCTCCGACCACAAAGTCATCTAATCGCCAGGCACGGACAAATAGCAATAAGTACAACTTTTGTAAGTAGCCAAAACCGTCTCGTATTACAAATAAATATCTTCAAACCAAACCTAGGTACAAAATAAACTTGTCAACCCTAAGTTTAATAGCGAAGTAAACTCTATTAGCATAATTAAAGATAATGGACAATTCACTAAGTAACAGATGATATTAAATTACTTGTTGTTGATGTTACCACTATTAATTTATACTAATACGAGTACTAAACGAATTCAAGAGGATGGATATACAGGAACATTCTCTAGTGCGCTTATTGCGCTGCGAACAGCTTGCAAAACTTTGTTTTAAGTCCTGTTTGCTTTTAACAACTATCTCACCTGATAGTATAATTATGGTGATGATGCAATTGTTGGAACCTGAATGAGGCTGGTACAGGAGCGTGAGGATTGGCACGAACAAAGAAATGCCGATGCCCAGTAGGTAGTGCTCGAAGTGGGGCTGGTGATAATGATGATAATGTGGCAATTACTTCATAGAAATCCATGTTCATTAACACTGGGGGTGTTACACACACAGTGTCATTCTGGTTGTTTATGCACATTGCATATACAACGAGATTCCTGTAACACAACCCTTATGTATAATAATTATTAATAATACACATTCTCTTGTTACAGGAACCTGGTGGCTCATTTCAATAATGATATCTAACTAGATATTATTATTGAAATGAGCCATGCAATGTCATTTAACATCTTTAATTCAGCAATTCTGAGAAAACTACATGATTGTCATGTAATTTTTATAATGTAAATGATTGTAAATCTGTCTTATTATGTATAATAAATACTTAGATGACATTAAGTAGGTACATGATGAGTGCAATAAAGATATTATGTCAAACTCATTTTTACATGTAAAATTACCATCTTACAAAACCTATAATCATGTATTACCCACCTGTTTAAATGTTGCTAATTTAAATAATAGGCATCAATGTATATGATGACTGTAGTGTGTCTATATAATAGATATGTAAACACTATCTCATGCACATCACTAGTGAGGAAGCTGTCACTAATGTCAACTGTCAGTTCACCATAAATGGCGGGAAGCAGTGGAGGGTGAAACGGCCTGCACGAAAGGCATGGTGGGGCGAATTGGCGATGAGCCAGCGTAGTGTTTTATTTAGTTTAAATACGGGATCAACACGATTCTGAAATGGCATAATAAATGTAAGTAGTTAAATTCAAATTCAAAATCATTTATATGCAAATATGTGTCAACAATTCGTAGATTCTTTACATTCATGTAACAATTGTGTATCAGTCTCGGTTTCACTATAATTTTACCTTTCGGTATGCAAAGTACAAGTGGTATCGGCCCCGACTTACCAATTGTTGCTTGTGAGTTCGATCCCAGGCAGGCACTTTACTTTGTATATTTAATTTCATCACCACTGCTCTCAAATCGGTGAAGCAAAACATCGTGAGGAAACCGGCATGTCCTAGAACGAAAATTCTAAGACATGTAAGTGTGACATTCACCAACCCGCACTGACCCCGCGTGGTGGATTATGGCCTATTCCCTCTCTCAGAGAGGACCTGGAGAAGCATGTGTCCCAGCAGTGGGAACATTATAGGCTGATATGCATGATAAGTACATAAAAACAAAATACTTTTTTTTAAATAAATCTACATTACATTAGGAACTAATATCAAATAGAACGCGTTTAAAAATAAATTCTATAGTTTATCCTGCAGATACTCATACACTGTATGTAATAAGCTTTATTTATCAACAAAAAGCTTTTGTTTTTTTTCTGACATATCCATAATTATTGTTTTCGTAATTTCGCTACAGCTGGTTTACGCCATTGTTTAGCGACGCACAGAATACACCTGACTGTTAGAGTTCCGTACCGACGGACAGAAGACGGAAAGACGGGCATTACGAAATTATTAGGGTTCCGATTTTTGCCACTTGGCTACGGAACCCTAAAAAGGGTCTATTCTAGGTAGGTACCACTTATGATAGCTGGGTTTTAAGAACCAATGAAACACATATTAATTAAAATTAATCATTGGAAACACAAGTTATCCTTTTTGGCAGGAGAGGTGTGTGGTGTGCGCTCTCGTTGGTCCAGACGGAACACTAGCGTCTAAACTATATTAAAGTTACAAATATGAATGAAAGAGAAAGACTCAAACTACTTAAGTGGGACGGATATATTTTGTTATAAGTATTCCAAAGAAGCTATAAAGCCAGGGTAATAATAATAAAGCTAATTAAGCAAATTCACTACCAACTTAAGTACCTACTTAAATTGTCCGTATATTCATATCACAACTGTCATTCTTTGACAGTTGTATAAAATGGCAATAACGTGGCAAATTGCAGTAGAGTGTCATTTTGCTTAACAATTAATTTCTCTGACTGTAAAAAACAGTCACAAAGATCCAAGCCCTGAACCCTTATGAATGAAGTGTCACGACAACGATTGTAATTCCTAGCAATCCTGAGACCTTCGTTATCTAGGAAATACAATACTTAGAACTTTATTAAAGTTGAAATAAGTTCTTGGATTTTTTTGAATTGCTAATTTTAAGTAGTGGTTCGTGACTATAATGTAAATGTACCTACCTACTTAGCTGAAAAAATAAATAACTTATTGAAACCCATTATACTCTATAGGTAGTAGGTACCTAAGTACTGACTAGGTTTTTTTTTAAGATAGACTCATTTATTTTGTCGAAGCAGGATCTCTTTAGTACCTAAAACTGATAATCAAATGATTAAAATTACCTACTTATTTTCTTTGCTCACATTGACACTCCTAACTTAAAACAGCCTTAATCATAGCAAAAACAGCGGGTACCTAGGTACCTAATTGCGTAATACAACACGGAAATGCGGAATGACTTTCATTTTGACAGTTCAACAACATTCATTGCGTTATTTAACTTGCTGTGGAGACACAATTTTCAAACATATGAAGCAATGGATTAGCAATATCCTTCAAAATGATTCAGATTGTGATTGATAGTGTGTTACGTAATAAGGGTGCTGCTTCATAATTATTATAATCATAACGAACCCCTAATTCTAAAGCAGCCGGTAGTATTCTTACAAAAACCCTTGCCCAACCATTACCTTAGCCCCAGCTACCTGAGATATCCCTCTACTAACACGGCTCCCACATTTGTTCGCGACCCCTGCGAGTGCAGGGGTCTATTCGCAATGCATGTAGTCCAAAGATTCAGCCGTAGTTACGGGCATTTCCAACACCGTATCACTTACGGACGTAAGATTAGTTTAGGCGCCGAACTAAGAGTGAATGGCAACACGATCCCGATGTGTTTAACCCGCCCGAAAAAGTTAATTGATTAGGAGTAGGGTTCACTGAAAGTATCGACTATTTACGGACGGGCCCGCATCTTCTTTGACGGACTTAAAGAGTAGGCCCCCGGGCCACCGCCCCGTGGCCCCGACCGCGACGGAGGCCTGCGTGGCTTCGGGTGGTCGTTGGCCTTGAGTGACGACCGCTGCGCGCTGTGCCAAACGTATGGCAATGGTACACAGTCAATATCGTAAAAAAGTGATGCGTATTGATGTATTGTATGATGTTTGATCAGGCTACTCGCTCGTTAAATAGGGATGTTTGATGAACACTTATCTCAGACTAGCTTTTGCCCGCGGCTTCGCCCGCGTGGATAGCGGCGGAAATTATACCACGGGAACGTACTTACCGGGATAAAAAGTATCCTAGGTGTTTATCCAGGTTATGAACTGTCTGTGTTCCAAATTCCATCCAAATCCGTTCAGTATTTTTTGCGTGAAAGAGTAACAAACATCCATCCATCCATCCATCCTCACAAACTTTCATATTTATAATATTAATAATAAGTAGGACGTCGGATTAGTAGGATAGTATAAATTACCTTTTTGTTAGTGAGGGAATTGTTATAAATTTATAATAAAAACATAAAATTATTTTTTGAGAGTAACCATGAGTCTCCTAATAATTAGTAAAAATAGTGTTAGTAATAATAAAGTATCAGCTAAGTATCATGAATATCATGATAAAAACATTATAATATTAAGATTGAGCAATTACAAAAATGTTTTTGTTTTTTAATGTGTCTAGATAGGTAGGTAAGTATAGGTACTTCTGTTTTTTTACATGGGTAGCTACTCCATGGAGCTATGCTATTATCAAACAGTTTACGAAAGTGTGTAGGATGTGTGTTGTGTGCGTTTTTTTAGTTTACTATTCAATATTATGAACACAGCACATCAGCACACCTCTATTCCACGAAGAGGTCAGCAGAAGAGTACAATTCCTAGTTGGTACACCAATATTTTACTAAATATTTCTATGGTTATCGCTTTAAAGTTGATATATGATCAACATTTCTTCAAGTTAACATTATGAAATAGATTAGTTGGTGTTACGTAAAAGTAAAAAATAGGTATAGATAGGTACCTGAAAGGGACTGACGTACACGTCATAGTTATGTCGATAACGTAGTGCTGCATGAATAGAATACAATTACTTAGGTATCCGGATATTCTTCCATTCCAGTTTTTACGTTAACGATAAAGTCTATTACTGAATTTGTCTCATTGACGTATATATATTTAGTTAATTATTATTCATTAACATCGCATACAGATAAAACAACAAAAAACATGACGTCACTTTGTTGGACTTTGACATTTGTTTAGATATTGATGCTATATTTCAAACGCTACTTCAGAGCCCGGATAGCTCAGTCGGTAGAGCATTGGACTTTTAATCCAAGGGTCCAGGGTTCAAGTCCCTGTTCGGGCGTTTCTTTTTGTTAATGTTTGTTACGTTTCATCACTATTATAATGATGTTTTATTTAGACAACTCATGTTTTAATAGCTGTTTCCCACGCATAAATTAATTAAATGTTTTATACACATTTTGGAATGTTAGCAATTTAACGAATATTTGAATAAATTATGAATTCAGTGTTAGGTAATTAAAATTCTTTGAAAATTAATTGACAATACAACAGAATTACTTAGATACAGAGGGCCTAGACAAAGTAACATTCGATTAGCGATGACGCTAGTAGAAAAGTTAAAATGTTATGGGGTTGACATAAGCCATCGAAATGTCACGTGATCATAGGTCAACGAATAAAAATTGGCTAGACAATGTTAACAACATTCGATTATGAAATGAATCGACAGCGTCGAAAGATTAGGTACTTCCACAGAGATGCATAGCCAAGGGACACTTTTTGACGAGCGTTATTGCTAGTTTTTGGAATCATTAGCGAAAGCGATAGCGATTGTAGAAATAGAGTCGCTCCGAAGCGAATGCCATTTGTCTAGGCCCTCTGGCTGTCTAAACTCGTGGTCGTGTACGTATATAACTTGAATTTCTTAGTACATACACTGTCTAAACTTGTGGTCGTGTACGTATATAACTTGAATTTCTTAGTACATACACTGTCTAAACTTGTGGTCGTGTACGTATATAACTTGAATTTAATTTTTACGTCGAAAGTAGCAAGCGCTTCCGCCGTTTGTGCCTGTTCTCGGGCTCAATTCCTGCACCAGGAAGAAAATATAATTTTAGTTTCCATCCCTTTCGTGACTAGCTGTAGTTCTTAAAAAATACGTCAAAATACAATTTTTTCTGTCTCTTCTTTTTGTAGAACAATTTCAGCTCGCCACCATAGTCATTTCTGTAATATACATAATTATGTCAAGTCACATCATTAATTCCTTCTTATCCAGACCAAATAACTTGTATAAGGCCACCAATTTAGTAGGTATATAATTATAGTAAATACATATTAAAGCACACTATTAATGCTACATCATGTACAGGAATTAGATACTATTATTTTTTTATACAACACAGGAAATTGTAGATTGTGACAAATGACAATACATTAAATAATAAAACATGCCAAAAGTGAGAAGACAAAATGGTACGTTTAGAAACGGTAGTTATTATTGTGTGCGACTGAAATAGCTTGGAAACAGTATTTATTTTATTTATTGTTTATTAAAACTTTATGCACAAGTAAACAAAACTCTACATAGGCGGACGTTTAATGCATGAGGCATTTTTTACTAGTCAAGCTTAGGTTATACGTCCAAAATTAAATTAGGCTGCAGGAAATCTTGCTCCCTACACATGGCACTTAGATATACCACTTATAACATAGGTAAAGGGCGAAATGTGTGGACCTTACTTAATATAGCGGGCGTTGATAGCTGCGACACACTTAAGGGGGATGCGCCGAGGTAGCCCGCGAAATACAAATTTTCTTACGTTATTTGAAATTTTCAAATCAATAACAGGTTGTATGTTGATCTAAATATGATTCGCGGCCGTATCCAATATGTATTTATATAATTATAATCATAAAAATTATAATACATCTCTTTAAGTTCATATTACTCTATTGAATGACTATTTCATGAAATCATGACTTTTGAGGTCAATTCTTTTGAGGTCAAACTTATAGAGTTGTATTGCTGATTCTAATGATTATAATTCTGTTAAGCCATATTTGTTACGGTCGCGAATCATATTTTAATCAACCTGACACTTACCTGCAAATTGCAAAAAATGTAAGTAAATTTGAATTTCGCGGACTACCCTAGGCGCGCCGCGCGACACTCGACGCGAAGCGCACGCGACACAAAGGCACCGCGTGTCGCGCAAAGAATGGTGCCTTTGTGTCCACGCGCGGTTCACGTCGCGTGTCGCGTCTGTTTGAAGGAGCCTTTATTTACTTTTGTAGCTATCATCGTTTCTATTGACAGTTTGTTGTTGTTCTAAATAACAAACTGCCGACCCTTTCGGGGCATACAGGCGTGATGTGCCGTCATTTCAAGATCCAGGCTCTAATACTTTGGTCCTCTTTACTTTACTCAATTGATACCTACATAACATCATGTATTTTCGTTTGCCATCTAACTTTATCTTTCTTGGTAGATAGGTAGTTCTATCTCAGGAAATTTGTAAAAACACAAAAAGTACAACCAATTAATTTTAGCAACGGTATGCAGTGAAAAAAATTGCTATCAACAACAACAGCAGCTTCAGACAATAATAGATAAATTATGATACAATTTGGATTCCTTATGCCCGCTTTCAAGTTTATCCAAGACGTACGCTAATTTACGCAAATTTATTTGAAAGAAGGCTTCAATTTATTGAAATTCTTTCTCCTTTTATCCTTTCTTATCTTATCTTATATATCTTATCTTAGGTATATTATCTTAAAAGATTTAATATTTTATTTTCTTTATGCGGTGTAACTGTAAAAACGAATTAAACTACACTGGGTACCTAAATTAAGAAACTTCAAACTTAGTATCCCCCAGGAACAAGTTCATGTCTTTCATCGAATTGTCATAAGGAACTAGGAAAATTTGACGCAATTAGGAAAAGTACCCACACTGTGATCCTCACGGCCGAAGCCCGTAGATAGCTTGAATACTAAACATTGGAAAGTTCTGCGGTGACGTCACGCGACGACTCCCTGCGGTGTCCTTGTATTGACGTGAACTGTGAACTTGCTCACAATGTAACTACCTACCACTTATGTGCGACAGAAGTAGGTACCGCTAGTCCCACACCTGCCTGTCGAACTACAAGGTCCAATGAAACTTGTTCAAGTTCTATGCTAACGCCAACCCCTTTTTTCAGCCGTCGCCTGCCGCCGCTGATGATTTCGCGCCATTTCGCCACAACTCCAGTCACTCGCTCGCCACAGCTCCAGTCACTCGCTCGCCACACTCGGCAGAGCGCGGCGCCCGGCACACGCACAAACTAAAAAATAAATACGAGTTACCCGCAACGGTGATAGTATACAACAATAAAACAAAACAATCCGCGACAACAACAACATTGTGACTATTTCTACGCCATCTGTGATGATAATGAACACAAAATTAATTTAATTGTACCAGTGTTGTGATTACTATTAGTAAATAAATTCAAATGCGACCGTCAAAATAAAATGTCTCGGGCCTCGGCGTTCAAGACCGTGTTTTAATTTGGTTTGATATAAGACTGAAAGATGACGAAGTACAAGTTGAACAATACAGTGCGATCTGCGTCCGAGGTGACTCTCACGTCGTACATGACGGGCAGCACGGACAGCGCCAACAAGAAGGACGACAGGTACCCGATACCGGGCCTGGACACCAATCAGAATGACAATATGAACTCGGAGTCGAATAGGAACTTGGAAGCGAAGAGATGCCACGTGTGTCCGCACGCGTGCGAGTTCCTGAAGGAGTCGGACAAGCTGGCGGCGGCGCTGGTGAAGCAGGAGTGCGACAAGTTCGGGCTCAACGAGCTGCGTGTGGACGGGCTGGACAAGAACGTGTGCCTATGTGAGAAGTACAACGGCGGCTGCAAGCTGTGCCCGCGGCCCAGCCTGGCGCCCACGCTCACGCTGGGCCTGGACGGCAAGGAGTCCTGCCTCGCATGCCACCGCTCCACCTGCGCCACCATATACACCAGTGAGTACTTTTCTCATAATCAAAAGTTTAGTCTTTTTGACCTTTAAAACTGTTTAGCTTGTACAGATCTTCAATGTGATAAACCCCAAACCCCCAAAACAACCCCCCAAACCCCAAACTACCCCAAATGTACTAAAGTAAATCATCAATAACGATAAATGTAACTTGTTACTAAATCAAGTACTTATAACATCATTATTTGATACTACGGATTCATTTCCATGCAATTTCATATCATCGTGTCTTTTACAAAACATCTCAGATGTGTAGAAAGATCATCAGACTACGAAATGAACCCAGAATGTTCCATTGTCGGAGTATAGGCCGGTAGGTTAGTGTAAGCAAAGCAGGTAGAAATATTGAAATCGATAAAAAATTGTCGGCAGAATATGAAAACATACTAATCGTCATTCCAACTTTCCGGGTTTATAGAACCTCAATACTTTGGTCCTTTTATCACTTTGATTAAGCTAATCAAATCTAGACGTAACCTGTCTTTGACACGAACTGCAAAAATCATATTAAACCGTTACTCTTCTATAATATAATGTATTATGTGCTTGCGACACTCGCTAATATATTCGATATTGCGAAACCAAACAATTTGTAATAAATTCTGAAATAGTTTTAAGTGTAAACCATCGATAAGTTGGATTTATTTTCTAACACTCTTGTTACGACATTATTGCTGGAATCTATTATTATTCTTATGAAACTTTAGCAATAATATAATAACTTTGTGATTATGACTGTTTCACTTCTAAACCTTTCTCTGCATGGCTATCTTAAATCAATATGTTTATAATTTACGTGATTGCTATGAAATGTTTGTCCAGTCATATTCATTTGAATATTTTGATTCTGTCTATTATTTTATTAGAAAGGTTTAAAATCTAAAAGTTTTGTTTAGTAAGGGCCTATGCATGTAACTGATGATGCACTATGTATGTAAGTACATAATTATAGTCCGTCACATTTTTAGAACATTTTATGACAACACTGTTTTTTATTAGATAACCGATGCCATAACATACACATAAACTCACGACTTCTTCCCATGGGGGTAGGTAGAAACTACAGAACGCCACCTGCTACGATCCTTACATACTCCTCTTTCCTTGTTTATGTTCACACATCTGGTCTTACATGCACGCCGGTTGCGAGTAGGTACTATGCACCTGACTTTTCTGAAGAAAATCACCAATAAAGTCACTATATTATGTCCTCCTAGGGCGTCCCCTCCCGGCGTTTCCACTCACATCTACCTTGTAAATACCTTTTGTTAATCGATGCCATTTTATAAAATAAACTATGGACACTCACTGGTCCAGTATTTCTTGACTCATAGACGTCGTTGTCAATAATATACACAAACATACAGACCAAGAACAAATACCTCGTGAAATCTGTAGGTTATTCAAATATTATTACTCCTGAGGCAGGAATTGAATCCGTCGACCGGCTCAGAAGGCGGAAACTTTGCCATTGCGCCATCATGTCAATATTTATGAGGCAAACAGTTCACAACCACTGCGAGCTTTGACAATGAGAGTGGATACAATGACAAAGTGCTAAAGGTGCGCGACTGTTACTATCAGGCTTTACTTGTGCTATCTGGATTAATTCTGCAGGAAGTATACCAATGTTACGATCCACGTCTGAATGTTCTGCATAATTTAAATAAACCACATAGGCAGATGGTAGATGGTGGATCGCAGTTTTCTAGTGCACTTCGTCCACTGAAACTGCAGTAAGCGACGTTGATGGTTCTAAGAGCAAAATAAGATAGATTGAATAGGTACTCTATATTATGTACACTATATAAATTGCAGATATAAATGTAGAAATTAAAATAGAGTTAAATTTGAAGTAGGTAGATGATTTTTCTAAAATTTTAACAAGAAACAATTTAGTATGTGATTTAAAGTAATTACAGGGTGTAAAATCAATGTCATAAAAATTATACAAATAAATTCGCAACCAATTTGATTTTGTCTTGACTCTACATTGTCCTATGAAGCAGGACCAGCATGTTTCCAAGCATTTTTATCTAGGACATGATCCTCTATTTAATTTGTAATATGATTGTTTACAAAGTGCACTTTTAATATGAGTTTTAATAGTATAGAGACCAAATAATCATAAACATTGAAAGTTAACCACTCTAACTGCTCTTCCTATATTATTATTCCCGTGGCACCTTTTATCTTTTATATAATATTTGTTTTTCTTCTAAAATAATGTAATTCGATATGGAGTTTCAGATTGTACGAGGAAAAATTTAAAAAATTTCGCACCCGCTATAACCATGAAAACGACACCCGTGATCAACAATTTTATAATTTTCGTAGCCGCCATCTTGGATTTTCATTTTGAGCTCACTATAGGCTTTAGCACCCTCGAAAACCATGATAACTATCTCTCTCTCTCTGTCTCATTCTATTCTAAATAATAAAAAGTCGCATGGAGGGGCTATAATGCTTTTTCGTTACGTGACGATTTCTACAATTTTCTTATTTTTTTATGCCTCCCGCAAGCTGCGTTATAGAACTTCGTTCCAATAAAACCAAGCAGCATCAATAAATGTTAGTTTACGGAGGTATCGATAACAATACCTGTTATTAATGTTGTTGTTGTGTTAATGTAGGCGGCGGAAACATTCTTCAGTTTAGAGTAAAAATTGATTTCCTAGAACATGTTAGGTATGGTATAGACAGAGACCCAATTCTGTATGGTAGTTATTTTTCCCCGCGTAATCTTACCACGTCAATGTCTTGTATTGTAGAAATGTTTTCGTTTATTTGGTCATAGAGAATACGTTATTAGCAGATGTGGTTAGCTAAGGAATTGACGTGGTTTTGAAGTAAGGAATCGTTAAGAGGTCATAGTGAATTAGGGCCCAGGTCTGAATAGTGACCTGGGTTCACGGGTTGGAACACTCTATGTCAGAATGAAATGACATATTGACAAGCCGCGTAGGGGGAGCAGAAGTTCCACTGTGAATGATAGCGTAGGTGGCGTAGCCATTGAATGAGAAGTGGTCTGGTGAGATGACGAATTGATTACTTGGGAATTTATTTCTAACTGCCTCGTTAGTGTAGGTCATAAGCGAGCAGGGGGTCTGGGTTCGGTCCCTAGGTCGGGGTTTTTTTTTCCCACTTGGCTTGTCAACAGTATCTTAGTATTTCTTCTACATTCCAATAACTTTAATAAAAGTTTATTTCAGTAGTACCACTAAAACTCTTAAATTCGAGTGTGGCATTTACATGGTAGGTACTCTTATTAATTAACAAGGTGCTTAAACATAACTGGCGCAGGGGCGAAGGTTCCATATAACTCGATTCCTACCTGCTTCCCTTTGAAAAATGGCATAGTCAGTACTCTATAGACAAATAATATAATCACATTAGAGATAATGTACTCCGGCTTACCTCTTACAAAAAATTACCCTTCGCTACTGAACTGGCGAAATGACTACCCTAACCTCGCCCTATGAGGTATACAGACGTGATGCTATGTTGTTGTGCGGTCGTTGTGTCCTCTGCGACTGCCTCTGAGAAGAAACACCGAAACTAACTCAAAAGTCAAGGTTCGTTTTAGTCAAGACATCTACACTAATGAAGTCATAAAAACGTAAAATTATTTGTTTGTAAGAGGTACTACTCTCTGGGAATTATGATCCGATTACAAACATTCTACAGGGTGTTTGACAGAACATTGAACATACGAAAATTGTGGATAGGTGGGGTCATCTACTACTTAATCAGCTCTAATTTATTTGGCCCTGGCCCCCTAACTGGACATTAAAAAAAAAACATATAGTTCACATTTATAATATTAGTAGGATTGTAGTTTGAGAAATAATACCAATGGGTTGTTACTTCGGTTAGGCTGCAAAATTCTCATAGGCCCAGGCCAAATGGGTACATATATTAAAGGCAAACATAGGTACATTACAGTCGCATCGGGCTTTTTAAAAGAAAAAAGCGCAGCGCGGCCCGCATGTAGTGTACGATGGTAGATAGAAAATGTACGAAAATGATGTAGGAGGATTTTTGAGTTGCGGTGCGGTTCGCCCAAATGTGCATAGGCTTTAAAAGAGCAACTGAGGACGCCAGTAGAAAAACCTTTAAAAATTCCTAAGAAACAATCCAATTGCGACAGTTGTTGTGTTATTAAGGCATTTTCTCACGCTAAATGAAACTAACAGAGCTATCAGTAGATCTAAGAGCTGTGCATTTCCGTTCAGCGGCGGACTCGGCAGGTTTTCTGTATGTAGGCAAGTACAGAGAAACAAAGAGGTAGGTATACAGGTAGCTAACTTGAAACTACTTCGAAACAATGTTATAAGTGTGCTGTGAAGTCATCTATGTAATACCGAAGTTAAAAATAAAATGAAATTTAGATATGAATTCCTCGTGGCTAAATTATAACGGCCGCACGAGTCGATAAGAGGTTAATTTACGCTTGCCGCGGTTGGTTCGCGGATGGGTCGCCATCACAGCAATCTAAATATTACCTTATTATTTTGTAGATTTCTGTGGTCGCCATCTATTACATATCGAGACCCATCGGTGCCTCAGAAAGCACCCTAAGCCGTTAGTCCTGGTTCTCATTCGTAGATCTTTGACAGTCGTTACCAGTAGTCAGAAGGCCAAGTCTGAAAACCAGTCTTACTATAGGGTATCGCGTTATCCCGTTACTGGGTTGTAGAGGTCAGGTAGACAGTCGCTCCACGTAAAATACTGGTATTCAGCTGCAACTCGTTAGACTCGAAGCCGAACCCGACATAGTTGGGGAAATCCAGGCAGATGATAATTACGTGCAGGGCACGGGCATGTGTTTTGATTAGAGCAATTAGGGCATGTTGCGTTTTGTAACTTTTTAAATGTAATTGACTACGTCTTAAAAATCTAACAACTTGTTTATTTATTTAACCATTTATATACACACATAAACAGACAATAAGAAAGGAGCAGAAAAATTCGTATAAAGGTGATGTTTATTCTAAAGAAATCTCTTCCAGTATACCTGCAATAGGAGAGTAGATAAAAAGAAATGTAGACAACCAACGTTTGTAAGAATAGAAGGGAAAACAGAATATATAAAATAAAAAATGAGAATATGGCCCACCCGCCAAATCCCCCACTCCCCCCCCCCCTCCTCCCTCCTTGTAAAATAAAAATAACTATAATATATAATAATTATAATATAATTTTAAATAATAAATACATATGCAAATATGACAAAGTGGAAAGATAGAGTTCTTTCACTCTTCTTTTAAATACTGCAACAGTTTAGCTAATGTCAGGCAGAAGTGAATTCCACAACCGAACCGCGTGCGCAGTGAAGGAGTAGGAATAGAAGTCGGTTGAGTGGGGAGGGGATTTGAGCATTTCTAAGATTAGAAGAGGGATGGTTATTAAAGTTTAAGAACTTTTTTATTATTACTAATGGGCTCGCGTGTGAATAGTATCTCACCTGCTGGTAAGCGATGGTGTGGTCGACGATGAAGCACGCTTAGCTAGAAGTAAGTAACCTATTCACTCTCGACTTGACGACACTCAGGTTATTACTTAAAAAGATGGATAGTAGAATATTCGCTTGTAGGTATCATAACTCTTTTGTTGAGTGTACCCAACGCAATCACACACCACTTAGATCTGATCATATCGACTGTACCTACATTAATGTTACGTCCACTTCGCATTGTTTATATTAATTAAGTGACAGCTTGCTGATTACATTTGCATTTGCATTCTGATAACATCGTTATTCATAATATTGTTTAAAATGCACTTATATATCAATGATTATTGTGAGACGATACTGGGAATGCCTCCCATAGATAAGGTACCTAAGGGTGCCTCCCTTAGGTACTTTATCTATGGGAGGTATTCCCAGTATCGTACATCATTTACAAAAGACGTTTACAAAAGCTTTTGACTCTGTCAAGTTTTTACCATCTCGTAGTTGTAGTTACTCCTCTGCATTTCACAGAGCATCTAAAAAAACAGCATTTAGTGGATTCAAAATTCCTTGTGAAATCATATCACCTACCTAACAATCCAATTTTATACGGTCCTATCTTTTAATTGTCCTACTGCATTTGTTTTGCACAGTATTCGACGCGGGCGCACCTTGTCATCGGCGCATTAAGCACTTGCCCGCCAATGTATTACTTCCCGGGAGTCGGATGACGTTGCATTGTCTCTGTCATGCATTACATGATCAATGAAAGGACTTATAACTTAAATGCGAGAGTGAGTGTTCCGCTTTCACGACTTATAAACCTTGGACATTTAGTCCAAGGCTCTAATGGTATGAGGATCCGGAGTTTTAAGATTAACAGTTTCGGTAACTGGTGTCCTCCAAAAATAAAACATACCTACCGACATTTTTTTTAAATTTATATTTAAATATAAAAAAAATCATTGCCGATCCTTGTGGTCTTGCTCACGGCTTTTCTTATGAGGTTATCCCCCAGTAGTTGTAATATTGGCAATCGTTGAAAATTATGATTATTAAAATAACTAGCTGTTGCCCGCGACTTCGTCTGCGATCCAGGGTGAAAAATAATCTATGTCTTTACTTGGGTCATGGTCTATCTGTGTGTCAAATTTTCGTCCAAATCCGATTAGCAGTTTTAGCGTGAAAGCATAAAAAACAAACAATCTTACTTTTGCATTTATAACATTAGTTAAGATAACATTGCTTCACGGAACAAATTGTTGTACGTAATGTTTACCAGATTTATCTAGGAAAAGTTAACGAATAACGTTTTGCGCTATCGCCTTGAAATAAAGTACTATAAACATTTTCTTTTAGAACTGTATTATTATTTTTTGTGTTTCCACACTCATTAGAATTAAACATAAATATATCACGAGGCGATGGTTTGCAACGTTTGTTTTCTTTCACTTTTAGTTTGAATAACAAATGAAATTAATGCATACAAGCTTTGCTTTAATTAAAAGTAATTAGATGTTAGGTTATCGTATACCAAATATTTAACTTGTTCTCTAAACATTCAATCGACAAAGAAAACTCAAGCAATTAGTTTCATTTTCTTCGGTGTGGGTATCGACTGTTTTCCCGCTGCCCAGACATTTTCTCGGGAAATATAAATTTAGCAGACGTCAGTTCTGACATAATGACGGGAAAAATCAATCACACGGCTTCAAAGAACTACATGTGTAGCGGTATCAACATGCCACATGCGAGCTACACGTCATACTGACGTCACGTAAATCCTGCATCGCGCAAGCAGACTTTACCGCGCGACTAGCATATATACAACGTCCCGACATCAACCGTCGGGCTTTGCCCGGTTAAGTAGCCAGGACCTTAGTGGTCACAACTACGAGCTGCCAAATAGGAAAAAAAAAAAAAAACAACCGTCGGGCAGTTGCCCACCAGACACAACACCCGTCTGGTCGGAGGATCCTCCCTTTTCTATAGAGTATGAGTGAACTTTACACCCTGTTCCTCATACCTCTATACATGTACCTACTAACTGATCAATTGCCTAGAATCAGATAGGAATTCCTATTCCTACCTACTTATCTGTCCAAATTCTGTCTGATTTATGAGATTTCGTTCCTATTCACCGAGAGTGGCTCGATTATTGTAATTGTGTTGACTCTACACACTTATTAATTTTTTTACATACCTGAATTTATCAAAATAATTAAGCATGCATATTTAACATTGCTTGGCACATGGAATGCTAATCACAAAAGTTGCAAATTTGAGGAATTCCTCTTTTATTTATATCGTTTATTTGAATTCGACGCACCGTTGCGTTGTGTGGGGACTGCCGCACTCATACTCACAGATATTTATCACAAGCCTTTTATTCTATTGTTACCGCGACCTTCTCAGATGCTAGTCAGGAACATGTAGCTCCAACTGCTAGATAGCCTGCAGGTAATTTAGTCTCAAAATTGAATAAACTTAAATTGTTTCTTCAATATCCGTTAGTGGTCTTAGTCGTAGGGATTGAAGAAATGTCAACTAATATTATAAGAGGTACAATTGTCTGTAAGTACTGATCCCATTCAATAAGTTCTTTCCCTGATAGAACGCTACACAATTGCTGAGTGCCACAGGATTATTATGTTTTATGGTATAGTTGACTTCTACGCAGAAGTCGCGCGCAGAAGCTAGTAAACAATAAAAGCGTCCAGGCTGACCATGGCTGACCTTGAGCTTCCCCTTGTGTAAACAAACATGGCCGACCTCTCTGCAACCCTTAGCTGCTCAAGGCAATATTAAAACAATTCATTCTAAAAGTAGTTTTTGTCGAACCAAGAACACTGTAATAAGTAAATCTTCGCTTACTCGTGTAAATAAATAAATACTAATTTTAACTTTGACAAGTACCGACATCTAAATTTTTGAACAGACAACAAATATTTTGTTTTAAAATCGTACTTAATCGACTTACAGCTATTGACCTACCACTACTCTAAAACTAACGTTCGAACTGATATAAATTTCAAACACGTGCAACCAAGCAGCAGTATTCGTAAGTAAATAACTAATACACGAGAGATGTTCCGTGAACACCTTCCCTGATACACAAACAAAGTTTTTGAAGTCATAACAAAGATCTTCCGCTAACAAGCAACTCGATCACTTCCTAGAAATAATGAACAACAATCAGCATGAAACCAACGCCCCTACACGTGTCGTCTCACCTGATTACACCTATCTGTCTCACACCTACAATCAACTAATTATCTATTAATTAGCAGGTCTTAAGTAAGTACGAGTACATCCTACTCTACACGCGGCTACATATCAAGCTATACTTTTCCAGTATAAGCTGATCTCGCATTATATAGGATTTCCGTACAATGAGAGGTCAGGTTTATACTGGAAATGTATAGATTGATATGTAGCATTGTATACAACACAGGGGGTGTGCTCAATGTGAGGGGTGTTTAGCAGTTACAGCTACACCTATGATTAAGAGCGATGAACGTCGTGGTGATAATTGGTTAATTAATAGTTGCTTGGCGTATTATATGCAGTCAGCAGTTACAAAAAGGTAGATTTATTCACTACCGGATTAAAATTTTATTTTTGTTTCTGATAAGCACCCTGCCACAGGGCCACCTGTGATTCAACATGAAACGAAACTGTGTAAGAATGAATGAATGTCTCTTGACAGACACGATTCCGCAAAGATTAAAGTTGTCCAGTTGACAAAAAGGCACTCAACAATGTTTTAATAAATTTCTAATTATAAGATAAGAAGGCCTTTAGTTTAAGAATTGCGGAACCGAATCTCAGTGCACAGGGCATAAGGTCATGGCTCAGATTTTACGTCAATGAAAGCTGTCAACCCTGGACGAGTCACAGAAACTGACCTCGGCCGTGACTGCTGGGGTAACCCTAGCATATAAGACGTAATAGGTCATAGGCGAAGTGTGTAGGGACCTCGGGGGGGCCTACCATGTTTATTGTTTTGCACAGTCTATTGAAGGTGCAAAGAACTACCGGGTATTTTTACCATGAAGGTTTGTAGAATTTTGGAAAATAAACAGTTAGAAGTTTGTAATCTTTTGAGACGTTTAGGGGTCAACGAACGTTAGGTTTGCAAACTAGACAGTTTACTTTGACATTGACCCCCTTATGTAAACGCCATAACAAAATGGCGGTCACTGACCATCGTGACCGAACCGAAATCTCAAATCATCACAGTTCTAAATTCAAAATATTTACCCCAAGCAGTCGATAAGCAATAAGTTTTTATATGTCAAGTCAATTTCCTGAGATTGGAGAGTGTAATTAAGTTTTTCATCTAATTGGTGTGTCAAGGCAGGCAGTGGACTGCGGCTTCCTTTTACACGTTCGCGTCGTTTTTGCGATAGTTTTTGTTTAGGCAGACTGGTGAAGTACTAAAACTAAGTCAGTCTGTAAAATATGAGAGTATTTTCTGTAGGAGTATTTACAAAGTTGTTAGCTGAACAAGGACCTTTTGCAGAAGTCCCAAACATGTCAATGTACTCAGTAAGCCCACCGCAGGTCATCTATTACCTTTACAAGCCTGCTGAATCTCCTCAAAGTCTGAGCAGGTTTTATATATTAGAATAGATTACCTTCCTAAAGTCAAATACAGAATAAATTCGCTTATAGACCTAAATATGTATTATCATCTAAGCAATACAAGCAGTACCCTAGAACACCTTTCCTCTTGTATCAAGATGTCTTGTGACCGTCGTTCTGTCGCGTGACATTAGTGGGTGCTTCACGTGACGAGCGGTGCGCGCCGGTAGCAAGCGACTCTTGCGCAGACGGAACTGGGACGTGTCGGATGGGTGACAGATTAGTTCCTTAGGGTAACGCCTGGAGTGGGATGATGCGACATGATCTTCCTAACAAGATATAGGTAATCGAGCACAGTGGCGAGCACTTCGAGAGGCATACACACATGAAAAAAAGTTTGCGATCAGTTTGAAAAATCGAAATCGTTTTTGGTACGGTAGACTATATTATAATTTCTTCTTCTTTTTAGATTCTTTACATATAAATATAGAATTAAAATATAAAACAAATTCAATTGCTTTTCCATATAAAAAGAAATTCAATCCAAGCTCATCTGTGGTTATGGAAATCTGATTTAGTCAATTTTAACGGATTTATAATATTTTTTCAAGGAAAGTTGTTATTGATAAAAGGCCAAGAGGATTATCAGAAGTTTTACGAGCACGAATTGTAACTTTGAGGGAAGAAGGATATCCACGAGAGAAATAGCACGCAGAGTTGCTGTATCCCAATCCAGCGTCGTGGCTACATTGCAGAGGTACCACGGCATGGATAATTTAGCTGACCGACCCCGGAGTGGTCGTCCAACTGCTGCTCAGAAGCGCTATATCAGATTGCTGGCAGCCCGTGACCCAACAATCAACGACACTAAAATAAAAGCAGAAGTGCCGGCCACCTCTGGACTTGAAGTAAAACATTCGGAATTGCTTACACAAGGATGGACTACGTGCACGGCGGTCTTAGCGAGCATCTCTGAATTCACGGCAACGTCAGCGACGGAGATTGCAGTGGGCTAGGCTCCGGCAAAATTAAGATGAGGAGGAAAACATTTGGCAAAATTGTCTCTTTGTTGACAAATCGCAAATCAGTACTCATCCAGATAACCGAAGTGTCCGTGTCTGGGGAAGACCTTGAGACTCTGAAAGGCAAAGAACTGCCACTGGAACCATTCAGCAAGGCGGGAAATCGCTGTCCTTTTGGGGTGGAATTATGATTTGAGCTAGAACGCCTTCGATCCCGCATCGAGGCTCCATGACGGCAGATAGGTACAAAACAGTCGCTATTGATGGAATTGTCAGAACATTGCGAGTAAACCATGGGCACCAATTTGTACTTGTCGATGATAATGCGCCCGCACATTGAGCTCAACGAGTCAATGCTGCTCTCCGAGAATACGCCATCACAAGGTTAGACTGGCCTGTCGGCTCACCTGACTGAAACCCAATACAGCACGCGTGTGATGCTCTTAAGCGAGTTGTTTGGAACCGTCAGCCACCTCCCCAGACAGTGCCAGAGATCAGGGAAGCCGCTATTCAAAAATTGGACCGGTTACCGCAAGAAATGCTGGATAACTTGATTCTCAGCATGCCCAGGAGGATCTTCGCATGTGTGCGAGTCAGGGGAGGAGTTATATTGTATTAAATAAAAACCTTCTATTAATAAATTGTTGTATAAGTTTGGTTAAACGATCATTTTCTTTCCATCAAATTTCTGTTATAAAAAAATAAAAATATAGTTTTTTTTTTTTTTCAAACAGTTATTTCTATTTTTTTAAATATACGGTAACGTAAACACTTTTTCTTGACAAAGTTAAATTTAAAAAATATATCGGCTTTTGCTAGTGATCACATTTTTTTTTTGATGTGTGTATGGCCTGCCGTGATGAAGTGATGAGTGAAGTGATAGGTATTCTCACAATCTAATGAACAATCCTTTCTTACCACATCATCTATTTAAAAGAGGAAACAACTCTGTCCTCACTGACTGATGGTATTATGTTGATGTCGCTTAGATGTCCCCAAACAGCAGGGTAATTTACGTTGTTGAGCAGACCAATTTTTCGAAGTTACGAAGCAATGGATTAGCAATAGGCTTCAAAATGATTCAGATTGTAATGGATAGTGTGTTACGCAATTAGGGTGCAGGTCTTCAATTTATTTGAAACCACTGCCATCCTACTATCGTATTAATTTATTTGAAACCACTGCCATCCTACTATCGTATTAATTTATTTGAAACCACTGCCATCCTACTATCGTATTAATTTATTTGAAACCACTGCCATCCTACTATCGTATTAATATTATAAATGTGAACGTTTGTGAGGATGGATGGATAGATGGATGGATATATGGATGGATGGATAGATGGATGGATGGATAGATGGATGGATTGGTGTTTGTAACTTTTTCACGCAAAAAATACAAAACGGATTTGGATGAAATTAGGAACACAGATAGTTTATAACCTGGATTAACATGTAGAATACTTTTTATCCCGTTAGTACGTTCCCGTGGTATAATTTACGACATCCACGCGAGCGAAGCCGTGGGCAAAAGCTAGTCATCAATAAACAATAAACACCCCATAGTGCCACACTGAAACATAATGATGTAATAAGATCCACGCGATCTCAATAAGCAGAAAATCGATCTATACCTGAACTCATACTACATATAATTATAAACTCGCACCTGCTTCCAATGGAGGTAGGCAGAGACTACACAACCTGATCTCATGTGTTAACAATAAGTGCAAGATATTGTACACACGAGTATCTCAAGTAGATGCACGTGGTCCAGGTGGCTTGGACGAAGGTTCTAATACTTTCTTTGCACATTCCACACAAAGTTTCATCCCTTATTTAACCGCATTAAGAGATGCTTTTTTTTATCCTTCCTCAGAGCTCACTTTTGTGTTAATTATGTATAAGCAACTCTTGCGCCAAATTTCATGCTTTTAGACCCAGCGGCTTATGCTGCTCGTTGTCTGTCAGTGAATTTAAGATTTTTCATAATTAGATTTTATACACGATGGATAGCTTTTATACACGATGGATAGCTTTTATACACGATGGATAGCTTTTATACACGATGGATAGATTTTATACACGATGGATAGCTTTTATACACGATGGATAGATTTTATACACGATGGATAGATTTTATACACGATGGATAGCTTTTATACACGATGGATAGCTTTTATACACGATGGATAGATTTTATACACGATGGAGTCATCCATCCTGCCTTTTCCCAACCAAGTTGGGGTTGGCCAATCAAACCGAATGCAGCTGAATACTAATATCTTACATGGAGGGTTTGCCTATTTGATTTTTACACACCGTGAGAGTCAATGTAGTTTTGTAGACCTTACTCTGATTCAAAAATCGGATCGTTTTAAAAACGGGCCTTTTCTTTGCAAAAAAATAATATTTTTCACTGTTTAGTTGTGGTACCTACCCCACACAAATTCGTATACCACTACTTTCTATGTAAATAACAGTGACAGGAAGTTATTATAACATCATCAATATACAATAAGTGGAAAAAATACTTTTTATTGAAACCAACTGAAAGACTACCAAAGCAAAGTTAATTAATACAATTTATATGGGACCAACCCTGAGGCATACCCCCTATACATAAAAAAAATAATTTTCGAAATCGATCCACAATTGCCGGAGATATTGCGTAACAAACATACAAAAAAAAAACATACAGACGATTTTTTTTAAGTCTCTTAAATATAGTCAAAATCAGACGCACGAAGTTGAGTGGAAAAACGTCAAATGATTAGTGAATCATTTGACGTTTTTCCACTCAACTTCAAGCGCTGACAATAATTAATTATTCGTGCAACCCTCGGCTCACTCAAACATGCGCTAGATTGCAAAGATTCCAGATAATGGAAATAAAAAAAAAACTTGGAAACAGAGCTCATAATTCTCCTTACATAGTTCAGCGTCAGTGTCATGCGTCAAAGCGGAGGAATGTGTATCAATTTCACGAAAAACAATACTCTATAGCATTCGTCAGGTTCAGGTCCGGTTACAGACGCAGCATTGTGCGGGTCGTGCTGTTATTGTAACTAAAGACGCGCGGTTGTTGACACACACATACACGGAACTGCGCTCACTTGTACTCACAACTGCACTGCTTGACATAATACCCTAATGTTAGCGGAAGGAAAATGTAGGGAAGTTGGCAATGTTTTTATAAAATAGTTTTTCACGTGTTTAACCAAGACTAAATAGTGTTCGAACTTTTAAATTTATGCGAACGAAACATCAATTGAATTGCAACTTCTGTTTGAGTAATTGATTTGATTTTTCAGTAACGTTAGAGGATGCATTCACTGAAGCATATATTCATTGAAGTATTAACTAGAATAAACTAAAAATATTGCTATCTTATTTTGCAGAAATAAGATGAACGAAATAGGGAATAATTATATCACTAAGTGAAGAATTATGTCATTTACAAATACGCAGAAGTACATGGAAGTTCGTTTGTTTTCTTGTTCTATGAAATGGGCCTCATTATCAAACAATGAAGTAAGATAGATCAAACTCAAACACAAAGCATTTGTTTCAATTAAACCATTTACAGTCAGTCAGGTCACAAAGTTGAAGCTAGTTGCCCATTCGAAAACGTATGCCTATGGAGAAGAACGGGCAAGAACTCCAAGGATACTCTTTTAAATTAAGTTAACACAAAATCCTGAATACATTATTCTTGTTGCTTCCATATGGGAGAACTGATGTCGAAACAGCCAATTAGTATAATTTAGTTATTTCCATAGTGTAATGTCGTACGGCATTTTGCTGTGGGGAAATGCAGCCGACATTCAGGCTATTTTTGTGCTGCAGAAACGAGCCATTCGAGCAATTTATAACCTTGGTTGTAGGCATTCACTGAGGGATAAATTTATGGAAATAAACATAATGACTGTCGCATCTCAATATGTATATATGAGAACCTCATTTATGTAAAAAAGAATATTAATCTATATTCTAAACACAGCGACATTTATAACATAAATACTAGATACAAAGATTTACTTATTGTGCCCACGACTAGGCTCCAAAAAATTAGTAATTCATTTAAGTGCCAAAGTATACGTTTTTACAACAAATTCCCAAGTCCAGTTAAAGAACTGAGCCTCAATAAATTTAAATCATTTATTAAACAGAAACTCTGTCAAAAAGGTTTCTATAAAGTTAAAGATTACTTGGACGACAAAAAGGCTTGGGATTAATTAAGCTACTTCAATGTACCCCCAAGCAACAATCAATTTTATACTTTGATTATGTGTTTTAGAATAAATAATGTAATTTTATTGCTTACATGACATAACATAATTATTATGATTTTTTGATGACATTTAAAGAGAAACCCGTCTGTGAATGTGAGTAGCATGCAGGCTAGATGAAATACATGATATTCATTTTAGTATTGTGAATGTGAAGACTATGTGGGTCATTGTTGCTTTTTTTTTCCTTTCAGGTAGTTTTAATCTTAGTCTGGCAGTTTGAGTAATTTTTGTGGCCTACCCAAATGTCCTTTCTTTGGTATGGTTCGTTGAATCGTTGAGCTCCTTAAGTTCTGAGTTGAGCTGCACGACTACTGACAAATGCGTGCACTGACTGGACAGGTCCACTCAATCTGTGTGGTTTTTCCTCAAAAGACCATTTCAGACAAATCTACATAGTCTTCACATGATCTGACCAAGATTATGTCTGGACTTTAAAAGAGACTGTGACCTCTGAGCTTGTTTCGGCCTTTCTTCTGAAAGTAGTCAGATAGGAAACGAAGACGTCATCTAGTTTTAAAATATGATTGACGTGTAAAAGTGTTTGTACAAACCTATTGACAGAAAAAAACTCATTTATCATTTAACAAAGTAACAAAAAAACGATTTTGTCAGAATAAGAGACCTTCAGCTATGGTTATTACTTGGTTATTAAAATGTTTTATTTAAAAAATTCTAGTCTTGGGCAATAAACGACTTTGATTTCATAAATCTTTGCTTTCACGCTTTGTGCTACAACTATTTAACATAAGCAGATACCTAGTTGGTGCGCAAGGAACATTCGAAGCCCACCAGCATACCAATAGCGGATCAGAGGGCCTAGACAAAGTAATATTCGATTAGCGAACGGTGCGGTGAGCGATGACGCTAGTAGAAAAGCAAAAAAAAGTATGGGGTTGACATAAGCTATCGAAATGTCACGTGATCATCAGAAATAAGCTAGACAATTGTTAACATCATTCGATTCTATGAAACGAATCGACAGCGTCGAACGATTACATCCATAGAGATGCGTAGCCAAGTGGCACTTTTTGACAAGCGTTATCGCTAGGTTTCGATTCGTATGATGGAATCATTAGCGAAAGCGATAGCGATTGTAGAAATAGAATCGCTCCGAAGCAAATGCCATTTGTCTAGGCCCTCTGGTCAGACCTACGAGTGTTCACTATTTAGGTCTCCAGGGAGACAGATATACCACGGGAACGAAATACTAGGTATAAGTAGTAAGATTCAATACTAACTAAGTATCTTAAGTGCAGGTGCCGTGTTGAGTTCTGCAAGAATAAGGGTACAGCCTAGCTCTCCAAACAGTCTGCGCCTTCTGTGCAAATGTACAACTTATGTATTACGATGAACTTATTTGTTATATATTGCCATTACATATACTTTAAAAATACTCTATTCATGCAACAATCATGTTCATAATACCGATCCGGTATAAAAAGTAGGTTTACGAAACATTTCAGTCAATATATTGATGTCTAAAATTGGACTTCCACTGGTATTGACTGAATCAGGCTTCATGGACTGAAGTTGCAACAAACGTAATGTAACTACATATATTATCGATGGCTTGTATACCAACAATCCATATACATAGACACACAATCTCTACTAATACATAGCTTTAAGCCACATTCTTCTAATTTTAGGATATTTCGGGAAAAGGTGGACTCCAATCTCGGAGTACTTAAGAACACAACAACGCGTCATTTTTGCAAAAATAAAATGAAACCACCGCACGCCTTACATTATTAGCTTGTGTTGGGAACACAGCTGCGACAGGGCCATTTTGACAGTTGCCTTCCCCATTGATCCGTGAAAGACGGCGGCCATTACCGTGTGTCATGAGTTAATGACGCGCGGCCCTGACGTGTACCGACACGCATCTGGTGACGGAGCGCCGGAGCAACTAAGCTGAACTAGTGCGATCCTAGCTAGATCGATGTTACTAGAAACATGAACAGGATATCTATGCAAATTGGACCATTTGGACCAGATAGAGACATAGATTATGCGTGTATTCCTCGCAGGGTTAGACAGAGATGTATGGTATACCTATGCCCTTGTTTCTACAGTAATATTAGAATCGTAGGTGGGGGTAAGTCTATTACCAAATTTCAGGCTGATACTAAGAAATTTATATGATGTACAACCAAATGACACTTGACCCGAAGTAGGAATCGAACCCAGGACCTCTGTAGATGCTCAGCAGTCGCGCTTATGCGACCACTAGACCCGTGACACAATCTGTTTCAGAATATTTTACATTTGTAACACGAAACTGTAAATCCTGAAATCCACACAGTCAAATTCAATATTATGTTTCACGTAAAAAATAAACAAGTTTCTCGATCTATTTTTACGAGTGTACAGCAGCCGGTCTCTAACCACTAACTTAAAGGGTGTCTGTCTAATATAATGATAACAACAGTTTTCGGGGGTCCATTATTGAGGGTGCAAGTCTCCTCCAGTCATTTTAACCGTGTATGTATTTAAACATTGAGCAGACAGGGGCCATATTCCTTCCATAGTTCTAGGCACCCAGTCCACTTTAGCCACCCAAACGCATAGACCAATACCTTCGGTTTCATATCGTGCAATAGTCCTACACCAGCCGGGGGTTGTCCGTGGGTGCACTTGCATACTGCACAGGGATAATCGTCGGCTGGACTCTGCGAGTTGGCTTCGGCCCATCGTATGCCTACCAAAGGTCCAGGGTCCGAAAAATGTCAGAGACATAAAAATTATGATGATAATTTATTTAATAATAATAATAATAATAATAACTTTATTTCCAGTTTTACAATTTAAAATTTTGCCACCTGCAATTTTTATTTATTATTATTTTTTTTATTTATTTATATATTTATTTCAGAGAAAACTATAGGTTATAAGAATAACCACATCACACAAACATAAAATCACAACGTGTTAGTGTGTTAAGAACAAATTAACATCTAATAATAATAACAAAAAAATACAACAATTGATATAACTTGACTTTGGATGGCGGCAGCACTTGCTACAAATTTCAACGTTTCGTATGCCACGGCCTTTAACAAATAATTACTACTAGGCACGTACTTACTCGTATTACATAAAATGCTAATATAAATATTTATATTCACAATGGTTTCGTAAAAATAGGCAGCGATTTATGTGTATTCTTCTTCAAATGTTCACAAGTGTGTTCAGCTGCTCGTAACACAAAAATGTTCACCAAGCATAATGAAATAGCACAAGAGATTTTGTACAATTGTTTAATAATATATACAAGTTCAAAGATTTTTCAGTTAAGAGACAACGGTTCACTAGCGCCACTCCTTAAAAAAAATATTTTCTCGTGACTGAGAAGGAATTTTGGCTAACGGCTTGTAAGGACCCTCGGCAAGTGTGTCTAGAATTTTCTAATACTTTTAATAAACTTTCATATTGAGACACGAAGCAATAAAATACGATCTAGAGGAATGTGGCCGCTTTTCTTTAGATCGAATTTTGTTGCTTCGTATCTCAATATGAAACTTTATACAAGGTATTAGAAAATTTAGTGGGCCGTTGTGCGCCCTCATAAGACACGTCTAATAACCGGAGCAAATAATAATTTTCTATAAGTAGAATAAGTTTAAAAAATCTTTACACGACAAGTAAAGCCTGAAACACAGGTTTTATAAACCTAGATCAGGCAGGTCTACATTACACTTAGAATTAAACATTTTCCTCGATTGTAATTAATGTAAATCATAATTTTATTTTATACTTGAATAAATTTTATTTTTATTATTTTAAAGCTATGAATACAACAATGCAACTGTATTCGGAATTCAAAAAAATAAAACCCTTCAATGCGTGTCGGGCCACGCATAGTGAAGGGTTTCGTAGTCGGGATGAATATTTACGCATGCACAGTATTGATTTTATTGGCCGCAAAAATAAGTTTGTATTTCATAGTATTTCTTGAAAAATCTATGTAAAACAATGTTATTTCTGCGGTAGTAACCGAAAATATCCCATATCTTAAAAACTATTGACTTAAATAGCTAAATCCATTCATGTTTTAAATTATGGGATCCAACAATACTCCCACGGGTATGTCATTCATTTTTTATTTCATCCCTCGGTTACATGTAGGGGAGTGCCACCCTATTGTTGGTTGTTGCAATTTTTTTCATAGTTTCACTACAAAACTAGTTTAGCGATACACAGAACGTACGGTCTTTCCAATTTTCATCAATTTAGTGCTTATACTCTCCCAGTAAAATGGCTGTGTCCTCCGGACAGACGGACATGCCGAAATTATGAGGGTTCCATTTTTGCCATTTGCTACGGAACCCATAAAATTAAAGGTTAAACTGTTGTTAACATTTCTATGATTGCATTGATTATAATTATAATCTTTGAAGGACGAGTAATTTTTAGAAGCTAGAATAAAAAGAAGATAATTATGAATTCGCAAAATCGCATAATTAATACCTATTGTGATTTTAATCTATTAGCATCCTCGTGGGTTGTTCTCACGTCGAATGTGAAGTCAGAGATACAAATGTTACAATTACAAACCCGCTTTTCTACGAAACATATAAATGTTTGCCTCGATCGAATGTCCAGCATTTAGCCACTGTACTATTCTATTCTCAAAACTAAATGAGAGGATTAAAATTTCTACAATGTATGCTTTAATTACAGAACTTAGGTAGTTAGGTACCTAATTATATGTGACCTGGGCGTTCAGCAGTGCATTCTGTGACGTCAGTGTTGCATGCTGTGACGTCAAGCGAACCACTCAGCTGTCTGTTTACCTACGTGACAGTTTAACAACAAAACAAGGCAATTAAAGTATTAGTTGCACAGCAGGCGGTGAGTGGGTGTTTGTGACAGGAATTCGTGGCACAATCGGGCACGGAGCGAGACAAAGGCGCATCCAATGGGCAATCAAAGGCAAATCGAAAGGCGCCAAAGTTTAAGCCTGATTAACCATAATTTAGGTCGAATGTTATGGTGACATTAACCTCAATATTCTTTAATTTCTTTATTATTATTTAGGAAAGTATGTTCAGTAAGAATTTGTACTCCACCCGGGGCGAGGTGATAAGTACTATTAACTATTCTGCGCCCAAGATAATACTGATAAGGGATCCAGAGTAAGGAATCTCCCCACAATGTATACTGTGTCTTAGACTGCCATCTATTACTCTTAACCCAGCTGTTCAGCGATAGCTTCTCAAGATGTGTTTGAAGCTTTATGCTTCTCACTACCAAAACATTTACTTACTGTCACAACTATCAAAGACAAGGTATAGAGCCTGTAGGTACTAGTCCAGTAGATAATGCGCTCAAGCAATTAAACGCACGTCATGTCAAGTGTAAGCTCGTTGCACACGTAATGCGCTCCCTTCGCTTTGCATAGAAAGCTGGCGAGGCGTGTTGGCGCGAATTTCTCCGCACATGCGCTCTAGTATATCGACTCTAACGGCTGACGTAGGCGCCTCGTTGCTGGGGCACAAAACATGAGCGGAGCGATTTTGGTATTATAGTTGGAGATTATTAGATAGATAATTTTCAAATAATAAGTTGGGGAAAATGTTTTTTCGTATTTGATAGGTATAAAGTTGTAGTAAAATCTCTGTGGCTGTAGGTCCTGTTTATATCTAGTTGGTTTTGATACCATTAAATAGATGACATTTTAAAATAGAATAATAAGAAGTATAAAACGATTTCCCGTCATTTTTCAATAATTTTTCTGTCCACCAAAATAAGTGAATCTAACGAAGAAATTCGATACATTTTTAAAGTTTTGTTACAACAAAGCAAAAAAATACGACACAAAGCCGCGAAAAAAATATGTGACGTTTATGGACTTAACGCAGTATCAGTAAGAGTAGCACAAAGTTGATTCAAGCATTTTTAGTCCGGGAATTTTCATGTCAAAGCTGCAGCTCGCTCTCGTCGCCCTGTTACGGATAAAGTCGATGTAATTTTTGAAAAAGTAGAGCAAGATACTAGTAGATAGATATTAGCAGTTACTATGTAACTGAAGAGTCAGGGATTGACCACAAAACAGTCTATGACCCATTTGGAAAAATCTGGATATACAAAAAAGTTCTTTTCCCCGACTAATATTTAGGATATTAATATGAATTTTGTGTGAAGCTCCAACTTAAAAAAGTTTGTTTAAGAATACCTAACTTTTTTTTTATGTAACTCTTCGCAACAAAAGAATTTTAAAAGTAAGTTCCAATATTATGTAGGCTTGAAAAATTGTTATCAATCCAATATTGTTAACATTGAAATATTATAGTCTGTCGCCAAAAAGGACTCTAACGTGTATACTGTATTATAATTAACCGATTACGTGTCCCTGTTGGCAACAAATTATATTATTTAAATGATAAAATTCCTTTTAAAGTTTCGTTACGATTCACCCCTGCGTTCCTATTCACCCCGTTTTACGGTACCATTTCTAAAGTTATAAACTCATGAACAAACATAAATTCGCTGTCACTCCTGTCTACGGCAGCATACAAGGCAAACTTTCGTTATGTTAATAGCGTGTAGTGTCAGGTTTATATACTGACCACTGATCACGCTGCTCGCTGCCCATAGCTTGACGCGCAGTAATTAGTGGAAAACTTTTAAAACACATGCCTAATGCATTATATTAGCGGTGTTTGTTTTCATTAAGCTGATTGCAATGTAAGCGGCGTACACAGATGGGAAAAGATGCTTAGTACCTATACTTAATTAATTAGTTTTCTTTAGAATGTTTGTTTTTGTAAGGTTAAGTAACAATCTTTAATTGCCAATTCAAACAATAATAAATATGACTGTTTATTAACACTGTTATGTCACTGTGTGTTTATGACTGTTTGTTTTTTGTGCTACTTTTTAAATATTTAAAATAAGCAAGAACAAGTAGGTATAAACTGATTTAAAGACACGACATCCGAAGTAGTCCCTTACTTCAGGGGATAATTCAGTTCCGTCTACCTGAACCACAGCTGCTTATTTATCCAAGTTAAATAAATTGAGTTTAGCAACTATTTTTTTGGGGCTAACAAGAACAACAATTTAGTACCTACCGCAAAGCAACTAAAATCATACTTGTTCTATTAATACTTACATGGAGATCAAAGGCAACATGTGTGTTTTGAATAAGAATGCCAATAATAACATTATTGTAATATATTTTTTGCCAAATTATTGTTTGCGAGAGAAATACCAAAAGGACCTTACATAGACAACGTAATCCATAGTTATATTATAAATTCGAAAGTAACTCTGTCTGTCTTTATGTTATTAACCTTTTCACGGCTAAACCTCTGAACGGATTTCGATAAATTTGCCAATGAGATAGATGGCATCCTGGGGAAGGGCATAGGCTACTTTTTGTCTTAGAAATAATCTTAAAAGCGGGTGATTTAGGGCATGAAAGTTTGTATGGGAAACATAGCATTTCTTAAGTTAGGGATATGAAAATTAAAATTTATGCTTATGGTTAGAAAAAAAAAATGTTTTGTAAAATCGTCCCCCAAGGGGTTAAATTAAGGACGATTTTAAAATTCACATGATTATTGGAATTTTTTGTACCACTTTTTAAGAGATTTAAGGACTTGTAAATATAGTTAGAAACCTTATCTTGAGGTATTATTTATTTTACTATTTATTTCATTTAACTTTTAAATCGGTCCACTCACATAAAAGTTATTACAATTTAAAGTTTTAAAATAACTTAGCTAATATGTACGTGGTTAATGACGGCGCTAGAGTATTTCAAATGAATGATGATAATATTAAAATGAATTATTATTAATTTTAAGTTAGACATTTAGAATCATAGTAACCTGTTTAATAAAAATAAAAATGATTATTTGCATTTATTAACTGTCTGTTACCTTTTCACGCTTTAACCGCTGAATGGATTTGGATGATAGGGTACTATTTCTCCCGGTAGCACGTTCCCGTGGGATAATTTCCGATATCCACGCGGGCGAAGCCGGGGACAGAAAATAGTTATGTATATTCCTAAAATACAAACCAAGTTTAACTTAGTTCATTCATCACAAAAAGTTACGTTTTTGTTTTACCTTTACTGCATTCAGTTGTTAATCTTATAAATATTGACCAAAACTAGCGGGGTAATTGTTGCGGTATCTATACCGCCACATGCGAGCTACACGTTATACTGATGTCACGCAAATCCTGCATCGCGCAAGCAGTTTTCCGCGCGACTAGCATATATAGAACGTCCCGACATCAACCGTCGGGCAGTTGCCCACCAGACACAATACCCGTCTGGTCGGAGGATCCTCCTTTTTCCATAGAGTATGAGTGAACTTTACACCCTGTTCCTCATACCCCTTTATAATTACGTAACACACTAACAGTAGGCACGAGTTTCATTTCGACAGTTCAACAACATTCATTGCGTTATTTACGATGCAGAGCCGACAAATTTTTCGAACACATGACGCAATGGATTAGAAATAGGCTTCAAAATGATTCAAATTGTGATAGATAGTGTGTTACGTAATTAGGGTGCTGACTTCCTTGTGTTGCCATTCGCATGGACACTTGCGTTTATTTAATAACGTTATGGATTAGCGTAGATGACGTAGATAAATAACATACAATGGCTTCAAACATAGTAGCATAATCTGAGTAGCTATATGAATGTCTAGAGTCAAAATATTACACGCAATATGTACAGAAGGTAAGACACACCGCAAAAACTACTGCTCCTTAAATTATAGTCCTGAAATATTAAGTTGACTGGCAGAAAATGCCTAAGGCATTAAGTCCGCCTCTGTACAGTTTTACTTGCGTATAAAGTAATAAATAAATATAAATAAGTATTAAACAAGTGACCTCAGGCACTCTCACAGATTTTAACATAGTTGTGTCTGCTAAAATGTAGCGTTTTCATTATGAAGAAAGCGTTGCGTGTAACCTTCAAGACTTCTATTGGTAATTTATCTACCGTGAAGTGCGTCAGGTTATCTCTTGGGACGAGCACATGCATCAGGAAACTTAATATCTTAAGTTAGTTCTACTGACTAGCTGCGAGTAGGGAAAGTAGGTCGCAGACTATTTGTAACAATGTCAGCCTCATAATACAGGGCCAAGATTTCTCAATTTCCACTAGTTTTACCGGTGGAAAATTGTAACAGCCAAAAGTTAATACTTTTTATTTATAATAGGTTGGGGAAAAAGTTTCTTCGCATTTTTTAAGAAAATTCAAAACATATTTTAATATTGTTTATTCACATTTAACTAAAGTATGTACGTACCATTTTGTTCGATAACTTTTTGCCATCTTGTAGGTAGGGACATGATCCCATTGCTATAGAAATTTTGGGACTTCTGATCAAAATACCGCGACAAGTGGTTTTGGCAGTCCTCTCGTGATGTTAACCTGACACTGCCTAAAGAATTCTGAAGAGACCGAAACAGACGGAAATCTGAAGGTGCAAGGTCAGGACTATACGGCGGATGTATTAACACCTCGCAGCCAAACTCTCTTAATTTTTGCTGAGTGGCTAAAGATGTGTGAGGTCTAGCGTTATCATGATGAAAAACCACACCCCTTCTGTTGATTAATTCCGGCCGCTTTCTCTCAACTTCTTGCTTTAATCTCATCAGTTGTTCGCAGTAGAGTTCAGAATCGATGGTCCTGCCTGGTGGTAACAGCTCATAATGAATAATGCCCTTCCAATCCCACCACACACACAGCATCACCTTGTTGCGAGTTAACCCGGGTTTCGCCACAGTCTATGAAGCCTGACCGGCCTTTGACCACGACCTTTTTCGCACGTTCTTGTCGTACGTGATCCACTTTTCATCACCAGTTATCAGCTTCTTCAAAAATGGTTCGGTTTCATTACGTCGTAATAAAGAATCACAAATGAGTACACGGTTCATTAGGTTTCTTTCAGTGAGCTCGTGAGGTACCCAAATATCGAGCTGTTTTGTGTACCCAGTTTTTTTCAAATGTGCCAAAATAGTTTTATGGTTAATTCCCAGTTCTTCAGCTACGTCGTAACTACTGATATGGCGATCTTGCTCCACTTTTTCAAAAATGGCATCCATTTTATCCGTAATAGGGCGACCAGAGCGACGTGCATCTTTGACATCAAAATTTCCGGATTGAAAACGCTTAAACCAAATTTGTGCTACTCTCACAGACACTGCACTAGGTCCATAAACATCGCAATTTTTTTCGCGGTTTGCGTTGCATTTTTACCTTTTTTGTAGTAAAATTTTAAAATGTATCGAATTTCTTCATTAGATTCACTCATCTTGACAGTACGAAAAACAAATGTAAATCACACATTTTCCTAATTTGAATTTGGAATTATGTTCTTTAAAATTTAAACTTTCAATGATACCCAAACCAGCCAGATACAAATAGTATAGCCAAAGAGACTTTATTACAAGTTCATACATACTATAATGTGAAAAGACTTTTTCCCCAACCTAATATATATGGTATTTCCTGCTCAGGGATTTTATTATTATTTACAATTTGTGTGTGTGGGCATCCGAGCTGAGAATTCCATTAGCTTGTTAATTCTATTCAATGCAAAATCCCCGTGAAGCGCATACAATAAACGTCGCGAATTTTTGACAGGAACTCAAACTAAATGCGGCCGACAAAAGAGTCACCCTTCCATTCCCTTACTCACATTTGCGCAAACGCAATCACTTCCTAAAGTGTATTGTGTATCTGAACAAAGCCATTTGACAATAGTGTGCAACATCCGGCTGCGCGCGCGACACGCTCGCACGGCTTCGGTCGTGCGTGACAGGAGCTACAGTCGGAGAAAATGGAAGGTTTAACTAACAACTAAATTCGTAATTGTTATTAATTGTAGATCCTGAATGTCTTCAGTAGTAAGTACCAGAAGATACCAAGGGATTGCTACTGTGTGGCTTAACTTGTGATAAAAAAAAGAAAAATAATGAGAATATCTACACGAAAACGCAATGATAAAGTCATTTTCATTCTGAGTTTTAATGGAATTAGAATATTGCCTTATTGAACGCGGTTTCTGCATGGTCTCGATTTACCACGAAGATGTCTAAGTAAGTTCAAAAATTTTGCAAAACCTATTTAATTTATTTGTATAGATACCATTAGGTTTCAATGTTTTCAGTCGAGCTCCTCGACATCTTATTTTCGAAATCTTTGAACTTTTCTACCCACAATTTTGATCTGACAAGTAAAAAGTCGGTAAATATTTACTCTGGTTACTGCTTCTATGATAACAACGTGGGAGGCATTTTTTTATTACTTATCTCTCGCTTCTATTTCGACATCTGAAACTAAATAATGTAAACATTTATTTAGTCATGTGCTGACCACGAGGCGAGATCACGACCTGTACCTACTGCGTAAAACAATTATAATAGAATGTAAATTAAAAACGACCTTACTCCTGAATAAACCCTCACAGAAGTTAATAAGAACAAAAATTATTAACCTATATCCTACCTAAAAACGACCACCGATTTATAACAACTCTGTACGTTCACGAAATCGCTCGTCTCTTATTCCCGCACCACGCCCCAACTAGCACGCGAAAGCTATCGTTGAGCCCACGGAACAGAAAAAAACCGTGGTTGAGCCGACAAACGCCTAAACAAGATTTGCGACCCGTAACTCAACATTTAAGACCTCAGTCCCCTGGTCATCAACATTTTAATACCATTCCTATACTGAAAAAAAAAAACTAATCGTTTCTCCTTAGCAAAAGACAATCGCATTTTACTAAAAACAGGTTGATCACGATTCCCGCTCAGTTCGTGATGAACATGATAAGATGATTGCTATCAGAGATACATTATTAAAAGATCTATTTCTATTTATACGACACTAAACGGTATCTTAATTAGCTTTCAAAGAGTTAAAGAAAAACCAATTACGTCTTGGCTGAAAAAAACAGGATCATGTACACGCGAAATAAAGACACGAGATGATTCGCGTGAACTTTTTGAGTGCATAGGTACCTAGGTACTTGACTACTTAAATATAATACAGCTAATGCCAAGATTGTAATTATATTATGACCAATTAAAATTAAACGGCATGCAGACATTTAATTGGACCACTAATAATAAATTCCCATTTTGCGCTTCTAAAAATATTATGATTGAACACTTTCGCCTCTTTTTGTGAATCTCAAATAATTCCCATTTCCGGGTCCTAAAAGTACTAAATAACCAAGCACCTGTGACCTACTTGGATGTAGCAACTGTGACCTACTTGGATGTAGCAACTGTGACCTACTTGGATGTAGCAACGTGATTGGTCACAGTTCCAACCTAACGTAACCTATTTGGTCGGGGTACCCTAGCTTACTTACTGCGGCCAACTGTGACCTACTTGGATGTAGCAACGTGATTGGTCACAGTTCCAACCTAACGTAACCTATTTGGTCGGGGTACCCTAGCTTACTTACTGCGGCCAACTGTGACCTACTTGGATGTAGCAACGTGATTGGTCACAGTTCCAACCTAACGTAACCTATTTGGTCGGGGTACCCTAGCTTACTTACTGCGGCCAACTGTGACCTACTTGGATGTAGCAACGTGAATGGTCACAGTTCCAACCTAACGTAACCTATTTGGTCGGGGTACCCTAGCTTAGTAACTGCGGCCAACTGAGAAGAGGCCAGAAAGTAAAAAATGAGCTAAGTTACTATTAATGATTAAAAGTGTGCATCATTAGAAGCGCAGAATATTTTTAAACGTTCATCAATTTTAAAAAGTGTCCATCATTAGAAGTTTAATAAGTTTTTTAGAGGATTATTCCCAAATTAAAGCATGAGGCTGGTAGTCAATGCTTCAATCAGTGTTTATCAATTACAGAATACTTAATTATTATCATTACTGTTATCTAATAATTGACGAGTTGTCAATAGGTATAATTTTTACAATAGGCACCTTTCCTCAAACTAGTTGAATCTAAAACAGGCCAGCCCATCGAATGCCTCAAGTGACTCAAACGCATGTTCCTTTGTACAAACACAATGACATGGCCAAATGGCATTGACGCTTCATGGAAATATCCTCACGCCGCACATCGATCACTATGTGGCATTTGATTCAACACCTGTCAATTTGACGCCGCCAGGTACCTATGGGAAATATTACCTAACGGGGGTAGAATATGGCGGCAGCGAGGTATCTGTGGTCCGCTTCAAATTATCTGATGAAAATGTAAACGAATGGATCAGAAAACATACCTGTGGATGCCAGTGTGTAGCGCCACTTACTAATTGAGTGCTTTGATTTGAATATTTGAATACTTCAAACCCGAAATTCTAATTTTAAATCACTTTATGTCCACTTGCACCTTCATGAGCTATCCTAAATAACTCGGGGTTGACAGCGAACTCAGGGTTGATCAAATAATTCATCTTGCACCACCAAGAGTTACGAGGTAAACATAGAGTTAAACTTTTAAATATTAAACCCACCGATGTGGAGTTAAGTCGCTAAACTCTGGGTTAGTGTAAGTACCTATTATCAAAATAAATTGACGTTATGAAGTACCTTAAAAAATGCACCTTACCTTAATTTTAAAAGCATCTTATTTTTAAAACCGTGTAGTTTCTTGCGCCTCTTCTCCATAGGAAATAACCAATTGGAACCGTGCACCTAGCTTCTGACGTTTCATAAGTGCCCATGCAGGTTTATGTGAAATAAAATATTATTATTAATTGATTGACCGCTGTTAACTGATTATGTATTTTATATTGTTCGACGTTGTATTAAGTGAAAATTTGGTGCTATATCAGCAGGCGATATATTCATGAGCTCGTATAAAAATAAATACAAATAAAAAACCAACTTAAAACTTATTATTCCTTATTTGACGTTTCGTCAATCAATAAACTATCATATATCCATGGAAAAAACATACAATACGATTAAAATTAAATGTCATGCTATAAAATTCAAAGACAAGAATGTATTTGTATCGTAATGTAGTGTAAAAGTGATGGGTATAAAATTTCCGTTCATAAATTTTTGATCGGATTACATATCCAGGACACAGAAATTGTAATTCTATTTCATATTTCATCGATTGAACTACATTATAGTTCAATCGATGAAATATGAAATTCCCAAATCAAAAAACACGAATGTTTGGTTAACTAAACCGGTGTTACTTTTTAGTTACTTATTAGCGCAATGCGTAATAACAGTTAAAATGTTAATTAGTTAACTCCGAGTTTACAAACTCTACATTTATTCTTTTGACCCGACTAATCATGCAAGTGGGCCTTAAAGATGTTTTTCATTTGACAGTTGAGGTTATTTTTATAACCTCAATTTTTGTCCATCAATGTTATTCAAATTATATCGCTGCGTCACTTTTCAGCTATAACTGACCGAGTAAACCTTTGGTTCTCTAGGAAAGCGGTTCTGTGATATTTTAAGTAACGATGAGATGTGATAATGTGATAGAATAAGTAAATGTCAAATACTGGTGAAAACACCAGTAGATATTTTGTCATAAAGGTCAATAAACGCGGTCGTCAGGAAAATCTGACATTTTTGACTCTGTATTTGGACAGCCGTTGTTGTGTATCCGTTCACCGCTTTCTTAGAAAACCAAAGCTTAAGTGCACCTACACCTATGTGAACATCGTACCTATCATTAAGTGCAGCTACACCTACGTGAACATCGTACCTATCATTAAGTGCAGCTACACCTACGTGAACGTCGTACCTATCATTAAGTGCAGCTACACCTATAGAGGCATGAGGAACAGGGTGTAAAGTTCACTCATACTGTATGGAAAAGGGAGGATCCTCCGACCAGACAGGTGTTGTGTCTGGTGGGCAACTGCCCGACGGTTGATGTCGGGATGTTGTATATATGCTAGTCGCGCAGTAAACTCTGCTTGCGCGATGCAGGATTTGCGTGACGTCAGTATGACGTGTAGCTCGCATGTGGCGATGTTGATACCGCTACACACCTACGTGAACATCGTACCTATCATTAAGTGCAGCTACACCTACGTGAACATCGTACCTTTCATTAAGTGCAGCTACACCTACATGAACATCGTACCTATCATTAAGTGCAGCTACACCTACGTGAACCTCGTACCTATCATTAAGTGCAGCTACACCTACGTGAACATCGTACCTATCATTAAGTGCAGCTTCACCTACATGAACATCGTACCTATCATTAAGTGCAGCTACACCTACGTTAACCTCGTATCTATCATTAAGTGCAGCTACACCTACGTGAACATCGTACCTATCATTCGAGACAGATTTCGTAGAAACTTGTATTATACTTAGTAATGATTCTATATCTCCCGGTTAATATGGTTTTTGCACTATTTATACCATACATGTTATTTACGAGATTTTTTTAAGGAAACTTAATTAATTTGTGTTTAGGTGTTTGCGGTAACAATCTGTGAGCGAGTTATTTATTATTAATAATGCAAAATATTTTACTGCTCGTGTAACCATACCAACAATGTAATAATATCTGCCGGAAAATTAGCGTAAAATATTACAACAAAACAAATAAAATATTGTTAAAAAGCCGCGTAGCGCTACGTCGCGCGTCGGAGGAACTATTGCGTAGTACGGAAATATAAAGGTGAAAGGAGCCTGCAAAATACCTAAAGAATTGCTTACCACGGAAGTTTCCACGGACATCTTTTGAATTTCCCTCAGCTGCTCAAATAGACTACACATACGCTGAGCTGTAACTTTTAATAATGTGCTATTTATAATGTAGCAATATTGAAGAGTGTAAGTTTAATAGTTTGTGCAGCTGTTTCTTATCAAAGTGTTTGAAAATAAACCAACATCATGTGTGGCCGTATCTTAACTATGTACAGTGTAACTATGGCAGTCGATCTATGTAAAATACTAGTATTCAGCTGCATCTGCACATTGGGAGCCGACCCCAACATAGTTAGGAAAACGCGAAGTTGATTGAGTTAGTGTCTTATGTCTATGGTTGGTGTAGTTACGCTAGATTCCAGTACTAACTAAATCACTGTCCTTCCGTAAGACTTGAAATACGCACCTACATAACCTACGCATTCTTAAATCTACCTAATTAACCAATAATAGCGGTGTCATCCACATCTACTTATAAAATAAATGCGGAAAAGCGCGGCGAATTATGATCTTTGTACACGATATATGTATTATTTTGACTTCACGGCAATAACCTAAAAATATTATTGTCATAAGTACAATTGTTTACACGTTCAATAATAGAAATAGGTAAAAATATTAATTAACTACTATTTAGATTTAAATTCTTCATTTAATGAAATAATAGAATAGAATACTCTTTATTATGTACACCATAAAAATTACAGATATAAAGCGGTCTTTTACAGACAACCTTTAGATGGATTCAAGGGAGAAGGAGAGACAATAATACAGGTAGTCAGTGGTGTATCATTTACATATACAACAAATACATACATACATAAAGCGTATACGTAACTACATATAATATATACAATAATAAACATGAAACAAGAACAAGGAAACTAAATGTAATGACAATGTTTAAGGAGAGAGGAAGTGTTTTTTAACCAGAATTTTAAAAGTGGACAAAGATTGAGCACGCCTTATCGACACGGGCAAGATATTCCATAACCGTACTGCTTGAACTGTAAAAGACTTGTCATAAGAACTGGTCGAATGTATCGGCAAATAATGAACGACCTCGTAATTTATACAATAATAAAATCATCATCATGACGAATTATTCGTCATTAAAATAAATTGTGATTGTGCTACTCCCTTAAACTGCATCAGACGCTTTGCTTTTTTTTCATCTTTCACTGGAAGTGAAACGTCTGAACACTAAATGAATCAAAAGTGAATACCTAATTAATTCATTATGGACCAATCCAACGATCTTGGAGTTCGTTCGTGTGAACGTGGAATGAAATCAAAAAGACCACTCACTTGAGTGAACATTTACCCAAGTGAACATTCACCCGAGTTAGTCCATCCTCTCACGCCACAGTTAGTCCATCCTCTAGCGCCACAGTTAGTCCATCCTCTTGCGCCACAGTTAGTCCATCCTCTCGCACCACAGTTAGTCCATCCTCTCGCGCCACAGTTAGTCTATCCTCTCACACCACAGTTAGTCCATCCTCTCGCGCCACAGTTAGTCTATCCTCTCGCACCACAGTTAATCCATCCTCTCGCGCCACAGTTAGTCCATCCTCTTGCGCCACAGTTAGTCCAACCTCTCGCGCTACAGTACCGCCGTGATTAGTAATTCAAGTTCAAGCACTACTGTTTATTCGACAATTAGATAATTAAATACACATAGTTTGACATCCGCTATTTGTTGGCGCGCCCGTGACCTTCGGTACAGTTAACCGCTACGCTCAGTGTATTATCTAATCTTTAACCTCAAGTTCGACCGTGTGTACGGTAAGCGGTAAACACCAGTCTGGACCTAACTAGGGACTGAACCGTGCCAAAAAGAATGAAATGAAATAATGTTTATTTGGTAAGAATCTAGTAAGCGTGTAAATGGAAGCCTTGAGCCTTCATTTGTTTATTCAATCAAATAGGTTCACAGTTATAGCGCTACCAAAGAATAATAAGTATGAGTGCGCTACAATGATACTGCAGATCAAATGTCGGTAATCTACGTGATTTATGAGTCGTTGTCCGTCAAGTAACGTAACACTCTATATCAAGTCACGCGTGCTCAGACTTCCTCGCGGCATAGCATCTTACATAACGAACAACGTGTGTCGTAGTAGCTGTAGCCCAGCCACATTCCCATGCACTGAAACTGTCATGCAGCAGAACGCAGCTGCGTATAATGACATCAATTCATCATGTCACAATACATTTCCCAAGTGCAATTTACATAAAAGCGTGAAGATAGATTACGAATGGAAAATGCATCTAAAACTTCAGAAACACTTTAAAACTAATAATTTTCTTTAAAAATATATAAAATAGCTACCTACCTCATGAAAACATAAAAAGGTTAGGTATCGACTTAGTTTCCTAATAATAACATTAGTACCGCTTCATCCTGTAAAAACCGCAAGCGTATGGTAACCGAGGTAGCTAGTAGGAGTGTGTTGTCATACATAATATGTATATATATAGGTAGGTTGTCTACCTCTGCAGTTGATCGGACTTCCTTCCTCCTAGATAATGTGACGCTTTGTAAACATCCCACGACTACCAAGTATGTTATAATTTATTATCTTATGTCGTTTTTCTGTGAGAACTGAAAGTGCATAGTCACCAGTGTTCAGCATCGCTCAGCCTCAAGATGTCCACTGCCGGACACAGCCAGAAGTACTTTACGTAGGTATATTCGACCACATAATTGTTTTACCGCCCTAAACTTGAATGTCACTAATTGCTCGTCACAAAACGACATGCTCTATTTTTGCTTTCAAGACCAACGTGACAGCTAGATAGTTTCAACGCTTAAGACTTAGGTGTCTACCTACACTCAGCGAAAAAGTCCATTTACACTTCAGTTTTTAAAATCTTAATTATTGAGCTAAGTAAATATGTAATTGAAATCGGAACAGAAGTGAAATTAAAAGAATATTAGCTCTTTTATGATATGCTGATATACCATGTATCGAATAGTTTTGTGTCAATTTAGATGATGTGTAAAAGTAGCCGTGTTAATAATTAATAGCCGTGTTATTAATTTAATTTAATATTTGAATTGTTTTTGTCTTTTTATTACGGACGCTTTTAACGTTCTGCATCGTTCTCACATGTATAATTTCAACATGAACGACGTAACCAATATTTTGTAACCATATTTTGATTTAAAAGAGTGGCCATGGAGTTTCTTACCCGTTCTTCTCCATAGGTACCTACTACGCTTTGGAATGGGCAACTAGCTTCATCTTTCTGACTGACCTACCCCTTGACAATTCAAAAGTGCCTGTAATTGGTTTATTTGAAATAAATGCTTTGAGTTTAAGTTGAGTTTTGAGTTTGAATAACCACTTGTAATATTTTAAAATGTTCTCCTTTCATTCCAGACACAAACGGCACGTACAACGGCGAGCTCCCCCACAAGGAGGGCAGCGCAGGGGGCGCGGAGCGCGGCTGGCGGCATGACGCGGCCCGGCGCGCGCGCGCCTGCTGCTCCACCAAGACGCTGCTGCGGCGCCTACCCATCCTGCAGTGGCTGCCCAGGTACTCCCTGAGGAACGGCCTCGCGGATGCCATCGCTGGTGAGTCTACCTGAACTATCTCCTGGGAAACTGACGGCTAGGAAGAGACCAAGATGATAACGTCCACCTTCAAAGTAAGTGTTAAGTAAGTGTAGGCTGTAGGTAGCTACTGATAATGTAGGTACTTAGTGCCTCCTTGGTCTAGTGGTCGCAAGAGCTGCTGCTGAGCATGAGCTCCTGGTTTCGATTAAAAGGTCGGGCATTGCCATTTTCCTTCCGTAATTTCTCTGTAGCAGCCTGGAGTCTGGATTTGTGCCCAGTTGATGGCAATAGGCTCACCCCCTATTACATGGGACTTTAAGATAAGCGAAACATGGATTTACTTATACTAGGCACTTACTCCTCTGCCTATCTCTTCGGGGAAAAATGGCATGATGTTATGTTGTTGGTTTAAGTTCAGATCGCATGATGTGTCAGGGATCTAGTCCAGAAGTAGTCTTTTACTAAACTGCATATATAATTTCGGTTTGCGCCCATGTTTTCAACTTTTCATGAAGCATAATCTTGAAAAACTGTAAAGTATGTAAGGCGATGCGCGTGAGTGGCGATTTAATTATGCGCAATGTATAGCCGTGTGAAATTGTGCGAAATCGGAAACGGCGTGATTATCGCGCACTTTACACAACTTATTATTAGTTACTGGGTGATGCGTGATGCGTGATGCGTGATGCGGCCGATATGCCACGCTTAGGATTGTATATACATATATACCTACTTAGAAAACTACCGCCTGACAAAGTGACGCTTCAATATCAGGTTCAACGGTAATCGGCATAATCGCTCAAGTATGATTAATTACCATAGTCACAGGCTTTTCAGGAGGGGCTCGTGGCTAAATAATAACAGCCGCATGGTTCGATCAAAGGCTAAGCAAAGCTACGCCTGCCGCGGTCAGTTCGTCGATGGGTGACCATCCATTACAAATCGAGACCCCTCCGTGCCTCGGAAAGCACGTTAAGCCGTTGGTCCCGGCTGTCATTCGTAGACCTTTGACAGTCGTTACGAGCAGTCAGAACCCTGAAAGTCTTGACAACCAGCCTTACCAAGGGGTGTCGTGTTACCCAGTAACTGGGTTATGTAGGTCAGATAGGCAGTTGCTCCATGTAAATTACTGGTATTCAGCTATATCCGGTTCGACTGGAAGCCAACCCTAACATAGTTGGATAAAAGAACGCAAAGAAGGAAATAAAGTTGCTGTTTAATCTAATTGCGTAGGTAGCGGATAAGCAAATTTAATTTATTCTGTTACACTTCAAACTGATTCCAATATGAAGTAGTAAGAACCGAAGACTTCGAAGACAATTTCGACAGTGCCTGCACCCGCATGGACGTAGGACTCCTCGGTATTCAAGGTATTACTATAATAACTGGCGTGCATCTGGTGCTCGCGACTGCTGCATACTGTATTGTGCCTGCACTCCGTACTCTGTAGCCGTCAGGCGCATTTTGCGTGAGTAGCTAGTAGATAGATGCGCTAGGTGGGTACACAATGTATAAAGCCTCATTCGAACTATGTCACAGTCTACATATACATCAAAGTATACATGTTCATGATCCGTGGCATTTTAGCAGCCTGCCATGCTGGGTACAATCATTGTTTTCAGATACATTTGTCGGAAGATGTTGTATGAACTTGTGCTTGAGGTTTAAACGTGCACGACTTTCAAATTGACTATCCAAAGCAAAGTATATTTAGTAATGCTTATTAAGAAGACTCCCAAATTATTGTCGTGTTTCAACAAAAAAACACTACAAAGTAGTAAAATACAGATCCAAAGACACCGACTTCCAAGATTAAAGTTAGTTTTCACTAACTTTAATCTTGGAAGTCGGTGTCTTTGGATCTGTATTTTAGTTTTTTGCCATCGATTTCCGAAATTAAAGTTATTTTTCACTTTGTAGTATTGTTTTTTGGAAGTCATTCGTTTTTTTTTTTTGTAAAAAAGATATATTTTTTTTTACTTTTTAGATATGGTACCTACCCCACACCAATTCGTATACCACTACTTGCTATGTAAACAACAATTACAGGAAGTATTATAACATCATCAAGATACACAAAGTCGATTAAATACGTATTATCGAAGCTAATCAAAAACTACCTACTCAAAGTTAATAAAATTTACATGGAACCACCGCGCAAGCTTCCTCTACCAAATACAAAAATAATTTTCAAAATCGGTCCACAATTGACGAAAATATCGGAGACGATACATTAAAAAAGACATACACACGAACCTATAACCTCCTCCTTTTTTGAAGTCGGTTAACAAAAACAAACTAGATTACAACCATATTGTACAACAACTGAAACACATAAAAATACCAATCAACAATTTTAAAACGTAAAAGTTTTAATTTATATTGCTCCTGAAGCTATTAGTGAAAGTGAACAACCAGTGACCAATCAACTTTACTCATTACAAACAAAACGGTAAAACAGATAAGTAATACAATAGTGCTAAAGTGAAATAATCGAAAGTAAATCCATAACACCGACTAAATCAGTGATAAACAATAAAGTGTGTGACATTCAGTGCAAAAATGCGACAAAAATATTTTACAAATGAGTCAATGTAACGGCATTGTTAGATTCAAATTTCGTATAAGTTGAACAAGATCTCTAAATTTGCCAAACGGTTTTCTATAAGGGTATGCATTAGGCTTAGGCCTATTGGATCTCATCAAGACGAGTTCGAATCCGACCAAAGTTGGAACTTTTCTTTTTCTTCTTTGTCCTTTTTTTTAACACACACAAGATCGTTTTGGAAAATATAACAATAATTAGTTCTCCCAATTCTTCTTTTGATTCCACTAATTCTGAATATCTTTCGAAGAGTCTACCACAAATTTCAACCGGCTTAAGTTGCGAAGATTTTGAAAGATTAAACGAAGACATTGAACAGTTGAGAATGCAATTAAATACCGCTAACAACGAAATAGACAACTTAATCATGGAAAACAGCACTCTGAAAAAACAAACAGTCGAAGAACAAATTACCATCGCGCAATTAAAAAACCTATGTAGCGGACCAACTAGTAGTTCAAAAAATACTCAACTTCAAAAAAGAAGAACTGTAAGGTACAAAATCTTAATATTACTTAAAAAAAGAAACTTGTCACAAGTTTAATTGATCTTGAGACAAAATTGTGTGCATAAAACATAACAGATGGCGCTGCGGGTAGCACGAACACGAGCGAGTCATCACATCACATAACAGCACATAACAGATGGCGGTTTACTAAATCGGCATGGAAAAAACGGAGTAAACAATTACCAACAACTGTCTAAAACCACAGAAAATAAATCAAAATCCCAGTTAACTATAGTTGGAGGACAACAGTTCACATGACTTACGTCACTTCTCATACAATCTGGAAAATACTCTAAGTTCAAGAATTACCACATCTCTTCCACTACAAAACCATATGCCAATAAAGAGGAAATCCTTAAACCTATTAAAGAACTGAAAGATTCCGAAGATACTAATCTAATTATATGCATAGGAGAAAATGATACTAACCCCAGTAAAGTAATAATAGGTCTTTACCTATGAAATTGCCGTTTTGTATGAAAAAATTTAAACGAATTTTTTTCATGAATTTTTTATTTGTATTAATCGAAGTAATCACCCATGCAATCAATGCATCTTTGCCATCGCAGTGGCAGTTTATTGATGCCCTTCTTAAAGAAATCAGCTGGACGGGAGGCAACAAATTCTTCAAAGGCATTTTGTACTGCCTCTCGGGTATTAAATTTTTTTCCCGCCAAGAAGTTATCCAAATTCTGGAAAAAGTAGTAGTCTGTAGGCGCAAGGTCTGGTGAGTAGGGCGGATGACGGAGAGCTTCCAACCCCAGTTCTTGCAACTTGGAGACCGTCTGCTGTGCAGTATGAGGTCGCGCGTTGTCGTGCAGGAGCAGCGGAGACGAGCGATTGACCAATGCTGGTTGGAGATGCGCCAGCTTCTCCATCATTGTGTTCAGTTCTTCACAGTACACATCTGCAGTAATGCTCACCCCGTTTGGTAAGAAGCTGTGATGAATCACACCGGCGCTAGACCACCAAACAGTGACCATCACTTTTCTAGGGGTAAGTTTTCGTTTAGGGCATTGTTTAGGTACTGAACCAGGATCCAACCAACTTGCTGAGCGCTTACGGTTATCAAACAGAATCCATTTTTCATCGCAGGTAACAATGCGGTTCAAAATTCCTTCATTTGTGTGTCTGTTGAGCAGTGCAAGGCACGTCTCGACGCGTACTTCGCGCTGGCGATCATTGAGTTCGTGGGGCACCCATTTGTCAAGCTTTTTTACCTTGCCAATTTGACGCAAATGGACCAATATTGTTTTGACGCTAACGCCGAAAGCTGCTGCTAATTCAGCCGTAGATTGTGTATCATCAGCTTCCACAATCGCCTTTAATTCGTCATTGTCGACCAAAGTCTTCGGACGACCGCGAGGTTCATTTTTCAGGTCGAAATTTCCAGAACGGAAGCGAGCAAACCAATAACAGGTGGTGCGTTGGTTTGTAGTGTTAGCTCCGTAAACGTCGTTGATGTTGCGTGCCGCTTGTGCCGCGTTGCTGCCACGACGGTACTCATATTCCATAATTACTCGAATTTTTAACGTATCCATGATGACGAAAAAGATTGAAATGCGATGAAAATGTAACACTAATCAATAAAGAAATGACTACTTTTAGAAAAAAAAATCCATGTTTTTAAAATAAAATTAATTTGAAATTAGAATTCTTAGCCAAACAAAAATTATTTTGATTTGAAATGGCCAGTACTGCAGAACGGCAATTTCATAGGTAAAGACCTAATAATAGAATTAGTAACCATCCTGAAATCCTTCCAAAACATTAACGTGTTAGTATTTAGTGTTTTACAGAACTGATATTTAGATCAAAGTACCTATGTTAAATAACAACTTAAAAAGTATATGTGACAACTTCCAAAATTGCTCATTTATTAATCTAAAATGTACCCACCCGTACAATAAATATTACTATTTGTTAGATGTATGTAAATTAATTAACTTCAAGATTGACTCAAATTATTATGACAAAACATTTTTATGTTGTAAAAATCTTATGTTACGAGTATTAAGGAATAAGGCTAAATTAGAAAGCACAACTATTCCTATGAAGGGCACAATTCCATTCTAACTTTAAGTCGCTTAAAAATATACATCCAGGGGATGGTGATAACCACCGGAACTCATAAGAAGGGGAACATACCATATTATTTAAACAAATCTACACCATATTAAAGCACACAATCTGATACACTCTTGCCGTCACAAGCAAATAAATGTTTTTGCCTCTAATCCACAATTCAATTTTATAAAATTTCACCAGCGGGCTTAGCATGACGCTATCTATCTCTTAGAAGAATAGAGACGGCTATTCCCATACAAAGTGACATTTCGTTTCTCTATTTTTGACATCGCACCGTAAAAATCCTTCTAAAATCTGTCATTTTGTCTTCCGTTTCTGCCAATCGTTGTCTAGGTCCTTTTTAATGTAGACTATTTCAGAAGACAGTTGTCTAAGGTAGTGAAGACAATTTGATTTTTAATCGCTATGCTAAAGACGGTACAAAACTTTTTACTCGACGGCCACAAAGTATAATAATGGAAAGGAAAAAAGGAAATGTTCACTTTTTGTATGGAAAATGTGAAAAATGATTACCTACATGTTGAGTTTTAGGGGTTTATGGGTTTCCTAAAGGGGGTCGAAATTTTCATTATTTTTGCGATAGGACACACCATTTTCGAGATATAAGCAAAATAAAAGATAAACGTGAATAAATTACTGAATTTCGTAAAAAGTGCAGTTGACTCTTTCTACTTTGCTGCCGTCGTACTGTCTTCACGAAACGTCATTTTTGTCTATTCTTCCGTCGACAAGACGGTGCTTGTGCTAAGCCTGCAGAACATTGCTGGCGCCATATATAAAACTGAGGAATTAATATTTGCAATCCATGAGCTGTCGCAAAAGGGTACAAGATTTGACGTGGTGTGTTTGAGTGAAACTTTCATGAAAAAAGGTACAGAAATGCTTTTGAAAATTTCAGATTACAAATTAGTTGCATCATATTCACGTGACACTAAACGAGGAGGGGTATGCATAATGATAAATAATAATATAAAATATAAAACTTTGACTAATATTAATGACTTGGCATGTAAATTTCAATTTGAATAATGTGGCGTAGAAATAAATAAAATTATGATAATCTGTTTATACAGAAAACCTAATATTTATTTAGAAACTTGAACAGTTACTAGTAAGACTTACTAGGAAACATAGAAAAAAAAAAAACTTTGTGGTGACCGGAACTTGGACATCTTAAAACCAAAGAAGAGTAGGTAGTGAAGAGTAGAAGAGTATGTTAAACAAAAAAAAAACGAATTGCATATCAAAACACCAACAAGACAAGATGCATCAGTTAGCAAGCAACATTAAGCAAGTTAAAGCGGAGGCGCATCACCTTGCCTTGTCTGATTACGAAACAGGGCAAACGCTATCGCTGAATACTACTAAATCATCCAAAATATACAGCTGGTATGAGAATATCAGAGATTATAGTAAAAAAAAAAAAAAAACGTTTATTTCGACCAACAAGGATCATATGCACACAATGTTTTACTAAATTAAAAATAAAATAAACACACATTAAAATATAAATAAAAACAGACAATTAAAAACAGCACATAAACACATTACCGACCTTGATTGCTCAGTATGTGAACCATTCAGCAATGGTTCAGGTACTGGCAATCGAACCTCTGCGCGAATGTCCTCAGGATGCCGTTGGAGCTAGCCCGAACCCTGCGCACCAGGGATGTACACCGTTTTCGCATAGTAGAATAGAAACAGTCCACATGCGACTCGGCGAACATTCCTGATGCGCTGCAGAATCGGGGCAGCCTCATCAATACCCTGAATGCATTGTTATATTGCACACGCAAGGCGTTGTACTGTCTGCGCGTGTATGAGACCCGCAGGCTGCTCGTGTAGAAAGATGTACAATATGCTCTGAACAATGTTGTTTTCACTTCAGTGGTACAACGAGCAAACCTGCGGGCCATCATATTCGCCCTTACAGACAACGCCCTGCGTTCTCGCTCTATGTCTGCATCGTCTTTCAGATCAGAGGACACCATATGTCCAAGATATTTAAAATGTTCCACTCTCTTCAGTGGTGTTCCACATAATTTTATAGCAGGTATTGTAGTTGGACATTTTCCTCTGGTCTGAAAGACCATGCATTCACTTTTTATGACATTATAAATTATGCCATGGCTGTGAGCGTACCGTTCACAGATGCCCAACATTTTTGTTAGGCCACACACAGAAGCACAAAAAAACAAAAGAAAACATGGCTAAGTTTTATAATTGTATCTCATCTCTTACCTTCTCAGTCGTATACGAAAAAAATTACTTGCAAGAAGCGTTTATCGAATTTCATGCACCATTTAAATTATTTTTCAATCTGTGCTTGCCAATAAACACAATAAAGAGGTCAAATAAACAAGAGAACCATAAATGGTTGACGAAGGGCATAAGAAAATCCTGTATAAGAAAACGGTATCTCTATCCAAACCAACAAAACAATAAAACGAAAAAATTTGAAACAAAAAAATTGTCGGCACGGTCGGCGCAGTGGTTAAGCGATTGACTGCTGCGCTGCGTGTCGCGGGTTCGATTCCCGCACGGAACAAATATTTGTATGCCCTACAAATAGTTGTTCCGGGTCTGGCTGTTGGTGTATGTGATATTAAATGTTTGTAAGCGCACCCACAATACAGGAGAAATTCTTAGTGTTGGGCAATGTTTAACAACAAAAAAAAAAACAAACAGAAAATAGTCAAATAAACAATATAAATCATACAGTTACATATATAAAAAGCAAAAAGTGCATATATAAATCTAAGCAACTACAAAATAAGAAATATATTGACACTAATAAAAATTAATGTAAAGCCACATGGACAGAGATTAACGAAAGCATTGGTGACATTAGTATGACAACACAAATTGATAGAATAATTGACAATAATCGGACATATGAAGACCCTAAGGAGATACGTGACAAATGTAATTAGTTTTATATACAATTGACAAATAGCAAGAATTTTAAATATAATAAAGACGAGATAAACCAAACTATCGATACTAATAACGAACATACTATATTTATTAAACCTACTTATGCAATGGAAATATTTCTTCCAATTAAAAATCTTAATAACACAAATCTAGCAGGAGTAGATGACATAACAACCAATGTAATTAAATTATGTGCACCACATATGTCAACCGCTGTGTTATTTAATAAATTTATCATTTGAGGAAGGTACCTTTACACACATATTGAAAAAATCAGTAGTTAAGCCACTTTTTAATGAAGAAGAAAATCTGACATGAACAATTATAGGCCAGTGACTCTGATACCAATCATATCGAAGATCTTTGAGAAAATTATGCTGAAAAGGCTTCAAGACTTTACAACAAATCTTCGGACATTTAAAGAAGAACAATTTGGGTTTAGACAGTACCACTTCACTGGCATGTTTCAATTTGATCAAAATTGTCACCCAGGCTATAAATGATGGCTTACCAATTGCTGTGATTTTTCTAGACATGAGTAAGGCGTTCGATTTTGTGGATCACAAATTGCTCTTACACAAACTAGAAAAATATGGAATAAGAGGAAAACCGAACGACTGGTTGAAAGACTACCTAAATGATAGAAAACGATGTGTGGAAATCTCTAAAATACATAATAATAAAAAGGTGTTACATAGAAGTCACTATCGACAAAATAATTTTGGGGTGCCACAGGGCAGTGTATTGGGACCTTTCTTATTCATTATGTATATTAATGATCTCCCAAATATCACTAGCCAAAACCAAATAGCATTATGACATTATCAATTACAATTTACAATTATTTATATATTCTTATTCTGACATTTTATTAAACTTTATCTCTTGGACTTACCTCAGTATAACATTGACATTAATTAATTAATTGTTTTCTATAATTCCTAATGCATGAGCTCTTAGTAGTTGTTGCTGCCTTTTTTTTTGTAATTAAAATAATAACATGGTGCACGTTCAAATTAAACATTTGCACACAATATGTAATGGTAGAATGTAAAGAGGCCACTATAGATTTAAGACCATACTTTGTAAACTACATTCTGGCAAATAAATGGATTTGATTTGATTTTATTCGAACTGATCCGTTTCACATCAATTCTGAAGGCACCTGCCCACTTGCGCGTAACGTTCTCGCCGCGTTGGGCGCTTCACGCTCGTATTACCAGCGCCAAGCGACAAGTGTTCGTCCACATGCACTTGTCTGATTGCCCAGTGGCGGCTGCGCAGTATAAACAAAATCATGACGATACGCATCAGTAGACAGGACGCCTATGATTCACCCAATTTGTTGCAAATTGCCAGCAATACTTAGTACAAAGAAAAATACCGTAACGAATTGTAGGTAGTGTCATATAAAGAAAACATTGTTCTGTATTATTTATAATAAAATAGTATTATGCATTTTACGATAACACAAATCATAAAACTGTTTAGAATCATGCTCGTGGATGTTCAGCATATATTTTATGCATTTTTGCGAATTTTGGTCTTCCAAGTATTTTTTTTCTATTCTCTGAGGCTTACATGACCTAAAGCGCGGTCACTGTCGGATTGCATAGAAAAGAAAGAGACTCGCGATGACACAACGCTGGTAATTTATTGCAAAATATGAAGCAATTATGGATTTACAAAAAATCTATTCATTGAACTAAACAAATTAAAACACTATTACGTTAGTATGTTACTTGTAGAATAATTTGAATGTTTGCATGTATATTAGTATGATTTTTAATCGTTAAAATATTTTTTTAGAGGTGTCTTCGTGTTTTTTTTCTATCATATCAAGTTAATTGTATTATGTTTTCAACACACTATCTAACTAGCATATATCCAGAAGAATATCATATATTTTTCTGATTTTGGTTACTGCAGTGGATCATATATTTTTAGGCATTATAAATTTGCGTTTAGGTCATGTAGTCCCCTTAATAGGTACATACTACATACCTACATAATTATAAAATGGTCTAAGCGGCCGCTTTTATTACAGAGCTCTGTTAAACATTTATTAAGGAATACTTCGCTAGAATTACAAGCAATGTGATATTCCAACCGAGAGCATTGACCTCAATTATATTATTTTAAATTTGCACTATTATCGCAGGAATGCATTGCAATACCATTAAAAAACAAGGGACTATGAACTCTACGTCCTTGTGATAAGTTGCAAAAAGTGATTTCAGAGCAGATATATTGAGGCTCGGTGGACCGTGTAATGGCGCGTGTCGTCACAGGCGTTGTGTAGCGGTGCAGTGTGCCGCAACCATTACAACTACAATGGTCGATTTCTTTTAATTAAATCTAGACTAGTTTCGTAAATCGAGCATTAAGCCTCTGCGTTTAAATACAATTTTTTCAGTACCAGTAGGTACCTTTGAAATTATAATTAGGTACCCGCACACTGTATGTAGGTATATATAATCTATGTGGACAAACGAAACCAGCATTTTTAACCAAAGAACATACAAAGCAATATGTGTGTCTAATAACCTGCCACACTGCAACCGGCAACACGAGACCACCCCGCGGTAATAGCGACAATTCACGCTTTCTAACCGTTATCTCCTCTCTATATTCAGTCTTTATAGGTACTTGACAACGTAGTAACGACTTATAATCACGCTTCAGTTAAACTTGGTCAAGATCACGGTAGACTGACACTTCGTTCATTATTCTTAAGGAACAAGAAACTCTAAACAAAGGATCATGAATAAAAATAATAATAAATTAGAGTCCTCAGAACACTTTCATAGGCAATTCGAATCACCAACAACAATCATTCGAATTCACCTTCTTTCGTCTTACTGACCAAATTGATTTTATAAAGTGCCTGTCTACCTACCAATGTTGTTACGGACACTTGTAGACAGCTCATTCTGCAGTTGCTCATACTCTGAAACAACTGCAATACATACCAGGGGGCCGACTCTATAAGTCCGGCAATGAAGATACGGGCCCGGAAGTAGTTTGAAACTTTGGAGTAAACCGAACACCCGATTAATTTACTTTTTCGGACAGGTAAAAACACATCGTCGGGAGTAGGAGCAACTATCACATCGTGGTGTCATTCATTCTTAGGTCGGGCCCCAAACTAATCTTACGTCCGTAGGTGTTACGGAGTACGAAACTACGGATTTCGTGCTTAGAGAGTAGACCCCCTGTTGCAGTGCTCATATAACAGCTCCCGCAGACAGGCACGACGTGATAAGTAGAACAATTTCTATGAAAACTTCATAGAAATTGTTCTACAAGAGTCACGTCGCGCCTGGCTGCGGGAGCCTTAATACTAGATTGAAATTAATACGTTGCGCAAGATTCAATAACTATGACGATATAATAGCGATAATTTTCATATATTTGACTTTAAAACCAACATCATTATGTGAAAAGCTCTCACAATCTGTAGGAGTAGGTACCTAACTTATAGTGTGTAGACTAGTTTACATCAATATGTTGGAGTCATTGATTCAAACTATAGCGACGACAGGAGAGTGGAGATTGTCACAAGAACGGAGCCATATGCCCAGCAGCAGGCCCGGACTTAAAGACCCAGGGCCCCTAGGCACTTGACATTTTAGCCCAACCCGCCCCCCCCCTTCCGAAGTCATTTTGGAAATTTTGCAAATAAAATCCGCTAGTACAGAAAACATATTTTTTAACCGACTTTAATTACTTACTATAAATAAACATCAGAAATTATGCAGTCTACGCTATTTACCTACATGTCACCATATTTACTTCAAAGGTCCTCATAAATCGACGGTTCCAAACAAAGACGTTATTTTCCTCGTATTCCTTAACACTCAAGTTACCTACTTGAACCAACTTACTTCCTTCAAACAACTTATTTATAGTACTTTTTATCCGACTTCAAAAAAAGGAGGAGGTTCTCAATTCGACTGTATGTTTTTTATTTTAATGTGTGTTAGCTCAGAACTTTTTTCTGGGTAAACCAATTTGGATGATTCTTTTTTATTTGATAGCACACACACACACACACAGCACACACACACACACACACACCAACACACACACACATGCATGCTTCACATGTGGTCCCATTTAAATTTGATCAAGTTCTGACCAATAGTTTTTGAGTTTATATTATATTGATGATGTTTTGATAATTTCCTGTCACTGTTATTTACATATCAAGTAGTGGTATAAGAATTTGTGTGGAGTAAGGTACCGCAACTAAAAACTGAAAAATAAAAACTTTTTTACAAAAAAGCAACCGACTTCCAAAAAAAACTTTAATTTCGGAAGTCGGTGTCTTTGGTTTTGTATTTTAGTTTTTGGCCACCGAATTCCGAAGTTAAAGTAATTTTTCACGTTTTTTTCGTGTTTTTTTTTGGAAGTCGGTTATTTAATATTTGTAAAAAAGGTTTTGTAAAAAAATCCAACATTATTAATTTTTCGCACAGCTGGTACCAGCAGTAATTGAACGGTGATCTTTCTAAGGAACTTTGGCTGCAGGAGAGAGCGAAGCGAGCTCAAAAATGTTTGCAGCTCGGATAGGTTAGATTTATTTGTGGAGTTATACCGAAAAGCAGAAGGAATAAGAGAAACTATGATGCAGAAGCAAACGAAGCGAGCTCGAATTTTTTTAGCATCACGCTTCGGAGAGGTCAGATTTCTTTTTCTTTGCTACGGGTGCTATAAGTATCATGATATGAGCAAGGGCCCACCCCAAAGCGCAGGGCGCGTTTGCTATCCAGCCCTGTCCGCCTGCCATCAGGTAGGCAAACTACCTGGTCGGGGTAGCTTTGGGGCCCCTAGGCTGGCTGGGCCCCTAGGCCGGAGCCTTATGTGCCTAGGCGTAAATCCGGGGCTGCCCAGCAGTGGGTGAAGTGGGACTGTGGATCATGTCATGCTCACTCAAATGTCTCGCTAATGGTGGCGTGTGTGTTGGATCATTAAGTTCCCTTCAAAATGGTTGACCTGAATAGTGCTAATCCATGCGTCATGTTCGTGAACGGGCGCCGTCATTAGGGACTGGTCATTTCTTAGCTGCCCCGGTTTATTTTAATTTAATTTAATATTTGAATTGTTTTTGTCTTTTTATTACGGACACTTTAACGTTCTGCATCGTTCTCACATGCATAATTTCAACATGAATGATATTACTAATATTTTGTAATCATATTTTGATTTAAAAGACTGGCCATGGAGTTTCTTGCCCGTTCTTCTCCATAGGTACCTACTACGCTTTGGAATGGGCAACTAGCTTCATCTTTCTGACTGACCGACCCCTTGACAATTCAAAAGTGCCTGAAATTGGTTTATTTGATATAAATGCTTTGAGTTTGATGATGTAGCGAACATTGAACATATATCATGCATTTCTGTTGTTTCATCCTCATCGGGATCCCTTCACCAACGAACCTTGGTTTATAATTGATGTATTTAATTAAACAATTATCGTCTTTTCAATGTTTTTGTGACGCGACAATTACCCACTTTCGTTGACATTGCGTTTGTTTGTTGTTATAAAAACTTTATCGATCTAATTTATCTCTGACAACGCCTTCGGAGAGAAAAAGGCGAATAAATTAAACGTCACGCGCCAAGGAATCCGACGTGATTATTATTAGTCTTTGCCGACGTGTTTAATAGAAATTGAAACGGTTTTCGCATTAATTAATGTAATGCTTTAAATTGAAGAAATTGTTGTAGGTCCAGTTAGTTGATTACATTAATCTAAAGGTACACGCTGACACGAGCCCAGACTAATAAAAAGTTACAATGTCTAAGAAAAAAAAATGTTTTCTCATAGATACAATAAACATCTTGACGATTATGTCCAAACGAAGTTGTGAGTAACAAGCTTATCTTTATTTAAATTTTGGAACCTTAATAGCACTTTGTCCTGCAGTGGGTCAACACAAGCTAACAATAAATGAAATAGTTTAAAAACACCATTATTATAGAAACGCCAAAATGAGTTGAGTAAGCATTCGCCTTTAGACTCGTAGCCGTAGCGCCGGCGCGGCGGCGGCGTTGGTTGCTTCGGCCTAGCAGCGGCGGCGTAGCGGCGATGTAGCGGCGACGGAGCGGCCTACGCTAGAGGCCTGTTTAACATAGCTACAAAGTGATAAAAATGTGCACCGTGTTTATGTGTGAGTTATTTGTGCCCAGTGTCGTTAGCACGAGGCACAAACAAGATAACACGAACAAGTAAACACTAGTATCTAGCTAGCAGTAGCTAGTGCCAGTGACTTTTGTTCAAACAGTGAAGACTCGGCGTGTCATCGTGACGCTTCCTCCGCGCCGAACTACGTGTGCAACGTCTATATGTTCAACACGAGTTAATATTTAATTGTATTTAATGTTTATAGTTAGTTAATTAAGTTTAAAATATTATGTTATTTGGAGCTAAAATAAATTAAATAGGTGTTCATGAAAAACTTAGTTTTTGTTAATTTTAATTTTATTTTAGATGGGTTTGCTCTTGACTCTAGTCTAGGTCAGAGATGACACAGACAAAGTTGACGATGGAGTAAGCTTACTCAGAAGAAGCCTGTTCACTCTCACTTTGAAGAGATTTGGGTTGTATGCGGTCGGAAACACAGGTGCAGGGAGGCAGGGGTGAATCGAGACGAAGCTTAAGGGATTTTAACATTGAAATAATATAGTTTGTTGCCAAAAAGGACTCTAATGTGTTTACTGTATTATAGTTAACGATTAAGTGCCCTTGTTGGCAACAAACCATATTATTTCAATGTTAAAATCCCTTTTAAAGTTTCGTTCCAATTCACACCTGCATCCCTATTCACCCGTTTGACGGAACTTATTTTGATTTGAGGATTTAAGACACATCTTCCACGTGCCAGTAATTCAGCCTATTGTATTATACGAATCAGTAGGGACCTGCCCAATAAACACTATGTAGGTGTCTGAGCAAGCTTGTGTGTGCCCTGGCCGTATGTATATCGTTTCTTACACAGCTCCACTACCAAAAGCATGCACACTGCACAGCATCATACAAGTATTTTTGATCACCACAACGTTATAATTCCGTTTCGCTCACACACAGTCGGAACAAGAAATTACAATTGATTTTGTTATCTAATAACTTTCTCGTTGGTGTAGTGGTCGTAAGTGCTATATATATGGGTCAAGAATGGGGTCCTGGGTTCGATCCTCAGGTCGGGCAAAGTGCCCAGTTGATAGCAATAGGCTCGTTACTCCTAGCAATATTTGTGTGTACCATACACCTGTGCCTGCCACTGTGTCTTCTCAAAATACAAGCACGATGTTATGTTACATGTCTGCTAATAATAACAGAATCCTTGTTGTCGTACAGGTATCACAGTGGGTCTGACAGTGATCCCGCAGGCGATAGCGTACGCGGGCGTGGCCGGCCTGCCGCCGCAGTACGGGCTGTACTCGTCGTTCATGGCGTGCTTCGTGTACACGGTGTTCGGCAGCGTGAAAGACTCCGCCATCGGGCCCACAGCCATCGCGGCCATATTGACGCGGGAGAACCTGCACGGGCTGGGCCCCGAGTTTGCTGTGCTGCTCGCCTTCCTGTCCGGCTGTGTCGAGCTGCTCATGGGGATCCTGCAGCTTGGTGAGTTTTTACATTCTACGCTCAATCGCACGTAAAACTTAAACTTCAGAAAGAATCCTTGCTGCTACAATATAAAGACGCGCAGTTAAGTGTACTCGTAGTCATTAAGTAGAGCTGATTTTTTTTGTTGTAAAATTGGATGGTTTCATTGTTCGATGACAACAATCAAAATTACGAAGGTATCTTTAGATTGATCTATCTTCACGTTATTGGGTAAAGTCTCGCATGTGACATGTGACAGTGCCACTTGTGTGACGTCACACAAACCAGCGCGAGCGCCGACCGATCCAACTGTGAAATGAGATGCGTTTTGTTCAAAGCTGTTTGTAGTCACAACAATTGAGCACAATTCGACAATACGCTGTCTACGGGTTTGTCTCTATTGTCCGTAGATATTCTGTTGTTAATTTACTAAATAAGTAGTAAACAGATCGTTTAAAATTCATTGTTATTCAAAGTTTGTCACAGAATAGTTATTTGAGTTCTAAAGAACGTTATCTTTCGTTAAAAAAAATTGTGACTGGAGAGGGTCTACTTGAATAGTCTATGTCAGTTACTTTCATAGTATCATGTCTTACGGTTTTTTACTATAGGGACGGGTTGCAGATATCGAGTCTATTTTTATTCTACAGAAAAGAGCCACCAGAGCAATAACTATGTGGCCTCCGCAGGCGCGATTCTCTAAGGGAACTGTTTATAGGTATTAATATCATGACGTTACCTTTTCAATATAGGTATCTATGAAAACATAATGTACGTAAGGAAAAATATAAATATTTTCACTAAAAGCGGTGAAAGACACAACTATTGGACTAGAAATAGGGACCAAGTAGGTTTCAGGCTAGCTAAAGAAAACTCATCCTTCATGGGGTACTGTTTAAGAGGTTACAATAAAATACCTCCCTACATTCTCCAACTGAATGAAATGAAATTTAAATCTTGTATAAAACGCACACTATGCGGCCAAGTATATTATAAGTTGGGGGATTACATCGCTGACAAAATGCTTGGTTCAACGTTGGTCCTGTTCTTCAGGGGTGCTCGAACTATTGATTAGCATTCGAAAATATTGTTGGAGCTTCTGATGATTTTAAAAACTATCTACGCATTGTATAAATTGTATAGCACATGTGTGAGCACTATATACCTCTTTAAAGCTACCATTTACTGGGTAAGTCTTTCAGTGACTTGAATGTGCCCTGGCCGCTGAGAGTATGTCATGCTCACTCGAATGTCTCGCTGGTGGTGATGTGCGTGTTGGATCATTATGTTTTCTTCAAAATGGTTGAGCTGAATGGTGCTGATCCATACGTCATGTTCGTGAACGGGCTCCGTCAGTAGGGATTGGTCATCTCTTAGCTGCCCCGGCTTGTTTTAATTACTGAATTGTTTTTTTTTTGTTTCTACCTTTTTTATTACGGACGCTTTTAACGTGCACGTCTTTCTACATCGTTTTCACATGTAATTTCAACATGAATGATGTAACCATTTTTTTTGTAACAATATTTTGATTTAAAAGAATGTCCGGGGAGTTTCTTCTCCATAGGTAGGTACCTACTGCGCTTTGGAATGGGCAACTAGCTTCATCTTTCTGACCGACCGACCCCTCGATAATTCAAAAGTGCCTGTAATTGGTTTATTTGAAATAAATGCTTTCAGATTGAGTTTGATTAATTTCAATTAACAGAAAATTAATAATCAATACACAATACTCAGTCATTTCTTGCATTTTCTACAATGTGTGGTGGTAACATACAATTTTATGAGATCATTAAGGACCCTGCCGGGCGCAGCAAAATAGTACAGAGGAAGTTTTAAAAACTTTAAGTCTTCTAACTATATGAATATTAGGATAGATTTATTAGGATTTTTTCTAATATGTATGAATTTTCAAATGTAGATATATAGTTTCTGTACATACTAATAATTATGTGATAATATAGCACTTATAGTTTATCGTTTAAATACTAACTTATACTATAGTAGCATTTAATTAAAACTTTTAAAGAGATTAAGGAACCAGCAAATAACAAACGAACACTAAGTAAAAAAACCCAAAGTAGCAACAAGTAGCATTTTCAGCAAAAAGTGACGGCCACATCTGATGCTAAGCAAAACAATTTGCAAAACAAAAATGCACATGCTGACATCCACATTTCCTGATAGTCCAGTAAAAGTAGCCAGAGTTCACACCAGGGCGGCGGCGCAGCGGTCACAAGAGTGTCAGTGTTTTCTCTGTTGTGACATGACATGTTATATCAGTGAGTCAGCATTATCTCAACAAAGACACTGTTATTTACATAATCACTTTACTAAATAAACAATCATGAGGTAAATTTTATACTCTGTGTGTTAATGTTATTATTGTCTCAATAAACATGTCTTCTGTCTTTCGTAAGCTCGTGTCACTGACTTATGACTAGTTATGACTCAATGATAATCTCAGCCGTCTGTTAAATCACTTGCTTCAAAGCCAAACTTATTATTAAGTTAGTTAGTAAAGCAGTGTTAAATAAGTAAATAAATAACTAATAGAGTCCAATGAACCTTATTATTAATAAGGAGGAACGTCTAATCCTACTACTGCTTTTATGTCATGAGGTGATTGAAAAGGAATATCAACAAGCGCATACAAACTATGCAGATGACCACTTCAGAAATGCTTATTATAATTTTGTTATGTGCAATTATTTATCCGTTTCTTATAAGATTGTTATTCATTAAGTCATCAACTGAAATTTAATTCTTGCCTACTACCTAGAGTTTGGGTAGGTAATAGTAACAGACCGTGCACTCGCTTCACGAAGATGACGTATCACCACACATCTGCCTGAGAAGGCAGGCTATGAAATTGGGCCATTAAGTAAACATCATAGTATTACCTATATTAGTTTAAAATTAAAATAGCAACAAAAACCTGTGTCAGATAATATAAGAAACCAAGAAAATTGTTATATTAGCATTACCTGATAACAGTCCAATCTTTATAATCAAAGGGTCCAATGTTTGATGAAATCAAACTTTTAATTGCGTTACCCAGAAAATACGGGTGAAGAATGTAAAATAGTAGATTGTGAAACTGAAAATCATTGAATTTATCTTCATTCTACAATAGAGTTTTCAAAAACGTACGTTGATACGTAGAAGCTAGTACACTGCACTTCATGCCTGGTTGTTTGCGCGCAGGTTTCCTAATCGACTTCATCAGTGGCCCCGTGTCCGTGGGCTTCACGTCGGCAGCTGCCATTATAATCGCCACCACGCAGATCAAGGACATCCTGGGGCTCAGCTTCCCAGGAGGCAAGTTCTTACAGGTAACGTACCATTTGGACAAGTCACTTAAAGGCGGGATTCCACGGTGTGATTTATTCCCAAGGCGGTTGAACCACTGAAATGAAATCTAAGCCTGAGCCAACCTTTGTAAAATGGGAATGTTTTTAGTTAAGTTCACCAACTTAGCAGCAATCGGTGTCTTATCGTTGTTAGTGGAACAATAGAAATACATTGTCGTACACGACGATTCGAAGCCTATTAAAAGTAACTACAGGCTTCGCATAGGCTACCAAAAGGTAACGTAATCAACAATACTGTTAGGTTGGCACGAATCAGATAGTGTCCGTTAAAGGACTTATACCTACCCAGTAGCCCTAGTTGTTCCTACTACCTACATGTTGATGAAAAACATTTGCAATCAACACTTTAATGAAATCGCATTTATGACTCAACTAGTTCCATATTCTGTATTTCTGTTTAAAAAAGTGCCATGTAATGCAATGATAATGGTGCCGATTCTCTTGTACACCGAACTAAACTATCACTAAAATTCCTTACTTTTGGCTATGAGAATCTTAAAGCTATTCTGCAATAAAATATCTCTAAATTTAAAAATCATTTTGACGCACCTAAAATTTAATTTGACAATCGCGACTCCACATGGTACTTGTGTGCCCTACCCCGTGAATTTTTTTTTGAGCCGGATGCGCGCATGTATGGCAGCCTCGGCGTGTTTTATATGGAACTTTTCACTTTTTGTATGGAAAATATTAGAAAAAAAATACCTACATGTAGAGTTATGTGGGTTAAAGGGTCATAAAGGGGGTCGAAATTTCCATTATTTTTGCGATAGGACACACCGTTTTCGAGATATAAGCAAAATAAAAAATAAAATACAGTACTGTTTTTGCCCCTGAAGTCGAGGTGTTGTGGTGAATCTTAGTTCATGACAACTAATTTTGTTCCACACCTTTTTAATCGCGATTAAAAATAGCCAGATTTAGTTAAGACAACCAAAATTTTAGGTGAAAAACGTCAAATTCAGAATAGCAAAATTGGCATTTTGACTAAACTAAATCAGTACCATCTTAGTGCTGTCAAACTAAAATATAGTTAAGTTGTGTCACTTTAGTCTATTTCAGAATGAGAAATCGTCTTTTGACAGGAATAAACCAAATTTTAGTGATTTTTAGTCTAGTTTAGAGAATTTTGTGACAAGAGAATCGGCACCAATGTCGCAGAAAATGTACGGATCTATCAATCAGTAGGTGTGTCTGTTTGTCAAACGTGCTTACAGAGGAGGTGATGTCAACAAGTGTTTATAACGAAGGGCAAGTTGTTGTGCTGTCCATAAATAATTATGAGCACTTTTATCGAAATAATTTCAGAATTGTTTGCATGTCTCGTTTTGACAGCGCTTTCTATAGACCTTTGTTTATCAACGACGTACCTTCTTCTTTTGTTAGTCCTATTCTTTTTGATCTTGATTATTATATACATTATTGATCTTCTCTTACCTAATTATACTTCCATTTAGCCATTTATCTATATTTACGTTATACCTACCCGACCTACCGAGAAACTTCGACAAGTTCTCACGGGTTTTTGGTAGAAATTGTATTCTGTTTTTTTTTTCGGATTTTTCTATATCCAATTAAGTACCATTTAAGCAAGCAGCGCAGTAAGTATAACAAAGGGTTATTGCAGGTGTGGACGGGGCTGTACGAGCACATCGGCGAGACGCGCCTGTGGGACTCCGTGCTTGGCATATCCTGCATCGTGGTGCTGCTACTGCTCAGGGTATGTATCAACCTTCTTTGCACTAACCACGCTATGCTGACAATCTGAGTATACAGTTTGCACGAGTGTGATAAAAAATGTGGTTGCTCGACTGTTGTCTGCATAAACATCTTCTCTTAATGCAACAGGCACCTACAGGTCACACGTCAGTGAGTAACACTTTGACTTTGGCCTGTCCTAGTACGGACTTCCAATAGAAGATCTAAGAAGCCAGCTTGTACCTACTTGTTAACACTGACGTGCGGCCTACGGTACATTACAGACTAATCTATCTACCGTCGGATGTAAATGAAATTCTACAATGGAAAACGACTTATGATGAGTTGTGTTACTTCTAGAAAGTAAAGGACATTAAGGTGAATCCGAAGCCGGACCCCGAGTCGGCGGGCGCAGAGGTTGGGGGGTCGCGCATGCGCCGCGGCGCTGCGCACGCGCTGTGGTTCCTGTCCACGACGCGCAACATCCTCGTGGTGCTGCTGTGCGCGGCACTGGCCTACTACTTCGACACGCAGAGGAAGGCGCCCTTCGTGCTCACAGGTGACCACGTCATAAATATTCCGTGACAACCATTCTGGTCAGAATTGACTGAATTGATTGATTGGTTAGCGTTGACTGATTGACCGAAATAAATGGTCGCGATCCAGATTAGCAGTTATAAAGTGAAACGGTCTATTAAATCTCTGAAAATTGTCTATAAAATCAAAAGTCAAAACGTTTATTGCGAACTAAGTGTTACAATGTTGGTGTTATCTTATGTTAGTACAAATCAAATCAAATGAAAAAAAATATCATCAAATGTGTATCTATATCTAAAAGCTTGTATACATTTCACGTACAGGTACCTACTCTTATATACACTTCACGTACAGGTACAGCGAGCGGTTGATGCTTATCACTGACAGCCGGATTTCCTATTATGCTTGTGAGCAAACCATTTCATTAGATAAATGATACAGGTATCGGTAAACTATAATTGTAGGTCTACAAGTTTAGATTTGTTAACCGACTTCACAAAAAGGAGGAGGTTCTCAATTCGTCTGTATGTTTTTTTTATGTGTGTTAGCTCATAACTTTTTTCTGGGTGAACCGATTTGGATGATTCTTTTTTTATTTGATAGGTGGTGCTTCACATGTGGTCCCATTTAAATTTGAGTTTTTGAGTTATCCTTAATACTGCAGATTTTTTCCACTTAGTTTATATGGATGATGTGTTAATAATTTCCTGTCACTGTTATTTACACACCAAGTAGTGGTATACGAATTTGTGTGGGGTAGGTACCGCAACTAAAAAGTGAAAAATAAAAACTTTTTTACAAAAAAAAAACCGACTTCCAAAAAAAACACTAAAAGACGTGAAAAATAACTTTAATTTCGGAAGTCGGTGGCCAAACACGAAAATACAAAACCAAAGGCACCGACTTCCGAAATTAAAGTTATTTTTCACGTCTTTTAGTGTTTTTTTTGGAAGTCGGTTTTTTTTTTGTAAAAAAGTTTTTATTTTTCAGAAAGAAAATCTGCTTTAAATTAATCTTAAATTCACTGACAGACATCGCACACCCTAAACCGCTGCGTGTAAAAGCTTGAACTGTACAAGAACTCCTTGCAGTGAAGGTGAGCACTGAGGAAGGATTTTTGATAACTCATCTCTTTCGGGGGTCAAGTTTGTATGAAAGTTCGCCATTTTTGGCAATGTCCCATCGGGCGCACATTTTGTATGTTTATAACCGCCGATGCTTACTTTCTGCTCTAACTGCGTATCGGCAAGTTTTAACGGTACTATCATACTGTATGACCCAGGCGAGGTGAAGCCAGGTCTGCCGGAGCTGTCGGCGCCGCCGTTCTCAGCCACGGTCGGCAACCACACCTACGCGTTCTCGGAGATGGCCTCCACTCTGGGCTCGGCCATCTTCGTGGTGCCGCTGCTGTCCATACTCGAGAACATCGCCCTCGCCAAAGTATTCTGTGAGTATTACATTTGTTGTTTCTAAAGGAAAGAAGTTTCGATCTTTAGACGTCCTTGATGCTTAGTGAGTACCTAGTAGGTACGCAAATAGACAGATTTGAAATAAGTAGTTCCATCACATCGAAGAAGGTCCTCCCAAACAATAAAATTGTAGATGTTGATCGATTTTGTATTAATACATCTGAATCGAAACGGCTTGAGATCTTATTTGGACATATTTACAAACTACCATTGGAATTAACGAGACTTCCTTCTAGAGCGAAAAGTTAAAATTATGAAGACAAGTTTAATTTTAAACTAAGTGAATAATTTTGTGTGTAGCGGAGGGCAAGTACGTGGATGCGACGCAGGAGATGGTGGCGCTGGGCGTGTGCAACATGGCGTCGGCCTTCGTGCACTCCATGCCCGTGTCCGGCGCGTTGTCGCGAGGCGCCGTCAACCACGCCAGCGGAGTCACCACCACCGCCGGCGGCTTGTACACCGGCGCACTGGTGTTGCTGTCCTTACAGGTGACACATACATACATAGCTACACTACAACACGTCGCCACCACCGCCGGCGGCCTGTACACCGGCGCACTGGTGTTGCTGTCCTTACAGGTGACACATACATACATAGCTACACTACAACACGTCGCCACCACCGCCGGCGGCCTGTACACCGGCGCACTGGTGTTGCTGTCCTTACAGGTGACACATACATACATAGCTACACTACAACACGTCGCCACCACCGCCGGCGGCCTGTACACCGGCGCACTGGTGTTGCTGTCCTTACAGGTGACACATACATACATAGCTACACTACAACACGTCGCCACCACCGCCGGCGGCCTGTACACCGGCGCACTGGTGTTGCTGTCCTTACAGGTGACACATACATACATAGCTACACTACAACACGTCGCCACCACCGCCGGCGGCCTGTACACCGGCGCACTGGTGTTGCTGTCCTTACAGGTGACACATACATACATAGCTACACTACAACACGTCGCCACCACCGCCGGCGGCCTGTACACCGGCGCACTGGTGTTGCTGTCCTTACAGGTGACACATACATACATAGCTACACTACAACACGTCGCCACCACCGCCGGCGGCCTGTACACCGGCGCACTGGTGTTGCTGTCCTTACAGGTGACACATACATACATAGCTACACTACAACACGTCGCCACCACCGCCGGCGGCCTGTACACCGGCGCACTGGTGTTGCTGTCCTTACAGGTGACACATACATACATAGCTACACTACAACACGTCGCCACCACCGCCGGCGGCCTGTACACCGGCGCACTGGTGTTGCTGTCCTTACAGGTGACACATACATACATAGCTACACTACAACACGTCGCCACCACCGCCGGCGGCCTGTACACCGGCGCACTGGTGCTGCCTTACATAACAAACTGGCCCCTACTCAGCCTTGCGAATTATTTACAGTCCACTTTTAAAACTGGCAGTACCGGCTTTAGGGCGCGCCTGGCTTCATGTGCTGTCTGGCAGTGGTGGACTAAGGGGAAAGTAGTGGGAGTGGTGCGCCCCGGACCTACGTCTTTGGGGGCCTCCAAATCTCTTGATTTTTAATCAAGTCTCTCACAAAGTATATTCGGTATTCGGCTTTTTTCTGAAGCAAGAAGCAAAATATAAACGACTAGGAGCTAAAATTTTTCTTCGCTCGCTCTCGCACCCTAAATTCTTTTAATTCTCTAACTTTACTGCACAAGTTGAAAAAGTTACACTATTTCTATACGAATGTGCAAAAGAACACCCCTAGCAGCCGAGGCGAACAAACAATTTATGAGTTCGCTTGTTTTTGCATTCTACGTTCTCTGAATTCTCAAACTTTTTTGGATAAATCAACAAAGTAACTCCTCATCCTGTATGAATGGCCAAAAGAAAACCTAGTCTTTTCGTGGCGGGGTGCTAAAATATGCGAGCTCGCTTCGCTCACTCTTGCATTTCCTAATTCCCAGTGGCGCATTTACCAGCAGGCTGAGTGGGGTTGAGCCTCGGGCGGCAGACTTTCGGGGCGGAAAATTTCGGGACCGATTTTTTTTTCATGCTGTCTTATTGGAATCGAAAAGATTTCTATATGATGGTTTTCCGATGTCTTGCAGAAAGAAGTAAACAAGACATCTTTCCAATGACTTTTCACTCTTTCCTTTCATTGTACATTCAACGTTACTGCAAACTTCTATATTCTATGGTTTAATACCCAGTTCGCGGCCCACAACCAGTAATCGGCCTCTGCCTATACTTTGTATGAGTGAGAAGAAGGCGAAATTTCAGACTCATCCCACTACCTACCCTTCACACATTACCCATTTTTTTAAACTTAAGCGCAATAATGATTATATAATTATGTTTACCGAATGTACATTCGAGGGCGATCCACCCCTGGCCTTGAGGGCCCCCAAATCTTGAGAAGTACCTTTTTATAGAATCTACACCAAGGCCAAAATGTCAGTAAGAAGCAGTTGCCCCTTACATATGCAAAATTTTAATGCAGGGTGGTAAATTTTCGAGCTCGCTTTGCTCGTTCTTGTCAACAGTCTCTTCATTGTCAGGCTTTTCTGCATATCTACGTCGATAAGTAACTGTTTATGTAATGTATTAAACAGTCAAAAGAAAACCTAACCATCATAAGCTGGTGTGCTAAAATTTTCCTATTTCTGTATGAATTTTCAAAAGAAAAAAAAAACGAACTCGCCACACTCGCTCTTAAATCCCACTTTGTTGCTTTTCGATGAAAATGTCCGTGTTTTTTTTTTTTGAATAGTGATTATTTTTATTGTAATAAAAAACTAGGAACTTACAATTGTATAGATAAGGGCGGTTAAAACTTAACAGCCTATACTTGGAAAATGTGTAAATCCGTCACTGCTAATTCCTAATTCCCAAACTTTTCTGTACAGTCGAAAAAGTTACTAAAGCTAGTTAAAGTTAGTTAATATTTAAAAGCAAAATCTATCATAATTATATGACGGGTCCAAAAAATTTTAACTCGCTTTTGCATCATCTTTTTTCGGCACAAGTTGACAAAGTACTTTCCATTAATCTGTAACAATGCACAGGCCTAAAAGTAAAAAAAATCGCCCCTCTACTGGTGAGCGGCGCAGAACTCTTGGTCAAGGCGCCGGAAGTGCTACAACCGGCACTGAACTCTAGGTAGTGTCAGGTCTTAACACTCTGGACTACCGACCGGATGGTGTCCAAGGTCCAAGATATGTGAACGATATTATCAGCTAATTGGTCGTTCTTGTTCCAGTACTTCACGCCATACTTCTACTACATCCCGAAGGCGTCGCTGGCGGCAGTTATCATCGCCGCAGTCGTCTTCATGATGGAGCTGCACGTATTCAAGCCTATCTGGAGGACTAAAAGTTAGTACCAAAATAAACTGTGCTGAACTAGTACCTAGTACCAAACTAAACTGTGCTGGGAAAAAAAGTAAAAAAGGTAGAGTGATGAAAATAAAAATGTTGAACACTAATAAAAGTTAATTATCAAGTTAAATCAGTCTTTCTTCTTGTGTCCAAATTCGCATCAACAGGCTATGGTTCCAGATTCCCAGAAATACCTAAGTGGACCTCAGACACAGGCAACCAGGGCTAAATAAAAAGTAAAAACGAAAATAAAAACCAGTGATGGCGTGGCCGTAAAACAAGTAAAAACCTGTATAAAAAGAAGTAAAAAAAACGGAATACTAAATAAAAATGGATAAAGAAGAGATAAAAATTGAAAAGATAACAGACGGGGAGAAATTCGAATTCAACATTTATGTGCAGGCAGCAAACCTAAGGGACGTTTTATCACAAGAAACGAATGAACAAGTAACAAAAACGGAAGAATTTAATAGGCTGAAGAAGCTAAGCAACAAAAGATCATCATAAACACTAAAGAAATAATTTGAATTCAGTACTAAGTACTTTAATTGTTGTTAGGTACGTCAAAACAAAACAACAATAAATTACTTAGTTCTGAATTCAAATTAGACACGATAAATCTAATAATTGACGGACATGGAAATTAGCATTCGTTTGTATTTGGAAATGCGATGATTCCCGAGGGACATAAGAAAATAGTTGTACTGTACTTTGTTACTGCTTGGGAATCTACATCAGAAGATAAAAAACACTAATAAATTTAACTAACCTCTTGTAAAGTGAAGAAAACAGTTTTGAGATCAAGAAAGGAGACAAAATAGAAAACCAGCGGGCGTTTCAAGCCGTAAAAAAGGGAATTTAAGCATAAAATGTTTCAAATGCAATAATCAAGGACAAAACAAGGAAAAAGATTGTAAATATCAGGTAAAACAATCTCAATATGTAGAAAAACAAATCATCAGGAAGAAAATTGTTTCTTTAATAAAAATAAGAATTAAGAAATAAGACATATAAAAAACCAAATATGCCATTTTTTACTAAACCAGCAAAAGAAGTAAGAAGAAGGAATTTATTGTGGATTCAGGCTGCACAGCTCATATGACAAATGATATTAAAATCTTGAAAACAAATTATCAATAGTGTTAATTGCTAATGACCGAGCTGTTGAAGCACGTGGCCAATGAACAGTGAAGGATGATAGTTGCTGTTTGAATAAAACTTATTTATTTCCGACATATCACAGAACTTGTTGCCAGTCAATGCCACATGACAAATAACCAAGGAACTGTTGTGTTTACTAAAAATAAAGTAGAAATCTACAAAGACTCACAGTTAGTACCAACAGGAGAAAAATAAAATAGTTTATATAAAATACGAGTAGATATAGAAAAAAACAATACAAAAGAAAAAACCTTATTAATGAAAGAAAATTGAACTGCCCTAGAATGGCGTGCAAGGTTAAGACATCCAGGCAAAACAACACTAGGAATATTATCAAATATGGTAGATGGAATAAAAATACAAGGTGTGAAACAATTACATAAATGTGAAATCTGCACACAAGCAAAGCAAACGAGACTACCATATGACACAATAAGAACTGTGTCCAAATTCCCACCAATACCCCTAAATCATTAAAAAAAAATATATATCCTGTAATGTTTAAGACAATAATCCTATTCACTTAAAGGTAAAAGATATCCGTTGATATTCCTGTTTATGAGACCATCCTGTAAGGTAATCCCTGAATATCATCAATACTAATTATTTAATTGTGTTTTCGCAGAGTTGGACTTGATCCCGGCGGTGGTGACGTTCGTGACGTGTCTGATGCTGCGGCTGGAGCTCGGCATAGTCATCGGCATCGCCGTGAACCTCGTGTTCTTGCTGTACGCGTCCGCGCGACCCTCCGTCAAGGTCACCACGGCTGTCGTGAGTACAACACTATTTTGACACACACACTATTCTTACGTACCACTTTCTACATAATATATGGGTAGGAACTCTGTATACCTAATTTTGAAATATAACGTATGTTTTTAAATGTAATCGTCCTATCGTATTAGGTAGGTGCAAACATTTGACCGAAATTAGGTCAAGAGGATATACGAATTGCGGACGGCGGTAATGGAGACCTATTACCATACCATACCATAGATCAGGAGGATATTTATCTTTGTGGAACACCCCAAAAAAATTGGAAACGTTGGAAATATTCTTTTTTTTTATTGTTTAATTTATTTTTCTTTCTTTCTTTGTCAGTCAAGCGACGGCATCTCGCACCTGGTGGCGGTAGTGGACCGCTCGCTGTCGTTCCCCTCGGCGGAGTTCGTGCGGCGCGCGCTGCGCAAGGCGGCCGAGCGGCACCACACGGACACGCCGCTCGTGCTCGACGCCACGCACGTGCAGGCCGCCGACTTCACCGCCGCCAAGGTACGCAACCTAACTCCTCATTATCGGTCAGCGCACTCGACCACTTTCATACTAAGGCCTGAAACTGCGCTAAGCGGACACCCGCGCGGTTCGTATATCGGAACCGTTGGGCATCAATGTTCCTGATATGAAGCAATCGTTGAAGGAGCCCTTCTTTGGCCGCCTAAAGAAAGTATTTAACAGTCTTCTATCAGGAGGATAAATGATAAATGATTTTATTTCTGTAAATAGGTTTGTACAAACACTTTTACACGTCAATCATATTTTAAAACTAGATGAGGTCGGCGTTTCCTATCTGACTACTCTGAGAAGAAAGGCCGAAACAAACTCAGAGGTCATAGTCTCTTTTAAAGTCCAGACATAGTCTTGGTCAGATCATGTGAAGACCATGTAGATTTGTCTGAAATGGTCTTTTGAGGAAAAACCACACAGATTGAGTGGACCTGTCCAGTCAGTGCACGCATTTGTCAGTAGTCGTGCAGCTCAACTCAGAACTTAAGGAGCTCAACGATTCAACGAACAATACCAAAGAAAGGACATTTGGGTAGGCCACAAAAATTACTCAAACTGCCAGACTAAGATTAAAACTACCTGAAAGGAAAAAAAAAAGCAACAATGACCCACATAGTCTTCACATTCACAATATTAAAATGAATATCATGTATTTCATCTAGCCTGCATGCTACTGACATTCACAGACAGGTTTCTCTTTGAATGTCATCAAAAAATCATAATATGTTATGTCATGTCAATAAAAATGACATTATTAATTCTAAAACACATCACAGTATAAAATGGATTGTTGCTTGAGGGTACATTGAAGTAGCTTAATTAATCCCAAGCCTTTTTGTCATCCAAGTAATCTTTATCTTTAAACCTAAACCAAACCTTTAAACCTTTTTGACAGAGTTTCTGTTTAATAAATGATTTAAATTTATTGAGGCTCAGTTCTTTAACAAAACTTGGGAGTTTGTTGTAAAAACGTATACTTTGGCACTTAAATGAATTACTAATTTTTTGGAGCCTAGTCGAGGTCACAATAAGTAAATCTTTGTATCTGTATTTATGTTATGAATGTCGCTGTGTTTAGAATATAGGTTAATATTCTTTTTTACATAAATAAGGTTTTCATATACATATTGAGATGCGACAGTCATTATGTTTATTTCCTTAAATTTATCCCTCAGTGAATGCCTACAACTAAGGTTATAAATTGCTCGAATGGCTCGTTTCTGCAGCACAAAAATAGCCTGAATGTCGGCTGCATTTCCCCACAGCAAAATGCCGTACGACATTACACTATGGAAATAACTAAAATATACTAATCGGGCTGTTTCGACATCAGTCAAATGACGGATTTTATAGACCGCGTAGGCTGCAGAGCTTAGCCGCTTCGACAATTTGGTTATAAGTGGGCCCCACTGTAGCTTCGAGTCCAAAGTAACACCTAAGAACACAGTGGTGTCCACAAGATCCAATTCCGTCCCATTTACTAGTACATTGGTTTTCACCTGTTTAACGTTAGGTGTCAGAAATCTAATACATTTAGTCTTTTTCTCGTTTAAAAGTAAATTATTAACACTAAACCAATGCACTATTTTAGCGATAGCATTATTTACATCGTCAGTAACTGTCTGTTGTCGTTTAAGCTTAAATAAAAGTGATGTGTCATCTGCAAATAACACTATTTCATGACTGTTCTTTACAAGGCAAGGTAGGTCATTAATATATACGAGAAATAAAAACGGGCCAAGAATTGAGCCCTGTGGAACTCCCATACTGACAATAGATCCCGCGGATCGCTTGCCGTTAACGTCCACTCTTTGGATCCTATTATTCAAATAAGAAATAAGAAGATCCAAGGCAGGGTTTCTAACAACATAGTGATGTAATTTCCTGACCAATGTATCATGAGAAACACAATCGAAAGCCTTAAACAAGTCACAAAAAATACCTAAGGCATCATGTGACTTCTCCCAGGCCTCAAAAATATGTGCAAGAAGCTCAACGCCAGCATCGGTAGCAGAGCGATCCACTGTGAAACCGAATTGTTTACTGTTTAATAATTTATGTTTATTAAAAGGTTTTTGCAATTGATCTAGCATCAATTTTTCAAATATTTTACTGAAGGTGGGAAGCACAGAAATTGGCCTAAAGTTCGTGGGGTCTGATGTGCTTCCCGATTTAAACAAAGGTATTATTTTACTACTCTTCATTAAGTCAGGAATTACTCTATAGTCAATACATTTATTAAAAATAATTGCCAATTCAGGCGCTACAGTGTTGATTATACATTTTGCAACCTCTACGGAATTTCCCCATAGATCAGCAGCTTTTTTAACATTAAGTGTATTGAAAGTTTTAATAATATCACGAGCACTAACATAGTCGAAATTAAATACCTGGTTACAAATATCAACATTTTCTTTCAATAGGGACTCGGCAACAGTGGGTGCAGAATTTAAAGTTTTTGTTGTTGAGACTGGAATATCGGCAAAGAAATTTTCAAAAACTGTGGCTATTTCTAAATCTTTTTTAATAACTTTATTGTTAATATTAAGGCTGTAGTCACTACTACGCTTTCTGTCTCTTCCAGTCTCATTGTTTATAATTTCCAAAGTGGTCTTTATTTTATTTTGACTATTTTTAATCTTGGAGCTTAAATAGCGACACTTAGCTTCGCTACAAACGTGTTTAAATAATTTGGAATAGTTCTTCACATATTGATAAAATTCTTTACTTTTATTATAATTTATTTCTTCTTAAAGTTCAAAAAGTTTGATTCTACTATTAAATATGCCTTTACCATTTGCCATTTGCCATTCACTGAAGGTTGCAGAACCATTAACTGAGATCTGCTGGGGTATAAATGTTGAATTAAATTCTGTACAATACATGGCAAAAAAAGAATTGTACAGTTCATTGGGATCATCACTGTAAGGCAAGTAGGGTAATTTACTACTAGGTTTATTTTTAAAGTTCTCCAAGCGACCTGCAGTTTTTGGCACTACAGTGATATCTTTCTTAGCCACTTTTTTATTTTGCATACTAAATGTAATTAGTTGTCCGCAGTGGTCAGAATCCAGTTGGCTTATAATTTTTGTATTAATAGGTAAAATGTCAGTAAATATATTATCTAAACATGTAGCTGAGGTAGCAGTAATTCTAGTAGGCTCCAAAAATAAATAATTTAGTTTATATGACTGTTTTTTTTTTTAATTTTTAGGCACTTCGACGAGTCCTCTAATAAATTGACATTAAAATAACCGCATACAATTATATCTTTTCCTAATTTACCAAGTTTTTGTAAAACATCATCCATGATGCTCTCAAAGCAATCATAAATCGATGACGGAGGCCGGAAACAAGGTGTGCGCCTTCAACGGTTGGGTCATGCCGGTTTTGATGTACTCTTTGCCATACTCAAATGGACTCAAACCAAACGCGACGCCCTAGATAGAAGGGTCCGTACGCTGCTAACTGGAAATCCAACGCATCATCGTCATTGGTAATGAGGCCAAATCCCGAAAAAGTGTGGAAGTCGAGGCCTTTAAGTCCCTCCACAATAGCGAGATATGCAGTCTCGGGCAGGGCCCGATCTTACGGTGGAAGTCTGCCCGGCTTGGGTGGAGCACCGCCATGTCCTCGTGGCGGTGGCGATCTCTTGCGTCCGGCCCTGGTCCAGGCCATGATAAGGAGCGAGAGGGAATGGGAAGCCGTCACCTCCTTCTGCGAAACAGTAATGTTCGCGAAGGAGGAGGCGGAGTGCGTGAGGGTGAGGCAATCGTTGCGCCCTCACGCCCCTAGTCGCCGCAGGAGGAGACACCCTGGGCGTCGGGAGTCGATAGCCGACTCCCGGCCACCGTAGGTGCAGGCTTGCGGCCGGTGAGCAATGGGCAGCTCGCCGTCCGGTGAACACCAGGCCCGGGTCGACGGCGCGTTGTGTTCCACGCGCGCCTCAAAGAGATGTCAGCATAATTGACGGGGTCCGATAGGACCGATGCCTGCCAGGGTCGCGGATTGTTCGAAAGAGTTACCGTGGCCCTGGCGCACAGGCAACTGAAGGAACACGGGTGGGTTTTAGTTAGTAACAGTCTGACACGCCCTTCCGCTCCGCCCAGAGCGGGAGAGGTCAATTGATGATTAACCAACCAAAAAAAAAAAAGGGGGGGGGGAAGTGTGTTGTTGTCGCGGTTATTATGTGCTGTGTGAATTTAAATTCCTGTATAAGATATAAGCCCTGACTGGGGGCCTTAATTTATTAGGGCAACCACAGGCACGTCCGGTTAAGCAGCCGACAACCTCCAAGGTTGAACTGCGAGAAGCAAATCGTCAGTGAAGCGTTCACTGTGCCGTCGAACGGATGTGTTGCAGCTAGCGGCTACAACCTCTTTGGGGATACCGATGATTTTGTCTGTACAACTGTGGACGAAGTTATCATGCCAACAATTACCGGAGATTTATTGTGAAAGAGCGCACTGTTGACATCTGTCGGCCATGCCACCGTCCGAGGGAATCAATCAGACACTAGTGTTCAACCAGACACCACCAGTGTTCTGTTTGTAACCAGTTAGTACTCTGATTGTTGTGGTCTAGCTAACGAAGAGTAGTTGCATACACCTTGTAGCTAGGATTATCCATCAGCAACTTGCTCTGAAATACAGCCTTGTGGAATCGCAAGTGCCGTGCTACAAATATACCGAAAATGTAAATATCACATTTGGGATCGGTCCACCATCACTGAGAGGACTATTGTTGCCGATTAGCCTGATATAGTGGTGGTAAACAAAGGGGCGCGCCATGATTGTTGACATAACGATCCCGCATGACGGGAACCTCGTGAAAGCCGAGAAAGATAAACAAATCAAGAATCTTGACTTGGCTCATGAGGTTGCCGACATGTCGGATGTGGACTCAGCGACCATTGTGCCGATAGTTGTGACAGCCAATGACTCAATAGCCAAAAGCCTCGACCAACACCTGAGGAGGCTCTTTTTGGGCAGCTGGATCAAGGGCTTGATTCAGAAGCGGTACTTCTGGACACGGCTCGCATTATTAGGAGGTTTCTCTCTCTGGAGCCCTTACTTACTTTTTAAATAGTAGCCCACCGGTATCGAGAACTGGTTCTTGATACCGGTAGGCTACTATTTAAAAAATAATAAAAATATTTAAGAATGTAATATAGAAGTATTTAAATAAAATAAAGGAGACAATAATATATTAAGGTCTCCATTGACACGACTGTACATGCACACCATTAAAATTTACGCGACACTGCGTAAATAAAACCACAACCAATTCCCCACACCTACCCACCCCATCCTCATCATTTTTGTGTCCTTATCCCTGTTTATTTGGGGTTGACGCAACATATCTTCATAAATTTCCCATACCTACAGAGATACTGAAGACTAGCTCAGAGTTGAATTCTTTTCATTATAAAATCTATAGTAATTAGTAAAACTTTTTCAATTTCCAGGGCATAAAAGCGTTGATAGACGACTTCCACGCGCGCGGGCAGACGATAATCTTCTACAATGTGAAGCCGTCGATCGCGGAGGTGTTCCGCGGCGTGCGGCCGCGCGAGTTCCTGCACTGCTCGTGCCGCGCCGAGCTCGACCGCCTGCTGCTCGGCGCCGCGCGCGCGCACGCCCAGCAGCGCCCGCGCCTCTGTTAGTACACTTTCACACTCCTACGTATTACACAAGTTTTGTGACCTCGCAATCATTTTCATTGCAGATGATAAAAAAGTATGAAAACTTAGGTCCTACTACTTTTGTTTTTTTTTATTAAGTCTTTTTTAAAAGAACAAAAAATAAATAAAAATATCACAAAAACCTTAATAGTTTTCCCGGATGTTGATACACTTTGGGTTATCAGTTAACATTCAAATAAAAGAATGTAGGTTACACACATGGACGAACAAAAAAAGTCGGACATTCTCGCTAACATTAGTCGGCTGACGCCGACGCGCGACGGTCGGCCATTACGCGTAAACGGCAACACTGGCACATAAAACGGGTCTCAGTTTTGTCTTAGCGGAGTTCCGTTCGTTTATACCACGTTTTTCTTATTTCCGCGTGGTGTTTGTCTGTTTGTTTTTTTTTCTTTCGTCCTTGGTTCCTACACAAAATAAATATTAAAATCAGGTAATTTACAAACAAAAAACAAAACAAAGAAAACGTATAATTTTATCACCTGCCTAGATTACGAAGCCATTACTGCTGAGCTAGAAAACACGGATTTTAAGATACTATACCAAATTGATGACGTTAACGTGTGCATGAATAGATTTATACATATTATTAGATCGGTAATTACAAAACATTCGAAGCAGGTTAAAATTCCCAGGCAAAAAAAATCAATTAAGGCATGGATGACTCCTGGTCTATTAAAATGTATAAAAAAATAGAGATAAAATGCATATCAATACAAGAAAAGCCCCTGATAACCTAATCCTTAAAATTACAAATACACGCTATAGGAGTTATTATTATTATTAGAAAAGGCAAGAAATAATCCATAAATTTTATGTAATACAATTAAACAAATAACAAAAACTCATATCAGCCCTTTAGAGCTGATCAAATTAAGAGACGATCCTAAGTGCTCCTTAAACGAAGTAAATCACTTCCCTAATAATGTAGGTAAAAGTTTGGCTGCAAAAATTGTGTCACAGGCACCTGGACAGACAATAGCAGCAAGGGATCAATGTACTTCTTTTCAAACTAAAAACAGTGCTGATAACCCAATTGGCAGTTCTCTTGCCGTGCTGGAAGTAGATGAAACAGATGTGGGTTCTCTCATTTTGCAATTGCGGCATGACTGCGCTGTTGGTTGGGATGGAATCTCGTCCATATTGTTAAAAACATGTACTGGTACCTATAACCTTTCTCTGTAATCGCAGCCTCCAAACGGGTGTATTTCCGGATGCCTTGAAAAAGGCAATAATACACCCAATTCACAAGGGAGGGGACAGAAGCTGTGTTAGTAACTATAGGCCAATTTCTGTTCTGACTGCCCATTCCAAAATACTGGAGAGAATCCTGGCGGGTTTTCTAAAGAACTTCCTGGACAAACACCACATCATTGCCGAAAACCAATACGGCTTTCGTACAGGAGTGTCGACGGAGGATGCAGTTTTGGATTTTACGCAACAGGTTGCCAGGAACTTAGAAAGTAAAACAAAGTGCCTGGGGATCACCCTGGACCTCTCTAAAGCGTTTGACACAGTTTCTGTTCCCAAACTTATTGACAAGCTGGAAAGTATTGGTGTGCGTGGAACGCCATTTGAATTTTTTAAAAGTTACCTTAATAATCGAACGCAGCTTGTCAAGGTTGATGCGTAGTATAGTGAGGAGGAGCTAATAACATATGACATCCCCCAAGGTAGTATACTCGGACCCATACTCTTTCAAATCTACGTAAACAACATTTGCAAGATGAACCTACCTAATTGTGACATCTACGCGTACGCAGATGACACCGCGATCCTCGTTTGCGGACCTACTTGGGATATGGTTAAGACTACTGCTGAAGAAGCGCTGTCCAAAATAATGATATGGCTAAACTGTAATCTTCTGACACTCAACTTAAACAAAACTACTTACATCCCTTTCGCAATCCGACGTAACACGTTGCCGTCACATACCTTTAGTATTTCAGCTCACTCATGTTCAAATCCAATACAATCTTGTGACTGTCTAACTCTAACTAGATCTGACAATATAAAATATCTAGGAGTTCTTATTGATGATGGACTAAGATGGGACAAACAGATTGACGCCCTAACCACAAGGACAATGCGCCTTATACACGTCTTTAAGTCACTGAGGGAGTCGGCCAAACTTGACACTCTGAAGATGGTGTATATTGCGCTGCGCCAATCTGTTATTGGATATTGTATTACTGCATGGGGCGGAGCAACAAAGACTAAAATGTTAAGAGTAGAAAGAGCACAAACAGTCATACTTAAAGTAATGACTAGAAACCCCTACAGATACCCAAGTTCAGTGGTGAACTATACTTTAACTGCAAAGTCCTTACGGTACGTCAGCTTTTCGTGCTTCGATCAATTTTAAGAACTCATGCTAAGCTGCCGCCGCCAAATCCAAATAAGCGAATCCAACTCATCACTGGGACTCAACATAAAACCACTTTTGCTACGCATCAATTTTATATACTTAGTAAATATATTTACAATAAAATCAATAAAACATTAAAAATCCTAAAATTAAACACACACGTGGTAAAAACTAAAGTAACAGAGTGGCTACTGGAGAGGGACTATGCCGACACGGAGTCCCTACTTACATACATCACCCAATCTCTCATCCACCCCTATTTCGAATTCGATAACATACACACATTTAAGCAGGCGCGCACGGACACGAGAGCAGTGGTGGCCCAGTGGTATCGGCCCCGACTTACGAGTTGCAGGTTGTGGGGTCGAACCCAGGCAGGCGCTTTACTTTGTGTAAATAATTTCATCACCACTGCTCTCAAAACGGTGAAGGGAAACATCGTGAGGAAACCGGCATGTCCTAGAACCAAAAATTCGAAGACATGTGACATCTACCAACCCGCACTAGGCCCGCGTGGTAGATTACAGCCCATTCCCTCTCAAAGAGAGGAGGCCTGTGTCCCAGCAGTGGGAACACTATAGGCTGATTATGTTTGTGTGTGCACGCACACAAGCACACACCCCCATACAATACTCACCTTCCACTACATGCACACACCCTCACACACATATACATATGTCACAACTATCACAGATTCCGATAAATTATTGCAGCGGTAGAACGACACCGTTCATTAATTGTTGCAACAGTTTTAGTGTATAAGAATTTTGTGGCCGTACACTGTTTCTCAAAATACAGATTTTAACCTAGTTTGAGAGGCAGGGTTTCATAATTTTAGTGCAGATTTTACAACAAACCTAATTATTAACTGTATAATCTTGTTGACTGCACGGTTGGCGCAGTGGTGAAGCGATTGACTGCTGCGCTGCGTGTGTTCGATTCCCGCACGGAACAAATATTTGTATGACCCACAAGTAGTTGTTCTGGGTCTGGCTGTTTGTGTATGTGAGTTTGAATGTTTGTAAACGTAACCACAATACAGGAGAAATTCCTAGTGTGGGTCAACGTTTTTTTTTTTTGAAAAGAAAAAGGAAAAGAATCTCTACCCGCTATTTGTTGCTGTAACTATCTGCAATTTTTGATGAATAAACATTATTATTAAATTAAATTAACTGGCGAAATTTCACACGTGATGGACTGGTATCGCTATCTATGAAGTAATGACAACAAAACTAATAGGTACCTACGGACACTATCAAATACAAATATACAAATCATGGGTGAACTTGACATAGATTTAAGAAAAGCTGTATTTAACGTTATAAGTAGGTACTTACCTTAAATTTTTGAATATAATTTTTATTTTTATTTATTTATTTTATTAGCTTTACTAAACTCATAATTTCATGTTGCTACACTACCAGCGACCATTGACCCCGTAATCAGCTGTAATTACTTGAAATTATAAGTTTACAAAATCGACTTTGAAGTTTCGCTAGTTTATTTAATTTAAGGTTGTAGATAAGTGGCACGACGGGCGACGCCAAACGCGACCTTTTGATTACCTAAGTATGTTCTTCGTTTGTACACTATTAATTAGTATTCCCTTTCTTCCCTTAGGTGTGATTCACCGTCCAAGCATGCTCAAACCAAACTACACATATGTCTACTAGTTAATAATGATCCATTGAATTCCCCAGAACATTCGGCGCTCGCGGATCGGCAGCAACACTCATCTCCTTCGTACCTTGACACACGAGACAGTATTTACTAGTTATACCTATGTATTTATACTAGCCTAGTTATTGTTAAGTAGGCTAAGTGTTGGCAGCCCCAGTGGGCGCAGTCAAATAAACGTGTTGGTTATTTTAAAACTTTGTTTTTTTCACAGAGTATCATTATAATAGGACTGGTATAGAATGCCTCGTTGGTCTAGTGGTAGCAAACGCTACTGCTGAGCATGAGGTCTCGGGTTCGATTCCCGGGTCGGGCAAAGTGTTATTGGGTTTTCCATCTGCAATTTCTCAGTAGCAGCCCGGAGTCTGGATTTGTGCCCGGTTGATGGCAATAGGCTCGCCCCCTATTACATGGGACTTAAACCTAACTGGCGAAGTGTGGGTGTACTATAGGTACACCTCTGCCTTACCCTTCGGGGAATACAGGCGTGATGTTATGTTATGTTGTGGTATAGAATAGAGTGCCATCTCACAGGATTTTTATGCCAACCTGTCATGAGTAGCGCCATCTGGATTTCTTGTTCCATAACTAACCATACTATACATACCTACTCTATCCTTATTTTTAATTTGGTTGCTTTTACATATATTTTCTAAATTTGTAAAGGTCAATTTAGTTTTTAATGAAACAAGCTTGTTGTTGAATACTAAATACATAGATTTATTTTCACGTGTGCTATAAGTATCTCCTCTCGCATCTAAATACACATCATATCGTAGAAGTCATAGTAAAAACTCTGAACAATAGCATCCACTAGGGTACCAACACATAACTAATACTCGTAGCATCCAAATATCGAAAACGCCCACCGAACACCTAATTCAGTCAGCCTTCGCCCCGCTGATAGGTACACTCAACGCAAGGGCGGACTGACGAATCTGATGATGGACTCTTTAAGCCTTTATGGAGGAGCAGAGGTTTAACTCAACGTATCAGCAGCAAAGAAAACAGCTTACACATCACGGGAACAATTCAGCGCACAAGCAAATTGCAAAACATATCGGCCATTTTCTTTTGACAGTTAGAATTTTGACTCCTGTGGCTTTTTATCGCAATTGATGAAATAAATCGATAAACCAAAATAAATATTAGCCCGTAATTAAAGACTTAAAAATTAAACTAATATAATGAAAATAAATTTAAAAATTATCATAGTAATTTTCAACAACTATTAAGTCTGAGTCGTTTTGTAAAGACATCTATTACGTCGTATGTGAATTATTTGCCTTAAATTTAAAGAACACGATTCATAGATGGCGCACCTAACAAAATGCTGTGAACGTGAACCTAACTTTACCCCCCTTGGTTTTCTTAAGTTTTTTTATTGAGGTCAGTACTTTTGTGACCTACTACCTTACAGTACTACCTACCTACCTAAAGCAAAAGGGGTTTGAATGTAAGAGTAGGTATATGCGCAAGCGAAGTGCGCGACCCTCAAATGTATAAGTACATAATTTATTATGTACTAACGATCCGCCCCGGGTTCGCACGGGTGCAATGTAGATACCAATGTGGTCTCAGTAATAATAATAACAAGACGTGTGGCACTCGGGGACTGCCGCGGTAAAGCTATTGCATAGCATTTTGTATAAGAATAAGAAATAAGATTTTTTTTTTTTTAAATCTAAAATAAATTTAAAATGGGGCGCTTTACCCTAACCTTATCGGGGCCAAAAGATAGGCCCTTTACTGCCGATTCCAAAGACCCCAAACTCGATACCTCTACGACCTCCGGTTCAAAAGTTAAGACCCGGGGGGGTGAAGTAGCCCTGGACGGGTGGAGGGGTTGGCCAAAAGGGGTGACGCGGGGGGGTCCCGGGATCATATATAAGTGGGATTGATTTAAATATAAATAAATATAATACAACTTAATATTGGGGTCGAAAAAGAGGGGGTCAAAAAAGGGGGGTCAAAGGGGCTTGTCTGTATGTATGTACTATTTGAGAGGAGGTTATAGGGGGGGGGGGGGAATTTGGTCAGAATTTTGATATTCCCAGCCGTTTCCGAGATATTGGGATATTGAGTTTTAAAGATAGTGGTGATTATAATAAATGTATGGTGTCCGACTGGTAAATGATAAATGGTACGAAAGTAAATGGAAATAAATATTAAATCTAGTTACACTTTTTGATAAATACCTATACACCTATATACTTTCTCATAAACAGCTGCTTATGTATTCGTCCGATTTCGGAGCAGCTCGTCTCGATTCGTGCGAGCTTCGTAGAGTCGTACAATACGTCTAGTTCCACGCACACAAACACCGTGTCGAAGACTGCCGAAAAGAAACGACGTTAGACAATGCACGGCCTTCAAGCCACACCTCCGTGCCCGTCGGAGTGGGGAGCGTGAGGTTTTTTTTCGTTACGGAATTTCTGGCGCCGGTCCCCGCGCTCAAGGCCCGCGATAGAAGCTATGCGATAGCTTAATAAATTTATTTCATAAGCCTAACTGGTACACAAGGAGAGAAAATGGGTTAACAATGCATTACTTCAGTAACTTAGATCCTTATATTATGATAATTAGACTGCAGTACACGAAATCACACAGTTTCACGAAATCGAGCATTTCGTGAAACTCCTGACACCCAAACTAGGACATGTCCTGTATCTCAGGTGTCAGCGTTCCTCCCTGCCAGACATTGTGAAGCCTAACTTAGTGGTTAAATAATTATTTGATGAGCTTAATTAAAAATACAAATAGTTTTATGAGAAAACAATATAGAAACTAACTACTTAATATAATTCGTACTTTGTCTCTGCTATCATGTGTGTGTAAGACCGAACTCGATGCCCTGGATAGGATGGTCCCTACACTGCTGACCGCAAACCGGATGCATCACCCACGATCATCGGTGATGAGACTGTACATACCGTGGAAGTGCGGGGGTCGAAGCTTCTTAAATGCAAAGACCCTTCACAACTACGAAGTGTGTGCCGAAGTGGGTATGCACCATAATGTGGTAACAGTGGACAAGGGACTCACCCCGCTCTCCATGGCTAAAGAGAACTGGCGCAAACCTGTGGTACTTACTACCGATGACCGCATGGAGGTATGGCAAAGCAAGGAGCTACACGGACGCTTCTATCGGGCCCTTCATGAGCACGGTGTAGATTTCTTAGCGTCCGAATCCTGGTTACGTTTTGGTGACCTTTTTGGGGAAACTGAAGGATTCGTCTGTGCAATTATGGACGAAGTTATCTTGACGAATAACTACCAGAGACATATTATGAAAGAAGGGACGGTTGACGTGCGTCGAGCATGCCATCGTCCGGGTGAGTCCATCAGACATATTATCTCTGGTTGTTCTCATCTGGCTAACGGCGAGAACTTGCACATGCATAATCATGTAGCCAGGATTATTCACCAGCAACTTGCTTTGAAATGAAAAAAAAATACCATATTACGTTATACTGGGATTCATCTATCATTACTGCCGGGACTATTGTCGCCAATAAGCCTGATGTAGTGGTGATAGATCGGTATTACCATTCCATATGACGAGAACTTCGTGAAAGCTGAGAAAGAGAAACAAATTAAATATCTCGACTTAGCACACGAGGTTGTTGACATGTGGAATTAAGGCTCAGCTGTCATTGTGCCGATTGTCGTATCGGCAAATGGCCTGATGGCCGAAAGCCTCGATCAACATCTCTTGAAGCTCTCGTTAGGCGTTTGGGTCAAGGGCCTGATTCAGAAGGCAGTACTGCCTCGTTGGTCTAGTGGTCGCAAGCGCTACTGCTGAGCACGACGTCCTGGGTTCGATTCCCGGGTCGGGCAAAGTGTTATTGGGTTTTTCCATCTGGAATATCTCGGTAGCAGCCCGGAGTCTGGATTTGTGCCCGGTTGATGGCAATAGGCTCGCCCCCTATTACATGGGACTTCAACATAACTGGCGAAATGGGGGCGTACTATATGGTGGTGTACACCTCTGCCTAACCCTTCGGGGAATACAGGCGTGATTTTATGTTATGTTATGTGTTACTCCTCGATACGGCTCGCATCGTGAGGAGGTTCCTGTCTCTGGAGCCCTAACCACCGGTAGCTTGGACCCTGCTCCCGATACCGGCGGACAACTATTTTTTTATATTTTTAAATGTTTTTATAAAAATATTTATAAATGTATATAAATACGAATGAAAATAAATAAACGACATAATAATAATAATAATAGTCTTAATCCTCACGTCTGGCTTGCCTTTATTGGCCGGCTGGAGTGGAGATTCGCAAAAGTAAACGTGCTCGGAGGAAGGAAGTATTCCAGTAAGATGCTAGTAGGGATCTTGACCGTACTTTCGATTTGTCCTAATAACCGAGGGATACCTCTACACTCCTCATAAGCACCTCAGGACACGTTACCTTACCCCCTTGTCGCTACGACACTATGTGCTAGCGACCGTTTTCGAGGGCCCATTATTGAGTGTGCAAGTCACCCCCTGCCATTTTATCTTTGTATTTTATATAAAATATTGGTCAGGCAGGGGCCATAGTCTTTCTATAGTGCTAGATAACCAGTCCACTTAAGCTACCCAAATCAATAGTCCAATATCTTTGTTTCCATATCCTGCAATAGTCCGACACCAACCGGGGGTTGTCCTTGGGTGTACTTGAACAGTGCATACAGGGATAATCGTCGATAGGTGCCCCATTCCATTAAAAATTTTCTAAGGGGCCAAGATATAATCATGAGAGGGCGCTGTAGTGTCAATGTTTACTTCGGTTCCGCATTTAAAGTGATCTAAATATTAAAACAAGTGCATTTACGTAGTGAAAAGACCATAAGTGATGAAATTAGGAAGTGACTCACATCATTCATTGTGGACAATATCCAACGTTTAGTGGTTAACAATAAAAAACAGTGGAAATGACTCGGGAATGAACTAATGTTATTCTGCGTTGTGTTAATGTGCGTTTCTACAAATCTCTCCCCAATCTTCATCCACTTAGTGAAAGATTAATCCAATAACCAAAAACCAACGCAAAGTGCGAATTATCACAATTACGGTAAATTACAAATAAAACTAGCCATAAAAAAAACCCTAGTCACAAGTGACTTGCAAAAATCATACTGTTACACAAAGACACTAGCGACATCTGCTGATAGCTATCTGTATTACAACAACAAATTCGAAACATCTCCGATCCAACAGTCAACGAGTTAGCTACCTTACTTAGTAAGTTCGGTAAAAGTTCACCAGAAGGCGCCACCAGTACCATAACAAACGCCCACTTAGATTCATACACAAAATAAAACATAGAAAAATGGAAGAAATCATGCACGAGCTCCGCCAAATTCGAAGGGATCTAGACGAACAAAGAAATACTATAGAAAAAAAAGGGGAACGAGTCACGGAACAAGTAACACAAAATATAAACTGCATCTTGGAAGATAAGTTCAAATTACTAGATGAAAAATATGAGAACCTCAAGGAAAAGATAGACAACCAAGAAAAACGACTGTATTTTCTAGAAAAACAGGCAAGGGAAATAACATCGTTTTTTTCGGAATAGGAGAAACGGAAGCATCATAGTTACTCAAATTTAGAAAGAAACATCGTTAACTTTATTAAAGAACATTTCTCTCAAGAATTGGATCGCAGGGATATTCAGGAGGTCAAAAGAATAGGCAAGAAAGGGGAACGACCTCGACCAATAATAGTTACCTTTTCTACACTTGGTACGAAAATCAACTTGTTTAAACAGAGAAGCGCACTAAAGGATACCGCTTACTATATAACAGAAGATTACCCGCAAAATATTCTGGAGAAGAGAAAGGAACGTCAAGCACAAGCAAGGATCGAGAAAGAGAAAGGAAACATTGTAAGAATAAAATACGACAAACTTGTAATACGCGAAAAAAGAAAATCATCTGGCAACAACAAAAGAATGCTTTCAACTTCTCCTGAAATTAATACCACCAATCGAACCGAAACTAAAGCACAGCCTAGCAAGAAGAATAAAACCCAAACACCTATAAGAAGAAGCTCTAGCTTATCGGAGGGAATAATGAAACCAGGTATGCTGAGCTACCTGATAAACAAAAACCCAAATATCCCATCAGAGACAAAGGAAAAAAAGATCGATAAAATATAGCAATTACAAACCCCCGAAGCCTACACAAAAACACCTCTATCAGAACACGAAACCCATCTTCCAAGCCGGTTGGTCACCGTGGAAGATCACGACCAAAACCCTCCAAAAAATGAAATAAACCCACCAAAAAACTTATACATATTGACATATAATGCAAAACTCTGTCATCGTACGAACGCTTATTAGAACTGAACGAAGCCCTTAAAGATATTAAATACGACATAATAGGGCTAGCTGAAACAAGACGAATTGGAAACAAAATCGAAGAACATGAAAACTTCATCTTGTGCCACACAGGCCACACACCTGGAAGGTATGGCATTGGCTTTATAATAAAAATCCACCTCAAAAGTAATATAGAAAGTTACCTCGGCCTTTCCGAAAGAGTCGGAGTATTAAACCTGAAATTCGAAAGTACTCACCTATCCATCATACAAGTCTATGCCCCTACAACAAAAGCAAGTGACGCTGACATCGATAACTTTTACACGACATTAAATAGGGCAATAGAAGTAGCACATAAAGACTACATACTGATGGGCGACTTAAATGCGAAAATAGGGATACCAAAAAAAGAGGAACATCTTATCATGAAAACACACGGATATGGAGATAGAAACGAGAGAGGGCAAAGATTAATTGAGTTCGCTATCGAAAATAAGCTGTCAATTTTAAATACTTTTTTCAAAAAGAAACCAAAAAATAAATGGACCTGGCGATCACCAGATGGAACTTTCAAAAATGAAATTGACTTTATACTTTCAAATCGACCTCTCCTATTTCAAAACATAGAAGTATTAAATGTAAACTACCCTTCAGACCACAGACCAGTAAGAGCTACAATAACATATGACACACAACCAAAGAAAAGCAGAACAAAGTATACTAACTGTCAAAGTACCACACTAAAAAGCGAAGCAGAAATTCTAAAGTTCAAAGAATACCTAAACTCCTACATTTCGCAAGATCAAATGTTTGCACATGATATTACTTCAGCCCAAAAATATTACGACAACTTAATTAAACTCATCACTACAAGCTTACAAAACGCCCGAGAAACACAGAACTTTAAGAAAAACCATAAAATACTATCAGAGCGTACACTAAAACTTTTAAAGAGAAGACAAGAACTGCAAAGAAGTAAAAACAAAACTAGAACAACGAGAAACGAAATTTCGGCCCTTTACAAGCTTGTTAGCAAATATATAAAGAAGGACTACTCTAACTATAGATATAATACTATAGAAAAATATCTGAACCAAACTGGAAGTACAAAAAAGGCATACAAAGAGCTGAAACCAAATAAAACTTGGATCGATGGGCTAAAACGAGGCGAAATAACCAAAAACAACCGCAGCGACGTCATCATTATAGCAACAGAGTTTTACAGGGAATTATACAGCGCAAAAGAGCAAAACGACATCAGCTACACGACCCGAGGCACCACCAGCGAAGTCAAGAATATAAATAAACCTCGGATTACGGAAAACAATGTTATAGATGCATTGATAAAACTAAAACCAGATAAAAGCCCGGGCCCAGATAACATAGCAAACGAAACCCTAAAAATGGCCACCGCAATACTAGCTGTACCCTTTACAAATCTATTCAATTTCGTGCTCGATACTGGAGAGACGCCCGCCCAGTGGTCTGAATCAAATATCATTTTGCTATACAAAAGGGGAGACCCAAATGATATAGGGAACTACAGACCAATAAGCCTACTGCCGAGTACATACAAGCTATTTTCCACAATCCTCAACAAAAATATAAGCGCTACATTAGATAAGAGCCAACCCATAGAACAGGCAGGATTTAGAAAGGGCTTCTCTACGATCGATCATATTCATACACTTGAGCTTCTTATCGAAAAGTACCAGGAGAAAAACAGACCGCTATACTTGGCATATATCGATTATAAACAAAAAAACAACCGACTTCCAAAAAAAACACTAAAAGACGTGAAAAATAACTTTAATTTCGGAAGTCGGTGCCTTTGGTTTTGTATTTTCGTGTTTGGCCACCGACTTCCGAAATTAAAGTTATTTTTCACGTCTTTTAGTGTTTTTTTTGGAAGTCGGTTGTTTTTTTGTAAAAAAGTTTTTATTTTTCACTTTTTAGTTGCGGTACCTACCCCACACAAATTCGTATACCACTACTTGGTGTGTAAATAACAGTGACAGGAAATTATTAACACATCATCCATATAAACTAAGTGGAAAAAATCTGCAGTATTAAGGATAACTCAAAAACTACTGCTCAGACCTTGATCAAATTTAAATGGGACCACATGTGAAGCACCACCTATCAAATAAAAAAAGAATCATCCAAATCGGTTCACCCAGAAAAAAGTTATGAGCTAACACACATAAAAAAAAAAAAAAAAAAAAAAAAAAAAAAAAAACATACAGACGAATTGAGAACCTCCTCCTTTTTGTGAAGTCGGTTAAAAAGCATTCGATTCAGTATCACACAATTATATCTGGGAAACTCTAACAACACAGAATGTGGAAAACGAATATATACAAGCAATCAAAAGCATATATAATAACAGTAAAAGTAGAGTTCAACTAGAAACAACTGGCTCTTGGTTTCCTGTTAAGAGAGGGGTAAGACAGGGGGACCCACTATCACCTATATTATTCATAGCCACATTAGAGTCCATAATAAACAAGCTTGACTGGAAAGAACGTGGCATACAAGTAAAAAGTAGGTATCTAAACCACCTACGTTTCGCCGACGATTTGGTGCTAATATCAGAGAAAGGAACAGAATTACAGTACATGGTAGAGTCATTAAATAACGCTAGCAAGCTTGCTGGCCTAGAAATGAACATGTCCAAAACTATGATAATGACCAACAGCACCAAGATACAAATATATGCTGACGACGAACCTCTTCATTATACCGAACAATACATCTACCTCGGCAAACAAATTAGCTTCCACAGTTCAAGCAAATACTAGGAGGTAGAACGTAGGGCACAGTTAACATGGAATAAATACTGGAGCTTAAAGGAAATATTTAAGAGTAACATGCCGATCAACCTGAAAACCAAGGTTATGAACTCCTGCCTTATACCATGCTTGACCTACGCCTGCCAGACCTGGAAATTCAATAAAAATATAAGAAATAAAATTACGACGTGTCAACGTGGAATAGAGCGCAGTATGCTTAATATTAAAAAAAATACAAAAAATACGACATACAAAAATACGAGATATCACAAAAGCAACAGACGGTCTGACACAAGCTCTTGCACTAAAATGGTAGTGGGCTAGGCACGTAGCTCGCCTCCAAGACCAGCGATGGACATATAGTGTGACAGCGTGGAAAGGGCTAGTAGGCAAAAGAAAGAAAGGAAGACCCCCAAATAGATGGGAGGACGAAATAAAACGCACAGCAGGTCCAAATTGGATGACTTCAGCAAAATCCAGAGAAGACTGGCTCACTTTGGAGGAGGCCTTTACCCGTAGAGGGGTTCTTACAGAATAACCAACAATTTTATTCTTGCTTTAAAAATCATAGAAAACATTCTAGAACTAATTTATAAAATAAAAATAAGCTATTTAATCTAGTTATAAAATCCTACTAACACTAAATTTAATTAAAAAAAAAAAAAAAAACTATATATATATACACTTTTATGTTTTATGATACTAACACTACTACTTTGTAAACCTAGAATCTGTAAGAAATATAGGCTTTTTTATTTTTTTATTTATTTATTTATAAGGGGCCTCTGCGAGTTGGCCTCGGCCCCTCGTAAACCTTCCAAAGGTCCGGGACCCCATGATCCCGAGATATATTACTTACATAAAAATATAATAATACTCGTAATATATCTTTATTTTCTCTCTTCACAAAGGTTCACATATTTATAAACATAGAGACAAGCGTTTCGACAACAATACACATAATATGATCGCTTGTGAGAGACTGGCGTCCATACCAGGATACCCTATGTGACGGATCACCAGGCTATCACCCCGAATTAAATATAATTAACATTGCAGTGGTAAATTTTAAAACTCTAGACAAATTAAATATTGATGAAGGGAAAATAAAAACAGACATTTTTAAATTAACTAAACAGAAAAAAAAGAATTATAAAAAAAGTAGGCATAGTGTAATGTATGTGTAGTGTCCATGTGAAGTATAAGGAGAGGTAGAATGATTGGTGAGTGTGAGTGTGTAGGGTTTGTTACCGTCAAAAACACGAAATTATTAAACATTATGAGGGAACAATCAGTAGCTGCTCCGTGGCATCATAGTCCAATAATAATTTAAAAATTATATTTTAAATTATTATTAAAAATAAAAATACAATTCAATTTCATTTCATTAACATGTTGTGTCATCTTCCTAGCCCAGCGGGCTGTTATGGAGCGGCTACTGCAGGTGCGTAAAACCTCAAACGGCGCAAATACTCCAATCTTATTGGGACTTATATGTTCCAGCCGTATTGGGCTAAAACCTAGGGCCATGCGGTCCGAGTGCCCACTTAGTTTTTCGAGAAATCGCCAAGCGGTTGGTCGACTCTTCACGTGACCAGAGGGCTGGCCTATTTTTTGTCAAAAAAATCAGCAGAGACAAGTAATTTTATTTGGCTGTGGCTGTTTTAGGATGACAATGTATGGCAGCAGACAATTTTCTTTGGTTGGTCATTGAAAATTAATCCGGTATATTGCAGATTTCGCAGTAAACTTTGCTTCCGTGATGTAGGATTTTGACGTCAGTCACATGTCTTGCGTAGTTCGTTTGTGGCGGAATAGACGCCGGCACTGGCCACAAATCCATCCCATCCATCCATCTATCGCCATTTAATTTTGTCATTGTTTCTATACAAAAGATTAAGGCCTCCCATGTTTTTTTTTTTTGTTATACTTATTATTTACCTGCCCATTTAAAAGGCTATAATTTTATATACACTGTACATACAATGTGAAAGCAAATTTTTATACTAATGTAATAAATATATGATTAATTTAATCATTTTATTACTGGCATCCTTCCAACAATAGTTCAGTTCACCCTAACTGAATCAGTTTGACAGTGCGACCGGGATAGAAAGATACAAGGCGCGGGGAAGTGGGGGTGAAATATGAATTTCAGCTGAACTATTACAAGCCCTTAAGTGCGCGTAATATAATTTAGATTACCCAGTCATTCTAGCCAGCAAATTCTCAGTTTCCTGATAGTTTAGAGAAGTCAGCCAATCCTTCACCTTCATTTTACAGTTTATTCTAACCTATTTAAGTGAAAGATATCAGTCTAATTGTTTGTTTGTCTTGTAATACAATCTCACGCTAAGGATAAAGTAAGTAATGTTTACCTGCAAAATATGTTCTTGTCCGATCAGGCTTAGAGATTGTATGTTTAATTCTACCTCTAGGCTCCAGGAGAGGTCGCGACTTGTGTTTACGAGCTATGGTCTGGTGGACATTCTTAACTTTACATTCAGCGTATAGTTGAGCCGTAGGGACCTGTAAGGTTTTTTTCTTGTAATTGAAGGAGCACACGTAAAATAAACTATTTTATTATTGTGATTTATATTGTATAATGTGTAATTGTGTATCCTTTGTTGGTGATCCCAAATAAATAACCTTAATTACAGCCCGCTGGGCAATCTCAAGCTGTAGGATGGTAGATTTCGGTGCTCCACCCCATACCGTCAAACAGTAGGACAATATGGACTGGCATAAGAGCATAAGAGTCTTTGAACTCCAGTAGTGACAGTTTCAATTTGTTTATGCCAACGGGGACTCTGTAATACACACATCAAAAAAAAATTGTGATCACTAGCAAAAGCTGATATATTTTTAAAATTTAACTTTATCTCGATAAAGTGTTTACGTTATATCTTTTTTTAAATTTATATACTTACACTGTTTGAAATTAAAAAAACATTTTTTTATTTTATTTTTTAATAACAAAAATTGAGTAAGTAGTTCAATCCTAATGTAATTTGATGGAAAGAAAAATATTGTTTAACCAAACCTATACAACAATTTATTAATAGAAGGTTTTTGTTTAATACAATATAACTCCTCCCCTGGCTCGCACACATGCGGAGATCCTGCTGAGCATGCTGAGGATCAACATATCCAGAGTTTCTTGCGGTACCCTGTCCCATTCTTCAATAGCGGCTTCCCTGCCGGGCGCATTATCATCGACCAGTATGAATTGGTGCCCATGATTTACTCGGAATGGTCTGACAATTCCATCAATAGTGACTGTTTTGTACCTATCTGCCGTCATGGAGCTTCGATACGGGATCAAAGGCGTTCTAGCTCCAATCATAATTCCACCCCAAATGGACACCGATTTCCCGCCTTGCTGAACGGTTCCAATGGCAGTTCTTTGCCTTTCGGAGTCTCGAGGTCTTCTCCAGACACGGACACGTCGGTTATCTGAATGAGTACTGATTCGCGATTCGACAACGAACAGAAAGTTTTGCCAAATGTTTTCCTCCTCATCTTCTTCATTTTGCCGGAGCCTAGCCCACTGCAATCTCCGTCACTGACGTTGCCGTGAATTCAGAGGTACTCGCCAAGACCTCCGTGCTCGTAGTCCAGCCTGGTGAAAGCATTTCCTAATGGTCTGGGTGCTAACTTCAAGTCCAGAGGCAGTCCGCACTTCTACTTTTATTTTAGTGGCGTTGATTATTGGGTTACGGGCTGACAGCACTCTGATATAGCGCTTCTGAGCGACAGTCAGAACAGTAGGGCGACCACTGCGGGATCGGTCAGCTAAATTATCCATGCTGTAGTACCTCTGCAACGTGGCCACGACACAGGGTTGGGATACAGTAACTCTGCGTGCTATTTCTCTCGTGGGATATCCTTCTTTTCTCAAAGTTACAATACTTGCTCGTAAAACTTCTGATAATCCTCTTGGCATTTTATCAATAACAACTTTCCATGAAAAAATATTATAAATTCGTTAGAATTGACTAAGTCAGATTTCTGAATGAGCGTAAGCTTGAATTGAATTTCTTTTTATATGGAAAAAAAACTGTATTTTATTTTATTTTTGACTTTTATGTTCTAATTCTATATTTTTAAGTAAATAATCTAAAAAGAAGAAGAAATTTTAATATTGTCTACCGTCACAAAAAAGTTTTGGATTTTTCAAACTGATCGCAAACTTTTTTTGAGTAGGTAGGTACGCCCAAATATTTAACGCAGGGAGGTCTGGTAATGAATAAGCAACAGCAGTCTGGGGCAGGCACCGAACACGATTACACGAGTGTGCTTTAACTTAGTCGGCGGGGGCAGATGGTCAGCTCGCATTGCAAAGGGGATAAATAGGGTTTTATCAAAATCCAGTGTCAGAAGATTATTAGACAGCCACCCCATTACAATTTTAAGAGCATGTTCTGCATTTTGTTTGGCACCAGTCTCCTCCATTCACAATAAGAGCTATGTCGTCAGCGTAAGTACAGATTTTACAGTTCATATCGCATAAATCATGTATAAATATAATAGTGTGGGGCCCAGGATGCTTCCTTGTGGAACGCCACAGCATTATTTACATGTTCCCTTATTTTCACTTGTACACGATCTCGTAGATAGTCGGCAAAGATTTTTTCGAGGATACGTCTAACTGCTACGCGTTCCAGATTATTCAAAAGGATAGAGATAGAGACAGTGTCAAAAGCTCTTGGCAAGTCTAGAAACAATCCTAAACATTTTTGTTTTTTATCGAAGTTCCGAATAGCATGTTCCGTTAGAGCCAAAATTACAATCTCCGTGGATATACCAGTTGGGAAACCATATTTTAACATATTTAGTATAAGCTCCAGTACCTTGGAAAGAGCTGTAAGGACTGATATTGGTCTATAGTTATTGACACTGCCTCTGTCACCCGACTTATCAACGGAATGCATCAATGCACTACTGCCTTTTTAAAAGCACTTGGAAAACTACCCGTCGTGATGGACAGGTTACAAACATGGGTAATAAAAGGGACCAAAGTACTGCGACTTGTTTTTAAAACACATGCTGGGATACCATCCCATTCAGAGTGGAGTGATTAATAATATTACTATTAAGATTGATAAATGATTTTATTTTTTTATGGGAACTATATTTTCTATCACCAAAATTTATATTTGTCATCAAGTTGTATCACCTAATAAATACATCTATCGCCACGAAATATTTTCGTTCTCAGATAAACAAAAATTGTTCCCAGGTATTTGGTACAACTTGGGGCACCCCGACTCGGACAGGTTAGGTTAGAAGGGGACGGCGGGGTCTGAAAGACCCCGCCGTCCCCTTCGTGGTTATTTTTTTTTAAACCGCCCAGAAGTAGGAGTCCCGCTAAGCGGGACTCCGTCGGCTACGCCTCATTATTGTTGAAATACTTATTAGGACACACCTATTATAATACATACAAAAACATTTATTTAGTACTAGACCTTATATCTCAGGATTTTAGGTGATTTATTGTGGAACTGATTTTGCATTGTTTGGTGACTACATTTTGGTGACAGATCTACTATTTTGAGGACAAACCCTATTATTTAAGAAACACAAAACTAATTAAATTGGTGATAGCTTAAATGATACCCTTTTTTTATGTAGGTTTATACAAACACTTTTAGACGTGATTAGACTATAATAAAGGATATCTTTATACACAATGTTTACAGCTGTTTTTCCCTGCTGCTGCTGTGCTGTCTGGATCTTAAATATGACAACCCAATGATACAAAGTGACCTATATCGACTCCCATTGGTAGATGTTACACTTTTAAATATAACTATAAAAATAATAAAAACGAAGCATACAGACGGCGGGAAGCGACTTTGTTTTATACTACACACATCAAAAGAATTTTGTGATCACTAGCAAAAGCTGATATATTTTTTAAATTTAACTTATCAAGAAAAAGTGTTTACGTAATGTTTTTTTTTAAATATAAATACACTGTATGTTTTTTTTTTTATACCAAAATTGAGTAGTTAGTTCAATTCTAATGTAGGAAATTTGATGGAAATAAAAAGATCGTTTAACCAATCATAAACAACAATTTATTTATAGGTTTTTATTTAATACAATATAACTTCTCTCCTGGCTCGCACACATGCGGAGATTCTTCTGGGCATGCTGAGGATCAACATATCCAACGTTTCTTGCTGTCCCATGCTTCAATAGCGGCTTCCCTGATCTCTGGCATTGTCTGGGGAGGTGGCTGACAGTTCCAAACAGCTCGCTTAAGGGCATATCCCACGCAGGCTCTATTGGGTTTATGTCACGCTAGCCGGCAGGCCAGTTTAACCTTGTGATGTTATATTCTCGGAGAGCAGCATAGACTCGTTGAGCTCGATGTGCGGGCGCATTATCATCGACCAGTACGAATTGGTGCACATGGTTTATTCGGAATGGTCTGAAAATTCCATCAATAGTGACTGGTCTGTACCTTTCTGCCGTCATGGAGCTTCGATACGGGATCAAGCGCGTTCTAGCTCCAATCATAATTCACGATAAATGGGATATCCTCTCGTGAGATATTCTTCTTCCCTCAAAGTAACAATTCTTGTTCGTAAAACTTCTGTTATTCCTCTTGTCATTTTATAAATAACAACTTCCCTCGAAAAAAAATATAAATCCCTTATAATTGACTAAGGGCCCGTTGTTTGATCAGTAGTCAAACATACTAAAAGTTAAAATGCGTTAGTTAAAACTAACAATTTGTTAAAAATTACATAAGTATGTTGTTTGAGAAATGGTTAAGCTAACTATAGTTAAAAAAAATACAACTTGCTATGAAAGTTAACCATGCCTAGACAGAGGAGTTAAACTTTAACTATTGTCAAGTGACTAATTGTTAAATTGACTTGGTCATTTTTAACGGCTACAATTTAAATGCTCACCAAAATATTTTTAGACCCTAAGACTAAGTACCAAGTAAAATAATTAGGTATGTTAACTTCAAATAAAATAAACCCACTCTATACCGAGGTGCCTAAAGAACAACGTTTTAAGTTCCAAAAAAATTATACACTCATCAGAATAATTGTAGGTACGTGGTGTATTTGTATTCTTTTTGCCTACCAAAATGGATAAATGTTCACCAAATCTTGTTTAAGTTGCTCACCAAAAATAAGTTTGCTTCAAAATGCAAGGGTGAGGTAGGATGCAAGAGCGAGCGAAGCGAGCTCGGGACTTTGAGCACCCCGACTCGGACAGGTTAGGTTAAAAGGGAATGGTGGGGTCTGAAAGACCCCGCCATCCCCTTCGTGCTTATTTTTTTTTAAACCATCCAGAAGTAGGAGTCCCGCGGAGCGGGGCTCCGTCGACTACACCTTATAAATAAAAATGGGAAAATAGGTTAATTTCTACAATACTTTATGAAACACAATTTAGTGAGCATTTATCCATTCTGGTGGACACAATTTAGTGAGTATTTAGAATTTTTTGGTAGTAAAATATGTACTTTTCTGGTAGGCTTTAAACACTAGCCATTTTTAACTATGTATCAAACAACGGGCCCTAAGTCAGATTTCTGAATGAGCGTAAGCTTGGATTGAATTTCTTTTAATATGGAAAAACACTTTAATTTGATTTTTTGTTTTATATTCTAATTCTATAATTTTTTTTTTAATGTAAACAGTCTAAAAAGAAGAATAAATTATCTATATTATAATTTCTACCGCAGCTGTAAGTAACAAAAAAGATTTCGATTTTTATAACTGATAGAAAACTCAAACTCAAAGCATTTACATATTTCAAATTAACCAATTACAGGCACTTTTGAATTGCCAAGGGGTCAGTCAGTCAGAAAAATGAAGCTAGTTGCCCATTCCAAAGCGTAGTAGGTACCTACCTATGGAGACGAAAGGGCAAGAAACTCCATAGACACTCTTTTAAATCAACATAACAATAAGTATCTACAAAAAAAAAATGGTTACATCATTCATGTTGAAATTATACATGTGAGAACGATGTAGAAAGAGGTGCACGTTAAAAGCTTCCATAATAAAAAAGATAAAAAAATAAAATAAGCCGTGGCAGCCAAGAGAAGAGATGACCAGTCCCTACTGACGGCGTCCGTTCACGAACATGACGTATGGATCAGCACCATTCAGCTCAACCATTTTGAAGGGAACTTAATGATCCAACACACATGCCACCACCAGCGAGATATTTGAGTGAGCATGACATACTCTCAGCCGCCAGGGCACATTCATGTCAATGAAAGACGAACTTAGTAAATGGTGGCTTTATAGTAGGTATATAGTGCTCACACGTATGCTATGTAACTTTATTGATGTGTGTATGTAGCGATAGAGATATGATACTGTAAAAGTACTAAGAGATAATATTTAAGGGACGTGCTCTGGTAGAGTAATACACGTAGTACAATATTGAATGTAATTATATTTTATCAAGGAATTCTGCTAATACACCGGCAGGCCCTTGCTCTGCCTATCTACTTCTAAAACAAACTACTATCATTTTTCCTTCCAAAGCTTATTTCAAACTTGGTTCGAGGCAAACCAACGATAATATATTACCAGCCTGTCAACATAAGGTTGACACATGCAAATAACCTCTACAGTATAAAGCCCAACCTGCAGCTAAGAAGCTGGGCATCCTAAATAGGGTGAAGCGCTACTTTACGCCTTGACAACTTTTAACCCTGTACAAAGCGCAAATCCGATCCTGCATGGAGCATTGCAGCCACCTTTGGGATGGCTCAGCTAAATACCAACTTGTCGCGCTTGACTCGGTGGAACGCAGAGCTAAGAGAATCATTGGCCACACATAAAACTGGTGGATGCCAAGCTTCACAGCTTGGCTCATCGCCGCAAGGTTGCCTGCTTGTCGGTCTTCTACAGATTGTACTTCGGTGAGTGTGCCCAAGAACTCCACGACCTCATTCCACCGGCCCCCTTCTACCATCGGACATCTAGGCGCACTGCAAGTTCCCATCCCTACCTAGTTGCTATTCTACCAATTCGCACTAAGCGCTTCCTAAAATCTTTTATAATGCGCACAGCAAAAGAGTTGAATTCTCTACCTGCGTGTGTTTCCGACCGCATACAACCCAAATCTCTTCAAAGTGAGAGTGAACGGGCTTATTCTGGGTAAGCTCACTCCATCGTCGACTTTGTCTCAGTCATCTCTGACCTAGACTAGATTCAAGAGCAAACCCATCTAAAATAAAATAAAACAGTACCTATAACGTAATGTTAATATTTGACCTGTGAGCGAAACTAGTTTTCGGTTCACCCAAAGAGATTTAATATACATTCACTTATTCTGTGGTGATTGGCTGGTAATAGTAGGGTATTTTTGTGGTCGTCGTTCGTTCTGCCGGCAGGTTAATAAATAAAAACAGCTTTAAGAGATAATTAAATGTTGTTTATTTTACAATCGTCATTACAGTCCGAGACGCGGATCGCACAGCCAACGCGCCCTGCGGCGCGCTCTTACAAAACCTTTCTTTTTGGTTACATTACTTACTACTTGTTTAAAGATTACATTGGAATTACGCACTCTAGCTTAACTTAACATTCACTAACACTATCGCCACTCTCTTCCAATAAATCAATACAAAATGGCTAAACAATGTAATCCTAAGTTGCGCTGTCAGCGAGGGTGCTGCGAGCGAGCGGTACTGCCAGCATGCGGTACTGCCAGCGGGTGGTACTGCCAGCGAGCGGTACTGCCAGAAAGCGGTACTGCCAGCATGCGGTACTGCCAGCGAGCGGTACTGCCAGCATGCGGTACTGCCAGCGGGTGGTACTGCCAGCGAGCGGTACTGCCAGAAAGCGGTACTGCCAGCATGCGGTACTGCCAGCGGGTGGTACTGCCAGCGAGCGGTACTGCCAGAAAGCGGTACTGCCAGCATGCGGTACTGCCAGCGGGTGGTACTGCCAGCGAGCGGTACTGCCAGAAAGCGGTACTGCCAGCATGCGGTACTGCCAGCGGGTGGTACTGCCAGCGAGCGGTACTGCCAGAAAGCGGTACTGCCAGCATGCGGTACTGCCAGCGGGTGGTACTGCCAGCGAGCGGTACTGCCAGAAAGCGGTACTGCCAGCATGCGGTACTGCCAGCGGGTGGTACTGCCAGCGAGCGGTACTGCCAGAAAGCGGTACTGCCAGCATGCGGTACTGCCAGCGAGCGGTACTGCCAGCGAGCGGTACTTCCAGAAAGCGGTACTGCCAGCAAGCGGTACTGCCAGCAGGTGGTACTGCCAGCAAGCGGTACTGCCAGCGGGTGGTAGTACCAGCGAGCGGTGCTGCCAGCGAGCGGTACTGCCAACGAGCAGTACTTCCAGAAAGCGGTACTGCCAGCAAGCGGTACTGCCAGCAGGTGGTACTGCCAGCGAGTGGTACTGCCAGCTGCGAGCTAGCATCACCCACTCGACACAACTTTGAGCAGCGGCACAACATAAACACTAGAATATTTTCACAAGTTTTTTTCCAAAAGGAAGTCCTCTACGGTAAAGTGAGCAAGAACGGTTAACGTTTAAAATAATGTTCCCATTTATTTGACACATCCTCAGATAGGACAGTTGCACGTGGCTGGTCGGCGCTACGCTGTAGGGATCACACGTTTTGTTTAAAACCCGATTTGCCTAAAACTTCAGCAGTCCATAAAATTGATCCTATCCTAACGTGAAGGCGTGAACGCTACAACGTTGCGTGAACAGCCCACTACAATTAAAGATTGAAAATCCATCGAGACGGGCAGCAGTCGCGGGCTGCAGGCAGACGGCGCAGAGATCAATAGACGCGACGCAGCGGTGAGCGGGCCAGCGCGCCAGGCGGACACTGCATATTATTGCAGATCTATAGCATTTGCGACCGCCAGCAAATATCGTTAAATCGTAAGCAACTTAATAATTGAAATATTGAATACTTACGGCTAATTGACTACACGTATACTGAGGGGTCGGCGACGATCGTCACCGCTGCGTCGCTCCGGAGTGTTGCAGTCCGCCGCGCGGAGCCGCACTGTGTCGCTTTGTGACACACTGTATCGCTGTGACACACTGTATCGCTGTGACACACTGCATCGCTGTGACACACTGTATCGCTGTGACACATTGTATCGCTGTGACACACAGTACCGCTGTGACACACAGTATCGTTGTGACACACTGTATCGCTGTGACACACTGGATCGCTGTGACACACTGTATCGCTGTGACACACTGTATCGCTGTGACACACTGTATCGCTGTGACACATTGTATCGCTGTGACACACTGTATCGCTGTGACACACAGTATCGCTGTGACACACTGGATCGCTGTGACACACTGGATCGCTGTGACATACTGGATCGCTGTGACACTGTATCGCTGTGACACACTGTATCGCTGTGACACATTGTATCGCTGTGACACACTGTATCGCTGTGACACACTGTATCGCTGTGACACACAGTATCGCTGTGACACACTGTATCGCTGTGACACATTGTATCGCTGTGACACACAGTACCGCTGTGACACACAGTATCGTTGTGACACACTGTATCGCTGTGACACACTGTATCGCTGTGACACACTGTATCGCTGTGACACACTGGATCGCTGTGACACACTGTATCGCTGTGACACACTGTATCGCTGTGACACACTGTATCGCTGTGACACACTGTATCGCTGTGACACACTGGATCGCTGTGACACACTGTATCGCTGTGACACACTGTATCGCTGTGACACACTGTGTCACACTGTGTCGCTGTGACACACTGTCGCTGTGACACTGTGGCGCGCTATCGCAGCGTGGCGGGCAGTGCGGCGGCTGAGAAAGCTCCGTACGACCACCGACAACACAATATATTTGGTATCACACTCACACTCGCACATACAATAAACGGCACTTACTAACGATATGACACATTAAGTTTAAACAAATTAATGAACTATTTGAACACCTCGCACTCCGAGCTTACAGATGTAAATGTACATACATATGACAATGTAAATGTCGAATAATCACAAAATTATACTAAATAGGATAAATGCTAGCACTACGTTACGAACATCGTAAATAATGCCCGGGCAGTTTTATAAAATGCCCGAACTTAGAACTGTGAATAAAAAACTACTGTTCGTAATATGAACTAGCACAAAATTATATAAAATAACATAAAACTTGACTTACGTAAATATTTGAATTGTCTATAAAAAAAGTTATGCTTACATTGGTCAGTGTAAACGTTCCATTAGATTATTTGAACAGTGATGTAAGGAACCGTGCACACCGGCCAGCTTCCCGTTACGTTACAACTAAGTCCTGTAGTTTGGCACGTCGTGGACGCACGTGACGCTGTGTCGCTCACACGGTACAAGTGTACAACTCAATAATACTTGACTATATCAATTTAAATATAAATGCATTACAATCTCGCGGCGTGATGTGTCCGTGTGAACGAGTGAACTTGACTCTACGCTCGCTAGGTGCTCGCGACACAGACGCACACTGTGTCGCGTATGTCTGTGTCGCCAGGAACTATTCTTTGTCGCTTTTTCACACGAAATTTGTCTTTTCATATACAATCACTTGAAGTGAATGAAAAAACGAGAGGAAGAAACTTACCTATCTACATAATATAATAATATATAAATTCTAACTTAAAACTGAATCTCTTAGATTTCAAACTCAAACACATTTTGTGCGGTCGTGGTGATCCGCGTGTAACAACACATAAAGTAATATAATTGTGTAAATCATTTAAAGCTAACACGACCCTGAGATCGCAATCAACGTATTCTACTAATAATCTTGAGCCACGCTGTTCGGGCAGTGAGGACTGCGCGGTTTAGATACTTGACGGACTTCATCAAACTATACCCAAGTCTCTAATTCAGATAATTTGTGTTCATCTATAAAATTAAAGTTTATACTTTAATTTAAATAAAATTAAAGTTTATACTTTAATTTTATAGATGATTACTTACGTATTCAAAATTTAATGATAAAATGTTTTGTGCCACTGTCCTGTCATTTTGGCAGTGACATTTCTTGACGTTTCTTTGTTTACATTAATTATTTGAATTAAAGACTTGGGGTATAGTTGCGTGAATAATAACGTATCAAGTTGGCGTCCGCGCCACCACCACCCTTACAGACAGTGCAACATGTGGCAGCAACTGTTACCGAGACTCGCACTTGTAAATACATACTTATATAATTTAAATAGTAGACTAACACATTTACAATAGTAGTTGGATTACAACTAGGCGCATTACTGAGACTATCCCTCGCAAGTAGTCGCCAGGCGCCGCCCGCAGCGCACGCGCTGGCTACTGAGACACGCCGACCTGTCGTATCCCGTGGGTACAGTCAAACAGATAAGTATACAGGCAAATCGCCACTACTTTGAACAGTGATTGTGTTGTGGTCAAGTCTCTTTTTCTTCTGTCAGTCTTTACATCACTATTAAGTGTCCAGCTAAACAAAAACACAAGCACACAATTATTAAAATGAATATTGGCAGTGAGTGTTGTGGAAACATGAATACTTATGCTTGTTGTTGTTTGCTGTTTGGTAGACTACGGACGTAACAGACTCACATTACAGACCACTCGCGACACTTTTTGTTGAAACTGATAATCTGGTATTTAAAATATACCTACTATTAGATTGCAATATGTAGTATTTCCCTACGACTATGTTAATTTGTAATCTGCGGCAGAGCGCAGTACGAACAGCGTTCGTAGATGTAACTTACACGTAACTATGTTGTAGTCATCATGTACTGTACGAGACTGTCGAGCGCAATAGCTATAACTAATTGTTATTATCAGATCTATAGGATGTGTCGAGCCGGGCCGACAGCGCGTCGTAATGTTGTACGTGGTGACTACAACGCAGTCGCGCTCGCAATGCCGAGCGGGTGAGGCGCTGGAGTCCCCTCAGTACTTGAGCAGGTCTTCGTCGAGTTCCGTGAGCGGCAATTTACTGTCTATCACTGTAACAGCAAAAAAAAACAACCGACTTCCAACAAAAACACTAAAAGACGTGAAAAATAACTTTAATTTCGGAATTCGGTGTCTTTGGTTTTGTATTTTCGTTTTTGGCCACCGACTTCCGAAATTAAAGTTATTTTTCACGTCTTTTAGTGTTTTTGTTGGAAGTCGGTTGTTTTTTTGTAAAAAAGTTTTTATTTTTCACTTTTTAGTTGCGATACCTACCCCACACAAATTCGTATACCACTACTTGGTGTGTAAATAACAGTGACAGGAAATTATTAGCACATCATCCATATAAACTAAGTGGCAAAAATATGCAGTATTAAGGATAACTCAAAAACTACTGGTCAGACCTTGATCAAATTTAAATGGGACCACATGTGAACCACCAGCTACCAAATGCAAAAAGAATCATCCAAATCGGTTCAACCAGAAAAAAGTTATGAGCTAACACACATAAAAAAAAAAAAAAAAAAAAAAAAAAAAAAAAAAACATACAGACGAATTGAGAACCTCCTCCTTTTTGTGAAGTCGGTTAAAAAGTATATTGTAAGTACAGACTCCGAGCTGTGATTACGGAACAGATATCACGCCGTCATTATAAATAACACAAACGTACGTATCCAACATAGTAGGTGCAAGCGAGTATGTCTGTAAATATACCAGTTTTACAATTTATCTACCCTTTCCTCTTAATTATTCTGTCGCATAACATTATTATTATTATGTTAAAACCAGACAAATGCCACACTCAATTCAACTCGGCGAGTTTGGAACCGTCTTCCTTCTGAAGTTTAACTCTGCATTTACTAGAGCAAATAGTGCCTATATGAGTGAGGAAATGTATGTAAGTACGAGGAACTCTAGCTTGAGGCAAGTAAAAAATAGTACACTTTGTCTAGCACTGCATTAACTTCGATCTGGTGTCCCATTGGTGGGCCTGGACACATCTCCACGGCGTAAAGTCGCAAAGTTCATACGTGTTAGTGCATGACTTTTTTCTCCTTTTCTTTTTTTATCCTAAATTTCTCTAGGTATTATCAGTTTTTTTTCACTAACACGTAAGAAGTCTGCGACATCGAAACATCTACTGCCTCACGGGTGCGCCGTGAGCCGGCGCGGCGCCCGCACGCGACGCCGTGGTGATGTGTCCAGGCCCTTAGGATCGGCGCACAGCTGTGAACCGCAGCTAAGCGCGGTTTTCACTGCCAAACAAATATCAACATTAGTCCGAGAGCGCATCGAAGCGGATAAACGTTTCAGGATGTTGATATTTGTTTGGCAGTAAAACCCGAGCCGCGCTGCGCCTCGCCAGATGTGCTCTACCTGAGAATACCACACATGGTGTACATCGCAATGAAACGTGTGAAGAAACGTTCACAAGTACGGCCAGCGTGAGGCGGCAGTACGGCCCTAGCACTCGCGGGTACCTATCATCGCAGCACTTTGTCCAGCTCCAGCCAGTGGGCTCGGTCCACTGCTCACGCGTACTCTCTCTACTGCTCGCTTTCAAACAACTAAACCGGACCGTACTAGAGCTAAAAGTAAAAATATAAACGGACTGGGTGATACTGATACGGATGCTCGCTGCGTTACATTGGACACAATAGATGCCTACGTTACATTGTCCACTATTTGCATCATAAGGATACTTTCGCTACTAAACATACACTTTTCGCTGGATGTTGAAGGAGCAGGAGATCAACGTATGCTATCAAGTTCTCAGCTGTTGCTTTCTCTTAGGGACAATAGATAAGTAGCTTCGGTAGCTCGTCATCTCAGTGGTGACTGGCCAGTTCAGCGGTAACAGGTACCACGTCCGGATGGACCTAACGTTAAGACAACTGGACTTGATACACGGCTTCCTCTATGTTCCAGTGTGCTTCTTGCTGAGTGATTGCGTGATGTTTTCGGTGTGGTACTCACTGTGGTCCGGGATAGTAGTAGGGTGGGGGTCGCTCGTACTCAGTGGAGCCGAGGTAGCGGGGCGGTCCTTCTTCCCAGTGCCTGCAACACAGACGCCAGCGTCACTACGCGCTCACCAGTGCCTCAAGTGTTCACACTCCACCGCTGAACTCACACCGACACTAAGGGATCTCATACACGGCGAGGAGTTTGGTTTTTGAGCAGACAGGTACAGTCCACCGCACGTCACTAGTAACACTTGCAAAAAGGACGGTAAACCTAGCTATAAAGGCGCTATAAAATCAAATATTGTTACCGTGGACGTGCGGTTAATTGTATCTACCTATTATATACTTAGGTACATCATTGTTAAACTGTATGATGGTAAAAGTGCTATTTATGAAGTGGTTTCGTTCGCGGGCTATTGTATATAGGTAAAGGCAGGCGGGGAACTTTAAGTCACAATAAAATATTAAATAATTAAAAATATGATTGACGTGTAAAAGTGTTTGTACAAACCTACTTACAGAAATAAAATCATTTATCATTTAATACCTATCGATGAGCGGTCGTCGGAAATGGATAATGGAATAGTAGGCTCACCAGGTAACTGCTGTTCAGGGCTTGAGTATGACATGCTGGAGCTGATGCATACCACGCGGCATTCACGTGCACTGATACCGTCCACACCAGACGCACTCCACTTCGAACTTTAGCGGTGATAAAAAGGCTTTAACACTGTTTATTTTGTGCCGTGACTATTGTAATCGCACTCAGAACTTGCTAAATTTCACTTGTCTATATTAAGTAATTTAGGGCGACAAAATTTACCAAAATAGAATAGATAAACCTTTTGATAAGAGTTTTTGAACCACTAACAATGAAGTGACTTGACCTTAAAGAATCAACGATACAGATGTTTGCTGGCGTCACTGTACACGGAAAAAGGCGCGAATCTTCCCAAGATGGCCGACGCGACGTCCATCTTCTTTCTCGCTCGATCATTGGGATCATGGTAGGACAGAACGGGAAGGATATAAGGAACTGACCAAGCTCATAGTTTTTTATATTTTTTTGTTTAAACAACTTCCGCCGCATTGAGAACACGCGTTGTTTCAAATGATCCACAAACGTGCAGTGTTACGGTCCAATGTGATTACTTGCGACTCAATAAAGTCAACTAAATCTCTAAAGTAGGTTGTATCTACCATATTATGAATTTCAAATAACTGTGCATGCAGAATCTAACTTTATTATTGCTAAGTTTAATAAGCTAAAATCTATTTTCAAATATCATTAATTAGAATCTTATCTTGTGGCATCACTACAGCTAGCAGCTGATTTGAATTTTTTCTTTTTAATTTAATCTTAATTATTTAATTTCTATGTTTTTAAAGCCTATTTCCAATTACTCATCAAGTAAATAGGATAATAATCTGTTTTTTGTATTAGATTCACATACCAAGTGCAAAATAAGTGTTAATTTATCAATGTGAATCGGTGCCAGTTACCAGCTCAAGTGAATTTTGCATTGTCATCTTATCAGGTACAATGACTAAAAACAGTTCGGTTTTACAAGGGGTCATCCGACTACTAGGACATGTTTATAATGCATGGGAGGACAAATGCGATTGTGTTCTTCATTAAACATTAATCAGGAAACTGCACCACTAAGGAATCCGAAACGCCTCTCTGGATCTTCTTAATTCTTACTTAAGTGATAGGATTCAGGGAGTTGATGTTAAGGGAAAAATATCACCTGGATCTGTAGTAAGAATAGGGTTCCCCCAGGGCTCAATCCCTGGTCCATTTTTATTTCTTATTTATATAAATGACTTGCCTTACCTCATAAAGGATAAATATGATAATTATAGTATTGTTTGCACACGATACTTCACTTTTATTTAAAATCAAACGTCAGCAGCTGGTTACTGACAATGTAAATAGCGCTTTCGCAAAAGTAGTTAAGTGGTTTAATGTTAATAAACTACTTCTTAACGGGAAAACAGCTAAATGTATTAAGTTTACGATACCTCATGTTACACAAGTAGAAACTAGTTTTCTCATAAAGGATGAAGAGTGGAAACCCAAAGATACCACAGTATTCCTAGGCATAACTTTGGATGCCAAGCTTCAATGGGGCCCCCATATAGATAAATTGACAAAAAAGCTTAGCTCTGTAGCGTACGTCGTTAGGAAAAATCGTGATTTAACTGATTTAGAGACAGCTCGTTTAGTATACTTTAGTTATTTTCATAGTGTGATGTCGTAGAGTATTCTGTTGTGGGTAAATGCCGCCGATATTCAGATAATTTGAATATGTACATAAAAATATTATCTGTTTAAAAAAAATACAGTGATATCCATAATATAAATACTAAGAACAAACACAAATTTGTTGTTCCTACAACCGGGCTCAAGGAAATAGGTGGCACGTTTAGGTGCCAATGAATTCGTTTTTATAATAAACTTCCTAGCCACATTCCAGATCTAGGCATGAATAAATTTAAATCTTTTATAAAGCGGAAACTATGCCAGAAAGCCTATTTAACTGTGAAAGACTATATTGAGGACCAAAGGCGTGGGACTGAGCTGCTCCAATAAATTTACACTGAATGTTGATTTTATTTTGCTTACTATTTTAGACATGAATATTTACTGTAAAAAATATTATATAATTTTAATTATTGTGAATGTGAGGACTATGTGGGTCATTGATTCAGTTTTAATCATGATCTGGCAGTTTGTAATTTATGCGGCCTACCCAAATGTCCCTTCTTTAGTATTGTTCGTCGAATCGTTGAGCTCCTTAAGTTCCGAGTTGAGCTGCATGATTACTTATAAATGCGTATACTGACTGGACAGGTCCACCCAATCTGTGTCCACTCAATTCTTTCTTCAAAAGTCCATTTCAGACACTAATCTACATGGTCTTCATGGTTGGTTAATCTGACCAAGATTATGCCTGGACTTTAAAAGAGACTGTGACCTCTGAGGTTTTTTCGGCCTTTCTTCTGAGAGTAGTCAGTTATGAAACGCCGAACACATCTTGTTTAAAAACTATGATTGACGTGTAAAAGTGTTTGTACAAACCTACTTACAGAAATAAATAATTTATCATTTATCAATTATTCTAAAGCACAAAAGCGTGAAAAGCTTCCCGTTGAATATGTTCAGCTCGCAGGTAGTGGCAACCTAAGGCCCTTACATCTGGATATTTATTATCTAAGCTGTTCTAAATAGCGTCCTAATTACCACTTGGGGGTATAATCCTGTGAAGCGGTTCCTGGTAATTTATCTACCAAGTACTGAACTCTATGGGAATCCGTGAGGTCAGAATTATTGTGAGTATTCGATTTGAAACGTCTCGTACGAGTCAATTAACAATTTTACTAATAAATGAAGGAAATTTGATATGGATCTGACTTGCATAGAATAAGCTCGTGTCTTTTTAAAAACTATTCAAATCCAGCCTGTTGTGGTGTTCTGGTGAAACTGTTTCTCTAGGAACGAGGATTGCGCGTGACGTCATGAGTGTGCACAGAACGTGTTGCGGCTGCTGCAAGCGTGCCCGTGGTTGAGTTACAGGTACGGCCGCTTGTTCACTAACACTAACTTGATCGCGTTATCATACATTCGACAATAAAATCCGTTATATTTCAATTTTGTAGTATAAAACTGTCGATTGAAAAAAGGTTCTCATTTTTGGGATATTCATTATTAATAATTACCTACACAAATCACCGATGCCGTTTGTAAACCTGGTGTAAATTGATAGTCACCTTTGTTAGGGTCCACTAAAAAGAGCAGGAACAGCTCACTGCCAGCCGAACACATTCTGTCGTAAGTCAGCGGAGGGAGGTGATAAGAAGCAGCGGTAAGTACTTACTTTGGCGCCATATCATTATATCTGCGCGCGTGGTATGCGTCGACAGGCGGCGCCACGCTGGCGTCGCGGGCCGCGCCCCCGGCGCCCTCGCCGCCCGCGCCCCCCGCGCCCCCGGCCGAGCCGCGCGCGCCGCGCCCGCGCCCCGCGCTGGGCGGGCGCGTGTCGCGCGAGGAGCGCGCGGCCCGCTTTTCTGCCTTGTAGGCGCTACAACACGCAACACGATCAGTACGGTGCGAACTGACGCCCGAAATTAATAATGTATCTCGATTCAAATCCTGATCCCGATCTTTGTCTGTAACCAATGACGGCCGAATTTGCCAATCTAAGTCTTTGAAAGGGCGAATCAGGAGCAGTCGTCAAAGACCGGACTCGGATCAAGATTGGAATTGAGATACATTATTAATTTCGGGCGTAAATAGGTCGGTCCGCCAGGTCGGTCGCAGCCGGCCGCCTGTGCCGAGCTCATGACGTAGCGGAGCCGGCGGCGACACGCGCCACATTACAAACACATTGATAGCGACATTATCTAAAAAGAATACCAATAGTCAAAGTGAATTCTTAGGGAAGTTAACAATTCTAAAGGAAGTGTCCCAATCAAGTTACACTTGTCATATATTTATTAACTTTAACTTTAATGATGGATGATTACTACATGCGAATTTATTATCAGAATAAATTAATTGAAGAAAATCAAACAAGTTTTATTAGATAGATACACAAAACAAAATAAATCATGGGTAAACCCACACAAGCGAAGCACGGATAGGGACTCATGCAACAAGTAACTAAATAACAGGAAAGGCCACACTTTTCCATTTAGTCATCAAATATCTATAAATAGCAAATATGAGCTTAGGTAATGTTAAGATGCAAACCATTAGTAATCAATTAAGTTATCATAGAATTAGGCTTAAAACGTACCAAAAATTAACTGAATCTAGTTTACGCAAGATTTAGCAAAACGAAGGTTCATCATTTTAATTGTAAGCACGACGACACATCTCAGTGTACCGAGACACACTGCAGGACCCGCTTACATCTCAGTGTACCGAGACACACTGCAGGACCCGCTTACACCTCAGTGTACCGAGACACACTGCAGGACCCGCTTACATCTCCAGTATAAATAAGAAACGTGTCGCTTGATGTGTCGTTGTGTGTACAGCTATAAGGATCAGCTGGATAAACTGGTAGCTGTAACCAGTTCTTTGTCTACCGAGCATTCTATTCAGCTAACGACTACCGACACATTCACTATTGTGATCTTATTCCAATGAAACACTAGAGACAACACATGGCACATCTAACAGGAAGGCGTCATTTTCGGTACGTTAATATACTTTCATGAAGGAAAGTACAAACCAGCAAATAAACGTGACAATAGCGACGTAACATATAGCAAAATTAAACGTTTTATTTTATTACTACGCTATTTCAAAAGAGCAAAAATTAGGTTAGACCCGACCATGGAAGTTAGAACACGCACACTACGAAGAGACCAAATAAATAAAAACGTAGCATCAAATATAAAGCGAACTCAGTAAATCGGGTTACAGTGGTGAATGTTACCGCTGGCGCCGCCGGGCGCGGCCGACGAGCCCGAGTAACGGTCGCGCCTCGCGCCGTGACCACCCACTGCCGGGCTGGCAGACTGACAGCTCGCACTTACTGTACAACTCTACATAATTAAGTATTACAATACGTCACAGTAACTAAATTAGCGCAACGCTTCGATTAGTGACGCACTTCGTTCTACGACATTTAACCTAAAAATTGTTACCTTACAATTTAGATACAAATGTAAAAAGCCGGGTTGTCCAATGACTACAACCATAAGCTTACCATGATAACATTTTACATTATTAATAAGTTTATACATTTATCGTGATTGAGTATTCTTTAACAGCGCGGGGCACGACGCTGACATCGCATTAGAGCTCGTGTTGTTTATAACAAGAATAGTACTCAATGTACTTATGACAGGGCTGTGTACTGTAGCCGAAAACGCCTAAGGCCAGGTACACATTATGTCGGACCGATTCATTATCAGGCCCGAAAAATTGTCTGCACCAGCACATTTATCGGCCGTCCTTTGTCACTGGTTAACTGACGAATAGTGTGAACAGCAAGAGGCGACATCCGGTCAGTGATAAAACTATCGGTCCGTCCTAATGTGAACCGGGCCTAAAATAAATAACTGGTATCCGACAGTCTGTTTAAAAGCAAATAGGGTTTTGATTTCCATTCGGAATCGTGGAGCTACTGTGAGCGCCGCGCCGCGCCGGCTCGTGGTTATATTATGTACAAACTGTGGGCCTGAAAAGGACGGTTTGGCAGAATCATATTGTGATCTGCGTACAATTAATATCCCGCAATTCATCTGTTTAACAGTTTTGTATGAAGTTTCGTAAAATGGTCTACAAATTATGCATTGCTTTAATGAAGTCTAATGCCAAATAGCAGCTGTCAAACAGATGAATTGCAGGATATACAAATCGTACGCAGATCATATTATGATTCTGCCAAACCGTACATTTTACGCCCCCTGTTCCATATCTATGTAATCTCTGTCAATTCACTGCAGTGCGAACGTTCCGATTACGTCATATTATTATTTTTAATAAGTAATTATTGAATCCCGATATACCTACTCGGATCCTGTTCCCAATATCATTATTATATATGTAGAAACAGGTTCAAAATATTTAAATACAATGTTTTGTATAGATTTACTTACCTACCAAACAATTTAATTCATCAAACATTCAATATGCATAATAATGGGAATACATATTAGCAAAAGTTCATGGAAGTATTCGATTTTATAATCATTGTTATATAATACTTGCCTTTTTGAAAAGCCTTTTAAGTAATTTTAATTTGTTTAGTTTGCCTAAACGTTGTATAGTTAAATAAATTCCTAGCTAGTGCGGACACACGAGCGCACTCGTGGGCGCATCACAGCGCAGTGCCTACACAATAAACAACGCATCCGATATCAGTTACAGCACAGAATGCGGCTCACCCTCGCAGTGCGGAGTGAGAGCGCAGCGCTAACGTACAGCGTGTATCAAAACTAAGTGGCGCTACACGCGGCCCTCCGCTTACACTACGGCGCTACAGTACGGACATGTATAAAATAGAGATCAATATTACTTGTACCAGCGTTGCAATATACACTCGAGAGCAATGAATCCGGGTCACTTAAAGAATCCTAAAAATCTCGGAAACTAAAAATGCTAGGTTAATGCAATAAATTGTATTTAATAGACAATGTAATACTCCTTAAATGAAGGTATTAAAACTTCTTAGTTATTGTAAAGTTATATCGTAAAAAAATCAAATTTGAAAAAGGGCCACTTTCGAAGATGGAACTACGAAATTACAGCATTTGGTTTTGCTTTTGTTTGTAATCTGTCATTTATGTGGGTACATAAACCATGTTGATAGTGCTCTATATTCATTATTCAAGCTGAAATTATGTCGCTTACGCCTGAAGAATGCACCAGAATACTTACAATGCTGGAAACCGGCCGGAGTCAGCGCGATACAGCCAGGACTGTCGGTGTGTCGCTGTCAACAGTACAAAGAGTTCTCCGACGTTACGAAGAAACTGGTTCTAACCTACGCAGACCAGGAACGGGCAGAACCAGGTGTACCACAGCACGAGAAGACCGATACTTGGTGAACACCATGCTTCGAAATCGCTTTCTCACAGGAACTGAACTCACAAATCAGTTTCGACGCCTCGGAGGAAGTAACCCAAGTGCATGGACAGTAAGACGTCGGCTTGCTGAATCTAACTTAAAACCCCTTAGACCTGCAAACGGCCCTAAACTGGAGCGTGGGCATCGTATTTCAAGACTAAGATATGCCCAGAGCCACGTAAATTGGAGTATTGAAGATTGGTCAAAAGTTATGTTCTCCGACGAATCAAAATTTATGCTCTACAAGCACGATGGAAGACACAGAGTGTATCGAAGACCAGGGGAAAGATTCAAGCAAGCATGCATCGAAGAAAAAGTAGCCTACGGTGGTGGGTCTGTACTTGTGTGGGCCGGAATTTCTTCTGAAAGTCGCACAGAGCTGGTGATCATAGAAAACGGCTCTTTAACTAGCGTAAGATATGTGGAAGAAATCCTCAATGATCACGTTGGTCCATTTATGGTCAATTTAGGTGAGGATGCTATATTTATGCATGACAATGCCCGACCTCATACAGGTAGGATTGTGAATGACTACCTTCAAGAGATGAACATTACTCGTATGGAGTGGCCAGCGCGCAGCCCGGATATCAACCCGATCGAGCATGCTTGGGACGAGCTAGGCAGATGCGTAAAACAACGAAACCCTCCCCCAATCACGCTTCGTGAGCTCAAAATTGCTCTCACAGAGGAATGGGAGAATATTCCCCAAAATCGTATAAGGAACTTGGTGTACAGCATGCCAAACCGCGTAAACGCAGTAATGGAAGCACGAGGAGGCAATACGAAGTATTAAAATTCAAGAAAATCGTAATAAAGTTCAAAAATTTCATGTTTCCTATTTTTGTTTTAAGGAGAGATCAGCAGTTTTTTTCTTTATGTAATTTTGTGTTAATAAAATGTATGGTGACTCATATTTTTTTTACTTTCATTTAAGGAGTATTACATTGTCTATTAAATACAATTTATTGCATTAACCTATCATTTTTAGTTTCCGAGATTTTTAACATTCTTTAAGTGACCCGGATTCATTGCTCTCGAGTGTAGTATACGGGTTCAAATGTTTGGACAAATATTGGCTGATCTTATTCGATAGGCGACCACTTACGCGTGCAATCCGGCTAGAAAACCAAGTTTTCAGTACCTAAGAGCTGCGCGGGTATGAAGGTATTGTGTAATGAAACGATTATTTTCATAATATTTGTAAGAAACCTTTCTAAAGGTTTATAATAATGACCTGTTTCCGGTTTCCCAATAGATTCTTGTCTACTGTTATTAAGGGTACGGTACCAACCCTCGCAAAGTGTTGCCAATGTTTGCCACAAACAGTAGGGCGAGGCAGAAGCGGTTGTGTATGAAGCGAATGGACGTTCTCGTTCGAAACGATCAAGCGAAGCCTAGCTATGCTATAATATGTCGTGACAAATAGGTACATGTTACACATTTATAGTGTGTAGAGATATTAACGATTGATATGAATTAATTCCTAAAATGGACAGTATTAAACATGTTTTGACCTAAATTCTACAACGTACAACGTGTACATTGTACTACGGTACAAACGACGGTTGAAAGTTGAACAATAACACTTTTATAAAAACTGTCAGCGACGGAAGACATTTCCATTTTTTTACAACTACTATAAATTGGTCGAATTTCATGTGTGATGGCTAAAATTAACCCTGTGGGGGTCCTTCAAACAAACTTACATACGTTGTAAAACAAATTCTAACAGTCCGGTTGTGACGTGACTCCATAGTCATCCGTGTTTCTAACAACGCGGGGCTGCCGATGCGAGCAGTCCAAGTGGCGCGCTGCCAGCGCCTACCACTGTCCTGCGGGACGACGCTCCGCAGCGTGGCGCGAGGACTGTGGCACTGTGGGCCGTGGCACGCGGTCAACCATCGCGTGTCAATATCTTGCAATGGAAAACTTATAACAATGACAAAAGTCATACCGAGACGCGCTCGTGATTTGCAACGACTAGAAAACTACGCGCATCATGTATCCTACTCGATTGTTGTTGTATTTATTAAGGTATGAGGTGTCAACGGGAGTGGCTTAGCGTCGCTCGCGGCGCGTGCGCCGTTACTCGGACTCGTGGATGCCGGACTCGTTGTCCTCGTCCTTCTGGTCGAGGCGCGTCTTGAGGTCGTCCAGCAGCGCGGGCGGCGGCAGCAGCTGGCACACCACGTCGTCGCCGGCCAGCAGCAGGCGCGAGCCCGCGGGCCCCGCGGTGCCGGGCCCCGCGGCCCCGCCGGGCCCCGCGGGCTCGGGCGGCGCGGAGGGCAGGCTGCGCGCGCGCCAGGTCAGTATCTTGCCCTCGACGTCGAGCGTGCTGCGCTTGGAGCCGCTGCGTGCGCGCGCCCACCACAATGTTTAGTGTGCGGCCGCCACACTCCGGCGACACTTTGTTTACCGGTAGATAAACTGACTAGTCGAAGGACCGCCATCGTCCATCGCAGGTAACACCCTTTCGTAGGTACATCGTCATCGATAAACAAATTTTGCAACTTGAGTACGAGTTTATCTACCGATAAAATTAGGCATTCGAGCCGATCTCGAGTCGTCGCGACTGTATAGTGTGATCCTGACCGACCGTCGTTAAAATAACATGAACATAATGAAATGAACTAAAAGAACTGAACAGAACGCTAACAGAGTCTGTAGTAACATGATCATGCCCACAGCTACGTGTGTCGACTATTAGTGCACTGGGAACAATCATCATGCCACTTCCTTTACATGCTGTTCAAAGAATCCTATACACTTATGTACAAAATTCTCATAACATAACTAAACCAAATTATAACTAGGTTACTCGTTCATTCACCGCTATATCGTATTTACAAGTGAGCTTGTTACAATAGGCACATATACATACACATAGTAGAATTAGAACCGAAAATAAAAAGCTGAATTATCATGCATGCGAGCGCACACTGGGTTTATGCACGCTCGCGAAAGCGTGCAGGCACAGACGCACAGAGGCACAGGCACAGGCACAGACGCACGGGGCACTTACTTGGCAAGGGGTACGTTATCGCGGTCCGCGTACGCGTCATACAAATACTCGCTGCAACAGACAACAGACAGTCAGTCAGCGCGCGGGCGACGCCACTCGCACTAACACTACCGGTCGCGACGCACGAGCCCACGCGCGGTGGACCCAACCTACTGACGAGGCCGCATTGCGGCTACACTTTCGAGAACCAGGTAGTGTTCGACGAAACAAAAGGCTTGACAGAGCATGATACTGTGATCTCTAATAGTAAGGTGAAATTAATGTCTTCTAAAATAATAGGTCGGGAAAAAAGTTTTTTCATATTTTATAGGTAGGTAAAGTTGTAGTAAATCTCTTTGTTTGTATCTGGCTGGTTTTAATACAATTATAAAGATGACATTTAAAAAAAGATAAATAAAAAGTAAACGATTTCTCGGCATTTTTCAATTGTTTTTCTGAATCTAACGCAGAAAATCGATACATTTTGAAGTTTTATTACAAATAAGAGAAAATGCGAAATAAGCCGCGAAAAAAGGGAGACGTTTATGGACTTAACGCAGTGTCAGTAAGAGGCATAAAGTTGGTTCACGCGTTTTCAGTCCGGGAATTTTGATGTCAAAGATACAGCTCGCTCTGGTCGCCCTGTTACGAATGAAGTCGATGCCATTTTTGAAAAGCTGAAGAGTTAGGGGTTCACCACAAAGAGTATTTGTTAACCCCTTTGGTCAAGTCTGGGTATACAAAAAAGCTTGATATTTGGGTGCCACACGAGCTCTTAGTCTTGAATTTTGTATATAAAATACGAAAGAACTTTTTCCCCGACCTAATATTATACAATATTGCTTAAATTATAGCTCATCTGAATTCGATACCTACCTACGTTAAATATTTATTTAGAATTCCTAATATCTAAGTACTACGAGGGCGGCACTGAAAATTTCGGGAATCAAGGAAGTGACACAACATTACTATTTAAAAATGTATTTATTGCTTTTCGAAGTATTCTCCGCGAAATTTGACACATTTTTCCATACGATGGAACCAATCATTGAAGCAACCATTCCATTCGGAAGTTGGGGTCTCCAGAATGGCCGTTTTGTAGGCGTCCACAGCTTCTTCAGGTGATGAAAATCTCTGTCCACGCAATTTATTCTTTATTTTAGGGAAAGTATAGAAATCATTAGGGCTTAGGTCGGGGCTGTACGGCGGATGGTCTAATAATTCTATGTTTTCTTGCTCTAAAAACTCTTTTGTTCTGTGCGCGGTATGAGAACTCGCATTGTCGTGATGGAGGATGATGCGGCGGTTGCAGTTCTCTTTACGGAGTTCAGAAACGACCTGTGGCAAACAAATGCTAGCATACCATTCTGCATTAACCGTTCTTTGTCCCTCAAGACGAATAGTCGTAACATGGCCGGTTTTGGAGACAAACGTGGCCACCATTTTTTTTGCAACACTCCGTGAACGAACACTTTTTGTTGGCATTAACTCATTTTCGAACACCCAAACTCGTGACTGGTTTTTGTTTTGGGTTCGTACGCGTATATCCAGGATTCGTCACCTGATACGATGTTGTATACAGCATTTGAGGATCCTGCGTGGAATCTTTCGAGAGTTCTGACGCACCAAGTAACGCGAGCCGCTTTTTGCTCTTCATAGAGCGAATGCGGTATCCATCGGGAAAACAACTTTTTTACACCTAATTGTTCATGCAAGATTATTTGTATTTGACTCATGCCAATGTCTAAAGTTTCCTGAATTTCGCGGTATGTCACATGTCGATCTTCCTCAATCAGCTTACGCACAGCATCAACGTTTTCTTGGGTGACTGCAGTTTTTGGGCGACCTTGACGGGGATCATCACTGAGCTTGACACGTCCACGTTGAAATTCAGCAAACCAGCGATAAATTGTGGTTTTGGGTGGGGCTTCATCACCAAATGCAGAAATCATCCGGTCAACACACTGTTTTTGTGTTAAACCACTTCGAAAGTCATAATAAATCATCGCTCTTGAATTTTCTCGAGTCAATTCCATTTTCTCAACGACTAAACAAGTTTGACAAAACCTTGTGACAAGACCGAGATCTTTTTTTAAATAAATAAATGGTATTCGATTTTTTAAACCAAGGAGTTTTCAAGTAAAAAGATTTTATTATGACAGAAACAGTGGAAATATTCCATTCCCGATATTTTTAGTGCAGCCCTCGTATTAATATGATTCATATTTAATACGAAAATTACTTTCTACGTACAATTTCTAAATATTATAAAGGATGTGACTGGATGATACAACAAAAATAATAAAAATAAAGGAACCGAAACTAACGAACTGAAATGACACTGTCTGAGAACCATGCCCTGTCCGTTCCGCAGCTGTCCACTGTATGCTGTGACGTCACACTCAGGTGCTGCAGGGATGAGTCGCAGCCAATCATGCGCACGATACACTGTTCACGAGAATTATGTGGCGTCCGTCTAACTAAGTGCTCGCAATTTGAAACAATTGTGGATCAGGCTTCCAGTTAATAAGTTTGTGTTGAGACCGTTTCGTTGTAGTGTTTGTTGCCGATCACCTGCTAGTGGCTGCATGTGCCTGCCTCTCCCTTGACTGTCTACCAATTCAAATGTTAAACTGACGGGACGTATTGAAGCGGAACAACATATAGACAACACAACTAGTATAATTATTTACAACATTGCAAATAAAAAGTGAACTCTACACGTTTCCATTACATGGCGGGTTACGTTCAAGCAATACATCGAAGTAACCCGCGACCGCAAGCAACGTATGCGACAGCGATGCATGCCTACCTCGGACTAATACAGTCATACAGATTCCTGCTCATAGATAGCCATACAACAATAACACGACGAGAATACAACGACTGCAGTGTTCATTAGAATATACGTAATAATTTTTTCTATATTTTTTTATAAAAATCTAATTTATTTTCTACAATAGGAATTTGTATCGCTTTGGAGGCGTATATACGTCCAAGGAACACTGCGATCTCAGCGATACTACGGGGAACATCGTGCAAGCCGCTATCGGTCGAAGAGCACACGCCACGGTGTGTGTGTGTGTGTGTGTGTGTTACCGGGCGAGGCGCAGGGTCACCGTGCGCAGGCGCGCGCGCCGCACATGGGCTCATACTCGCTGCCAACAACAGCATTACATCACAAGCTAGCCAGCGCTACCGGCGCCGCCATACTTCACTTTCGATAGGCTCAGTAAACAATATACGAACTAAAGTTTTTTTTTTTTTATAAAAATTTGTTTCTGTGAGCTGCCCGAGCTCGGTTAACAAATTAGTTAAAGCTATTCACAGTATCACGGACCAGTTACATATGTTGCACGACTCGTTACTGATACACCCTCGATTCAAACTACGCTGGATGGCGGTGAAGTAAACAAACCAACTTAAAAACATAATAATAAAAACAAACTCCATGTACTTGTACATGTTCATTCATTATGTCGGCAGGAAAGCCTGAAGGTGCTATATTTGCCATTGTGTTTATTTGAATTGTTGGTCTTTGTAATAGTTGCGAAATAAGTTTCTTCTTCAATAACACTGTGTCTATGACGCAGCGATAGCTCTTCAACCGCAGTACTTACTGATTAGTCGAGTGAATACACTCGTTCTATGTTGTGTTGTACATACGAAAATATTTAAATGTTATGCTCTGCTTACGAAGGAAATAAGAATCACTATTACTTGGCGATAGAAAAATAAGGAATTAAACCAGATTGTGTTATGTCATAATCAAAATTGGATCGTACGAATAGCGTTGGGCTATTGTGACATTAATACCGACCTGTGTACCAGCAGCTCTATGGTCAATCATTTCTTTTAGATTTCACATTAGCAGAAAAATACTACATATTTAAAAAGTATAAGTATTTCATTATAACTAGTCACTGATCCAATGTCAATTATACGAGAACATAAAAATGGGCAAATTAATGGTTCGTATTAAAACATAAGACGAACTACTGCGCGAGAGGCGCTCGCGTCGCGCAGCGGTGAACAACAAACCCAAACACAACGGACAGACACACCGACAAACTCATACTAAAGAATGAAATCAATGTTAACACAGCTCTCAAACAAAACCAACAAACTAAACGTTGAAAATTAGTCGAACTCAAACAGAAACGAAACGAAACAACTGAGAGGTAAGGTTACCGTCTGCAGCGGCGTGACGTCACGCGGCCCAGCGCGGCGTGACGTCACGCGGCCCAGCGCGGCGTGACGTCACGCGGCTGCAGGCGGCTCCAAAACAACATGACGATGGTCGATGGATGATCTCTTAGCTTTACATTAGCATTGTAATCACAATACAAATCTCAATCGCCTCAGCACGGAATTTCCACATATATTGCTCCGTGTTCAAATGATTATGTTCCCAATAAATAAGACTAAACGACTACACGATTATAGATTCTGATTACAATGCGCATCGAAAAGAATAATATCTGTATATATTATTCTTAAAGTAGCTGCCGTAAGAATGATTGAAGCTGATAGCACACCGAGCACGCGTCCACAGTACCGCGAGTGAAACCGGCGCGAGTGGCAGGTTCATCCATGTCTACGGCAGATACAACGTGATGCACATAATCTAAACCCATAAGGGACGCACATTATACTATTACTAATGTGTGTTCGCCTCATTTGCGTACTATTCAACCTTGATGGGTTTCTAGGTTTATCAAATATTAGGATTTTTATTATATTTCATCAAGTGATTTGATAATAGAGATGTTGTTTATTACTTATACATATTAACACAATCAAGTTTGAAAGTAAAGCTTCATTTTTATTTTTGTACTTAATTAATGGTTCTTTCATACAATGTACAGATGGACGCACTTCATAGGTCATTAATAAATAGACTTGTTAATAATGTAGGTTTGATAGAGAAACTTATTTATGTATCTGTACGTATTGTATTAGGTCTTTACCTATGAAATTGCCGTTCTGCAGTACTGGCCATTTCAAATCAAAATAATTTTTGTTTGGCTAAGAATTCTAATTTCAAATTAATTTTATTTTAAAAACATGTTTTTTTTTTTCTAAAAGTAGTCATTTCTTTATTGATTAGTGTTACATTTTCATCGCATTTCAATCTTTTTCGTCATCATGGATACGTTAAAAATTCGAGTAATTATGGAATATGAGTACCGTCGTGGCAGCAACGCGGCACAAGCGGCACGCAACATCAACGACGTTTAAGGAGCTAACACTACAAACCAACGCACCACCTGTTATTGGTTTGCTCGCTTCCGTTCTGGAAATTTCGACCTGAAAAATGAACCTCGCGGTCGTCCGAAGACTTTGGTCGACAATGACGAATTAAAGGCGATTGTGGAAGCTGATGATACACAATCTACGGCTGAATTAGCAGCAGCTTTCGACGTTAGCGTCAAAACAATATTGGTCCATTTGCGTCAAATTGGCAAGGTAAAAAAGCTTGACAAATGGGTGCCCCACGAACTCAATGATCGCCAGCGCGAAGTACGCGTCGAGACGTGCCTTGCACTGCTCAACAGACACACAAATGAAGGAATTTTGAACCGCATTGTTACCTGCGATGAAAAATGGATTCTGTTTGATAACCGTAAGCGCTCAGCAAGTTGGTTGGATCCTGGTTCAGCACCTAAACAATGCCCTAAACGAAAACTTACCCCTAGAAAAGTGATGGTCACTGTTTGGTGGTCTAGCGCCGGTGTGATTCATCACAGCTTCTTACCAAACGGGGTGAGCATTACTGCAGATGTGTACTGTGAAGAACTGAACACAATGATGGAGAAGCTGGCGCATCTCCAACCAGCATTGGTCAATCGCTCGTCTCCGCTGCTCCTGCACGACAACGCGCGACCTCATACTGCACAGCAGACGGTCTCCAAGTTGCAAGAACTGGGGTTGGAAGCTCTCCGTCATCCGCCCTACTCACCAGACCTTGCGCCTACAGACTACTACTTTTTCCAGAATTTGGATAACTTCTTGGCGGGAAAAAAATTTAATACCCGAGAGGCAGTACAAAATGCCTTTGAAGAATTTGTTGCCTCCCGTCCAGCTGATTTCTTTAAGAAGGGCATCAATAAACTGCCACTGCGATGGCAAAGATGCATTGATTGCATGGGTGATTACTTCGATTAATACAAATAAAAAATTCATGAAAAAAAATCGTTTAAATTTTTTCATACAAAACGGCAATTTCATAGGTAAAGACCTATTATTATATGATTGGACAAAATAGACGAGGAAGAGTGTCCATTGCGTGGCATCGTGTGTGGGAGTCACGACACGTCTCAGCGAGCGTCGCGCGGGAAGCGCGGGCCGCACCGCCAGCTAGCGAGCCGGGTGCAGGGTCCCCATTTCGAAATATGAAAAGTCCTGACATTTGTAAAGAACTTTACTTTTTAATCTTTTTAATTCCGTATTACAAAAATATTATTTTTATAATTCCTAATAAAAAGTCTACACAAATGACAAGGACGGACAAAGTTTAGACGGGGGGCCATAAAGCAGGACATGTCCGGACAAATTCGGACGGATGGTAACCCTAGCTGGGTGAGCATCGATTCACCTCATTTCATAGTTTGGTTCACATCTCGAACTACAGATATACTACGTCAGCGAAACAAACGATGCGAACGAAATATCTGACGATGCCAGCGATGCTATTCGTTCATCTTGTTAGCGTTGCTTATCTCTGTAGTCCGGGGTGTGAACAGAAGTATGAAAAGAGGTGAATCGATGCTCACCCGGCTCGCTCGCTGATGCTGCGGCTAGCGCTGCACGCGCGGCGCTGCAGTGTGGCGCCGCGCGGGGCGCCGGCCCACGGCGACACTACATCGATCGTTATTCATTCGTTTAGCAATCGAGAGTCACCTTTATTAAACGCGATTTCAGTGATTCTGATTACCGTTTCGGCGGTCAGTGAAACTTGAGAAAAATTGAACAGGGAAACGTGGGTTGGAGCGTGGCGTGGCGCGGAGGACGGGCAGTACTCACTTGTCGCGGCGCGCGCCGGGGTAGGGCTGTGCGCGCGCGTAGTGGCGCGCCAGGCGCGGCGCCAGCGCCAGCAGCGGCGCCAGCAGCAGCGCGCACCAGCACAGCGACATCCAGAAGCCGTTCTGCGCAAGGGCATACATGTTACATTTACAATCAATTTCATTCCTTCACAATCATGTACTGACCCCGCGGTACCAGGCCGCGCGGCGATGCCCCTGCCGCCCTACATGCTAACGGCGTATCACAGTATTTCTGTCTTTTTTTATTTTAATTTCTATGCGTGCGCATGAAACATAAACTCGCATTGTTACGCTGTTCGCAGAATAAAGAGTGACTGGAGCACTATCTCCTATAGTAGTGTTAGTTCAATATTATTTCAGTTTGAAAAACATACGGAAGAGCTCTACGAGACGTATAGCTCTATGTCTTTCTCACTGCGAAGTAATTAAAACAATACTTGTAAAAAGATGTGTTCAATTATACCATGAATAATAAAACAAACATCTTATGTTTGACTTCACACAGAAATCTTAAGTCTGTAAAACAATCGTCACCGCCATTTAGCTACACCTCAGCGCAGTGCTGCGCCCGGAATCTTACTACATGAACCGTTCTGCTCAGATGGCCGACAATATTAACTATTTGTTTTTGTTTTTCGCATGTTCTCTAATATAGTTTAATTCTATGGGTCGCGCTCGCCCGAATAGAGAAACAATTATAATATTACAAGCATAGTTGGCAGCGCACGTACCACGGGCATGAGTATCTTGTGGCAGAAGGAGTCGCGCGTGGCGTTGTAGGCGTTGGACAGCGGGCCGCAGCGCAGCGCGCGCGCCTCCAGCGCGTCCTGCAGCGCGCGCAGGTACTCGTCCACCGACGCCTGCACGTACTCCGATATCGTGGACGTGATCTGTAACCCGAGCGAACTCGTTACTACGCGACCACTTACAACCATTTGTACTTGTGCTGACTGCCCGAATTAAGGACGTCACGCTTCCTGGCGTGTACTGAACTTTAAAAGAATATTTTTTTTTTAATAATATTTTATGTACAGTTTTGGCATAGCCACGATTTAATTATATTATATGAGAATGAATAAACAATAAACAACATTTATTTGTTCAAGATTTAAATCTATTTACAATTATTGTACCTTAAATTAGTCTTTACTTAGTGGCAAGATGCAAGAAATGTGCAACTGGGCTTAAATTAGGAGAACTCCTGTGCTATAAGCACCAATTACTTCCATCACCACCGTGATCGAACTGCCATTACAAATGTGGTGCGGTGCAAATGTAAGTATTACAATATTATTAATTTATTAGTTAGTATTATGCGTGTGTGTATGAATATGAGTGTGTGTGAGTGTAGTGTGATTGTGTGTGTGTGAATGGGCCTGAGTGACTTTATTTTAATTTTGTATCTGATATAAAAAAAAACTCGTGTCACAGTGTTTGTTATCGAACTCCTCCGAAACGGCTTGACCGATTTTGATGTTTTTTTTTGTGTATATTTGGTAGGTCTGAGAATAGGTCGTAAAGTATATTTCATACCGCTGCGGGTGAAACCGCGGGGAGCAGCTAGATTTAACCAACTTCAAAAAAAGAAGGAGGTTCTCAATACGACTGTATTTTATTTTTATGTGTGTTAGCTCTGATCTTTCATTTAGGTGAGCCGATTTGGATGATTCTTTACTTATTTGAAAGCTCGTGCTTCTCATGTGGTCCCATATAAATTTTACATCAAGTTCTGACAAAGTAGTAGTTTTTGAGTTATCCTTAATACTGCGTATTTTTTCCACTTAGTTTATACATATTGATGATGTTTTAATAATTTCCTATCACTGTTATTTACATATCAAGTAGTGGTATACGAATTTGTGTGGGCTAGATACCACAACTAAAAAAGAGTTTTTTTTAAATTACTTACAACCGACTTCCAAAAAAAACACTAAAGTGAAAAATAACTTTGGTTTCGAAAGTCGGTGACAAAAAACTAAAATACAAAACCAAAGACATCGACTTCCGAAATTAAAGTAATTATTCACTTTTTAGTATTTTTTAATACGCTTTTATTAGCTTCATACGTATGTTAGTATGTAACGGAATCTTCGAACATGATTTTGACCCCCTTTAGATATGTGAAACGTCGTATAATAAAGTTTGTTTTAATATTTTTCATTACTCGATAATGTTAAAGTGTTGATACTTTATAAAATAATTAAAAGAATACGATATTATTTGAATTCTTACACAGTAATCTTAAATAGTGGTCTGAATATCATGTTCCATACCTACTCATTGATATCGACTACTAATAATATGACCACTACTACACTAGGTACTAACAATATGAAAGTGCATTGGTGTGTTACTTTACGTTATAAGTAGTCAAAAATATTGCATCGCGTGATATTTTATAAGAGAATAATAAAGATAGAATATAGACATAGATAATAGGATAGAAATCGTATTAGGCGTAATGGTGCATGAATGATTGTGGTGGAATCGTGGCTTTAGCGAGAGAGGAACCACTAGTAGACAACAAATGATATCTATTTTGTAAATTGGTGATACAGCAAGTGACTCACATTTTGCAAGGACCATTTGTTCATGTTGTTGAGGAAAGCCTCGCCCTCGCTGGTCTCTTGCACTAGGTATGAGATGGCTTCCTTCAACGAAGAGTGGTTGAACCGCAGGTCATCGCGGAGCTCTCTTGCGGTGTCCTGTAACAGTTAGAGTGACGTTCTTAGGTGTTTACAACAATACAACTCGGAGGATTAGCACTCGGCTGTGCTGTATTGTCGGGACGCACAGTGAGTGTGTGTGGGTGTGTGTCAGTGCGGTGTACTCACGTTGAGCCACGCGGAGATATCCAGCATGGGGCGCAGCACGTCGTCCTGCAGCGCGGACAGCGCGTCGGAGGCGCGGCGCAGCGAGCCGGCCTCGGCTGTGCAGTATGTGTGTGTGTGTGTATTTGTCAGTGCGGTGTGTGTATGTGGGTGTGTGTGTGTGAGTGTGTGTCAGTGCGGTGTGTGTGGGTGTGTGTCAGTGCGGTGTACTCACGTTGAGCCGCGCGGAGATATCCAGCATGGGCCGCAGCACGTCGTCCTGCAGCTCGGACAAAGCGGCGGAGGCGCGGCGCAGCGAGCCGGCCTCGGCTGTGCAGTATGTGTGTGTGTGTGTATTTGTCAGTGCGGTGTGTGTATGTGGGTGTGTGTCAGTGCGGTGTGTGTGTGTGAGTGTGTGTCAGTGCGGTGTGTGTGGGTGTGTGTCAGTGCGGTGTACTCACGTTGAGCCGCGCGGAGATATCCAGCATGGGCCGCAGCACGTCGTCCTGCAGCTCGGACAAAGCGGCGGAGGCGCGGCGCAGCGAGCCGGCCTCGGCTGTGCAGTATGTGTGTGTGTGTGTATTTGTCAGTGCGGTGTGTGTATGTGGGTGTGTGTCAGTGCGGTGTGTGTGTGTGAGTGTGTGTCAGTGCGGTGTGTGTGGGTGTGTGTCAGTGCGGTGTACTCACGTTGAGCCGCGCGGAGATATCCAGCATGGGCCGCAGCACGTCGTCCTGCAGCTCGGACAAAGCGGCGGAGGCGCGGCGCAGCGAGCCGGCCTCGGCTGTGCAGTATGTGTGTGTGTGTGTATTTGTCAGTGCGGTGTGTGTATGTGGGTGTGTGTCAGTGCGGTGTGTGTGTGTGAGTGTGTGTCAGTGCGGTGTGTGTGGGTGTGTGTCAGTGCGGTGTACTCACGTTGAGCCGCGCGGAGATATCCAGCATGGGCCGCAGCACGTCGTCCTGCAGCTCGGACAAAGCGGCGGAGGCGCGGCGCAGCGAGCCGGCCTCGGCTGTGCAGTATGTGTGTGTGTGTGTATTTGTCAGTGCGGTGTGTGTATGTGGGTGTGTGTCAGTGCGGTGTGTGTGTGTGAGTGTGTGTCAGTGCGGTGTGTGTGGGTGTGTGTCAGTGCGGTGTACTCACGTTGAGCCGCGCGGAGATATCCAGCATGGGCCGCAGCACGTCGTCCTGCAGCTCGGACAAAGCGGCGGAGGCGCGGCGCAGCGAGCCGGCCTCGGCTGAGCAGTATGTGTGTGTGTGTGTATTTGTCAGTGCGGTGTGTGTATGTGGGTGTGTGTCAGTGCGGTGTGTGTGTGTGAGTGTGTGTCAGTGCGGTGTGTGTGGGTGTGTGTCAGTGCGGTGTACTCACGTTGAGCCGCGCGGAGATATCCAGCATGGGCCGCAGCACGTCGTCCTGCAGCTCGGACAAAGCGGCGGAGGCGCGGCGCAGCGAGCCGGCCTCGGCTGAGCAGTATGTGTGTGTGTGTGTATTTGTCAGTGCGGTGTGTGTATGTGGGTGTGTGTCAGTGCGGTGTGTGTGTGTGAGTGTGTGTCAGTGCGGTGTGTGTGGGTGTGTGTCAGTGCGGTGTACTCACGTTGAGCCGCGCGGAGATATCCAGCATGGGCCGCAGCACGTCGTCCTGCAGCTCGGACAAAGCGGCGGAGGCGCGGCGCAGCGAGGCGGCCTCGGCGGCAAACAGTGGCTGCTGCAGCGAGCGCGCCGTGCTGTTGAGCTGCTGCGCCAGTGGGTCCAGTGCCAGTGACGTCATGTTGGTCTCAAGCTACAACGAGAAGCACACGTAAGCGAAGACCTAGTGTAATTTTTTAAACAAGCTTTTTTTATAGACGCCATCCTTAATTTGGAAATGAACTACACATATATGGTATCAACACCCCCAAAAACCATAGTAGCGACATCTGTGATGAAAATTAATTGCATGGCCACCGCCTTTGATTTTGACATTAAAAGTTTTATTCAAGAAACAAAACATTTTAAAAGTTTTCATCTTGAATTTCTCATAAATCACCAACTAACTACCCCTTGCCCACCATCTACTTGCACAAGCGACTTACGTCTTGCGAAAGCGACGGCGGCGGACAGAAATATTGTAAGAACTTGCCTAGAGCGTCGAAGTTCTTTAGAACGTACCTACCACGAGTCAAAGCGACACGAGTCGCGGGGCGACGATTCGGCGCGTATTCGTCACCACGGTTAGAGATGGGCAAATGCCCGGGCATTTTTGGCAAATTGGGAAAATTCCTAATAAGTGCCCATAAATTTCTGTCCTTTGGCATTTATCTGGGGGCATATAAATTTGTTTCAAAATTAATTTACGAAATTGATATTAGCTTTGTAATCTGGCTTAATTTGTTGAGCTTAGTTATGGTTAATTCTTTAAAGCTGTATTTTTATGAATTTGCCCATTCTATTTAAATTTATGTTATATAAAACTAGATTTACAAACATAAATGTTACTAAATACCCGGCGGCGGCGTAAAAATACTTGCATCGTGAGAAGGGCAAGGGATACGTGCACTGTAATGGTTAGTTATTTTAAGTAGGTCATTTATGATTTTAAGAATGAAATTTCATTTTATTTAAAATATGTCTTAAAGAACCATATTAATAATGGTATAAATGTTACAAACTAAATTATCAATTACATTTCTTCTTTTATTTCTTTAATAAGTACTATTTTACACGAAGAAATATATTAAATCACGTTTAACGATCCCATATTTTTATGCCCTGCGATTGGGCATTTATTTGGCAGTTATAAATTTATGCCTAAAATTCCGGGTTTTTTCCAAATTTTCCTGCCGGGCAGAAACACATTGCCCATCTCTAACCACGGTCATTCTGATGTAGTCATAAAATGTATCGTACTCATTGTATAATGACTCCAATTCACCATATTTCTTTATTTTTTAATTCACGGGATCTACTCCTTTTATTATTATACATATATCTACGTACTGACCCGAGCGCGGTCGCCGCACCGACACTAACGGGTCGTGGCATTTGGCAGTGAATTATCCGTCATGAGTGTCATTTTCCATGATTTTTGGGACCGCTGTTGCCGAAAATATGGACAAAATCTAAATAAAATTTTATTTCTGTAAGTATGTCTGTACAAACACCTTTACACGTCAATCATATTTTTTTTAACTAGATGAGTTTGGCGATTCCCATCTGACTCTTAGAAGAAAGGCCGAAACTATATTTTTCATCTAATAGGCTTTCTGGCATAGTTTTCGCAACAGAAAAGATTTGAATTTATTAAGGCTTAAATTTTGAATGTGGCTAGGAAGTTTATTATAAAAACGTTTACATTGGCACCTAAACGAGCCACTTATTTCCTTGAGCCTAGTTGAAGGAACAAGAAATTTGTGTTTGTTGCTAGTATTTATATTATGCATATCACTGTATTTTTAAGCAGATTTTCATTTTTATGTGCATACAAAAGATTTTCATAAATATACTGAGAGCCACAGTAATTATATTAATCTCTTTAAATTTGTCACTCAGGGAGTGTCTGGGACTTAATTAATAAATTGAATTACCCTTTTTTTGTAAAACAAAAATTATCTGAATATCGGCGGCATTTCCGCACAACAGAATACCGTACGAATTCACACTATGAAAATAACTAAAGTATACTAAACGGGCTGTCTCTAAATCAGTTAAATCACGATTTTTCATAACGGCGGCGTATGCTACAGAACTAAGTTTTTTGGACAATTTATCTATATGGCTTGGCCATTGAAGCTTGGCATCCAAAGTTATACCTAAGAATACTGTGGTATCTTCGGGTTTCAACTATTCACCCTTTATGAGAACACTAGTTTCTATTTGTTTAACATGAGGAATCATAAACTTCATAATACATTTAGTTTTTTTCTCGTTAAGAAGTAGGTTATTAACATTAAACCAGTTAACTTATTTGAGGGCGCGCTATTTACATTGTCAGTAACCAGTGTCGTCTGCAAACAACACTATATAATTTTTATCCTTTATGAGGTAAGGCAAGTCATTTATATAAATAAGAAATAAAATGGACCAAGAATTGAGCCCTGGGGGACCCCCATTCTTACTACAAATCCGGGCGATCTTGTTCCGTCAACATCAACTCTCTGCAACTAAGTAAGAAGATCCAGAGAGACGTTCCGGATACCTTAGTGATGGTATTTCCTGATTAATGTTGCATGAAGAACACTATCGAATGCCTTGGACAAATCGCCAAAGATGCCCAAATCATCGCATTTGTCCTCCCATGAATTATAAACATATCCTAAAAGTTCAACTCATCAGTAGCCGACCCCTTATAAAACCGTATCGTTTGTTATGCAGTAATTTGTGTTTATTAAAAATCTTTGCATTTGATTTAAAATAAGTTTTTCAATAATTTTACTACAGGTAGCACTAAACAAGGTCTACAATTCGTAGGGTCTGATGTACTACCCGATTTAAACAACGGTATTATTTTACTGTTTTTCTTATGATCAAGAAACTCAGCACGGTCAATACAAATATTAAAAATAACCGCTAAAGTAGGTGCTATAATGTATATAATCGCCTTAGCAGCCTCCTCCGAATTACCCTATAGGTCTGTGGTTTTTTTTAAACATTTAACGTGTGAAAGGTTTTAATTAAATCTTTATAGGTGACTTATTGGACATGAAATTCAGAATCATAAACTGGAACGATTTCTTTGAGTAAAGACACTGCAGCAGTGGGTGATGAGTTTAGAGATTTAATAGTCGATACGGGAATATCTGCAAATAAAATTTCCAAGGCCGCGGCGACTTGAGAATCTGATTGAATTATATTTTCAAACTCAACTCAAACTCAAAGCATTTATTTCAAATAAACCAATTACAGGCACTTTTGAATTGTCAAGGTGTCGGTCAGTCAGAAAGACGAAGCTAATTGCCCATTCCAAAGTTATTGTCATCAATATCAAGGCTGTAGTTACTACATCGGTTACATGACCCTCCCGTTTCTCTATTAATAATACTCCCTGTCCACGGGCGCCGGGAGCGGGGTGCAAGAGGGTTCACTTGCACCTCCCTGGCTTCAAAATAAAATGTAGCTGTTTGATTTTCGAGCTCGCGACTCAATTGTAATGCAATCAACCCTAGGCGAGGTGCTAACATTATCGAGCTCGCTTCGCTCGCTCTTGCATCCTACTCTATCTTAATTCTTAAGCTTCTTTATATATTAGGTTGGGGAAAAAGTCTTTTCGCATTATAGTATGTATGAACTTGTAATAAAATCTTTTTGGCTATACTATTTGTATCTGGCTGGTTTTGGTATCATTGAAAGTTTAAATTTTAAAGAACATAATTCCAAATTCAAATTAGGAAAATGTGTGATTTTCATTTGTTTTTCGTACTGTCAAGATGAGTGAATCTAATGAAGAAATTCGATACATTTTAAAATTTTACTACAAAAAAGGTAAAAATGCAAAGCAAGCCGCGAAAAAAATTTGCGTTGTTTATGGACCTAGTGCAGTGTCTGTGAGAGTAGCACAAATTTGGTTTAAGCGTTCAATCTGGAAATGTCAAAGATGCACGTCGCTCTGGTCGCCCTATTACGGATAAAATGGATGCCATTTTTGAAAAAGTGGAGCTAGATCGGCATATCAGTAGTTACGACGTAGCTGAAGAACTGGGAATTGACCACAAAACAGTTTTGGCACATTTGAAAAAAACTGGGTACACAAAAAAGCTCGATATTTGGGTACCTCACGAGCTCACTGAAAGAAACCTAATGAACCGTGTACTCTTTTGTGATTCTTTATTACGACGTAATGAAACCGAACCATTTTTGAAGAAGCTGATAACTGGTGATGAATAGTGGATCACGTACGACAAGAACGTGCGAAAAAGGTCGTGGTCAAAGGTCGGTCAGGCTTCACAGACTGTGGCGAAACCCGGGTTAACTCGCAACAAGGTGATGCTGTGTGTGTGGCGGGATTGGAAGGGCATTATTCATTATGAGCTGTTACCACCAGGCAGGACCATCGATTCTGAACTCTACTGCGAACAACTGATGAGATTAAAGCAAGAAGTTGAGAGAAAGCGGCCGGAATTAATCAACAGAAGGGGTGTGATTTTTCATCATGATAACGCTAGACCTCACACATCTTTAGCCACTCAGCAAAAATTAAGAGAGTTTGGCTGGGAGGTGTTAATGCATCCGCCGTATAGTCCTGACCTTGCACCTTCAGATTTCCACCTGTTTCGTTCTCTTCAGAATTCTTTAGGCAGTGTCAGGTCAACATCACGAGAGGACTGCCAAAACCACTTGTCGCGGTATTTTGATCAGAAGTCCCAAAATTTCTATAGCAATGGGATCATGTCCCTACCTACAAGATGGCAAAAAGTTATCGAACAAAATGGTACCTACATACTTTAGTTAAATGTAAATAAACTATATTAAAAAATGTTTTGAATTTTCTTAAAAAATGCGAAGAAACTTTTTCCCCAACCTATTATATCGACACAGTTAGACCTCTTTCTGTATGCATGGACAAAATTAAAAGCTATCCCATCCCATTCGAGGCAAGATGCAAAAATTATCGAACTCCTACATTCTCTTAATTGTTAAGCTTTTCTGCATAAGTCGACAAAGTTACTTCTTGTATGAATGTACATACGATAGTCTAACATATCCGAGGTGAAGTGCAAAAATTATCGAACTCGATTCGTGGAGCTAAAGATGCACCCGCTGAAAATAAACTTGCCAGCGCCCATGTCCATGTCATTTTAATTACATTACTACTATTTGTAATTCTTGAACACAAATAACGTGGCGTGGCATATTACAAACTTTTTTAAATAATTTTGAATAATTCTTAACATATAATTAAATTCAGCAGTGTTTAGCAACAAGTCCGTTCATCATATAAGTCATAGTCATTTTCAACTTTTATTTATACCAATGGTGGCCCTGTCACTGAAGGAAGCTTAACTATTAACCGAGAATGTCTTTGGAATGACTGTGTTATAAAATTGTGTGCAATACATAGTAAAAATATCATTATATTGTTCATTAAAGTCATCATTAGTCGACAAAAGTGGTAATGTACTCTAAACGTTTAGTTTTAAATGTTTTCTAGCTATTAGTAATTTTTGGGTTAAGAGTGATATCTTTTTTAGTAACTTTTTGTTTAGATTTGGAATAGTGACCAATTGTTCGCAATGATCGAGTTATTATGCGTAGTAACTATGTTTTCTTTATTTCAAGGGTTTTGGGGGTACTGATACCAAAAATAAAAACCGTTTCCTAATTCGGGTATGGGCGATAAAAATAACACACAGAAAGCATATAGAATGATACTTAACAAAATCTAGGTTAATTTCAAGTGTTAAATTATGACGAACGAAACAAAATGTATCTTCTTTAAACTGCGTTCTGTCATTGCGATTCGGCGACGTTGCCGCTTGTGATTAGCGGTCACGGTCGCCTTTGGAGGAGCGCCTTAGTTACCTTCGTTATATAAGGAGCTCTTTCTTATGCAAAATGTCATGCTGCTAGACCCAGGGGTTTACACTGTGTTTTGTCTGTCAGTGAGTGAATGAATTTAAGATTGTTATTGAGCAGAGAGGATGTTTCTAATCATCATCAAATTGATAGGAAATGATCGCAAGCTATGTTCACGTACGCTAGTACTAGTACTGACCGCAGATAGGATCCTGTCGAAGTCGAAGTCGGACAGGCCGGTGTCGGCCAGCTGGCGCAGCTTGTCGCGCGCGCCGGAGCGCAGGATGGCGACGGGCGCGGCGCGCGCCAGCAGCGGCTCGAACTGCGCCGCGCGCTGCGCCAGCTCCGTGCGCACGCCGCCGCGCAGCTCCGAGATGTCGAACAGGCGCCACAGGTGCAGCACCTGCGGGAGCACCAGCGAGACACTTTCATACTATATTCTAGATCGTTATCAACTTCTGGAACCAAAAACGCTAAAACTATGTAAACTGGTCCGTCCCGCACACAGAGGACAGAGGTTAAAAGAAATGAAATTATTTTGTTCTGTAAATAGAATATAGAAATCACAACAACCATGTTTAAAAAAAAATGCTAGAAGGAACGCCGGCTGTCAGTGAAAACCAGCGCTAGGGAGAGCCCTCAGCATATTGCTACGACCCTATGCGAGACAGAAGTCTCGCATAGGGTCGTAGCATTTTTTATTTATTTATTATGCTGAGCGATGGCTGTTTTGGGTGGCTGTGACGCATATTTTCCCCCAACTTGTTATTTTTTGTGTTTGTGTTCTTTCGCTGCGTCATTATTACCTCAAATAAACGTATTTTTTTTTTTTGTATAGAGTTGACATTTCTTATCTAACTGCCCCTGAGAAGAAATGGTGAATCCAACTCAAGGGTCTGTTTTAAAGTCCAGACATTAAGTATAAAAAACTAGCTGACCCGACAGACATTGTCCTGTCCAAATGTCAATAATTCATACAAAAATCCAATAGGAGAAAAAAAAGTTTTGCCCGAATTTTCCATTTTTCCGGGCAACTTATATCATTTTTCTTGCCCTAAAAACCTTATTGGGACTATTACGAACATTTACCAAATCGGTTCAGCCGTTCTCAAGTGATGCGCTTACTAACGAACAGCATTTCATAGATATCTGTTGACGTCTAATTTATGTTTTAGAAGAAGACTTCCTTCATATAAAATTAAAACAATACTCTTAGCTAAGGATGTCTACAGAGCAGTAGTGATGTGACAGAAAGTTACTATTATTATTGACATAGATTATAGAAGGCGCGAATTTTAAATATACACGGTTATTGGTTATATGTCGGCAATCGGTTAAGGGGATGTAGGAGAGGTCATTTGCAACCGAATGACTTCTGATGACCCCAATGCAAATATCAACCATTTTCGAGTAATTTTTCATTTTATATTTTTTTGAACATATCTGGTATCTCGTTGGATAGCTGAGCAGTTGTACATGTTTCAGGAATGTTCTGCTGATAAAGTACTTCCGTGTTTTTTGCAGAAATCGACTATTTTAGTCAAATAACCTGCTCAAAATTATTTGTAACGATTTTTAAAACTTAAAGATAATTGTCATTTTATGGTTTATTATTATGTATTGAAGTAGAAGCAGATAACAATAATTAAAAAAAAACACGCATTGTTTTTTAAAATAATTTTTCACAGTAGTGTACCCCGCAAAAAAAAAACAAAATACTCGAAAATGGTGGACATTTCTATGCAAACAAAATGACCCTTGATGATTCCATCAGGTGTCATTTTGTAGCAAATGACCTCTCCTACATCCATTTAATGGATTGCCGACATATAACCAGTAACCCTGTATACAGGATAGCGTCCGACCTGGCCTGTTTGATGGAAGTACCAGAAACAGTTAGAGTAAACTGGCACGTATAGAACGAGCCTTCTTGCTCAGACCATAGAAGGATCCGGTTTACACTTACTACCAACACAAGAAAACCTGTACTAAGGCGAAACCCGCGGCGCATCAATATGCCCAGGTATAAACGCCTTCTAGCCTCCCTACTAGCTAGATACCTATCACAGGTACTCTTAAGATACTCTGCAGAATACTCAAGACTTAAACTCAAAGCATTAATTTCAAATAAAACAATTACAGGCACTTTTGATTTGTCAAGCGGTCGTTCAGTCAGAAATATGAAGCTAGTTGCCATTCCAAAACGTAGTAGGTACCTATGGAGAAGTCCGAACGAATTTTTATCTTTTTTATTACGGATACTTTAAACGTGCACGTCTTTCTACATCGTTCTCACATTTTTAATTTGAACATGAATGATGTAAACAATTTGTTTTTTGTAACTATATGTTGATTTAAAAGAGTGTCCATGGAGTTTCTTGCCCGTTCTTCTCCATAGGTACCTACTACGCTTTGGAATGGGCAACTAGCTTCATTTTTCTGACTGACTGACCCTTTGACAATTCAAAAGTGCCTGTGATTGGTTTATTTGAAATAAATGCTTTGAGTTTGAGTTTTGAGTTTTGAACGGGCAAGAAACTCCGCGGACACTCTCTTTAAGTCAAAATATGGTTACAAGATATTGGTTACATCATTCATGTTGAAATTATGCATGTGAGAACGATGAAAAACGTTAAAAGCATCCATAATAAAAATATTAATAGAAAACATAACAAATATTTAAAATAAAATCATTAATTTTTAAAATTAAGTAAGCCGTGGCAGCTAAGAGATGACCAGTACCAACTGACGGCGCCCGTTCACGAATATGACGCATGGATTAGCAACATTCAGCTCAAACATTTTGAAGGGAGCTGCATGATCCAACACACGCGCCACCATCAGCGAGGCATATAAACGCCAAGGCACATTCAAGTCAATGAAAGCCGTACCCAGTAAATGGTAGTGGCTTTATAGTATGTACATAGTACTCACACATGTGCTATGCAATTATACAATATTAAGAGATTGAATTTATACAATATAAAGATAGTTTTTTAAATCTTCGGTAGCTCTAACAGTATTTTAAAATGCTAATCAATTAGTTTATGCTGATCAATCAATTTGTAATATTAAAATAACTGCTTTTTACTAAATGCATATGGATATATACACGGTACATATACCAAAATATTTTATTTTACATTTTTTGTCTGTCTGTCTGTCTGTCTGTTTGTTCCGGCCAATCTCCGAAACGGCTGGACTGATTTTGACGGGACTTTCACTGGCAGATAGCTGATGTTATAAGGAGTAACATACTTTGTATCCCGGTAGCACGTTCCTGTAAGATAATTTTCGACGTCTACGCGGGCGAAGCCGCGGGCAGCAGCTAGTTATTAAGAAGAACAGAAATCCTCCGGGCACCCAGATCTTTTACAGATGTTCTAAACAGACCAGGAAACGTATTCAACTTCTGGACGGTGGTGGGCTGGTTGGAATAACCACCGACGGCCTCCATGGCCCACGCACAATGGTCCACCTGAACGACTAAGTGCGGACACTAAACCCTCTAACATAGAACAGTTTGAGTAAACCTGCCGCTACAGACAGCACGCACGCGTCCAGTCATCGTGAGCTCAACCTTATCTTGGGGAGCTCAACGACCGCCGGGTCGTATGCCCATGTTACATGCTGGCGATGATGTTGCGTGTCGACACAACATCATCACCAGCATATAAAATAGGCATACGAGTCTGTTTCTGTTATGTGCCAACAAAACATGTTTAACTAAGGTGACTGTTATCTTTTTACCCAACTGGCGCAGGAGGGTAACGTTTTTGTCTCTGCTAAAAACCGGAACACACGTAAATAAATTAGGCGAAACTAAAACTTCCACACAAAGGAGTTGCCCATCTTCAGTACGGGTTTGGCCCCACTTGTCATGTGCTCCAAATAAAAAACTAATGACCTCACATTAAAGATATTAATCTCAAACCCTACAGTATAGAAATAAATACTTAGGCCTGGATTTTTATGCAGGCTACAGTACAGAGTTGGTAAGATGAAAATGTCACTTTATAAAAGTAGAATTACCTTGTAGATGGTAAGGTTGGCGTGGCAGGCGACCATGGCGGTGGTGAGGTTGAAGCCGGGCTCGCGGCGCTCGTTGAACAGCGCCTGCTCGAAGTCCACCATCTTCTCCACGTCCGCGAACACGCGGTTGTCGCGCGGCTCTCTATACAACACACATCATTCTGACATTTTGACACAAAAAAACTACAAGTAATTTTGGCATGATGATAACATTCCCTCGTAAGAATTAAAATTATAGGCAAGTACGAGTTGTACATCATTTTTGTCGTCGTTTATGAAGAAGTTTTAATAAAACACATTTTTCTAAGATTTAATCAGATTCATCCATATTACTTTATTCACTATGAATCGAACTGTATTAGCTTCTATCATATATTATCCTAAATTAATGAGACATAAGTAATACGAGTACACAACGGGTCCGAAAAATTTCAACACAAGGGGGTTCAGAATCATGTACTGAATCCATGGCAACGGGTTGCGCGTCAGTGGTCCACCCCGTGGTGACAGGGACGTCAACACAAGGGGGTTCAGAATCATGTACTGAATCCATGGCAACGGGTTGCGCGTCAGTGGTCCACCCCGTGGTGACAGGGACGTCAACACAAGGGGGTTCAGAATCATGTACTGAATCCATGGCAACGGGTTGCGCGTCAGTGGTCCACCCCGTGGTGACAGGGACGTCAACACAAGGGGGTTCAGAATCATGTACTGAATCCATGGCAACGGGTTGCGCGTCGATGGTCCACCCCGTGGTGACAGGGACGTCAACGCATTTTTCGATACTTAAAAAATAGCCCCGTGTGAACGTAGCCTGTTTAGGCGGTAAGCGGTATAACTCAGTGCCGAAGTTCCAATGAAGTACGTCGATGTCGTATCGTATCTTTGTTGGTTTGTAACTAACTTATTTAGGTAAATAGTCCGATGGGACGGCAATCGGATATGACCGGGGACGGTTAAAAATATATCAAATTAATTTTGATGTCCTAAAATAATAGATTCGATAAATTATAGCTGTAGCAGCAGGTACGGTCACCAAAAGTGATAAGTAACCAGGGTCGTCGATATACCTATACTCGAAAGGTTTAGGTAGTTAAATAAAGGTAAACAAAAAAAAACACGTGACTCATAGATGTTAAACCTTTTATTTCAAATGTTAAAATCATATTATTTGAGTCCCATAATAATAGGGTCTATTCTGAATCTGAATTTGAGGAACTATCTGTCACATTATTAATAAAGCGTTCAGTGGTATCATCAATTATTTTGTCTAATTTAAACATTTTCTGTTGTTCTTTTATAACATGACCCTCGCAATTTTTCCAATTCTCAGCTTTTACATTATTAGCTATAGCCTCTGGCAAAAGAATGTTTAAGTCAGACATTTTAAAAGTTTTATTTTTCTCGGCTACAAACCCTTTAACTTGAGCCCATATTAACTCAATTGATTGCGCTCACAGTGGTATGGTGGCAGCCGCAATACAGTGACACCATATAACAGTTTTTCTAATTCATCCACAACTTATAAGCAATCTGGTTAACCGACTAAACGTAATACCTGCTACTTCAGTTGCCATACTACGTCACAGGTGTACTCTTCAATTTAACAACGTTATCTAATTCGTTGTATTTTCTAAAAGGTTTAGGGAACCTGACTTTTTGGGCTCTTTACAATAGACAGATTACAAAATATTATACTATTTTATAAATCTAACAAAAAAATTGTGCTCAAGCAATTACATGTACGAAGAGTATAGTTTACGAATAAATGATAAAGTTTAACATACATTAATAAAAGAGGAAACTATCGTATAAATCGCAAATAACTTTAATTTTTTTGTAACGTATTTTTAAACAAGAAAGTGTCAACTATAAAAAACCCTTTTTACGATTTGTTTACCTTTATTTAACTACCTAAACCCTTTCGAGTATAGTTGAAGTTTAGTAAGAAAACGATGAAAGTTTTCGAATAAAATTTAATTTAATTAATAGAAAACAAACAGGTCATTTATCAAATTAAATTTCCTTCGAAAACATCCATCTGTTTTTTACTAAACTTCAACTATATCCGACGACCCTGGTTACTTGACAATAAAGTACGGCAATTGTTCCTTCTTATTATTTACGGATCTTCATGAGCGGTGGCAAACAGCAAAAACCAAAGAATATGGTTACAGTATAAGCGGTACCCCGCCGCGACATTATAGCGCTATTTCAACGAGCAAACCTTATCGTGCCATCCATCAATTTCTATACCTAATTAAAATATAATTATGGTGTTACTCAATCGAATTTGATGGCTCAACGATAAGCATTATTATTGACTTTTTAAATGTTCGCTTTTCTTTTTGCGTTGGGGGTTTATTAATTTTTTAATTTAATTTTTATTTTAATATTTTTTAAACTTAGTTTAGTTTTGTTTTGTATATGAGTTAACAGTTTTGAGCATTTTTCTGGGTATATTTAAACACTACATCAAATAGCTTGTTTTGGCGTTTACGTAATCCCCAAACACGACATATCTGCTATTATTTTTTCAAGAATGTACTAGTGTGCTGGATATCCTGGCTGCAACATCAGCTCATCATGTTACCACCATTGCATTGTATGTAGAATTAAATACTGATCAAAACGAAATCAAACACGATATATCTGCTATTATTTTTTCAAGAGTGTACTGGTGTGCTGGATATCCTGGCTGCAGCATCGGACCAAGAATTCCATAATCTTGCATATTTATATAGCGTACATGGGTGTTTCAAATTTTAGATCACACATATGTTTGAAAGTAAAGTAAATACCCATTATGCGTCTAAGATCCTTACCGCAGCTAACAAAACAAAAAGCTGATTACCTTGAAACGGCTGAACCGATTTTGTTAAAACATGTCTAAGAACCGTCGCTAGAAAAACTGCTTTCAAATTAAAAAAACCGCATTCAAATCGGTTCACCCGTTTAAGACCTACGGTGCCACAGACAGACAGACTCACACACATAGCGGTCAAACTTATAACACCCCTCTTTTTGCGTCAGGAGTTAAAAAGTAAATATAAAAAAACCCAGATTTCGTAAAAAGTGAATATATTTTTGTCTGTAATCCCACACCCAATCTCATGCAGTCGGAGGTAACATGTCTTTGTTCTTAAATTTAAGAAGATGTCTCCGACTGCATGAGAGATTGGAAACAAAAATATGTAATCTTGTTTCTATTAAAGTTCACTTTTTACAAAGTTGGTTTTTTTTAATTAACTTTTTATATTTCACACTTTTTGGTTGGGATTATTTTTCTCTGACTGTATTAAGCATTACCCTCTTTTGCGTCACCAGGCTGCCCAGCTAGCTGATGCCCTGCGTGTACTCAAGTGAGCGGGTCGCACACGAAGCGCGTGGCGGCCGTGCCGAACACGAAGTGCACCAACATGACCAGCGTCACCAGGCTGCCCAGCTAGCTGATGCCCTGCGTGTACTCACGTGAGCGGGTCGCACACGAAGCGCGTGGCGGCCGTGCCGAACACGAAGTGCACCAACATGACCAGCGTCACCAGGCTGCCCAGCTAGCTGATGCCCTGCGTGTACTCACGTGAGCGGGTCGCACACGAAGCGCGTGGCGGCCGTGCCGAACACGAAGTGCACCAACATGACCAGCGTCACCAGGCTGCCCAGCTAGCTGATGCCCTGCGTGTACTCACGTGAGCGGGTCGCACACGAAGCGCGTGGCGGCCGTGCCGAACACGAAGTGCACCAACATGACCAGCGTCACCAGGCTGCCCAGCTAGCTGATGCCCTGCGTGTACTCACGTGAGCGGGTCGCACACGAAGCGCGTGGCGGCCGTGCCGAACACGAAGTGCACCAACATGACCAGCGTCACCAGGCTGCCCAGCTAGCTGATGCCCTGCGTGTACTCAAGTGAGCGGGTCGCACACGAAGCGCGTGGCGGCCGTGCCGAACACGAAGTGCACCAACATGACCAGCGTCACCAGGCTGCCCAGCTAGCTGATGCCCTGCGTGTACTCACGTGAGCGGGTCGCACACGAAGCGCGTGGCGGCCGTGCCGAACACGAAGTGCACCAACATGACCAGCGTCACCAGGCTGCCCAGCTAGCTGATGCCCTGCGTGTACTCACGTGAGCGGGTCGCACACGAAGCGCGTGGCGGCCGTGCCGAACACGAAGTGCACCAACATGACCAGCGTCACCAGGCTGCCCAGCTAGCTGATGCCCTGCGTGTACTCACGTGAGCGGGTCGCACACGAAGCGCGTGGCGGCCGTGCCGAACACGAAGTGCACCAACATGACCAGCGTCACCAGGCTGCCCAGCTAGCTGATGCCCTGCGTGTACTCACGTGAGCGGGTCGCACACGAAGCGCGTGGCGGCCGTGCCGAACACGAAGTGCACCAACATGACCAGCGTCACCAGGCTGCCCAGCTAGCTGATGCCCTGCGTGTACTCACGTGAGCGGGTCGCACACGAAGCGCGTGGCGGCCGTGCCGAACACGAAGTGCACCAACATGACCAGCGTCACCAGGCTGCCCAGCTAGCTGATGCCCTGCGTGTACTCACGTGAGCGGGTCGCACACGAAGCGCGTGGCGGCCGTGCCGAACACGAAGTGCACCAACATGACCAGCGTCACCAGGCTGCCCAGCTAGCTGATGCCCTGCGTGTACTCACGTGAGCGGGTCGCACACGAAGCGCGTGGCGGCCGTGCCGAACACGAAGTGCACCAACATGACCAGCGTCACCAGGCTGCCCAGCTAGCTGATGCCCTGCGTGTACTCACGTGAGCGGGTCGCACACGAAGCGCGTGGCGGCCGTGCCGAACACGAAGTGCACCAACATGACCAGCGTCACCAGGCTGCCCAGCTAGCTGATGCCCTGCGTGTACTCACGTGAGCGGGTCGCACACGAAGCGCGTGGCGGCCGTGCCGAACACGAAGTGCACCAACATGACCAGCGTCACCAGGCTGCCCAGCTAGCTGATGCCCTGCGTGTACTCACGTGAGCGGGTCGCACACGAAGCGCGTGGCGGCCGTGCCGAACACGAAGTGCACCAACATGACCAGCGTCACCAGGCTGCCCAGCTAGCTGATGCCCTGCGTGTACTCACGTGAGCGGGTCGCACACGAAGCGCGTGGCGGCCGTGCCGAACACGAAGTGCACCAACATGACCAGCGTCACCAGGCTGCCCAGCACGAATATCACGCCGACGCCGCTGTTGGCAACACATCGTACATACATTTTTAATTCATGAGCATTTGATTGAATAAATAAACTGTTATAAAATTAAAGTTTATTTTTTACAAGTAACAAGCGTTTTCTCTGAAAATTTGTTTTATTCGTAAAGTTCTTATTTTGAAATAGAAGTGGGCGCCGACCGAAAATTAGTCAAGGCGGCGCGCCGGGAGGAACTGGTCGGTCTGGTTTGTATTTCGGCACATCTCTAAATAATAATCGATTTCTTTTAATTCTGAAAATCATGGTTTTACAAAAGATACCACTACTATATTTATGGTGAAAGGAAATCTGTGATCACTCTAGCATTCTACTTTTAAGCGTTGTCATTGTGACACTTTAAGCGTTGTCATTGTGACACTTTAAGCGTTGTCATTATGACACTTTAAACGTTGTCATTGTGACACTTTCTACGCCTGAGACCTAATTTAAAATCAGAGTCTTCAGAGCGAAACACAAAGAGCCAAATTAAGAGAAACAGACTTTTCCGCACATAAAACTTAAACAGCGTCGCGACATTTTCGAAGAAATCTAAGAAGGTCTTGCAGCAGGTTCCATTCTAATTGTACCAGTTCCATGTCTTCCTAGTCAATCCTCAGTCGGCGCTAAATTTCAAACACTGGACGGCGGCGCGGCGCCCACCTTTATTTTGAAATCAAAAAATGTACTTTAATGCCAGACTTTATATTAGATCTATTAACCCATAGGTTCCTAACGGGGGCGGTACCGCCCCCTAGTGGGCGCTGGAGCTTTTCGCGGGGACGGTAGCGTGTCCAAAGGCAAATGAAATGGGGTGCGTTATGAGTCAATGGAGCGATCGCGGCGTACCTACCTAATTAGAAATTTAATATAATAAAATACTTTGTAAATACATCTATTTTCATTAAAAAAACATTTTAGCTGGGCGTACATGATGTTTAATTTATCTCGTTTATTTATTAACATACTTATTCATAGACATTTTTAAATATTTGACGGCGCTGCGTCGTCATAATATTGTAAACAGCACGTGCGCCGGACCGATCAGGCGATGTCACCATCCCCACTACTCGAGCCGCTCTACATAAGCGAGCGCGCAGCGAGGAGGGAATCACCCGTCCGAGCACCATGTTCGGCAAGCCTATCCCTTGGGAGAAGCGAGCCAAATACTTGGGTGTAATACTGGACAAGCACCTCTGTTTTGGTGAGCACATAAAGCAAGCGCGTTCGCACGCCACTTTCGCTCTTGGTAGGCTCAACTCCCTATTGAATGCACGCAGCAAATTGTCACTCAAGTGCAAATTGCGCATTTACACAGCGTGCATTCGCCCAATCATGACCTATGCGAGTGTGGTTTTCGAACAAAAAACCCCACCACATTCATACGATGCAGGTCCTCCAAAACCAGTACCTCAGTAAGGCAAGCGGCTCCCCTTGGTAAAATACCCACTATCCGTCGATTCATGGAACGCATTTCCAAGCGTTTCTTTGAGTCCGCGGCCTCACATCGAAACCCTCTGGTTGTCGAGGCTGCCAGTTATACTCCCTCCTGTATCAGTCGTACCCGCCGTCCAAGGAATGCCCTAGCCGACCCCGATGACCTCATAACCCTCCTCCAGGAGAGCAGTATGGCTACCAGTACAGTGCACAAACACAGACCGCCATCGCTCCGACCTCGCCACCGAGGTCCATCGCGACGCCCCCGACGTAATTGTCCCCGTAAGGGTCGGGCCCTTGCTAGACGAAACGCCAGCCCGCGCCGTAGCTGAGCCTGTAGCTTTAATTTCCCCGTTTAACAATAATATTATAAATTCGATCCAGCCTGTCCCACCTTGCTGCCCTCCCCTCAGTGATGCCTTAAGCCGAGGTTCTTACCCCACAGGGGGTGCCTTCAGCGTGCGGTCACCTAATAATTTAAGAAATTCGCCCCTGGCTGGAGGCTTTGAGTTAGCTTAAGGCAAGGGGGTGCCCTTAGCATGCGGTCACCTAGTAATTTAAGAAATTCGCCCCTAGCTGGAGGCTTTGAGTTAGCTTAAGGCACCCACAGGACAGTCCGGTTAAGTAGCCACGACCTCTAAGGGACACAACTACGAGTTGCCATGTTAGGAAAAAAAAAGGAGGGAATCATTCTTGTCGCAGGCTCGGCCCGGTGCACATGCTGTAGCGCTTAAATACTGAATCTGAGTTAAAATCATTAGGAATCTAATCTGAATTATTATTATAGTTAATTAATAACTATTAAGCTGTGCTAATAAAAGTTTATTTCGGCTATATTATATTACCTTCATTTAAGTTGTCGGACCCTCTGCCGTCATATTTTTATAAAAACATAAAATTAAAACATAAAATTGTGGTCCACCGTTATCGGGAGCAGGGTCCAAGCTACCAGGTTAGGTTAGGGCTCCAGAGACAGGAACCTCCTCACGCTGCGAGCCGTATCGAGGAGGACTGCTTTCTGAATCAGGCCCTTGACCCAACCGCCTAACGAGAGCCTCGAGAGATCTCGATCGAGGCTTTCGGCCATCAGGCCATTGGCCGATACGAAAATCGGGACAATGACAGCCGAGCTCACATTCCATATGTCAACAACCTCGTTTACTAAGTCGAGATATTTAATTTGTTTCTTTCTTAGCTTTCACGAGGTCCTCGTCATGCGGAATGGTAATAACGATAATCAATGTGCGGCGCGCTAATCGATCTATCACCACTATACCAGGCTTATTAGCGACAATAGTTCCGTCAGTAATGATAGACCGATCCCAGTACAACGTAATATGGTCATATTCGAGAACTGGGTCGGGCACATACTTGTAATACGGTACCTCAGAATCCAGAAATTTATATTTCGCCGTTAGCGAGACGAGAACAACCAAAGATAATATGTCTGATGGACTCACCCGGACGATGGCATGCCCGACACACGTCAACCGTCCCGTCTTTCATAATGTCTCCGGTAGTTATTCGTCAAGATAACTTCGTCCATAATTGCACAGACGAAACCTTCAGTTTCCCCGAAAAGTTCACCAAAACGTAGCCAGCATACGGACGCTAAGAAATCTACACCGGGCTCGTGAAGAGCCCGATAGAAGCGTCCGTGTAACTCCTTGCTTTACCATACCTCCTTGCGGTCATCGGTAGTAAGTACCACAGGTTTATGCCAGTTCTCTTTAGCCATGGAGAGCGGGGTGAGTCTCTTGTCCACTGCTACTACATCACGGTGCATACCTATTTCGGCTTTTAAAAATTAATCTCTGAGACTAGACACTTCGCGGTTGTGGAGGGTCTTTGCATTTAAAAACCCTCGACCCCCGCACTTCCGCGGTATGTACAGTCTCATCACCTATGATCTCGGGTGATGCATCCGGTTTGCAGTCAGCAGTGTACGGACCCTCCTATCCAGGGCGTCGAATTCGGTCTGAGTTCATTTGAGTATGCCGAAATGGTACATCAAAATCGGCATAACCCAACCGTTGAAGGCACGCACCTTCTTTCCGCCTGAAAGAAGACTAATTAATACCTTCTTCAGACGACCAAAGAACCGCTCCTTCAACGATTGCTTCATGTCAGCAACGTTGATGCCTAACGCTTCCGACATACGCAAATACTTATAGCTTTCGGATGAAGAGAGGGATCGAAGGTGTATGGAATCCGAAACGTCGCTTTGAACCCATATCCAAGGTCCATCACAGCAATCCCTCTGTTTCCAATAAAGCGATTCCTATGTCTACTTTTTTGTACCTTGATCCATCCTTCATCATTAGGCTCGGGTTTCCAATGTCCCTCGCGTACAATATCCACAAAACATTTCTGATTTTGTGTGACGTATGTCCCACCATCGTGTAGATAACCGAGGCACTTGCGTCGGCGCGCGCTCGGCTACGTTCGCGCCTGCTCGTCTCCGACTGCAGCTGCTGATTGGCCGATTCACCCGCTTCAAGTGTCGTTTCGACTCCGCAGCTTTGTTCCGCAATTTAATGATGTTGATTTACAATTGCAAGGTGATGATTTGAATTTAATAAAAACAAAAACATCATAGCTGCTTTTGTGGGAAAACTTGTTCTATTCAAACGAAATCTAGGAAGAGGTGAATACAGGAACTCTCCGATATTATTAGCATTATCGGTAAAACAGGAATATTTACTTACTGCCAACAACAGGATGCTCTTCATGCTGATTTCACAGAGCGATTTCAAGATATTTTAAATATGAATATACCAAGCTGGGTATTAGACCTTTCCGCAAATGCAGGTACAGCAGAATCATCAAATTTAGAAGAATTCATAGAACTCACAAGTAATGAAGAATTAAAAGTGAACTTCAGAAATGGATACCAAGAGTTCTGGCTCCAAAAATCAATATCAGCTCTCCATCCTGGATTGTGGGAAGAAGTACAGAAAATTTTAATTGCGTTTCCTTCATCATATTTGGCTGAGCGTACGTTTAGTGCAGTAGCTGATTTACTGTCTAAGAGTAGGAATAGACTGCAGATCACTGAGCGTGGTGATTTGCGCCTGATGTTAATTAAATTGAAACCCGACATTAACAAATTGTTAAAACTCTACCAGCCTCAACCATCTCATTAATATTTATGTTTGTTATTGTTTTTTTATTTTTTTATTTTTTTTTACTAATTTCGATTGATTGTTTTGTCGTTGCCTTTGTGCAGTGCCCCAGTGTGGGGCACTCCAGCTTTGTGTATTGTCTTGCATTTGCTGGTTAAGTTATAATTTTCTTAATAACACTTTGTATGGTCTTTGTCTGAATTAAATGTGTTAATTATAGCATGTTTTTGTATTTTTTAATAATTAATAATCACGACCCTCAGTTACGACCACGAGTAGCACGATTACAGAGATAGTGAATTAATTTTTAATTTGTGATTATTAAAAGATAAATAGGCAGACCAATAAAATTGGTATAATTAATTATTATGTATTTGTAATTTTTGTAAAGGGAGTGGTAGTCCATAAAAGGTTGGGACCCTATGGTTTAACCTATAGACTTTAACGCGCTTAATCCTAGGAACAAAAAGCGTGTAACTTTGGGTGCAGCACGAGGTATCTACAATGCTGCCAAGTTAATCAATAAGAGGAGTGTGGAGTGAGCGGTAGTAACGTACCACAGCAGGCACTTGGCGCCCGCGCCCTTGTTGCAGCAGTCGCTGGCGCCGTACACGTCGGGGCGCTTGCCGCACACGCCGCACGTCAGGCCCAGCGTCAGCAGGCACGTGATCTGCGACCGACCACATTGCATACGTAGGACAAACTACTCATGAACCTCCTTATGTAACATGGGTAGCAAGGCGTAGTTCCATTGCTGCGTATAATGTGCACGCAAAGGCTACGCACGTGAGCTGCGTGAGTTGATCTTTTCTACTGCAGCAAGTAGCAGTGTGCACGACGCGGCCGCGAGTGATGGTTCACTCGCGGCCGCGTACTTGTTCATACAAAGCGAAGATAAGTACACGTGCGTAGCATGCCCGTCATGCGCAGTAATGGAATGATGCGTTATTACTATTCCCACACGTGCAATTCAAGTCTTGGGTTAGATCATCAGGTAAGGCTAAATGTTATTGGGTTTCGCATTTTTCCAGTAATAGAAAGAGCGTTGGGTCTTGATTTATGCCTGGGCGCAGGCAATAGGCTCGCCTATTACATGAAGTGCTGATCATGCTAACAGGATACGTGGTCACGCGCACAGTACGCACCAGCAGCAGCGCGCAGGCGGCGCCCAGCGCGGCGTAGCGGCGGTAGGGCGCGTAGTGCACGTACAGCTCGTGGTACTCGTCGATGTTCTTCTCGTACACCAACAACTTCTCGGTGACTTTTTTGACTACCTCCGTAACCTTCCTCGCCAAGCCCTTCAGCTTGTCACCTGCGACCAACAATATGTTATGTTCATCACTAGATCGAGTAGTTTCGCGGAGCAGGACGCTGTGCCCACTAATAGTTAGGTGCAGAAGGCCGGCTCTATACGACGAGCGCCAACGCACGCCCACATAGACACGCGTCTACATACGTCCGTTTGAGCTAGGTTGAGATCGCCGTACCTACGCGTTTATTTCTGCGTGCACCTGTTTTCGCTGGTGGTATCTTCTATATCTATAAATTAGTATAGTCTTATTTCTTCTAAATTACACAGTGGATTTTCAGCATCTTTTAGAGATTTTATTCCGGAAGAACTATGCCTATTATTTTGAAATTTAACTTAAGAGATATTACAAAAACCTTGATGTTATCACATGTCACCACATCAGTAGATCGCATCCATCAGAAGCTGGGACGGGTAGAGTGGAATACACAGGGTGGATTTTTGAGATGGGGCAGCAAAGGCAGCTGTCTTAACCGTTGTAGCTACAGGAAAACAACTTTATGAGAAAATTTTATTTGCATTCACAGATTTTGAAATAAATGTATAGTCAGGACGAAAAAGGGCATTTTTCTCAAAAACTTTTTTTAAATTCAATCCATCATGTTTCATATGAGTATCAAAAACCTCTATTAGACCAACTGAGGTTTGAGTACTAGAAAAGTCAGAAATCGCAAAAAAATAACTTTTCCCATACATTTCGTAGGAAATGAGACTTCAACATACTTTTTTATTATGGATATACTAACCGCTACAATGAAGACAGGCCGATTATAAACAAAAAAAAAATACTTCGGATTACGAACTAATACGCGTCATAATTTGCTTTGAAAACAGAATCAAGATAGTTTGTTGCTTGGTTGCTTATGATTTCCGAAATTCTGTGACAAAAATGACCTCTGTAGATGAAGATGGCGCTCCGCCACACAACAGCCGCCAAACCCGTTCTAATTTGAACCTGAAATTCGGAGGCAGTGGATAGGAACGTGGTCCTATACCGTGGCCGCCTCGCAGTCCTGATCACGCCTCACGCCTCTTGACTTTTTTATGTGGTTGCTATTAAAAAATTAGTCCAAATCTAAAGTTTCAAGTTTTTCATTTTAATGTGAAATAATACCCCAAGTAGAAGTTGTTATTTTTTATTTGTTTTTCGATTATTCTTTTTTTAGCTGTCAGTTTATCGGATGGTAATACATTAAGTTGTAGTCTCATTTCCTGCGAAATGTAAACGAAAAGTTTTTTGAGTTTTCTGACTTTTCTAGTACTGAAACCTCAGTTGGTCCAATAGAGGTTTTGGATCCTTCTATGAAACATGATCAATTGGCATAAAAAAAAGTTTTTGTGAAAATTGCCCATTTTCCTGCTGACTGTAATTTTTTTTCACTATCTGTGAATGTAAATCAAAATTTCTCAAAAAGTTAGGGAAAGTCTCCTCAAGACCGTTTTCCTGTAGCTACAACGGTTAAGGTAGCTGCCCCATCTCAAAAATCCATCCTGTATAGTCACAACACAAAATTATGGAAAGCTGGATGCCGAGCTGGATGTCGCTGAACACTTTCTGTCCCTCGGCACCTCGCTCTGTGTGCATGTGTACGTACCGATGCCTGAGAGCGACCGTGCCACGTCGGGCATGCGCTTGTCGATGGAGCGCTGGATGCCGAGCTGGATGTCGCTGAACACTTTCTGTCCCTCGGCACCTCGCTCTGTGTGCATGTGTACGTACCGATGCCTGAGAGCGACCGTGCCACGTCGGGCATGCGCTTGTCGATGGAGCGCTGGATGCCGAGCTGGATGTCGCTGAACACTTTCTGTCCCTCGGCACCTCGCTCTGTGTGCATGTGTACGTACCGATGCCTGAGAGCGACCGTGCCACGTCGGGCATGCGCTTGTCGATGGAGCGCTGGATGCCGAGCTGGATGTCGCTGAACACTTTCTGTCCCTCCGCCATGTCGCTCTTAATGCCGCTGTCCAGTAGCTGCGTCACGTTGTTCAGCAGATCCGTCACGTCCGGCATCTATTAAAACATACTCCTCATTACTCCCCAGCCGCAGTTCACAACACGCAGAACGTCTCCTTACTTCCGTATGTTAATCAATATTAGTAAGTAAGTAAAGATTGATTGTTCAACGATGACAAGATTTACATGGCATTAGTGTAACCGATAGAACATCGATCGACGCATCAAAAACAGCTCTCTAATATTGCTAACTAAACACAGACGCGCAGAAGTCGCAAGTATAACTTAACGCGCACTACGAATTTTAATCGTTGCGGATAATAATCGCAAATCTGAGAAAAATACCAATATACTAGAATCCGCGCATTGCGGTAAAAAATCGCTTGAAAAAATATTTTCGTTTGCGATATTATTTCGCAGTTAAAAAATCGCAACGATTAAAATCGTTGTGCGCGCAGCATTACTGTCCAAATAATTGAGTAGGTTCGTCTGGACAGGTGTCAAAATAACAAACCAGTCGCAATAAAGCTGCAACCATGGCAACGCACCCAATGGCACAACATTGTAACATCGTGTGGTAGAACAGTTTCGATGCAGGATTATTAGTGTTTTACGGAGTAAATATTCAAAATAAAACGAAATCTGGTGCTTATGAATGTTACTCATTGTCATAGTGTGTGAATATACTGCGTGGCGCTACAATGCCGACATTAATTTAACACACGTATACGGTTTCGCGATTTCATTTTAAGGTGAAATTTTAATTTCACTAAACGTTATTATTAGGTCCTTACATATGAAATTGATGTTTTATATAGAAAAAGCAAAACTATTTTTTTTAAACATTTATTTTATTTAATCAATCAAAGTAGGTACCGTTGTGATCTATGCACTTTTGCCATTTTATAGGGAGTTCATTAATTCCTTTGCTGAAAAAACTGCGGGAGCAAGAATCAACAAAATCTTTGAAGGTGTTTTGGACTGCCTCATTTGAATTGATTTTTTCCAATTAAGAAATTATCCAAAATCCGAAAAAAGTGGTAATCGGTTGGAGCAAGGTCCGAGGAGTATGGTGGGTGACGGACACATTCCAATCCTAGCTCCTCTAGTTTCGCCACCGTCTGTTGTGCAGTGTGTGGTCTAGCGTTGTCCTGAAGCAGCAGTGGGCTAGAGCGGTTGACCAATCTCGACTGTTTAACGGCTAGCTTTTCCATCATGGTTTCCAATTGTCGGCAATACAGATCTGCCGTAATCGTCTGACCAGACCTTAGGAAGCTGTAGTGGATGACACCAACGCTGGTCCACCAGACACTAACCAGTACCTATTTTTGAGTCAACTTTCGCTTGGATTTAGCCGGTTCTCCTGGATTTAACCACTGTGATTAGCGTTTCCGATTATCGTATAGGATCCATTTTTCATCACAAGTAATGATACGATTCAAAATCCCCTCGTTATTGTGACGGTTGAGTAACGTGACGCAGCAGTCGACTCGTGTTTATTGGTTTGCTTCACTTAGTTCATGCGGTACCCCTTTTTTCAAGCTTTTTCACTTTTCCAATTTGTTTCAAATGATTCAAAATGGTTTTATCACTCACACCGAAGCCTGCAGCTAACTCTGACGTGGTTTGAAATGGATCCACTTCCACGATCACTTTCAATTCCTCATTGACAACTAGGGTCTCCGGCCGTTCACGAGGTTTGTTCTGGAGGTCAAAATTTCCAAAACGAAAGCGTTGGAACCAAAAACGTACTGTATTTTCTTTTACAATGGCTTCTCCGTACACATTACACAGGTCTGCAATGGTTTTCCTCTCTGAGATCTGATTAACGTTTTCTATAGTTTCTGATGTGCTGATTACGAGAAAAATAATAAAAAAATTCTATCACGTCAGGATTCTTTGATATTGAATATTTAAGATTTTAACTAAAAATGTCTGAGCGCATACATTTTAAAATCTATAAAACGTCACTTAATTACTTCAGCTTAATTTTTATTGCATTTAATTAGTTTAAGACGACATAGAAATGAATGCAAATCAGTAATTTGTTAATTACTACATAATAAGTGTAAGTAATTCGCATTAACCATTTCGAAAACGGGTCATTTTGGCTTCATTTAGTAATGAGCTCATTAATACACGATGTTTAGGTGATATTGCCTATTGTTGTTAATGTTGTTCAAAAAGGGTATAATGAAGAAAACAAAAGGTTTTTTTTTGTATAAGTACCTACTCTGAATTAGAAAACTAACAGTCGAAGTGCGCATCTTGCAACCTAAACTTTAAAATGTCGTCGCGAAGTTGTTTAAACTCTTCGAATTGTTTTTGTTATATTTGCGGGAAATTCATGGTGATAAAACAACGAAACAACATTACAGACTATGTGAAAAATATTTACAAAAGTTATTTTGGACATTCTTTATGTAACCAAGACAAAACTTGGACACCTTGATCAAAAACTCAATGATGTCGAGTTACAAGCGTGGAAATCATTTAAGGAAGTGGTAAAAAACTTTTTGGGGAACAATAAAAGCTCGGACTATAAAGAAATAGTAGCCAAAATGATAACGAATTTTGGTGTAATGGGTTGTAATATGAGCGTTAAACTTCATTTTCTGAATTCGCACATTGATTACTTCCCAGAAAATCTAGGAGCCGTTAGCGAAGAACAAGGTGAAAGATTTCACCAAGATTTAAAAGAGCTTGAAGTCCGGTATCAAGGAAGATGGAATGTCAGCATGATGGCGGACTATTGTTGGTTGTTGAAGCGTGATGATCCAAACCGGAAATATAAGCGAAAATCGCACAACAGAAGCTTCCAGGAAAAAAGGACCAGGTTCCACAAATAAAATTTAAGTGTATTTTAACCCAGCAATAAGTTGTTATTACGTGTTAATAGTTTTTTAAGTTAAAAATTAAGTACTTTTTTAAATATATAATTTTTTAAGTGAAAACTTGTCTTTTTTCTCAATTTTCTATCTGTAGCTTTTTTGAAAAATCAGGAGGTGATGGAGAAAAACTAAGTACATATTCGTAATCAGCGCATCAAAATACTCCAGAATCAGCTATCAAATTCCAGAGAGGAAGTTATGACCTTCATTTTGCAGGCCTGTGTTATTAATCCTTCGAGCTGTTTCTGCAGCGCTAGTGCCATGATGGAATTCGTATTCGAAAATAATGCGATATTTTATGTTTTCAATATTGAGCACAGAACGATGTCAAAGCAAAATTAAATGGCGCGAAAACAAATGAATTATTACATTCGAAACACAAATAGACACGCTTTAAATTGAAATAAATTTGAATTTGGAATTCTTAACCAAACGCTGGCTTTTTGAGATCAAAGTGGCCAGTTCTATAAAACATCAATTTCATATGTAAGGACCTAATATTTATTGATTTATTAACAATTTTCTAAAATACCATCTTGGAGCAACCTGTACGTAGCGCAGACATAATTTACCAGCGGCACGGACCATACCATTGCATCAATGAAAGAATGCTATTAGAATGAGACACGCAAAAAGTACGTGAATTGAAGGAGAGATAGCTAGACCCTTGCTGGCGAGCGGCGCAGGCGTCGCGCGCCCTCCTGCTGTTAACATTTCTAAGAATCGTAAATTCATTCCTTTTATCTAGTAGGTATATCTTTTATGATCACAACACTTTTATTTGTGTCATAGATTACTTATTAGTGGTTTGTGTAAAGTTGTGATCGTGATGACAAATACACATCCGAACTACACGGCAGCCGATTATGCGGACATGCTCCTAATTTACAGAGAAGCCCATCAAACAGCATCTCTTTCGATAAGGATGTATCGCGAGAGATATGGCGTTTAAGAAATTGAGGGAAATTGCTTTGGCTGAAAAGTTATTTTCAAAAGTGCGAGAAAACATGAAACGCCCTTTAGACATTTGTGAAAACTTATTTTTTTTTTAAATAAATACGACAAAACAATAAAAATTGTGATTTGTGATAGTGGTAATAACTGATAAGAGATGATGATAAGTGATTAATGATTGATTGCACATCTCCGCGCTGCGCTCTGACTACGATGCGAATGTAGGTACCTGCGCCACTCGGCTGCTTTGATATTATGCCGTCTAACATCGAACAAAGCACGCGCGTTGCGTGGTTGCCAACTTGCCAGCGCGCGAAGCGAGGCGTTGCCGCTCTGAGAAGAACGTAAGTAGCTTCATGAATGAATCTGTATACAGAGTGATACCAATTTTGGATAGTTTACTTTTTATTATTTAGTTTGTTTGTGTCTTATTTATTTATTTATGATTTCAAACACAGTGTGAATTGTTCCTGAATAAATTGAATTGAATTGAATTTGAAAATTAAAAATTAAAGATTTATTTTTTGTTATTAAGTATATTTTTTAATGCTACTGGCCACTAGCCCTACCCATGTGTTAAATTAATGTCGCCATTGTAGCGCCACGCTATATAAGAATTATATTTAGCAATTCATGTGAGTAAATCACATGAATTGCTAAATATAATTCTTATTTTTCATTTCGTTTATTGGTGTTAAAACACAGCTATCGCGTCAAGCCATCGATTCAGGTGATAGTCCTGAAAATTAGAAACGTGAAGAATAACCTTTTCAATTATTTAGAAAGAAGGTTTATTAAACTGAATCATAAGTCAATAACGTAATAATTTAGCTATATGAGTGAACAGGAGGCTGTTTCAACGTAAACAGGTGTGTATGGCTAAAAGTATGGACGCTTTTCAATGAATTTATACGTGATGGTGTCGTAAGTAGTCGTAACCCGGATAGTAGCTGCGCAGGCTAGCAATAGGTTACAGAGCCGGTCGGGTGCGAGTCGAGATACATGGCTCTGTAACTAATAAGTACCAGTGGACTCCTCCAGTAAAGCATCTTGGCTTCCATTTAGATCGCGCTATAGAGACTATCTAAACATTATGCTAACTATACAGTTAGTAAACCCTGAAATCGAGCAAAACAAAACAGCACAATTGACAGCCGCCTTTGCATCCGAGCTGCCGCGGCGGCAACTCACTGCGGAGGACCTTCTGTGGCAGGCTCCGCTCTGGCGGCTCCGCTCTGGCTGCTCCACCACCGAGCCGCTCATTCAAACTAAACTAATTTACTCTTCTGACGACCGATTGCGATATAAAGAAACAAGGAAACAAAATTTCACACCCCAATATGTGCGTCATGTAACTATTTTCCTGATTTCGATTTTTAGATTATTATGATTAAATAATTGACAAAAATGAATTTAAAAAAAAAATGTATCCATTTTGTTATTTGATTTATCATCACTGCAATAATTTCGTCACAATATATTTTCAACCTACTTCAAAAAAAGGATAAAGTTCTCAACTCGTGTTTTTTTTGTTTGTTACCTCAGAAGTCCGTCATTTATAAAGCGATTTGAAAAAATCTTCTTTTATTTAAAAGGATATACTTAAAGGTGGTTCCATATAAATTTAGTCAATTTCATAACTTCCTGTCACTGTTATTGATGCAAGTGAAGGTATATGGATTTGTGTGGGGTAGGTAGTAGGTAGGTACCACAACAAATAAATGACTTAGAGCAGCTCAGTTAATATAGGTCGAACACAAGCAAAACTCAGACTCAAAAACAGTTTATATTTTTTCCTGAAGGGATCTCGCAATACGACATAATATTATGTAGGTACTTACTTATTCATTTTAAGTGATTTATTAACAAGTAGCCTTGATAATAGTTATTTATGATACTAGTGCGGTAAGTCTGTTTTTACAAACGAGTAGACGAATGTAACCCCGAGACGAAGTCGAGGGCTTACCATAGTCACGAGTTTGTAAATACCAATTTCCGCACGTGTGTCATAATAGGTACAACGTTTATCAACACATTTGCGAGAAAACAGTACAATATTAATATCGGATTCCTCGCTCGAACTCATATAGTATTATTTTGTTTATAAATATCAGTCGGAAAGTCGCAACAATCTTTGACGTTTCGTTTTTTGACATTTCAACGTTTGAATTGCAAACGGCGCCACGTGCGCGTGGTGAAAACTAGAACTACATCTTTCGTCTCCTTTTCTCTTTAGTATTAAAGTCAGACAAACGTATCGAGTAAAAGCGCTTCCAAGGAGGTTCGATTATTCAGCTTATTTACCCTCGTAATGTGAAACTCCTTGGTGGAATTCTTATTTATTTTTATGGAAATTTAAAATAAACCGTAAAGGATACGCACGCACGGCGCTATACAACGAAGTATGCGGTAAAACAGGTACTTAGGTACCTATTTTATCGCACGTTCCGTTGTACGGTGCGTAATTTTTAACTTTCGAACAATGTATACAGGCATCGAAAATGCATTTTTTGAGGAAATGTGTTAAAAAGTAATTTAACTAAGCTATTTCCATTTTGATACTTACGGTGGGGAAATACTTGTCCAGCATCTATCCATGTTAGCGTGAAACGTAGCACCATATTAATAGCAACACATTATTAGTATTATTAATTCAGTAGGTACGCGGCCGTAAATATGGCACATCGACTTTTGTTTGTGTACAGCGTCGTCTGTGTGACTGTGGCCATGTCAATGTGCCACATGCACGGCCGGACAGTATGCGCTCGATGTGCCACATGCACGGCCGGACGGACAGTATGCGCTCGATGTGCCACATGCACGGCCGGACAGTGTGAGGTCGATGTGCCACATGCACGGCCGGACGGACAGTATGCGCTCGATGTGCCACATGCACGGCCGGACAGTGTGAGGTCGATGTGCCACATGCACGGCCGGACAGTGTGAGCTCGATGTGCCACATGCACGGCCGGACAGTGTGAGCTCGATGTGCCACATGCACGGCCGGACAGTGTGAGCTCGATGTGCCACATGCACGGCCGTACAGTGTGAGCTCGATGTGCCACATGCACGGCCGGACAGTGTGAGCTCCATGAGCCCCATGCACGGCCGGACAGTGTGAGGTCCCGAGTAGCAGTTGGGCTACAAGGTACAACATGTACCTGGCTGTACTGTATCTCGGTGTCCAGCTGGCCGATTTTGTACTTCTCCTGCAGGGCGCGACACTTGGGCTGGTCGCACTTGGCCAACGTCTGCAGCAGCTGATTCTTCACTTTGCGGAGACCTGCACCACACGGTCAGAATAGACTAATTATACGTGTACTTCAACCAACCCTATATTTCGAAGGATAATCGAACAAATCGAATCTTTGCAAATATCCTAGGACGATTACAAACGACTGGATATTTGGATGTAAGTAGTGTAGTGTAAGGAGTGGTACCGGAATTGAGCTCTTCGGCCTTGACGCGCAGCGTGGCGGTGAGCGACTGCACGGTGCGCAGTTTCTCCTGCACGCTGTCCAGGTCCTGCACCATCTGGTTGAGCGTGGTCACGGACGCGGCGCGCGAGAACGCGCCCAGCTTCCACGACGCTGTCATGCCTAAACCTGCAACACGTTTAAAATACTCATTTTACACTGACACACCAGATAATTTTTCAGCTTAATTTAAAAACGAACTGAATGATCCTTTATACATTTAAATACTTCTATAAGTGCAATTACTAAGATGTAAAGTCACCCTAATGTGTGCAACTTACTTTGGTGTTGCCTAGTGATACTAGTCTGCATCTCTTGGTAGTTGAGGAGGAGCAGCGAGTTGGTCCAGGTGAGCGTGGCGTTGAGGAAGGCATGGATGTCGCGCATGCCCGCCTTCAGCGAGGTGCTGGCCTCCGCGCTGCCCGACTCCACCTGCGAGTCGGTCGCGAACGCGCACACCACGCCGAACCTGACAACACGCACGTGATATTACGTTGGAACTTTTTAAGGTTATCTCAAGTCATTTCAAAGCTTAATGCTTACAGAAAGAGCGTGAGTAGCCCGATGAGTATGATGGAGAGGACTCCCTTGAGCCATTGGTCGTACTTGCGGTCGAAGGGTCGCCGCCGCCGCCCCATGCGGCAGCAGTACCAGCAGCACCAGAACAAGCTGGAACACAACGTGCACACTACTTTAATTCACATTTCCGTGTCACGAACGCCACATTGCCATTAGCCGAGCTCTGAAAAATGTGCTCGGACGGTGGACATTTAATTTGGCATCGTACGGGCCGACACATATGAAATCGTTGCGACGTCGCATCGCAAAAATTAGCAATGTCTTCGTCACGAAGACTTTCTGTAGGAAATGCCGAAAGCTTTTGCGTTGCGCCGCGGACGTCGCGGCCATAAACGACCGAAAGTGTTACTTAGCCAGAGGACTGGCTTCGGGATCAGCGCCTTGCATAGTAAGCTGCGTGGGCTGTGCGAGTAGAAGCCTTACCCAGCTAGCGGCAGCACGACGATGACGAGCAGCGCGACAACCATGAAGAAGGTGGGCCCCGCATAGTGCACGAGCAGCGGGCGCCACTCCTGCTTCAGCGGCTTGATGTTGAGGTGTCCGTCTGACACCGACACTATACCTGCACACACAAACACTGCGTCACTACACTGTATGGTGAGCACTCAACAAGAACGAATACACCAGCTCTCGGCGTGTGGCAAAATTTAAAACGAAATAGACGTAGGAACCAAGGCTTCCGCTTTACCCCCCCCCCCCCATCAGTTCTTCTGGATTTGGACATGAAGTTCAGAATCAATCTATCAAAGGTTCTGAGAATGTTAGTTTTGAAATGCTACATCACTGTTTTTGTAAACATAATACATTTGTAGAAGCTGCATAAACTTTGGATGCGCGAGGCCAAACAGATCGCTAGGACAGAGGCAATGTTTCACGTCGCCTACGCCTAAAGCCACTGCTGTCCCTAGGCACTAGAGCTGACCTTCAGCCCTATAATATGGGGATGATATAATGTGACAGACGGGCCCAGACATAAGGTAAGATTCACAGATCACACCTTGACTTTACTAAGGGAGCGTTCCATGTGAGCAAGAGTATTGTGAACAAGCGTTTCATTCGAACATGAACGTTAAAGATAGTCGCAGGCAACGCTTAAGGTGAACGTCCACTAGTCCGCACCGGCCGCAACGCACGCATGGCACGCAACGAATTTCGGTTTGCTTTGTATGAATTCATATAGCACTGCGTCCACTATCGGTACCGCCCGTATACATAGTGCTCGGTTCATTTCTTCATACAAACCAAACCAAATCTGTTGTGGACCAGTGTGGACCAGTGGACGTTCACCTTTACTTGTCAAAGTGCAGTCGCAGGCCCGCAAGGCACTTGAACATTTGACAATTAATTGCGGTTGTATTGGTTGACGTGATTTGTTTCATTTCCAAAACGGCTTGGTGGCATGCCTTTTTGGATGACGGCGCACTTTCTTCTTAGCGTAAATGTTATTTTACCGTGTAATGTGTTTATGTTTTTGTAATGTTGTTGTTTTTTTATACCCTCTCGCCGACTAAGGCACTAAGCCAGTGTCTTTTTGGTTTGGCAGGCCTCCGGGCCCGGTGGCATTTGCGATTAAAGACTCCTTCAAACAGCGTGACACGCGACGCGACACATAGGCACCGCCTGTCGCACGACGTGAGGTGCCTTTGTGATGCGTGCGATTCGCGTCGCGAGTCGCGCTTGTTTGAAGGCGCCTTAAATGGTAAGTGTGATGGCACTGAGTGAGCTTGAGCCCAACAGCGCGGGTGCTGATGCCCCGCACCACTGTGCTACTCTGTATTAGTTACGTTCGGCCTCTTCTCTGGGGACCTTGGCCGTGCGCGCCCCGCTTCGTGCGCGCGCCCCGCTCCGTTGCGCGCTTTAACTGCACCGACAAACGTAAACTATTATATACGTTATGCGTAATTAATTATTGTGCGCTTCAAATTCATGAATTTGTTGAAGGTCTTTCACGATTGCAATATGAATGAAGTGTACAATAAAATGCTCACTAGGAGTGTTCTTTGGAATCACCAGTTTTAAAGAATAAAATATTCGCTAGCCGATAATTATTGTAAGCATTATTACCAAAGAAGATTTCTAAGGTTTGCAATTGCAACACTGATATTGAAAAGGAATGTACAGTCGTCGTCTGAAAATGCTTACCACCATAAAGATTATATAATAATTGCATGCACACATCTATGTCACAATGTTGATGATACGAGTATATCGTTAATTTGCGAGAAGCTTGACATAATTCAAAAAGAGCAATTTTTGGTTATGATGATTTAAAAGTTTAAAAGTAAGTAGTAAGAGTGCGACTAAGCATAAGGTCACATCTACCTAACTCCCTGGTTTCTAGGCGTTAGCATAATGCCGTTTTGTAGCAAAAATAAAAAAAATTGTTGCGTTCACCTGTATACTTAACTCTTTGCTGCTTTTTTTGTTATGTCAGCCTTCTTGCCAATGAGCGATATATGATTGGATTAGGTATAGAGAACATTTTTTTTTTTATTTACACTTCGTGTAGGTTATACTTACAAAGAAAAACATTTTTGTAAAAAATCAATAAAACATTAACGCCCACATACGGTCATAACTCATAACCCAAGCGAGGTCGAACTTATTTATAAAAATACAAAAATAAGAAGAAATATTCAAATAGAAATTCGTGTCATATTCAAATAGAATCTAATTTGAAAAGTAATGAACATTTTGAGACCGCGACTGTACCTACGTTGGTTCAGTTCGCGTAAAACTTTATGAGCTGTCGGAAGTTGCACGCGAGTAGCTGCGCAGTATGCATAATATAGGTGTCCGAGGAAACTCTCTCACTCTCACTCAACTGTACCATGCGCGGTTTTGTTCTCGGACCTACGTTCCGAGGGCTCATAAAGTTTTCCGCGAACTGTTTAAGTATTTTGTTCGCATAATGTCAATAAAATAACAGCTGTCAGATGGACCGATGGCGGGAAAAGCTTTACGACGCGCTCATGAAAAACCGTGTAAAAATAGTTATAAAACAGTATATACTAATTATAGTGGTAACGGTGGACGCCAATCAATGTAAAGGCTCCTTCAAACAGGCGCAACACGCGACGCGAATCGCACGCGACATAAAGGCTCCTAAAAAACAGGCGCGACACGCGACGCGAATCGCACGCGACACAAAGACACCGCTCGTCGCGCGACGAGCGGCGCCTTTGTGTTGCAGTGTCGCGTCGCGCCTGTCTGCGTGAGCCTTAAAGGCACCACTCGTCGCGCGACAGGCTGTGCCTTTGTCTCGCGTCACGTGTAGCCCTTGTTTGAAGGAGCCTTAAATGTTAAGTTTTTTATGAACATCAAACTAGTGCGCATTTTTTATAAAGATCTGAAATATTTGTTGAAAGTTTCTGAACAATCAACAATCACGCATGCGTTTAGCGCTAAATATATTCCAAACATCATTCGGACTCTCATCTTCAAACGATTGACAGAAACAGAGCGTTGTATTAAATTCGTTTAGCGGTAAGCGTATTAAGCAATTTGGTGTGTAAGCGGGCCTAAATGCAGACTGCATTTAACCTGCCAATAAGCAAACTACTTTAAGGCGACCACGGAACAGAAAAAACAGTGGAAGTGCAATGCAACAAACTCACAATAGGAACCGTTGTCGCCAAACTCACACAAATAAACTGATAATCATACTGTCCACTACAAATAAACATTTCGTTTGATTTGTCGTTTTAATTTTAGTCAAAACTAGCCTAAGTCACAGATCCTTCACCTGAGAATAAACCTTCACTCTCTACAAATTGAATTTATTTTGCTTTATTGCAAAAAGTTTTTAAAACGTTTTGTAATATATAATCAAACTAGATTCGATTGCCGAGTAAATTCCGCTACCCGACCATAGATGGCGGTTTTCTCAGTGGTCGCAATTATAAACTTCAACGCGTTAAACATAACGTTTACATTCGCGTGATAGGTCGTTATCTACTGCACTCGACCAGTGCAGAACATGTTGAATTTTAAATTACTTTGTCGATATCGATGGATAACCTATTTCTTGTTTAATTCGAAAAAAATAAGACTCGTTGGGAGTTCAGTAAAACTGTAGGACAAATAACGTAGTACGTATTATTTAAAAAAAATCGGTGTGAGTTGGTTTGGCACTCACGAAAATTGATGTGTAAACATGTGAGCTCGCATCAGTTTGGTTCACGCGGTCACATAGACACGGGTCTTACGCTGACGGCATCTGACGCTCGAAGTCTTACGCTTACGCGTCTGACGCTCAAAGTCCCAGCTAGCCCCTACCGTAGACCGAGCGCTAAGATGTTTACACATCAATAAAATATTTAAGTACTAATATAAATTAATTACTTTATATAATTATATTAATGTGTTTTATATAAATTAATAAATCCCAAATAAATAAATAATTATGCTGAATGTTTTCAGCGTAAGTACCTATATTACGCTGAATTTGTATTCAAACTCAAACTCAAACTAAAAGCATTTATTTCAAATAAACCAATTACAGGCACTTTTGAATTGTCAAGGGGTCGGTCAGTCAGAAAGATGAAGCTAGTTACCCACTCCAAAGCGTAGTAGGTACCTATGGAGAAGAATGGGCAAGAAACTCCATGGACACTCTTTTAAATCAAAAAATGGTTACAAAATATTGATTACATCGTTCATGTTGAAATTATGCATGTGAGAACGATGCAGAACGTTAAAAGCGTCCGTAATAAAAAGACAAAAGCAATTCAAACATTAAATTTAATTTAAATTAAGCCGTGGCAGCTAAGAAATGACCAGTCCCCACTGACGACGCCCGTTCACGAACATGACGCATGGATCAGCACCATTCAGCTCAACCATTTTGAAGGGAACTTAATGATCCAACACACACGCCACCACCAGCGAGACATTAGAGTGAGTATGACATACTCTCAGCCGCCAGGGCACATTCAAGTCAATGAAAGAAAAACCTATTAAATGGTAGCTTTATAGTAGGTACTATGTACATAGTACTCACACATGTGGTACATAGTACTCACACATGTATTGTAATGTTTATAATAAATATTAAATTACTTATTTTCTTTTATCGATATCAATCGAGAAAATCAACATCCGACCAGACTACATCACTAATTGAGTAGCGAAGAACTTTCGAGAACGAAATAATGAATACATTCAAACCAAGATAAACTTTATTTTAATGACGTAAGGTTGATTTTTACTAGACGTTCTATTAAATTATTAGTGAATTAAAATTAACGTTGATTTTATTAGAAAACAAATAAAATCGTACTTATCGATGGTACGAAACGACTCCATTATTTTAATGTTTTCTCCTACTATCATTTTTGCACTCCAAAATGGAACAATACGGCATAGCTACGGAAAAATAAATTTATGACTGAAAGATAAATTTTGCGACTCGACGTGATGTTAGAACACGACTGGGATCAAGTAAGCGTAACGACGCTTATTTTTGGCACGCGTGCCACGCCCACTTTGCACTTCCACTGTTTTTTCTGTTCCGTGAAGGCGACAATAAGTGCCAGCGACCTTGAACGAGTGGTAGAAGCATGCGAAACTTTAAGCGAATAAAATTGCACAGAGCGTTAGCGTCTACCCGGACATTAGTCAGCGATGCACTGCCGCCCGTCGCCCGCAACGCAAGCTTCAACGCGCATCAAGTTTATTCGCAAAAACAACCCACCTTGATTTATCAAACACAATACAAATAAAAGCCGTATACAAAAATTTGGGAAATTAAATTGTCTTTTAGATGGTGCAGATTTCATGAAAATACGCCCGATAGTTTTTGCGTGATTATCGTTTTTGTGTTCGCGTTAGACATTACTTTACAAATTAATTACACTATGTTATAAAAGTATCATTTCAAATATTCACATAAGTATCAAATTACGAAGAAAATAGTCTAGTTTATCACATATTTTTTTCAAACAAATAAGACTATTCGTAAACCCTGATGTTCAATTTGAAATCATTAAAAGTCGTATATCTGCGCCTTAAGATGAAGGCGCTTCACGTGTCACTAGAACTAACTGCGCGTAGCTGTTGGTCCAACAGTGTGTTATGGCCCTAACGTGCGCTCTCCGCGCGTCACAGAGCACAAGCGCGGCTACTCCATCAAATTCCGATGTGTTGTAATATGACCATGAGGATGAGTTTCTTCTGGAGTGGAGACGTGCAGGAATCTACCAAGCACATTGGTTTTGAGTAATCCACATAGAACTCTCCTGAATCCTGCACTATACTGTTATTGCACGTTAATGATACGTCATCGACTCATCGTCATTAGATCACATTAGACCCTCTACGAGCGTGCCTAAAGGTATTTTATAATAAACAACACACACAAAAACATCCCAGAACACCCAAACACACAAAAACCCAAACAGAAAAACAATATTTGATCCTTCAAAAATACAAATTACATCCGGGTTATTCCAACGCTTAGTGTTCAGGGTTCGTGTTAAAACGTGAATTCTTCATACAATTATTTTTGCTATAACTTTTGTAAAGCATCCACAGAGTTTATTAGGTATTATAATAATAATAATTATTCGTAAAACCTTGAGCTGAGTGAAGTTAGTTACTACATGGTGTTGATGTAGCCACTCGTACAGCCTCGTACAGAGGTGAAGGGGTGCCGGCTGGCGCCTACAGACTACTTTTGTTTTAGTTCGTTTGGAGTTAGAAAACTAAAACAATTGTTGAGCTCACTTCGCTTGCTCTTACATCTGACATTCTCTGCATTCTCAAACTTTCCTGCATAAGCCGACAAAGTAACTCCTATTTCTTTATGAATGGACAAAAGAAACTCTAGGCGGAGTGCTGAAATTTTTCGCCCCTCTCTACTCTCCAACAGGGTAGACGCGCCCGGCCGAAATTTCGCTCAAGGCGCATGTAATGTTAAAACCGGCACTACAAATAGTGAACTCAATTAAATTAAAAAAAACTAATCTAGTACCTACCAACTTAACGAATATTTGTGTTAGGTTTTCTGATACTTAACGTAACAAATATAGGTATGAATGAATAGCTAGCTTCTTAGCCTCTAAATTGAAAATATGGATATAAGAAGTGAGTGAAGGGTCTCTTCTCGTTCTAGTGGAGCGAAGGGTGGGTCTGGTAGCTGGAGAGCCCGAGCCGCTCATTACAACGAGATATCGTACGACAGGGCTCTCCCAAACTCCAGCGCCTCGAGTGCTCCTCTCCAGATCGCTCTCACAACCAAACGCTTCAAAAGAAATACACTTGATTTATTTTTGTAAGAACTGGTGTATTTTTTATAAAAAAAATATAAAGAACCGGCCAAGTGCGAGTCGGACTCGCGCACGAAGGGTTCCGCACCATTATCTACAAAAACGGCAAAAAATCACGTCTGTCAATGTTGTATGGGAGCCTCCTTAAATATTTATTTTATTCTGTTTTTTAGTATTTGTTGTTATTGCGGCAACAGAAATACATCATCTGTGAAAATTTCAACTGTCTGACTATCACGGTTCATGAGATCCTACAGCCTAATGACAGACAGACGGACGGACAGCGGAGTCTTAGTAATAGGGTTCCGTTTACCCTTTGGATACGGAACCCTAAAAATGTATAAAATTAAGTATTTTTTAGTATTTATTTCTATAGGTACAAGTGATTTGTAATCTTTAGAAATAAATGAATTCAAACCGTAAAATACTGCTGACTACACAATGGAGATCTATCTACCCGTCAGTAATTGAGAGTAACGCCTCCAAGCCTCCTGAAGCAAGGCCAGGCCTGGACCGTAGCTACGACGGGCGCGCCAGCTGGCCGCGCGCAACTGTCGCCTGTTTGTTTATATTTCTATGGGCACACTTGTACATAATTATGTTGTGGTTCTTTGTATTTACATACATACCAATATAACAATATTACAAATGCAAAAGTATGTCTTGTCTGTCTGTCTGTTACCTTTTAACGCATAAAACACATCGTAATAAAATTTGACAGATTACAGAGCCTGGGACTCGGAGAAGTACACGGGCTACTTTTTACCCATTTTATATATTTTATTTAAAATGAAGAAATACAAAATAAACGAAGACGAAGTCGCGGGCAACTTGACGAGGAAATCCGGTCATCAGTTCACCACAGTCTTGTCTGATCTACGTCCGAGATCTACGTTTCGGAATGGGCAACTAGCTTCAACTTTCTGATTTACTGACCGATGCTTTGACAATTCAAAAGTGCCTGTAAATGGTTTAATTGAAATAACTGCTTTGAGATTGAGTTTGTCCAAATTCATTCTTCATTCTTCTAGTAGTACCTGTTGCTGAGCGGGGGTGACGGGGTGGCGGGGTGGCTCCGACACCAGGGTCGTTTCACTGGGTAATATCAGGGTTGTTTTCGATAATATCGTATTTTGAAAATTATTTACTATAGAAATATTGTATTTTGGAAAAGTAATATGATTTACTTAAATGGCTATCATATCAACCCTAGCTACAAACTCGATAAGTACCTACTGAAGGTGTCGCATAGCTGTGTGTTAACATATTTGCACGTATAAATACGAATAAAGACAGTTTGTCTACTATACTTCCAGAAGATGGGCTCCCCCCGAAGACGGTGCAACATGCAACTCGGGCAACAATAAGGACATCCCTGGCGGTGGGGGCGCGCGGGGGGCGGGGCGCGGGGGGAGCCGCCGCCGCCACCACCGGGCAGGCCCTTTGTGAGCCGGTGCAGCCGATCGATAGCTGGAGGAGCGCCGCCACGCGAACTTTGCTTGCAACACACTGAGATACCCACATACATTCGTATTAAGTCACTAGCAGGCTGTTACAGTGGCTGTTCTTGTTTTCGTCACAGAAGGTTCTGAGAAGTCCATTATTATAGCCACTGCGAGCTAGATAGTCCCGTAGCGGGCAGTTAGCATTGGTGTCCTTCGTCACGGGAACAATAACAGAAACACCACTACCATACGAATCAGTATATCAAATGATCTTATGACTGCGTCAGTGAGCAGAGTTCGCGCAGCTGAATTTTGGGCCAAAGATGTTTGATCTTTTTGCCATCGATAAGAAGAAGTATAATATGTATATAAAAAAGTAATTTAATTAATATACTAAACAGACAAGGCGTCCCAATGTTAATCAAAATTACACGATGTGTCAGTAATCCTAATCGACCATCCCCAATGTAAAATTCAGTTATGCTAAAACGTATTAACAAATACTTTTCAATTCAATCTGAAACGAATTCTTCTTTCTTTATACCTTGCTTCCTTTCTTACTAGACATAGCATAATACATAAATTGCATAATATGCAATTAGTACTTTTATTATAGTGCAAAAAAAACAATTTGCCTCAAATCACGCATCGGGCCCAGGACTGAGGCTTGTAGCCATGTAGCCAATAAAGTCGCTATCGCTCGCTCATTTCTGGGAAGCACTATCGGGTGTCCAAGTTAGATGCATCGCTGCAGCTCGTGTCACTATAAACAATCTAACGAGTTGACACTTCAAGATAGTGACATACTTTGTATCAGACGTTCTTTAACATCTAATTGCAGATGTACCCTTACATAATTATTATTGTAATTATTTACAGAAAAACCATGGAAGCCATTTTATTTTGAAAACATCATGGACATGACAAACGTTGAAGGGAAATTCTTTATTGCTTCTGTAAACCTTTGTCTTGAACACATAATGGGTCACTTTATCGGAATGTTCGTTTTTGGCTCAGTAGATATAGAGGCTACGGAATGGAACATAAAGGCTCCTAACCACAGGCGCGACATGCGACGTGAATCGCACGCGACACAAAGGCACCGCTCGTCGCGCGACAGGCGGTGCCTTTGTGTCGCGTCGCGTGCCGCGCCTGGTTTTTCTCATTGACAACAAAACTGAATCGGTGAGTTAAATTCGCACACACGTTTCACATTACTTACTGCTTTGACTTCAAAGATAAACTGTTTTGAGAACGCTTCACCACGTTTCCTTACCTGGAACCAAAGGGAGATAACAAAAAAAAAAAACTTTGCGCATATCCGTTGGAAATTTTATAATGAGTAACTCGCTGTGAGAGAAATATGTGGGACCCAGAAGAATAATAAAAAATACCTATGTAACAGATTGAATTTCCCTTAAGTACAGAACACAGAACTAACATTCTTAGTTTCCCTTTAAATCAGAATAAGTTTTATAGGGGCCTAGTAGGTAGGAGCTGAGTACAGTGATTTCATGCACACAGTTTATAGGGAAATTAGATCAAATCGGTGTAATTGTCCTCGTATGTTTAATACAAGGAAAATAACACCGATATTATTTACTGGATGCCAACCGGGAATTCAAGATGAATCACTTCTTATGAGTGATGTTGATGACCCATAGCTGTAACGTCCATGCATGTATTTATAACTAAAAAAACCGGCCAAGTGCGAGTCAGACTCGCTCACGAAGGGTTCCGTACCATTATCTATAAAAACGGCAATAAAATCACGTTTGTTGTATGGGAGCTCCCTAAAATATTTATTTTATTGTTTTTTAGTATTTATGGTTATAGCGACAACAGAAATAGATCATCTGTGAAAATTTCAACATACTATCACGGTTCATGCCTGGTGCCAAACGGTCAGACAGACGAACGGACAGCGGAGTCTTAGTAATAGGGTCCCGTTTTACCCTTTGGGTACGGAACCGTAAAAACTGTTATTACTTTGTTTTGATAAGATAAACTATATCTTACTGGAGCATAATCATAACAGGGGTTTTTGAATAACTTCAGAATTTTATAGAAAAAGCGTATTAAGTATTATGAATTTATGAATAACTTGTTGGGGTTAGGGTAAACGCTAAAGTTGGAAAAAAACTTAATGATGTGCAAACTAATTAAAAAAATGGTTGACCCTCGAGACGAGCACGAGCCAGTGGGTCGCGAACTTGGGACCAGTTACTTGCGCGTGTGGAGCGTATTTTGGGCACTGGGCAAAGGCTTACTGAAGGGTGAATACCAAGATCAATGATATTATGCAATCTGTGGGTAATGGAAACTGGGTTAAGGTAAACTAGTGAACATTAGGCAGATCGTGGTTCTAGCTAGCTCACTGGATTAGTTCATGTAACCACGACGTTCAGAATTGTATACTACATATTATATAATTAAAATTGTATACTACAGTTGTATACATACAACACACACACACACGTGTGTTGTGTACATCACACATGCTGATTTATTCCGGTTCTGATTTCTTCAAAGCGATATGAAAATCCGCGAAGTGCGTGTCGGACCGCGCACAATGCAGGGTTCCTTAGTTGGGCTGAATTTATCCCAAGAACAAACTTAACATTGTAGTTGAAAAATATGTTCTCTCATACGTTCCAACTGCAAATGTAACTTGCCAACTTACAGCCAACTGTAAAGCTTACTTAGCCGTGATAGTTTTCTTTTTTGGGAACTGCTTCCGAAGGTTGACCTAGGAGGTTGTCGGCTCGCCTCCTTCTGCGAACACGTCATGTCCCAGAAGGAGGCGGCTGAGCGCGCGCGGGAGGACGATCCTCACGCGGCGTCGCTCCGAAGGCGGAGGAGGGGTCGAAGAAGACGTCAGTTTGATAGTCATCTCCGACTCCTCCCAGGTGGAGGCCAGCAGGCAGCGGGTGCGGGGGCGCCCTTGCCTGTATTGCACAGGCCTCCACCAGTGTCGGACGGGAATGGCCAGGTGTTCCCGGCCATTCCCGTAGCCCCCCAAGCTGGAGGGAATGCGGGGCCCGCCAGCTAGGCGGGCACGCGCCGGGAGGGTTGTGGATGCAAAGGCTGAGCCGGATTCCCATGGCCTTCCCATCACGGCGATGTGGGAACACCGCTGAGTTTTAGTGGGTATACTGTCATTCCGACAGGAGTCCCACATATCCCGTCTCGTCCCCCCACGAGCGGGAATGCATAAAGCATTTCTCAGCGAAAAAAAAAAAAAAAAAGGAGGTTGTCGGCTGCAGGTGCTCTCGGGGCATAGTTGCTTCGGGAAGTACCTGTGTCGCATAAACAGGGAGCCGGACGCCCGGTGTCACCACTGCGTCGACTGTCGGGAGGACACAGCGCGGCATACGCTGGCAGAGTGTGCCGCTTGGGAGGAGCCGCGCCGTGCCCTCATCTCAGGAGTAGGCAGTGACCTGTCGCTGCCGGCCGTAGTGAATGCTATGGTCGGCGGCGACGAGTCCTGGGACGCGGTGGTATCCTTCTGCGAAAAAGTAATCTCGCAGAAGGACGCTCCGGAAAGGGAGCGAGAGATCTCATCCTCTCACCCGGCCCGCAGCAGGCGCACCGGGCGTCAGCGGAGGGCGGACAACACCCTCTTCCAGCCCCCCTAAATGGGTCCAGGGACGACGGACTTGGGGACGTCCGTCGCCTTCCATACATCAGGACCCGAGGCGGCGGCGCGTAGTGATCCACGCGCGCACCTCTTATACATCGCGGGGGGAGTCAAATACCTCACTCCACCCGCTCGACCGGATGGGGCCCGCAGAGGCGGGCCGGCACAAGTCGGGGGTTGCGGAAGATTCGTACGTTCCCGCGACCCCCGGCGCAGGTGTGAGATGGAACACCGGGGTGGTTTTTAGTCAGTAAGAGTCTGACAGACCCCTCGGCCCCCCCAGGGCGGGGGACATCCACGAGGATTTTCGACCCAGGATCAAAAAAAATAAAAAATAAAGGAGGTTGTCGGCTGCTTTACCGGACATGCGTGTAGTTGCTTTAATAAATTAAGCCAGAGCTTAAAAAACTAGGCGACTACACGCTGAGGGCACCCCCTGTGGGGTACGGACCTCGGCTTAGGGCGTCGCTAGGGGACGGCAGCAAGGGCTGTCCCTTGCTGCCCTCCTCTGTTGGATCAGGATTATTATTACTTGGTGACGAATTTAAAGATACAGTCTCAACGGCGTGGGCTGACTCGAGCAAGGGTCGGGACGGACGTGGATTGGGGCGTCGCGGCGAGCCTCGGCGGCGAGAATGGAAGGACGGCTGTCTGTTTTTGTATTTCTTTATGGTATGGTGACCTTACTACTCTCCTGGAGGAGGGTAGTGGCGTCGTCGGGGCTAACTAAGGTATGCCTCGATCGGCGAATCTTACTTATGCGGGAGGGAGTGTAGCAGTCGGCTGCTTTAATCAGGGGATTTTGGCGTTTTATGCCACAGTCGAAGAATCGCTTTGAAGGGCGTTTCATAGACTGCTGGATGGTGGGCATTCGGAGGTCTATGTGAAGATTCACATTTTGGATCTAGAAGGGGGCTCCCGTATTTTTTCTGAGGAAACGGTTCTGAAGGATCTGCATCTTATAAAGATGGCGGGGCTTTGCGTGCGCAAATACAACGCAGGCATAGGTCATGATGGGACGGATGACCGCGGTGTAGATGCGCACTTTGCACTTAAGAGACAATTTACTGCGAGCGGTCAATAGAAAGTGGAGCCTACCGAGAGCGAAAGCGGAGAACGAAAGCGGCGCGCGAACGAGCCATCGTTATGTGCTCACTGAAGGTAAGGTGGTGGTCGAGGATCACACCTAGGTATTTAGCTCGCTTTTCGCAACAGATCAGCCTGCCATACATAGTGATCGGACTAGGGCGGGACGAATCGACGCGGTCTCGAGAAGAGAACCGTCTGACTCTTATCGGGGTTGATCTCGATTCTCCATTTTGGGAACCAAGCATCTAAGACGTTTGCGGAGGTTCGGAGAGTGAGAGCGATAGTGACATGACTGCGACCAGTATAGTAGATGACAGTGTCGTCGGCGAATAGAGCCAACTGAGGCTTTTTACTCTTAGGGATGTCGCTCGTGAACAGCTTGAAAATTAGGGGGAATAACACGGAGCCCTGAGGGACTGCCGCGCATATAGGGCGACGGCATATATTATATCTATATGCTAAAAAGTACAAAATAATATTTTACTAAAAAAATATTTAGTATTTTTTAGCATTAGAATTTCTTTAAATATCCGTTCTGCCACCTTCTCTATTAAGGTACTTGTAAAGACAAATCCAACGAACCCAAATACGCCTTTACACAAGTTATGGTGTGAAGAATTCCGAGTTGCACTATCAAGTCATGCCACTCTTCAGAACGGGCTATCATCATAATTTAATGAATACTAATTCACAATTTCACGCCTGTGCTGTTGATCACTGACTAGATCTCTCGAATGGAGCCAATCCTGGGTGCAGCACTCGGATCATGGTAAACTTTAGAACGAGCTATCATAATTGTATGCGTATATAAAATTTTGTGTCTCTGCTGTTGACCTTTGAGGAGTTCCATCGACTGGGGCCAATCCTGGGTGCAGCAGCCAGGTCATGGTAGACTTTAGAAGGAACTACCATAGTTAAATGCGTATATTACATTTCGTGTCTGCACCGTTGACCGTTAAGAAGATCCTACGTCTGGAGCCAATTCTGGGTGTAGAATCAGATCATGCATCATAAAAATTCATTGTCTTCGAAACAGAATCAACGTGTGAAATTGCAACTCCGTAGGATAAGAGGAAGTGTTTCTTTTTCAGCTTGCATGATTTGGCTTGAACATACTTACATACAAACATTGCAAGTTAAATAAACGCTTGTTATAAAAAAGTGCCATTTTATAAACCTCTTTCAACCACCGGACTGGAAAGTCAAGTCATTGTTAAAGTAGTGTGTCGGTTAGAGTCGCGTGTAGCGTGCAATCAAATTGCCTTATAAGATGGTCAAAAAATCGCATAATATATCGTAGAAGTTCTTTCAGTACCAGGTGGCGTGGCGACTGGTGGCGGACTTCAGAAACCCCACAGCTAAGTAAGAACCAAATTCAACAAGAAAGTCCGCGGGCCTCAATGCCGTGCCTGCACCGCACTGCAGACAGCAGGCACAGGTCAGCGGACGATAGGCTGCAGGGAACGCGATCAATGCCATCCTCTATCAATAGCGCGAGTGAAGACAGTAACACATGTTTTATGACCATCCAATTGTTCGTTTTGAGTCTATTTTATCGGGGATACGTGTTAACCCAGACATAATCTAATCAACCTACATTTGAAGAATTGATTGAACATTATCGGGGTCTGTTTGCCGGTTAGAAAATACACAAACAACATTAAAGAGGTGCATAAGACATGTTTATTACAACCTTTTATTTAGTTTCACCTGTCCCGATGTTTGTCTGTAATGTAATTTTACAAGTTAAATTTGATCCACTTCCCGGTTACCGATTGAGCTGAAATTTTGCATGCATGAGTAAATCGGATGACAATGCAAAAGTATTATGACATGGAGCTGATCTGATGATGGAACCGGAAAGTGGCCATAGGAACTCGGTAGTTAAACGACACAACCCCATCGAGTTTGGACTCGTTTGATCCGTCTTGACGAGTACTTTGGTGCAAGATGGTAACCAGGTTCTGATGATGGAGCTGGAAGATGGTCATAAGAACTCGGTAATTAAACGATACAACCCCATCTAGTTTGGGCTCGTATGATTTGTCTTGATGAGTACTTTGGTGCTTGATGGTAACCAGGGTCTGATGATGGAGCTGGAAGATGGCCATAGGAACTCAGTAATTAAGCAACACAACCGCGTCGAGTTTGATTCGTCTTGATGGGTGGACGTTTTTGATGGGTGGTGAGTGGTGGTGGTTTGGTGGACGTGAATATGCGACCCCATCTTTGATAAAATAAGTTTGTTCGTTCGTTCGTTCCGTTTGTTATGAATGTGGATTCTGTCTTTGATTAGATGGATTAGATGGATGACCCAATGCCAAGGTGAGCACGTGCCGAGGGCTGAATGGTATGAGGGTGTATAAACATGTCATATCGCTAAGGTTCCGCCTCAAGGTACCAGGGCGAACCCTGCTGTACTGTAGCCCGTATCCCCCGACAATGGACCTCAGGGGGGATGGACCGTTTTTGTCCTATACTCGTGGGAACAACATGAACAAACATCAAAAATATTAAAATGTTAAAAATAAAATTAAAAGAAGAAAAAAAACTTTTTAAAAACAAGCTTTTATTACTTGTTGATTGCAAAAGAAAAATAATGAATGTGTAATAAATATGCTAAATGTTCTTAAATGTTCCATCAAAATGTAACACGCTTTTATTTATAAAAAAATGGGTCTGTGATAAAAACGCAAAGATTTAATAGAAGGTGTGAAGTTTTAGGGTTTAATAAAAATATATAATTAGTTGTACGATATGGGATTATTGTGACGTAGACGAAGAAGGTTAATTATCGTTAAAGGTTGCATGTAGGTACCTATACAATGCTATTTTCCTTATCAGATTTAAACACCTTTTTAGTTCTTTTTATTAACAAGTAATAAAAGCTTGTTTTTAAAAAGTTTTTTTTTTTATTAGGTTTAAATCATTTATTTTCATAAAAGACAAAAAAGCCACTTACATGAGAGACAAGAAACATTCAGTTTACTTATTTTAGGTAACCGTCACCAGAGTATAAATGTATAGTATTATATAAGATTATTCTATAATCATTCAACAGTTCAACTCTCAACCATTAAAGTACATTGGAGGACGTTAGTCAAGGCAGTTTTCAATTATGTGTTTGGATAGCCGAGACTTAAAACTGCTGAGTGAGCTAAACCTTTTTATATATGTGGGTAGATTATTAAATAGTTGTGCTCCTTCATATGTAATACTCTTTCTAGCATAATTAGTGCGCATTCTTGGCAAAACAAGTAGACTTGGTCGACGAAGACTGCGCTTAGTAATTTGAGATTTTGTTGTAAATGATAAGTTAGTGTGGATGGTTTTGTTCAAAAATTTTTCTAATCAGAACACAAGTATTATATGTGTAGAGCTGTTTGATATTCATTAGTTTTATTTCTTCAAAAATTTTACAAGTTGGTGTTAGGTATGGATAGCGAAACAATATCTTTATGACCTTATTTTGTACTCTTTGTAATTCATGCAACTTCGTTTTTCCGGCACTTCCCCAAATTTCTATGAGATATAACAGATGCGACTTAATAAGAGAATTATAAATAGTATAACGTATCTTTTTAGGTATGCACTGGTTTATACTATGAAGTGATCCTGTAAGCGCTGATAGTTTATTTTTGGGTTAGTCCCGCTATGGTATGGTCCCGGTATGGCACCCTCTTAAAATACCTATCAAAAAGTCCCGCTATGGTACCCATCTTTTAGATCTACGTTAGACAATAGAAGGTACAACTGAAAAGAAAAGTGTATCTATAAATAAATACTTTTAGGAGTGTATCAATAAAACGTCTGTTTGCGATATTAAATCAGTCTTTTATTAATTCAAAATATTTATAAAAAAATATCAAACAGTAAAACGAAATATTAATTGCAATGTAATTTTTAAAATAATCAACAATATTAATTACAAATAATCAACATGGAGAAAAAGGCGCAAATTGTAAACATAAACTACAAAAAATAATAGCTTGTTCCCAACGAGTCACACCTCAACGGGTAACAGTGTGACTCGTTGGGAATGTTTTGGATAATAATTCCCAACGAGTCACAGTTACTGTTACACTGTTACTCGTTGGGATGATCCCACCTTGATTTAGGGTATCAATACATCTATCGCCACGAAATATTTTCGTTCTCAGATAAACAAAAATTGTTCCCAGGTATTTGGTACAACTTGGGGCACCCCGACTCGGACAGGTTAGGTTAGAAGGGGACGGCGGGGTCTGAAAGACCCCGCCGTCCCCTTCGTGGTTATTTTTTTTTAAACCGCCCAGAAGTAGGAGTCCCGCGAAGCGGGACTCCGTCGGCTATTGTGGAACTGATTTTGCATTGTTTGGTGACTACATTTTGGTGACAGATCTACTATTTTGAGGACAAACCCTATTATTTAAGAAACACAAAACTAATTAAATTGGTGATAGCTTACTAGTTAAGAAAAGATATTTTTTATTAATACTATTTTTTTCTTAACGCATTGTATAACTTTTCTTTACAACAGTACCAAAAACTGAAGGGTACCATAGCGGGACTTTTTGATAGGTATTTTAAGAGGGTGCCATACCGGGACCATACCATAGCGGGACTAACCGTTATTTTTAATATGGTATTAAGTAAGTGCTTGTCAAGTTGTCAGTGTTAGCAATTAGCACGACATGAAGATGACACACAAAACAGGGAAATGCTCACTTTCTAACTGCCCACAATAAATAATTATCTTAATAAATATACCGACCTTCGTTGTGTATGCATGGATACTGTGGGCAGAATATTGCTCATCGCAGTTCTCTTGCGAGTCAGGGACGACAACTACGTATAATTACGACGGTATTCTCACTATAGCTACAAGGTACTTATTTGGTAGGTACCTAAATAGCAAATAGCATGCGTTAAAATAGTTTTATTTTATTTTAATAATTAGCCTCAGCGACATACTTTCACAATAGGTTGGACCAAGTTAAAGGGTATGACATCAAAATAAAACATATTACTACGAGTAACTACTTAGGTGCAATAATAATAAGCATAACGTAACGTTATCACATCTCATTGTTAACTAATAAAACAGTCGTAGACCTATCGATTCTGTGTCGTAGTGCAAAAAACGTTGATTACTTTTTAATAGCAACATTCGATTGGGTTATCAATTCACGTTCGGCAATACGAGTAAAACAATTATCTCCACGGCCGGATTTCGGTCCCGACAGCCTCTCGTATACGTCAGTGCTAAGTGAAGTATCGTCGTCAGCCGCCATCAGTATCGTGACACTGTTGCAATATTTCGGTCCCGACAGCCTCTCGTATACGTCAGTGCTAAGTGAAGTATCGTCGTCAGCCGCCATCAGTATCGTGACACTGTTGCAATATTTCGGTCCCGACAGCCTCTCGTATACGTCAGTGCTAAGTGAAGTATCGTCGTCAGCCGCCATCAGTATCGTGACACTGTTGCAATATTTCGGTCCCGACAGCCTCTCGTATACGTCAGTGCTAAGTGAAGTATCGTCGTCAGCCGCCATCAGTATCGTGACACTGTTGCAATATTTCGGTCCCGACAGCCTCTCGTATACGTCAGTGCTAAGTGAAGTATCGTCGTCAGCCGCCATCAGTATCGTGACACTGTTGCAATATTTCGGTCCCGACAGCCTCTCGTATACGTCAGTGCTAAGTGAAGTATCGTCGTCAGCCGCCATCAGTATCGTGACACTGTTGCAATATTTCGGTCCCGACAGCCTCTCGTATACGTCAGTGCTAAGTGAAGTATCGTCGTCAGCCGCCATCAGTATCGTGACACTGTTGCAATATTTGGCGGAGCGTGGCTTGTCGGAATATCGGTCTTTGGACGTGATTTGATAACCCTCCCGCTAGCGGCAGGGTAAATAAATAGGATGGGGATAATCAAGAGATCAACGCTAGCGGAAAATGTTCCGACAAGATGGCCGAGGAAGTCACTCGTCACGGTATATAATTCTTCAATTAACCTGGCGAGTTCATCGCAAACCATCACTTTACAGCAATAACAGTCCGAATAAAAAAAAAATATGGATTACTCAGTTAGATTCAAATTCAACCATAGGTTTATAACCAAGAATGCAAATAATTTGACAAGTTCGCCAAAATAACTTATTGACCGGAAAAAAATCGGTGCGTCAAGAGATGAATGAACAAGAGCGAAAATGAGAGAAAATATTGAAATCTGTATTAAGGTTTTAAGTCTGTGTTTCTCTCTATCTTATTATAAAACAGGCCTTCAGAGATTGAGAAAAGAAAATGATAAATTAATAACATTGGTCTTCTTTATGAAACCATTAAGTACGATTTTCGTGGCCACCTACTGGACCCAAATTGACAAGACGTACCATAGATACTGAAGAAGAAAAAGAACCGTAGATTTAAATAAGAGATAACGAGAAATATTAAACAGTGGAATTTCAGATCATGTAAGGTAACGAGGTAATGGTTAGCAGTCACGTCGCGTCACTGCGGCTGGCGGCGCGGCGTGCTCACCCCGCGTCATACCGCGTCACACTTGTGTAAGCAACACTCGCTCTAGTAAACATACAATGAATTTACATTATTATTTAATTAACATTCTTTGCTATTACAAAACGATTAACGTCACGGACTCGTAGAAGAAAGTAAAAGGGGATAGAACCTCAGTGGTATAGCCACTCGTCGTCATGTTGACTGTGGGGCACATTTTTTTTTTTTTCTGTTGGTAGGTTTATACAAACACTTTTACACGTCAATCATATTTTTTAAACTAGATGAGGTCGGCGTTTCCTATCTGACTACTCTGAGAAGAAAGGCCGAAACAAACTCAGAGGTCACAGTCTCTTTTAAAGTCCAGACATAATCTTGTTCAGATCATGTGAAGACCATGTAGATTTATGTCTGAAATGGTCTTTTGAGGAAAAACCACACAGAATGAGTGAACCTGTCCAGTCAGTGCACGCATTTGTCGTGGAGCTCAACTCAGAACTTAAGGAGCTCAACCACTCGACGAAGAATACCAAAGAAAGGACATTTGGGTAGGCCGCATAAAGCACTCAAACTGCCAGATTATCATTGAAACTACCTGAGAAAGTGAAAAAATAAAATAAAAAATAAAAGTTACCTACATAGTCCTCACATTCACAATAAATAAATAATAATACTATACCGTACTTCACAAAGTAAATTGTCATGAAATTGTATACATAATAATTATCCAAAATGTCAAAATTTATGTAAAATAAAAAACTAAAAAATATACCAAAAATAAAAAACAATCAAAAAAAAAACAACATTCAGTATGCAAAAATTGAAGCAACTCAATCCCAAACCTATGTAACTGGAATCCATACTAGGTATCCATACTTTTAATATTATAACTTCGAAAGTAAGTATGTCTGTACCTTTTCACGCCTCGCCTGAACCACTGAACGGAGTTCGATAAAATTTGGCAAGGAGATACATGGCATCCTGGGGAAGGACATAGGCTACTTTTTGGCCCGGTAGCACGTTCCCGTAGGATAAATTCCGAAATCCTTGCGGGCGAAACCGCGGGCAGAAGCAAGTATGAAATATATGCTGCTTTGATAGCTTTGTATTTGTTAATGATAGGAACTGACAAACTCGCGAGAAACACAGCGAGCGATTTCAACGACCTTCCAATACTTTTCGAATGACTGTGCCCAACGGCTACCTGGTCCTCACTCTCTTTTTTGTCCTGTCATCATTAACACATGCGAATTTGCATCTTATTCCTTAAAGCATAAGGTCCTTTTGAGAGTATGTTCGAAACGTAGAGCATGAGTCACTGAGTGGAAGAGACGATCTCGGGCCATAACTGTAATGTTGTTTTAGCCGTAACTGTAACCCAATGAGCCAGATAGTACCTACACGAAACAGATGGTCCGGTGACTGCTTTGATGTTCGCTAGATAGCAACGACACTTAGACGAACTGTTTCAGTAAACTGTGAACGCGCCGAACAGTTGCAACACAAAAAAAAACAGCCAATATAAACGTTGTCAAACATTACATAGTTATGTATGACAACATTTTATTGTAGTATTCCGTGATGGTTATGCAGGAAGCAGATGTCACCCTCACTCTTAGATACAGGTTATCTAAGCCCTCAGCACAGTTTTACAATCCACACTCGTGCCCTGAGTCCCTCACTAAACATTAAACATGTACCTACATGCAAATATCTTAGGAAAAAGTTCACCACTTTTGGACTTACTTGCCATATTTGTCAAGAACTGTAATGTACACTTGTGTATTATGTGACAATGTTTTCTAAGTATTGATATGGTTTTTATTGGTCGATTGCCTATTAGCATCAGCCATAGCCTTGCATCAGGGCAGTTCAGACTACGCTATAATATCAAATTCAAATAATTTATTTCTCTTTACAAACAATGGCATCATATTAATTTAGACAAGCTTAAAAACTATGTGACACTAGTTTGTGACAGACTGGTGCCCGCACTAGGAATACCTGTATAGTATGTAAACATAAGCAGTTATTTAGCAATAAAACTAAAAGAGAAGTAAGTAGAACAATAGGGAAGATATATGTGTAGGGAAATTAGCGGGATGGACTATTTTTTGAATGAGTTAGTAATTGCCCAGTTGGTTTATAATCTAAGTTATGGAGCCATTCAACTAGAGCACTCTTACAAGACTTTGTTGTTATGTGATAGATCGTGGTACTTAATACGATTTATTTTATTGTATAAGTGGGAACCTAAGAAAGTATAAAACTGGAGTAATATATTGCTTAAAATATTGTGTAGCACAACAATATCGCTCAGCATGCACTTTAAATGGACTCGTTCTCACAACCGTATGCTATAAAGTATTGGCTTGCTGTCCGCGATAAACTGGAGTGATTCTCAGAGCAATATCATAACGTATATATGCGGCTGTCTGTAGGATATCCACAATCTGTTATTTTTTCATTTTCAAAATTAATAATAAGCTCGAGTCAAATTCCATATCATCTTCATCGCTTGATGAGCTTCCCACACTAGTGAGTACCAAATCCATTGTGTGTGCACTTTATGACGGATCGCCGTCAAATGACTTGCTATATACGTAGTAGACCGGCTTGTGATACAGCGTAGTGTGAACGTCATGCTATACAGTGATAGCTTATAATAACGCAATATGCTTTACTACAGCGAAATAGTATTGCGTAGTCTGAACTACCCTTAATTCACCACAGCTCTATACCTTTGACCAGGAGACACCAAATGGCGGACCGCACCATCATTTTTTTTTTACTTGCGTTTTAGCTTACACCTATTATGTATACTTCAGACAGATACCTAGTTTAAAGTAAAAAATGACAATTCTCACATTGATATTAATTAGGTACTTACTTTGTTATTTCTGTTCATTATAAACATATATACTTAAGTATATATATATTTGGTAATTACTTAATTTTTTTTTAAAAACCTTTACGTTTTATCTCTTATTTGATATTTTGAATCTTGGTTGGTACTCTTGCTAGTAATCGTCTACCAACCGGACCGCGACAGTCATATTCCTGTATGATCTCTGCCATAGAGGTCTATAATAGAGGTTTAGGTGAGGTCCGCAGCAATGGTCTGCACTCCCGCTGAGTGTGGAGCACAGAGTAACGCGAGCTTTAATATTACAATATGTTGTTATCAATGACATGGCTCTACGTGGACGTTGATTGACGCTTTTTGTTGCTAGCCTACGTGTTGTACAACAATAAGACCGGCTCCACACGTTGGTACTAACGTATCGTCGTAATATCCGTCTAAAAAAGTTCGCGTCCTGCACACGAAGGATTTGACGGATTCGCGAAACTTCATTTTAACTATTCCTTACGACAACTTTGATGTGTGTTCTGCAATAATTATCAAAGATAGTATCACGTATGCGTGAACTTTATGCAAGTATGCAAGAGGCGATGGCGACCCAGATGCGAGGCGCGGGCGCCGCCGCCTGTCACACACACACTCCTAGTTGATCGCAGGATGCCACGTCACGGGTGAATACACCCGGCATAAAACGATATTGTTACAGTGATCACTTCTGCCTCCCAACATCATGTTATTAGTCGCGAAATCTATACGATGTGAGGCGCTGGAAAAATCAGCATCCACATGAATTCACTTTAATTCATTTTAATCAGTTGATTATTTCGTTCTTCTACTTGGTATAATAATGTATAAAATGCAAGGTGGAAGGAACGCTTGCCAATCAAAGTATTTACTGTTCAGAGCCTCCAAAACTAAGTTTTGTCTAATAACAATTGTAAGTGTGATATATGTGATGCCCACGGAAGCGATGGCCGTGACCTTGACGTGCTAGTCAATTGTGCTAAATGCATGTAATTTGCCATAGTTAGACATTGAGAAGTCGGTAATTAAGTCAATTATTTATTGATCTCATATTAGGCGGCTATGGCTATGCTATTTATTACCAATTTATTACTAAGTGAGCAAATAGGATCAATGTTACTTTTGGTCTTTTGTTGCTGGTTAATGTTCTGCTGAAAACAATATTGGGTCTACGTACAGAGGTTTAAAGAACAACAAGCTCGTTACTATAGTCTAGTTTTTTTTTTTAATACTATACAGATTATATGCGCTAGATAGTACCCCGAGTCCCCAAGCAATTGCCGCAGTGACCCATTTACCTCGATAAAAAACACATTGTAACAGCTTTCAATGTTTTACTTCCTTTTTGGGTCAGGTTTATGTTTGGCGTGACACGGCACTCATAGCTGATGGCTGGTATATTTGAAGCACATTTAGAAACTATTGTGCGGGGAGCAACAGGTCCCCTCGACGCGTCCCGCTACTAAAATAGCGATACACGGAGGGAGCGGCACCATTCTGTTACGCGTGCAATTGATTCAACCTTCGTGCTCCTACTACACACTAATAGTGTACCTATATCATAGTAACAGCTGAAATAATGTATTACGCACATTTTTGGAAACAATAAGTGTTGTGTTGATTATGCGTTTGCAAACAATTAAATCATGGCATACACATAAGGTCAACACTCTGCGTGTTAACTCGCCATGCCAAATATGAAATCAGTTTGTTTATTAAGTCGTTATTGACCTGAATGCTCTCAAATATTTATCATCAACAATCCCCAAGGCCAGTACATTCGCAATCTCTAGCGAACCGGATGAGGGCTGACTCTTACAAAAAGGGAAAGTTTGGTTTACTCCGGGCTCCGTGAGATCTTGGAAACTATTAAACCGATTGAATTAATAATTTTATTTTATTGAAGGCCAATAATCAACGCCATTTTTTTATTTTCTTAATTTGTTTCTAGATAATTATAATATCCGTCGTGGCGGAAATCGGCAACTTGTCCAAAGGGCCGGAAAAGCGGATATGTACACGCATTGCACCGGTCGAGAACGAGGTCACGAGTGGGGGGCGACGGGGCGACGCACTGCAGGGGCGACCTACATCCCAGCGGCCTGCACCGCACCGCCATCCACCGCTCAAATAGCTTCCTTTTGGCAACACGCTTTGGTTTTATAATAAACAAAAGACCACTTGACCTACTGCCACTGTTATTGTAATATTATCTCTTAGATTAGGAATTTATTAACTGTGAGAAATCCAAGTACGCTTAGCATTATTGTCGGCGGGTTTCCAACTTGAAAATAATGAATGTGACTACGCAATGATGACGTAACTACGTGTTTTTTTACCTTTTATATAATTTACAGTTACTAATGAGCAGTGAATTTCTCAATTTATTGAAGTGCAAACGGCGACGTTAAAGTAAGCTGGGGCTGAAAAGAAGTTGTACTAAACAGTTTCCCGTTGATTCGGTTAGGTACCCTGTGGAAGTATGGAGCATGACAACATCTTGTATGGCTTAACCCTTTCTAACCTCAACAACCGGAATCCCAGTTATAACAATTACAGTTTAAATAGGTTAGCCTAGTTATTATTCAGAACGGCTAACCCATTGACACCTTGAAAACCCTTCAGAGGAAGAATTTTTGTTTGGGTTTACTAAACCGTTCAATGTTCATGGAAAAAAAGGTTTCCGTTACCTATGCAATAACTATTCGGTTTGAAGGGGTTTACTAACCGTACACAAAGTGTAATTGGGTTGAAAGCTAACCGGTTCATATTATAAGAAAAGCCGTTCAGAATGTAACATAATCGCAGTTGCAGAAACCCAATCGAAAATCCTGATCGCTAATTTTATCACAGCACATAAGTCCGTGAGACCGTGACTTAGGCGTTGAGTCGCGCGCCGCGGTTATTTGCTGTACGCGGCGCCTAGCTCATTCATAGTGTTACATTACGTTATCCCCTCAGTGGAGTGGTGCCGGGCGCGGCGCGAGCGGGAAATACACTACACAACGCCGCTGAAAATATTGGTGGAAATTATTATCTACTGTATTACGGATATCGCATAGAACTTCGTATACGACCAGTAAGGCGATCGTGCGCACAGCCCAAACTTTGCTTTTATCTGGCCCCAGTCAACAAGTCGTCTACACGTCTTGTACTTTAACCTAGTGCTGAAATTTTATAAGGTGACGTCACGAAGAAAACCACTTTCCTCTGCGTAAGTCCTGAAAAAGTACTAGGCGAGCATGAACCGACAGAAGTTATTGTTATCAGTGACGAGGGCGGGGCGGGGACGGGTGCGGGCGGGGCGAGGTTGCGTTCGTGACGTCGCCGCATCAGTGTTAACGCCAACTACAACACGCGACTATACCTTATCAGTATCGTCGGCCGAGTAAAAAGATCATTGTCACCGATAACCTTTGCGTGGATATGAAAACCTAGTAGAATATGCGAAAAATTTATCAAAATTAACCAAATTCTACCGATCTTGCATAATAATAACAATAAGTACATTATCTGGGTATTTTTATCATTTCTCGATTAACATTATTTATTGTCTACTTTAAATGTTTTTTTTTTAATGTTCCCGTAGATCTGACCCCCAATAGGATAGGATCCGAAGTAAGGTCGACCTTCACTCCACCCATCTGTTTACCGGATGATTTTTTTATTTTATCAAACAAGTTAATTGTAAGTACTTACTTACTATACCTAACTTATAACCTTAGAACTAATAACCTTCGCTCAAGAGCTCGCAATAAGTTGTCAAAGTTTTACCGCTATAGGATTAACGGTATGGCAGCGCATAAAATACAAATTAGGAACGATCAAACATTAATGAATAATGACATAAACCGCCGTGCTCTTGCCACCGCCGCCGGGGTGCCAGCTGTTTTAGAACCCAACGGCTTGGCACGCGACGATGGGAAGAGATCAGACGGATGGAAGTTACGCAGGCCTTTGGTGTGGGATGCAACGTGTGACGACACCCTTGCGCCATCCCATCTTCCTAGTACGGCAGGCTGTGCGGGGGCAGCTGCCGCAGGTGCGGAAAACCTCAAACGGCGAAAATATTCGAATCTTATTGGGAGTTATATGTTCGAGCTGTTTGGGGTTGAAACACTAGGGCCGTCGGGTCCAACTGCCACTCGATTTTTGGAGACATCGCCAAGCGGTTGGTTGACTCTTCACGAGACCAGAGCGCTGGATTATTTTTTGGCCAAAGAATCAGCATCGCCATACCACGTGGCAATGCTGCCAGCCTTTTGGGCACTTTTCCTGTCGACAGCGATGCGGATGAATTTTTTGATGCCCTATGATTATTTTCCTTCTTTCTTTTTATTTTATTTATTTAGATGTACATACTAACTATTAATAGTTAGTCAATTAATTTAGTAAGTGTTAACAAACATTGATTTTTATACATATATTAGAGAAGATAACAATATGTTTACAAATATATTGCTAATGGGTTGCCTAATTAAGTATGTTCCTGGCTAATAACAAGATCTTAGACTACAACGCTTCGAACTGGAGTTTAATAATTATGTTTAGTTAATAAATCATTAAATAGTCGAAATGATTTCGAGAAAACCCTTACGTTACACGGAATGTATTAACACTGTGATTACGGTAAACGGTTTATCTTATAAGAACCGGTTACCCCTTTAACCAAACCCCTTTAACATACTTTACGATGGGGTTAGTTAACCCCTTCAATCTAAACCATCATTGTTTATAAGGGTAATCCTTACGCCCTTATCCTATTAACCTGTCCGTTCTATTGAACAGACCCGGTTATCGTTACAATTGGGTAACCGCTTCATGGGGTAAAAATTGTTAGAAAGGAATAAGCCATATAAGATGTTAGGTGTTCCGCACTAAACGCGGGGCGCTACGGTCCCTGCATCGAACAGTAGCACAGCCTGCGGAGCAGCGATGAGAACCAAAACAACGCGCTCACAACGAAACACCGACGAATGTAAGTACCGACGTCAATGTGAAGGTGAACACTGAACAATCGCTCACTGTGCCGCACTGCCGCGTGTTGTGGCCGACAGCAAGCAAACTACTGTGTTTACACCCTTGAACAGTATCATCAGATGCTGTGGAGGAAAGAACATGGAAAATGACAAACTGCCATGCGGGTGTCATTGTGCCGTTATCAATGAACACACATCGTTGAGTTGAGTTGAGTGCATCGTCGTAACTCGTAACACACGTGCGCTAGCTTAAATCTGCATCCACGAGTATGGTTGCTGGTGCTGTTCATAGACAGCCTAGAAAGAGTGCCAGTGGGTAGAGGAAAGACTCATGCCACGCCGCCGACTCTCCAAGTATTTCATTAATCATACCTAGAACCTAGAACACGTAGCCCCACTAGCACAGGACTGCAGAAGGCCACAATTTGTCGTTGGAACAAACTGCTCCTCATTTAAATCTGGTACCGCTGCCTATCGGAAACGATAAGACGCGAGGCTGTTGACCCTGCGCCGACGCATCCCGGTTCACGCACAACTGTACAACGCTACTAAACAACTTGTTTTAGTGGATCTAATAAAACTCATTACTTCTTGAGTCATCAACTATTTTAAAGGGACTGGAGTGATTCACACCCGGACTTCAAGTCAAAAGGATTATTTACACAAGAGTCTTTCTCAAAAACCGGATTACTGCACTAAACCGCATCGAAAAAGTACTCTCCATTTAAATTATTTTTGAATACAACTACTGTACGCATAAGTAGATCCACAGAACAGTTTACCTGTTCTGTGAGTAGATCCCAAGAGTATGTCGGCTATGTTCGGCATATAGCCACTAGTTGAGTCGTGTGACGTGTCCTACGGCCTGCACTGTGCACGGCGCGCCGCCAGCTGTATGAACAAGTTCCGTCCCTGTGTGCTTAACTACAGTCTGTTACTCATTATCTTGATCTTCCAGATAGCTTCACACCGGCTGCGTGACTAATAGTTACGTAACTATTATGCTTTCCGTGACGTTGCGGGTAGTCTTCATTACGGTATCGTTTCACTCATGTAATAGATAACGGTGCGAGCCAGTTGTGTTGCTAAAAAGCAACACAACTGGCCCGCACCGTTATCTAACCAACCAACCACCGACCAACCAATAAATTCAGATTAAAAAATCTGAATTTAGCTTTTTTTATTGGTTTGAAACATAAGTAGTTAGCCATTTATTGAATCGGTATTATGAACACACAGTACCGGTAGCACCTGCGTATGCGATATAATATTACTGCGACATCCTTCACGACATTGCTGGCTGAACGCTGTAGCTACTCTCGTTACGAGGATGTGTAATAATTTGCTCTCAATCTGCACACAACAAGGCACTCCAAACACTTTTGGACTCTAAAAGGAATGGCATAAGATCTAGTTTGAACTGTGAAAGGTGCAAAATGATTAGCGAACATTTGAACAATGCAGCTCGGAACAGAGCGCTTATCTTATTCGTTTTGGGGTCAACCAGTTCAGGCGCCCACGTGCCGCCTGCCCGGCAACTGGCTGCTTGTCTTCATATCGCACCTACTGTGATGTGAGACAAAAAGAAAAGATTTATAATAACGTTACGAACACAAACGATCTACATGGAGGAGCGCGCCACGGCCCACGATACTCCATTGTCATTTCTTATGAAGTTAATTTACTCGGTAAGAAGAAAAAAAATTGGTAATTGACAATAGCGCATCGCGGCAACAAATAAGGTTCAAAACAGCTCGGTGGCGATGCGTTTGATGTTAGTAGAATCGAATGATAATCAAATTAGTTTTTCTGAGCTTCATTTTTAAAACCTTTTTTGTTCCTTAGGTTTACATTTTAAGGTACCTAGTAACTAAACTTATTCAAAATCAAAATATTTTATTTCACATAAACCTACATGGGCACTTGTGACACGCAAGAAACTAGGTTCACGGTTGCAATTGATCGTTTCCTATATGTTTTCAAATTACAGTGTTAATAGGTATGAAAGGACAGTGAAGGCTTGTCAACTAGTACCAGGTAATTAATAAAATGGAAAATGTTCTACAAACTTACAACCTACAAGGCCAACAATGTTCTCAAATTCACAAAAAATAAAATCGTATTCAAACCAAATCACATGATTGCCATTACAACCACTATTATAGAGTAGAAATTACAATTGTAGGTAGGTATATTAATAATATCGGCCCGATGATATTGGTATATAATTGGTATGATAGTGGAATATGGATGACCAATGCGACGCACTAAACGTTCACAGTACCAAGCAGCTTTACCAGACGTCCCGATTATAGACCAAAATTGAATGTAGGCTCAATCCCGCTTTTTGGTAACTACTCGACGATGCGGCGCGGCGAAGCTTAGAATCTTAGCTATCTTGGAATTGGCGTATATGGGGTCAACAAGTTTTGAAAACAATTCATACTATTGTAGCTTAGCGAATGTTTAACAGCCGATGATGATATATCGAAGTAATTTCTGCGGCTGACGTTTTATAGATAATATCGCCGATATTACGAACAGAAGTGGAAATACCTGGTTATATTTCATGTAGCGCGAGAACTCGCGATCTTTGAGTGCTTCACTACATCATTAATTAGTCCACCATAAGAAATAACAAACTTTATGTTACACAGTCTAAGTACAATAAGCTATGAACTCATTCGACTCCGCAATACGCAGCCAATTAATAATCATTCTCCCAATTTGTACTGTATTTTGTTAGCGATGTTTTACTAGTTTGGCTTTCTTCTTGGGTGTCATGATTGATTGATCCGCCGCCACCTTCGCGATCATCACTTCCTCACAGAAGGAGGCTTCGGCGTCCCACGCGCTCTCACTTCCGACCATGGACTAGACCATGTTCGGAAGCGAGAGAGTAGCCGCAGCACCAACCGCCGCGACTCAGTCACGGCGCTGCACTGCCCAAGCAGGGCATTCCTCAAAGGTGTGCTGCGTCGTGTCGTCGAGACAGTTGCAATGGTGGCAACCGGGTGTCGGTTCCCGGCCTGTGCGGCACAGGTACTCCTCGAAGCACCCATGTCTGGAAAATACCTGTGCCAGTCGGAAAGTAAGGGGGCCATGCCGTCTCTCCAGCCACTTCCTCACAAAGGGTCTTACCGCCACTAGTGGCGTGCCCTGCGCTGGGTTGCACAAGTCACTGCTCCCACTTCACTACTAGGATCTAGCGAAGCTCAGCCCTGTACACCTTGACATGACGAGGCATCAGGTGCTCGCCCCGGTCCACCGCGTCCCGGCGCCACCAATATAGTGACGCTAGGATTTTGGCATCAAGATCCCAGGGTGGTGATCCAGAGGCTAGCCGCCTCGAAGGAGACCGTAAGGTGTTCTCTTATCGCCCTGACGGCCATTGCTCTTTGTGGTCTTCTCAGTATATCAATCTTGCGGGCCATCAGGTTGTCCGCCCATACAGACGCTCCATAAAGCGCCATGGACCGTACGATCCCGACATAGAGCCTCCGGCAGGAGGTATTTCGCCCCCCAGATTAGACAGCAAACGCGAGAGTGCATTCGCGGTGTCCATCAATCGGGGAGCCAACCGCTAAAAATGCAGCCTGAAGTTCCACGGTACCCCGCCGCGACATTATAGCGCCATTTCAACGAGCAAACCTTATCGTGCCATTTATCAATTTCTATACCTAATTAAAATATATGGTGTTATTCAATAGAATTTGATGGTTCAACGATAGGCACTATTTTTGACTTTTTAAATGTTCGCTTTTCTTTTATGCGTTGGGGGTTTTTTCAATTTTATATTTAAATTTAATTTGATTTTTTTTTAAACTTAGATTAATTTTGTTTTGTATATGAGTTAACAGTTGTGAGCGTTTTTTAGGGTATATTTAGACACTACATCAAATAGCTTGTTTTGGCGTTTTCGTAATCCCGTCTAATAATGTGTGTTATGTCATAAACGAAACCATAGCGCGCGATCAATCGGTTTTCCAAACATGACATATCTTTTATTATTTTATGAAGAGTGTGCTAGTGTGCTGGATATCCTGGCTGCAACATCATCTCATCCCGTTGCCACCATTGCATTGTATGTAGAATAAATACTGATCAAAACAAGTCCAAACACGACATATCTGCTATTATTTTATCAAGAGTGTACTAGTGTGCTGGATATCCTGGCTGCAACATCAGCTCATCATGTTGCCACCATTGCATTGTATGTAGAATTAAATACTGATCAAAACCATTCCAAACACGAAATATCTGCTATAACTTTTTCAACAGTGTAGGTACTAGTGTGCTGGATATCTTGGCTACAGCATCAGCTCATTTTGTTGACACCATTGCATTGTATGTAGAATTAAATACTGATTAAAACAAATCCAAACACGACAAATCTGCTATTATTTTTCCAAGAGTGTACTAGTGTGCTAGATATCCTGGCTGCAACATCAGCTCACCATGTTGCCACTATTGCATTGTATGTAGAATTAAATACTGATCAAAACAAGTCCAAACACGACATATCTGCTATTATTTTTTCAAGAGTGTACTGGTGTGCTGGATATCCTGGCTGTAGCATCGGACCAAGAATTCCATAATCTTGCATATTTACGTACATGGGTGTTTCAAATTTTAGGTCACACATATGTTTGAAAGTAAAGTAAATATCCATTATGCGTCTAAGATCCTTACTGCAGCTCACAAAAGCCTTGAAACGGCTGGACCGATTTTGTTAAAACATGTCTAAGAACCGTCGCTAGAAAACCTGCTTTCAAATAAAAAAAACCGGATTCAAATCAGTTCACCCGTTTAAGATCTACGGTGCCACAGACAGACACACACACACACAGCAGTCAAACTTATAACACCCCTCTTTTTGCGTCGGGGGTTAAAAAGTAACCTAAGTCCTTGGGCCACCATTATTTCTTATATATATTAATAACCTGCCACGTCAAACAAAGCATCCAATGATCCTCTTCGCTGATGACAGTACAGCAATAATTAAATGTTCCAATAATCTAACTTATGAAGAAGATGTAAAAAAAATATTGATTGGCTTGACAGAAATAACTTGATTATTAATATAAAAAAACCAAGTTATTGCATTTCTACCAAAGGCTAAAACCCAACCATTTAAATGTTTCATATAACGGACAAAGTGTAGAAGAGGTAAATGTAGCAAGATTTCTTGGCATTCTAGTTGACAGTCAACTGACGTGGAAAGGGCAGGCAAACGACGTATGTATGCGGCTAAGTAAATCTGCTTATGCTCTTTTCATCTTGGCAAAGAAAGTTAAATTACAAACAGTACTTATAGCATACCATGGCATTGTTGCCTCCGTATTGAGATTTGGCATCATATTTTAGGGCAACTGTGCTGAAAGAGAAACTATATTTAGAACTCAAAAAAGATGTATACGATGTATGGTAGGCCTAAAAACTACTGATAGCTGTGAGCCTTTCTTCAAATCATTAAAAATCTTAACTTTCCTATGCCTATATATATTGGAAGTAGCAGTGTTTGTCAAAGGTAACTTGAACTTGTTTCCTGCGATAGTAGATACTAGAAAACGAACCAATCAACTTAGATCCCAATACAAAACCATGTTGTGTACAAGTAAATACAAAACAGCACTAGCAAGGAAAAGTATTTTAGGCATGGGTCCCGTTATATACAATAAAATTCCTGATAGTATAAAAAATGAAAATTTACACAACTTTAAGAGAAAATTAAAGATATTTTTAATAGAAAAATGCTATTATTCAATCACCGAATATTTGAATGACATGCTGTTATAAAATCTCTGACATTTCTTATGTAACAACTATTGATCTTACTTATTGACATTTAATTTTAATTTATGGCATCATTAAATTTCTTTGACATACTTTAAATAAGTGCTGACAATTTTAATTTTATTACTATAACTGCGGGCATTTTTTTTTTTTTTCTCAAATTTAACAAGTTATCTAATCGACATTGTTCAGTGTGATTGACAATTCTTAATGCGATAGATGATCTAATTTATTTACTTGTTTATTTGTGGTTCATAAATCTATATTAATTTCTTGTTTTAATTATATGGCATGTATTACCTATTACTTTTGTACGCCCTAGAGGCAAAGCATAGCGCCCTCAATGTATTACCAATAAGAACTTTTAATGTACCTATGTTTTACAATAAATAAATGAATCTGAATCCTTCCCCAGGATGCCACCTATCTCGTTGCCAAATTTTGTCGAAAAAAAAGGTAATATACAAACAGTTACTTTCGAAATTATAATATTAACATAGGTTTAAGATTATGTATAAATATAATATAATATAATCAAATCAAATATATTTATTTCGTATTCAAAAATTACATCCATAGGTGTCAGTAACAATAAACTTAGTCTAGTTTTAGTACAGTTTATTCGTTAATTTAATTACGGCATGCGCTGGGCTGAACGCCCCCCGCATGTGCACTCATCCACTGCTTCAACAGTGCAGAATCCCACCTGTTTGCCAACGCGTCCAGGATGACGTATACTTATAGTATGAGTTAGAAGAGGCCATTACGTTACGTTATGTTTTACGTTTGTAGACTTAGGCCCCAGGCAATAGTACTGCTAAGTGCGAAGGCTATTCAGGAAATCGGGAGTCGCTGACAGGCTATCTGAAAATGTTAAATAACAGCATGCGTGACCTTGGCACACAATGCACCGCAAACACAATCACCCGTTTTGGCCCGAATTAGAAAGTGTGCGAGCGCACTGCACCCGACCACTAGCGCACAGTCACAGCACAGCTAGTGAGCCGCTGCCAGTCAAGGCGGCTATGTAACTAGTTTGTTTGTATGACCGCCAATACCGACTCCGAGTGCACCGCGTCGCATCCCTTCCGCCAAAAATTAAATATTAAAATTAGCATCATTCATCTAAATCACAAAAACATAGATAAGTACTTCAGGTTTTTACTAAAGATTTATAGGAAAGCGACAGGTGACGGCGGATCAGGATACAAAAGTATAACATATTGTGCAAACTCGCGGAAACGTGGGAACGGAACAGGGCAGACAAAAGAAGAAAGCCTAAAACACAATATTATTCAACGGAAAAACACTGAATCTAAATGAAACCTCGAACCAAACCCGAGAAATGTGTTTGTTTCTTAGTAATCTAGTTGTACAATCGCGTGTATGAGCAATAGTTAGATTGATTAAACAAAAGAGTCGATATATGCGTCAAGTCAAGTGGGTCGCGGCCGCAGCCGGCACCAGCTCGTCAGCACTGAATTAGCCAGAGATGACGAGGCCAATACGCGTGCATCACGATTGTAACATCTGAGTCGCATTACAAACGCAATTAATTTTATGCTTATTCTATTGATGGCCATTAAAGCTGTAAAATATTCAAAAGCCGTTTAAGAATTTTTCTGACCAAACCAGTTGTGGTAGATCTAACTAAGCTCATCGTTGAATAGGTACACAAACTGGAATCGTGTTACAAAGATATCAGAATAGCGGAACACAGAGAACCTGATGTACCTAATGCGCAGCGTTTATTGACTAGTGTGCCTATGTGCACATATCACACTGCGTTTATCTCAACAAAGCATGTCTAGTTATATATCTAATGATGTCTAACGTGAACGTAATTAATCCGAGCGAAAGGAAGAATTTACCGATTCAATGATTCACATATTCACAATGTGAAATCATTTACAAATTGTCTTACTGTATGTTTTCTAATGAACATTTAAGTTATTGGCGAGACGGTGTGCTTAAGTCAGCTTAACGACAGACCTGCGACAGAGCTGGTGCGACCGGTGAAAGTTGTCCCGAACAGTTTCATCACGACGAGTGACGACACGACGGATGAAACCGTTGCGTTGCACTGCGCGCTTTCAGCAAACGTTACGAGTAAGGCATAGGCGAAGCTCCCAGATTTTTAAGTGCACCACGCCTTGCTGTGCCTGTTATTATGAGAGGCAGCTCAACACGGTTACGAATGATCAAAACTGTCGAACAGTTTCCCCAATATTTTATGTTTCAACTTTACCATTTTGATAAACATTGTGATGGCTGTTCTTACAATAAAATGATCATTCAATAATAATAATTTAGCCTGTGTTGTACCCATGCAGGGCAAAGGCCACTGTGCCTTGTCTACCTCTTAAGCGGATCCTGAGCAGGCGAGGACAATACGAACAAGTCCCGTGTATCAACAATCTCGTCTCGCCATCTCCTTCAAAGGCCACTGTGCCTTGTCTACCTCTTAAGCGGATCCTGAGCAGGCGAGGACAATACGAACAAGTCCCGTGTATCAACAATCTCGTCTCGCCATCTCCTTCAAAGGCCACTGTGCCTTGTCTACCTCTTAAGCGGATCCTGAGCAGGCGAGGACAATACGAACAAGTCCCGTGTATCAACAATCTCGTCTCGCCATCTCCTTCAAAGGCCACTGTGCCTTGTCTACCTCTTAAGCGGATCCTGAGCAGGCGAGGACAATACGAACAAGTCCCGTGTATCAACAATCTCGTCTCGCCATCTCCTTCAAAGGCCACTGTGCCTTGTCTACCTCTTAAGCGGATCCTGAGCAGGCGAGGACAATACGAACAAGTCCCGTGTATCAACAATCGCGTCTCGCCATCTCCTTCAAAGGCCACCGTGCCTTGTCTACCTCTTAAGCGGATCCTGAGCAGGCGAGGACAATACGAACAAGTCCCGTGTATCAACAATCTCGTCTCGCCATCTCCTTCAAAGGCCACTGTGCCTTGTCTACCTCTTAAGCGGATCCTGAGCAGGCGAGGACAATACGAACAAGTCCCGTGTATCAACAATCTCGTCTCGCCATCTCCTTCAAAGCATCGCAAAAATTCAAGTATCCCGATGTCGGACGGGCTGGGGGTGGACTGTGTAACATCGTACACTGTGCTAGCAGCAGTGCGCAGGCTGTGACGTCACGCCTCTGCCTGTATAATATGCGCTCACAGACTGACCTTTGCTGGCCCACTCGATACATCCTCGCTATGTGACAATACAACTAATATTTTTGTTTACGTTAACATTTTGCCAATAACCGTTACAGTTAAAAAGATGCTAGTGTTCGAGTCCGCGTCCTCATTCAAATATACACTACTAGCTTTTGCCCGCGGCTTCTCCCGCGTGGATATCGGAAACTATCCCACGGGAACGTACTACCGGGATAAAAAGTACATGTGTTAATCCAGGTTATAGACTATCTATGTTCCAAATTCCATCCAAATCCGTTCAATAGTTTTTGCGTGAAAGAGTAACAAACATCCATACATCCATCCATCGATCCATCCTCACAAACTTTCACATTTATAATATTAGTAGGATGAACAAAGCAGGTGGCCGATTGATAGCTGATCCAGCCTAAAAGTGGACGGAAAACAATTTAGAACACTTCGATTTTAGAAGTTGAAGGAGCAAGAAGGGACTTTTTAAGCGCTTGGTTGTTGTTGCCGTCGTGAGTAAATTATAATACATTAGATCGGATGCGTACGGAGCCCGGCATTGAATCAATAGCTCTTGCCTGAATGCAATCAGTGCACAATGCAGCTCCAACTCCAAGCCGACACGAGTGCACGACGGGCGCGCGGACGTTGCCGAGTCGGCTCTCCTACCAGCTGCATTGCGCCACCGATCACTATCTCATTACCACAGATAATGGACCCAACGAGTTATGAGCACAATAACGCGCTTGTGAAACCATCAAATTACTACCGACACCGAATTCAACTGCGCTTGAATAGCTGTCTGTCTCACTCTCACGGTATAGTTGGGCTTCGGGTAAATATCCAGGTAAATTCCCATTTGGGTAAATACCCAAACCTTGGGTAAATATATTTAATAACAGTAATGTTAATAAAAGACGTGTGCACGTATGTACGTACTTCTATTTCTCGAACTTCGAATGATGTGGAAATAAAAAAAGTTAAGTTAGTAATCTACTTAATAAAAATCTTAAATTCACTCACAGACAATCAGACAACGCACAGAATCATGAAATTTTGCACAAGAGTTCCTTTTATATTGAGAGATGGATTTTTGAAGATGAATCCTTTAAATGGGTTAAATAGGCGATAAGTTCCACAATTTGCCGATGGGAACTCCCGTCGGGCGCACGGTTGTAATATTATAATAAAAGATTAAGTGATGAATAACATTATTACAGGGTTTACTGATTAAGATTTATCACTAATCTGAATAGTCTTCATTATCAACGCAGCCTATCGCGCTCCACTGCTGAACATAGGCGTCTCCCAGGCTGCTCTATAACACGCAAACGAAACGAAAAGACTTGACGAAGTTTTCCAAATGCTGCCCAACCCAACTGGATCCTTCTGTCGGCCTCTTTCTCAAAGTTGTTTCTACCGAGCATCCATTGCCCCACGGTAGACATACTCGTTCACTACTTCGCGAAGCACCCCTCCGATGTGGATTGGACTCGGCAAGATGTGTTATTTAATGATAATGATAAATGATTTTATTTCTGTAAGTAGGTTTGTACACACACTTATACACGTCAATCATAATAGGTTGGGGAAAAAGATTCTTCGCATTTTTTAAGAAAATTCAAAACATTTTTTAATATAGTTTATTTACACTTAACTAAAGTATGTAGGTACCATTTTGTTCGATAACTTTTTGCCATCTTGTAGGTAGGTACATGATCCCATTGCTATAGAAATTTTGGGACTTCTGATCAAAATACCGCTCATAATGAATAATGCCCTTCCAATCCCACCAACATCACCTTGTTGCGAGTTAACCCGGGTTTCGCCACAGTCTGTGAAGCTTGAGCGGCCTTTGACCACGACTTTTTTCGCACGTTCTTATCGTACGTGATCCACTTTTCATCACCAGTTATCAGCTTCTTCAAAAATGGTTCGGTTTCATTACGTCGTAATAAAGAATCACAAATGAGTACACGGTTCATTAGGTTTCTTTCAGTGAGCTCGTGAGGTACCCAAATATCGAGCTTTTTTGTGTACCCAGTTTTTTTCAAATGTGCCAAGACTGTTTTGTGGTCAATTCCCAGTTCTTCAGCTACGTCGTAACTAACGATATGCCGATCTTGCTCCACTTTTTCAAAAATGGCATCCATTTTATCCGTAATAGGGCGACCAGAGCGACGTGCATCTTTGACATCAAAATTTCCGGATTGAAAACGCTTAAACCAAATTTGTGCTACTCTCACAGACACTGCACTACGTCCATAAACATCGCAATTTTTTCGCGGCTTGCGTTGCATTTTTACCTTTTTTGTAGTAAAATTTTAAAACGTATCGAATTTCTTCATTAGATTCACTCATCTTGACAGTACGAAAAACAAATGAAAATCATACATTTTCCTAATTTGAATTTGGAATTATGTTCTTTAAAATTTAAACTTTCAATGTTACCAAAACAAGAGAAGAGATTTTATTACAAGTTCAAACATACTATAATGCAAAAGACTTTTTCCCCAACCTAATATTTACAAGCTTTTATTTAACTTGCAATGTTTGTACCCATGTATGTTCGGGCAAAATCTTGCAAGCTGAATTAAAACCACTTCCTCTTGTCCTACGGAGTTGAAATTTCACAAGTTGATTCAGTTTCGAAGACAATGCATTTTTATTATGCATGACCTGATTCTACCCCCAGGATTGGCTCCAGACGAAGAAACTCTTTAACGGTCAACGGTACAGATACGAAAATGGTATACAAGTACGTATTTAATTATAGTAGTTCCTTCTAAAGTGCACCATGACCTGGCTGCTGCACCCAGGAATGGCTCCAGTTAAGGGAACTCCTCAACGATCAACAGCAGTGACACAATTTTTTTCTAATACGCATACAATTATGATAGCACGTTCTAAAGTTCACCATGATCTGGCTGCTGCACCCAGGACTACCGTAACTTCTTTTTAACTATTCAAATTAGTTGTTAAAAATCAGGTGAGCTACCTACTCGTTACGTTTGCTCCCTTATTTATGGGACACCCTGTACACTACTGCCGTGATTTTTTTCACATAATATCCAATAGCAACCATTTAGCTGGCAGGGGCGGGGGGGCACTTGACTCTTAACAAAATTACCAATTTAAAGCTTAACTTTACGCTAACGGATTGCTGAAACGAATAATGGTTATCACAAACCCGTAATATTTTTGAATGGCCTATCCAACGATATCCCACACCACGGGATAGAAAAAAAAAAACATCCGCACTTTACGTGTACAGGATTTTATGTTACCACTTTGTGGGCGTGATTAATATGTATATCCATGCCAAATTATGGCTTTCTAGTAGTAAGAGTCTCTGAGCTAAGCTGTGGACGGACAGACAGACGGACATGGCAAAACTATAAGGGTTCATTGTTGACTACGGAAGCCTGAAAATCTGCATTCACTGTGTAATTGTACATGAATTTCGTCTTGTTAAAATTCATGCCGAGGCCAACCCGCCGAGAGATTCGATTTAGACTGCAGCATCTGCTCTAACTGTTTCAGCATCTCTGCCATTATGACGATGTCATCGGCAAAGCGAAGGTGTGAGACGTACTCGCCGTTCACGTTGATACCCTGTCCAGTCCAGATCAGCGTCTTATAGACATCCTCCAATGCATTGGTGCACAGTTTCGGGGATATCACATATCCGTCTCACCCTTCTGAACAGTTGGATGGGGCTGGTTATCTTATCCTGGATCTGGACAGTCATCGTGGCCGCTGCCACGACGACTGTATGACACTTGAAAATTTTTGACTGACGTTTCGTACAAACATCTCCAACACTTCGATGTAGCGCCAGTCAATTCGACATCGTTATATGCAGAGAGGCCAGAACTGCCCATATTTCGACAGAGTCGAAGGCTTTGTCATAACCCATAAATGCCAGAACATACAATGCCACAGCGGGTGGTCGTTCTCTTCGGTCTTCTGTACAATTTGCCGAACAGTGTAGATGTGGTCTACGGTACTGAAGCCTTTCCAAAAACCGGGTTGTTCTGGTGGCTGGAACTTGTCGTCTCCTGCGGGGCTAACATGACACATGCGACAATTACTCACTCTCGCGTCGAAGACATGTCTATTTCTGTCACTTTTCTCGTTATCTGACAGCGTTGCCATACAAAATACTATACTCGTTCAAACTTGATGTTTTTTCGACAAACCCTAACATGGCACCTAAGTTATCTCGAACTCGAATTTTGACAATTCACACGGTAATCTCCGAATTTTCTGTTATTCAGCCGTCCTCGATTTTGACGAGAAGAGTAGACCAAATTATGGTCAGAGGGCCTTTTTCGAGTTTACTCGAGCTTAACGGATATGTTAGGCATTAGAATAACGTCAGAATCGTAATAAAATTTTCGGCAAATCGACAATAAGAGCGTTCTCACGCTTGTCATGTTAGCCCTGCTGAGTTTCTGACGAGACGGTTCGTGACAACTCTCGAGAACATCTTGGCTCAGAAATGAGATGCATCTTTAGTTTCTCAGCAAGGTTTTGTCACCTTTTTTGAAGATCAGAACCACCGCAGCTCACTACACGCCCCCCCCCCCCCCCCTGTGCCCCCTTGTACTGTACCCCCTGGTTGAAGGAGTTGAAGAGACTCACTAGCACTCTCAGGGCTGGAACCCCCCAGCTCGCCGTCCGGCTTACCGTCGACCTGGGCCTGGTCCTTAGACCAGGCCCAGGTCGACGGCGCGTTGTGTTCCACGCGCGCCTCAAAGAGATGTCAGCATAATTGACGGGGTCCGATAGGGCCGATGCCTGCCGGGGTCGCGGATTGTTCGAAAGAGTTACCGTGGCCCTGGCGCACAGGCAACTGAAGGAACACGGGTGGGTTTTAGTCAGTAAGAGTCTGACACGCCCTTCCGCTCCGCCCAGAGCGAGAGAGGTCATTTGATGATTTCGCACCAAAAAAAAAAAAAAAAAAGGGCTGGAACCCCGACCGCTTTAAGTCTTCATTATGGATGTCGTTAACATCGAAAAATTTGAAATGAAAACATTTATTTATTAAACACAAAGAAAAGGATGACAAGTTTGTTAATTAAAAGGTTAGTTGAAAGGACTAGTCATCGGACTATTTATTAATGGAGATAATTATCATCTTCGATCCCGTATTCACATTTTTTTAAGATTCCTGTTGTATGACACGTAGGAAATTTTGCTGCCCTTTCTGGAGTTAGTTGGTTCCACTTAGCTTACTGCACCTGGCCGAAAACACAAAATAATATTTGTGTTACTGCGCCGTATATCGAACAGCATAGAAATATTTAAAAAAACTTATATCTCTGGGAATACATTTTTATTGTATTGAGAAAAGTTGACGCAGATATCCCTTTCCACTAAACCACAGGATCCATATTTGATATATTTCTCAATATAAATCATTGCCTTGGCCTTGGTAATTTGCCAAATCGGCCATTATATTTATTAAAACATGATGCGCCCGCGCTCTCTTATTTTTTCAAATATCTTTGTCTGTTATTGTTTTTAGTGTAGGTAATAACTACACTTAGATGTGTATTTATGAGAAAATTGTAATTCATGATATTAGTAAAAATACAGGAAACGCAAAATAAATACTAAATTATATCATTGATTTGCGAATGAGGGCAAACCAATTTAAGCTCAACGGGATATCTCTTGATTAGACTGACCTGTTATCTGTAAGATAATCCTTTTTTTTTCGGTTTAAAATAACAATTTAACACATAAATTTGAACCTTTTCACGCATAGGGATCTGTCAGAACAGTCAAGCGTCGAAGTCAGCCTACTTCTAAGTGGCACGTGACAAAAAACTCCTGGATGCCATTCATTACTAACAAATTTCATCGCGGTCCAACCTAATAAAGGTCGACATATAGAAAGTTGCCCGCTTTGCTGCCCTCATCAACCTAAAATGTTATTAAGTAAAAATACGTTTAAATAACTTCGTTCTTATAAAAATAAGTACCCATCATCTGGGTATTTTTTCGGGTAAAATACCAGGCATTTACCCAAATTTGAATTAACCGGGTAGTGTCCCATCTCTTCACGGCACGATATCAAGGAGAACTCTGTGTATGATGATGGTTGATCAAAGAAGCTATTCGACTGTTTACATAAGGCTATCGATTAATCTCCTATCAAACTAATATTAGCTACGACTTCTGAAATCAACTGCTCCCGTGTACAGTCGGAAACTTGAGAGTGTAAGCTGTTGTTTATTATTCTATACAAGCTGACCCGACAGACGTTGTACTGTCTTAACTATGAATGTCATATGTCGTTTAGTTTTAGTTTTGACTATTGACTAAAACTAAAACTATTGACTCATTTATCAACCGATCCATCTGTGTTAAACAATATTTGCAGCGCGCATTCTGTCAACTGCTGACAGTTATTTCAAAGAACTGACAGTTATGTAAAATTAATATTGGCGTTAAGTTTTCTCAAATTTTGTAATGTTCCGATCGACTTCCTTATTTTTTTATTTCATAAGATCCTTCTTCTGACAACAACGAACACAACAAGAAAAAAAATAGTGAAGTCGGTCCAGCCGTTCATGCATGATGGCGTGACCAAGGGAAGTAGGGATTCATTTTTATATATATAGATGGATGATTGTGTACTATACTGATTGGATACTGGTAGTCAGCTGCATCCGGTTAGACTGGAAGCTAACCAAACATGGAGCTTGTTCCCAACGAGTCACACCTCAACGGGTAACAGTGTGACTCGTTGGGAATGTTTTGGATAATAATTCCCAACGAGTCACAGTTACTGTTACACTGTTACACGTTGGGATGATCCCACCTTGATTTAGGGTATCAATACATCTATCGCCACGAAATATTTTCGTTCTCAGATAAACAAAAATTGTTCCCAGGTATTTGGTACAACTTGGGGCACCCCGACTCGGACAGGTTAGGTTAGAAGGGGACGGCGGGGTCTGAAAGACCCCGCCGTCCCCTTCGTGGTTATTTTTTTTTAAACCGCCCAGAAGTAGGAGTCCCGCGAAGCGGGACTCCGTCGGCTATTGTGGAACTGATTTTGCATTGTTTGGTGACTACATTTTGGTGACAGATCTACTATTTTGAGGACAAACCCTATTATTTAAGAAACACAAAACTAATTAAATTGGTGATAGCTTAAATGATACCCTAAATCAAGGTGGGATCATCCCAACGAGTAACAGTGTAACAGTAACTGTGACTCGTTGGGAATTATTATCCAAAACATTCCCAACGAGTCACACTGTTACCCGTTGAGGTGTGACTCGTTGGGAACAAGCGAAACATGGTTGGGAGAAGGCGGCAGATTGATTGGATGATTGCGTGAAGCGGCTATGGCCGTACATTAGTACCTTCTCGCTGTGTATTATCAGTCTCGGCACGCATCTCCGCTGCTGATTAAAAACATAAAATATTGAAAAATTTACATATTCATAATATGGCATGCCTTTACGAAAGCATCAAAAACGAAGTCCGAAGCTTCAAAACGTGTCAACCTGAGAGTAATGAATCAAGTTACAAGTCTGGCATCACGCGAATAGTTCACATCAACCGATCAACCGTGAAATTGGTAACGATATCTGTCTAATGGAACTATTCGTTTGCATGTAAAAACTCAAATAGAGTGAATAATAACCCGGCAAGTCGGCACCGAAGATAACGGTAAAAGTGAAATACTATTAATACTTTATAAGTTTAGAAGGACAGAGGTCGATAGTGTTGTCACGTCATCTACATGACGCAGTCAATGCCATTTAAGATGCGGAGAGTTGGCTTACTTCTCATTGATTCGCTTTGATGTATTTTTGAGCTAAGTAAATTGTTCTAGGAAACTTTTAAAAACTCTGTATTGCCGTGACTTGAACTAGGCCAACACGCGCCGGACTGATCGATTGGAAGCGATAAGCTATCGGCCCATAGAATATGTAAGCTGCCATGTCCGGAATGTATTACAATTGGTTACACTTACACCAATATGCAGTCTCAAATCTCGTTCTGTTCACTATTAAAAATTCAAAAGCTTAATCCTTGCACCAATTTGTTTAGACTTATAAATCTTCCAACTGCAAAACGGAGAACTGGCTTGTGCTAAACAAAGAACTAGTAATAAAAGCACTTACAGAACAGTATACAGATCATTTTAGACACCTGACGGTTTGGCAGGCCGTGACGTCTCAACATGGGCAGCAGCGTTCACGCATACACGACCATGTCTTCTCATTGTGTGTCTGGTGGGCTGGAGGCTGTGGGCTGTGGGGAAGGCGCAGGAGATGTACGCGGAAGAAGAAAGTAATCACCGCATGTATGAGAACATGTGTGTAGGAAACACGTGCTAGTAGCGCACGTGTTCACACAGCTCACAGTCGCGGCCAATTTGTACGAACTAGCCAGGTACAGGCGGTCGGCAGTCCTTTGTGAGTCATTAGTAGTATCGATCGCTTGCGTTGAAAATTTAGGGGCAGTTAAAAATCGAGCTCATCAATTTGTGTGACAGTGTCGCCTGAAAAAGTTGCTCGACTGATGAACTAGCGACATAATGCTATAGTACCAATTTCATAAGATGGTGTCCGTCACATAATTTACTTAAGTAATTGAACAACCCTGAATAACATGTTTATCTAATGACTGACTACATCAGCAAATATAGTACGACTACTATGTAATACATGAAGTTTAAATAAATATACAATAGCTAACCGCCATCGAAGCTGCTGACGGCAGGAGAGTCCAGAAAGAGGAACGTCCTTGCAAGCTGTTTTCGAGAGTATAGGTAGTATAGATTTCTGCTTAAAACCGCTGACCCACCATCGAAGTTTCGTTTAATAGGGAGACCTTAGGCCGTTATACAACATACAAATATTTTTATTTGTTGAACATAGGTAGTTTACAATGAATTGTAGGCACAACGAAGGTTGCCAAACTCGTATCACTTCGTATACCAACTCAGGATTATAATGACAGTTCATTTATTGACCACCCTATGTGGAGGCCAGCAGTCACGAGGAATTAAATACCATGCAATGTGTAGTGGCCAGAGACATTCATACGGAGAGGAATTCGAGAGTCGTAAAGTGAATGCTAATCGTTGAACGGTTGCCGAGTGCGTTTAATGTTCCTCGGCTTCCGCAATCAGCCGGACTCCACAGAGCATTGTCTCATCAGACGACCCTCATGCTGCTTTTATTTCGAGATGGCTTTAACTGCACTAATTATTGTACATGTTCGAACTTCAAAGCCCATACCATAGAGATTATGTATACTATCTATTGTATGTTAAATGAGGATTATAAGCTGTGGCACAATGCTTTATGCAAATAGGGGATTGTGCCTCGTCCAGTATTGCACTGTTAATTATTATTCAAAATAGGGTGAATCTAAATGAAATCATATTATTATAAAAACTAGAGCTAAACTGCGTGTGGTGACGTCAGTCACTGTGCATAGTGAGAATGTGAAGGAGACAAGTACTCAGTCCATACTAAACTCGTAACAGGTAGTATGAGTCAACCGCCAAGCGCAGGCGCACTGACCGCTACCCAGCGTGCAGCGGTTAGTTTAACAGCAGGTAAACACCAATATTATAACTCCTTATTGGTTGTCATATTTATAACCCCTCTGCATCATGGATTCTTAGCTTGGGTAGTTTGTGTTCTGTTTGCCCAATGAGGCCAATGAGGTTATTGGCAGTTTGGGATAGTTACGACGAATCAAACTTGGAGTGTAATGTCTTCACGAGACATTATATTGTTCATGTACAGTAGACCGGCCGTCAGTGGTAACACTACGACCTTGAGCTGGCTTAGCGTAGTACGGAGTTTCAATAAAATAAGAGGCCAGCTTATACTGGTTTTATACACATTGACGTGCGGCCTACTTTACTATATTTGAAAAGCGCCGAAAGTGATTAAGCGGATGTAATAATTAACAATAGCCAACAAAATGAACATGGGAATCACTTTGTAAGAAGTATTCATCAGAAGAGATCATGGTGCAGAGTAGTGTTACCGCACTGGCACACGTGACGCGGCACGCTGTGCCAGTCGCCAGTGCGACCGTTATCAATGTCAGTATATTAAATCAGCTGTTACCGTAAGCTCCGGTTCGATTAAATTACCGGCGGCCGTTTCAAATAATTCGCTTAGGTAGGTACTAGGTACTTGAAATCCAAATCAATGCACCAGACTGCTTTTTATTACCTTGATATGCTGCTCAAGTCATACGCTAGTGAGATTAAAGCAGATTCATCAGTTGCATGTACGTGTATGATTTTGAATTAACTTTAGGCTATATAGATATAGTACTTGGTCAACCAACAGTACTAAGTGGAGCATTGTAAGTGCCACGGGATGGGAGCGGGACGCGCGCGCCCGGGCGTACCTACCACCACAGACTGGCCCCTACAGGAGTTGATGGGACTGTTCCTAAATTCCTAAATTTGGCTTCCCCTCGTAGTACTAGCAATAGTGCTCGTAGTACTATTATCAACATCTATTCGGTGCCTGGAGGACAGCGAGCTTCTATTGCTCCTGCTGTGCCACTGCCAGGGGTGCCAGCAAGTATACGATCCGATCGTAATTAATTAAGTCATATCAAATTATAAAATGATGATTTGAAATAGAAGAAGAGTTCCTTCGTACTTAGACTGCCTCGAAAGATTACACGTGAGAATACAGCATGAGTACAATAATTCATAATTTCTTAAAAGAATGAGTTTTCACGAGCTGTTTTGTATGTATTTCTTTAAGTGATAGCTTTACTAATTTCTTTGAGTTAATGATCGGGCACTGGGCAACCCTAGGTCGTAAGTCGGAGGCACAAGGTCGACGGCCGCCACACGCGCCTTGCGCGCGCGCATCCGACCATCAACGCTCGCATTATTGTAAGTACCAAAAATAAATACAGCCAGTGTATCAATCAACAATGCGAGCGCTTCAACGAGCTTAATTGAACCCTTATCTTGTCTAGATGATCTTCTATATAATAGGTACATACACAAGGCTAGGTACTCGACACAATATTCCTTTGTTTGAAATTGAGCCTTTATTCGACTTGCATTATACCTATAGGTACTACGGTACCTACCTATAATACCTACATATAATAATGTTTAGAGTTTATTACTGACACTGCCTACAGGACGTTCTACAAAAGGTTACCTACATGATTTAAAAATGTTTTCCTCTGCGTGGTTTTCCTTAGATTGAACGTAAGTACCTACCGACATAGGCAGCGTTAATTTTTATTGAAAAAAGACATAATACTGGTCCTTGCTACACCTACAGATGTATTGTAAGGGTAGACATGCAAGTGCGGCAGAGTATTGCTATTGTCATGTAACGTGTCTGTCGCAGGGATCACGCCGCGACTATTTCTGTACATCCGCCGGGGCGCGACCTCCCCGCGCCCTGCACACGACAGACATCGGCTAAACTGCATCCCTTTTGGGGGCGGTGACGCGTCGACCACGACGTCAGCCACACACTACCGTAAGTAAGTACCTACTCGACATTCAAATAATGACGCCACACATCTCTTCTCACAAAGACGTTGGAGATGATAGGCAACATTACATTGTATTACTAACCTATATAAAAGTTCATTATTCTACGGATGTTGGATAATTTCATTCATTCATTCTTACTTACTTTCTGTTACGTTTTGTCTTCCCAGTTCCAGTAGGACTTAGGGACCTCATACATGTCCACAATAGCTTGCGCGATATTTACTAATGTGGTCATTGTGGCCATCGCAACTGTATCAACATGATTTCATGATTCCTAAAGTCTTTATGTTCAGACTATTGTTCAAAGTAAATGTATATAAATTTCTGAACTTGTATATTATAACATAACATAACATCATGCCTGTATTCCTCGAAGGGTTAGGCAGAGGTGTACCTATAGCACACCCACATTTCGCCAGTTATGTTTAAGTCCCATGTAATAGGGGGCGAGCCTATTGCCATCAACCCTTGTATATTATGTTCTACACTTTAATTAAACTGTTGATAAAACTTTTATTGTGTTTGCATTTCTTGTTCCTATCAGCCTCATTACGTAAGAACACACTTTGCTGAGCAACAACCGGCTACAACATTATAAATAATGTGTCAAAACCACTTTCATAATTATGAATATTAGTGCATTTAATTTTGCTAGCTTATGTACCAAAAATACAAGAGGTAATTAGGCACATCATAACATCATGCCTGCAGTCACCTCCATACATGTATGTCTATTATTATCCTTTTACAGGATAATAATATATGTAAATATGATACATGTTTAAAACACTTTGTAAAATATCGACTTATTTTAATTGTTATTGTACTATTGTTTGGGAGTACATTGTTGGTCATTATTGATTAGATAATTGACATTATTAAAACCAATTAGTTAACCATGCCTTATTATAAATGACATTTTACTAAATAAGTAGTTGATACTTTCATTAAAATCAGCCTATTTAACTATGTGTAGTTGAACAAAGAGCTGGTATATTTACAGGCATTTTTTATGTTTCTAGTGTCCGGTGCACTGCCATAGTAATTTTAAATTGAATTAACATAACATTGATCACACCTGTGTTCCCTGATCAGTTAGGTAGACATGTACCTATAGTACACTAGCATTTCACCAGTTATGTTTAAGTCTCATGTAATAGGGGGCGAGCCTATTGCCATCAATCAGGCCCAGTCCAGTCAAATCCAGACTCTGGGCTGTTACTCAGAAATTCCTCACAGAGAAACCCAATAACATGTAACCGTATGTGCATAGAACTGTTGACCCATAACACACAACTATACAAGTGATGTAAGAGACGCCACTAGTTTGACTACACAGCAAACTTAGTAACACGGGCAAGAAAGGAGCAAACTCACCCAACATTGTTATAAGCAGTTGTAAGTTAGCTGCCTGTGCACTAACCTCCTTGTTCCATTGTACTGAACTCATTCTTCTGATAAATGGGTAATAATTAAGCTGCAAACATGAGCTTTCAAATGCAAGTAGAAGCAGAGTGTAGAGATAACAACAGTCAGTTATATGACATGGTGCAGTGAGTGAAAGAGCCTGCCAGGTGGCCGCGAGCATTGTTACCAGCTGAGACAGCACTGTGACCCATCCATTGTATGTAAATGTATCATCCTGGTTACCTTTTTTAACCAGCTTGGATTGATTTATATAAGAAAATCAAATAAGTAGGTACCATATTTTAACTTCTAAATTAGTTATAGTATCTACTTGTAATCATAGTCATACCAATATTTGACCTGAAGGAGGGGCATTTGAGTGAGCCTCAGGTAATTGTTTGTAAACTTACTGTTGTATCAAATATAATAATTATAGTACTGAACAGTAACAGAGCACAACTAGAGTAACATTATCAGACATTATACCTACTTAGATATTGTGCCCGGACCATTTTGAAGAAATAGGACAAATCGGTACCTACCTTTAGGATTCCCTCTCTAACTCTGATAGCTAGCAGCAGGGCAGGCAGGAGAGAAGAAAACAGTACCTAACTACAGACTGTAAATAGTATTGAGTCCTGTGTGGTTACCTTCAGGGTAGGCCTGCTTCTTGGCGATGACGTCGATGACGAGGTGCGAGCAGTTGTACAGCAGGCCCATGGCGCGCATGTCGAACTGGACGCTGGCCGTGTACACCGACTGGTTGATGTAAGGCTCCGAGAAACGCACGGGCTCGCGGCCCATCGCCTCCGTCATCTCCTGGAGCATGCTGCGCGTGATGTTGTGCACGTTGCGCCCGATCTGCGCCGCCGCTCCGCCCCAGCACATCACCGCAACACAGACACACAGCACCACCGCACGCATTTTGGCCATGGCTACCACCTCAAAGCATTAACATCACTGATACGCTGCGACACACCACCCAACTAATGCACACTCTATTTATAATTCGATTGTGGGTAAATTGTTTGCAAAACAAACTTTAGAGATACCCGTTTACTAAACATAAACAGCCGAATGAGGTCGATAATCACTTTGAAACTACGAAAAGTATGAAAACATTACGCCTAGTTTTTCTGTCAGACTATAAGTTAAACTAAACTTTATACGAATGTCTTAAAAAAAACTGCGTTTAATGTTACGATTCACATATTCTTAGCTTGAATCCTTTGTTACAAGAATAAAACCAACCGTCCTCCGTGGGCCCGACGGTTGGAGTCGGTCGATGGTCTCGATGGATAGAGTTGCGAACGAACCGAACGAAACGAAGTAATGAACGACTGACATGTCAACGACCGACAGCAAACATTCGGTCTTTCCTAAAGTTGCCACCATAAAATTCTTATTTAGCAATAATACAGCAAATCAGAACCTATGATTCTTATAAAACATGCCAATCTTTTCAGTTTATATAATATAATAACTGATTGTTAAAAAATACTGTTTCGGAAAGGTGTAAATTCCATTTAAAATTGTCTAAGGGGCCTCTGCGAGTTGGCTTCGGCCCCTCGTACGCCTTCCAAAGGACCGGGATCCCATAGTCCCAAGCTATTATAACACATAAAAATAATAATAATAAATGTTTATTCATCAAAAATTACAGATAGTTACAGCAATAAACAGTGGGTAGAGATTATACAGTTAATTAGGTTTATTGTAAAATCTGCACTAAAACTATGATATGCCTCAAACTAAGTTATAAATCTGTATTTTGAGAAACAGTGTACGGCCACAAAATCCTTAAACTGTTACAAAAATTAATGAACGGTGTCGTTCTACCGCTGCGCGCTGCGATAATTTAACTGGATCTATGATAGTTGTGTCTTATGTATATGTGTGTGATGGTGTGTAAATGTAGTGGAAGGTGAGTATCGTGTGGGGGTGTGTGCATGTGTGATAAGGTGGGGTGGACAGGGGTGTGCGTGCGCGCCTGTTTAAATGTGTGTATGGTATTGAAATCTTTATACGCGCCCGTTCCTTCCACAACCACACCCGTGGCTGTCGGTCCCAACCCCATGGATCCGTTCAACGTGATCTCAGGCACCTTCACTGCCTTCCTCACCCCCCGCGCCCGTCAAATGGCTAACGAAATCGTTGCCGCCAGAAATTCCGGCAACCTTTACGCTATCCAGTGTATTTACAACGCGTACCCGGACATTACGCACGCGCTCCAGTCCTTCGTCAATTCTCCCAATCCCACTAATGGATAACGGAATCCTCACGCGGTTAAAACCCCGATCCCTAAAAATAGGTTACTTCAATGCCAATGGCATTCAAGGCCAGCGCGACGAAATCTGCACTTTCCTCCGCGACCATCAGATCGATGTCCTCCTCTAACAGGAGACCTTTCTAAAACCCCACAATCGAACGCCATCGATAGCGAACTATCGGGTTGTTCGAAACGACAGGACACGGTGTCACAAGGGTGGCACCCTCATCTATTATAAAAACTCCCTTTACTGCATCCCCTTGGACCCCCCCCCCCTCTCGCGACTAGAAGTCTCCATCTGCCGGCTAGGCATGACAGGACACCAACCGATCACCTTGGTACCGGTTTACCTCCCCCCCACAAACCATTCAGAGAACTTCCAACTCTTGACTGACGACCTGACCATCCTCCTCGGCTTGAGTGACTCCGTTATCATAGCGGGGGATCTCAACGCCAAACATCACGCCTGGAATAGTACCAGAATCTCTACCCGAGGGAGACACTTGTTCGACCTCTGTTTTCCTCTAAATTTCGATGTCATCGCCCCGATGACTCCCACTCATTTCCTCCTCGCGGTTGACCACAGCCCTGACGTGCTCGATGTGTCACTTCTAAAGAATATCAACCTACGGTTGGATTCTATAGAGGTGATACACGAACTTGCATCTGACCACCGACCAGTTGTTCTAAAACTAGCCCCCGACCAACCGCCCTCCACCAAAGTGGCAACGGACTGGAGGAAAGTATGCGAACGCCTGAAATCCAACACGTCCCCCCACCTAGACTCCATCCCCGACCTCTTCGACTCTATCGCTGACACGACGGCTGCGATCGACTCATTCACTGGACACGTACAATCAGTCCTGAACGATTGTTCAAGGGAAGTTCCAGCGACAGACGACCGTCGCTGGAAATTGCCGGACGATGTACGTGAACTGATGACTGAGAAGAACGCAGCTGTCCGTGCGTACAGCAACTTTCCCTGCAACGCAAACCGAGCCCATATGCGCTACTTACAGCGAGCTGTAAGGACACGTGTAGCGGAGCATCGGGAAACAGGCTGGGATAAGATGTTGAGTGAACTAGAGCCTACCCACCTAGCATTCTGGGAGCTTCAGAGGAAACTCAAATCCCGAGAAGTAGACCCTATGCCCCCCTTGATCCGCCCAGACAATACCATCGCTTTCGATGATGTCGAAGTTGTCGAATGTTGAAGCCCAATGTTTGCCCAGCTGTCAGCCTGTAGACCAAGCTCACCTCTCTGAGGTCGAAGCCGAAGTCGAAAGGAGAGCCTCCCTCTCCCCCGTAGAAGACCCCGAGTGCCCTCTGCCTCCCATCACCCCCGACGAAGTGCACGAGCTCATAAAGGGCCTTAAGCCCCGTAAAGCCCCCGGTTCTGATGGAATCACCAATAAGGTGTTCCAACTTTTCCCTGCCCACCTGATCATGCTAATGACCACCATCTTCAATGGTGCCATGAGCAATAACATCTTCCCCCAAGCGTGGAAACAGGCCACTGTCATCGGTATTCCCAACCCGGGCAAGCCTAAATCCACTCCCTCCACCTACCACCCCATCAGTCTTCCCAATGTCCTCGGCAAGATCTATGAGAGGCTTATTTATAAGCGTCTCAGAGACTATGCCGAGACAAAAGGTCTCATTCCCAACGAGCAGTTCGGTTTCCGAACCCAACACTCGAGCGTCCAACAGGTCCACCGTATCATCGAACACATAAGGGTTGGCTTCCAACGTGGTTCATTGACGGGTGCTGTTTTCTTCGACATAGCGAAAGCGTTCGACAAAGTCTGGCACAATGGCTTATTATATAAGCTATACAAATTTAAAGTGCCAGATCGTCTCGTGCTCATCTTGCGAGACTATTTGTCTAACCGCACCTTCCGATTCCGCATCGAAGGAGCGCTATCCGCCTCCCGTCCCATTCGCGCCGGAGTCCCTCAGGGCTCCGTGCTCGCCCCTCTCATTTTCACGCTATTCACCAGCGATATCCCGAAAAGTAAAAAGGCTCAGTTGGCTCTGTTCGCAGACGATACGGCCATTTACTACACCGGTGTAAGCCCCGATGCGATATCTCGCACTCTCCAAACCACAGTCAACCAAGTCGGTGACTGGTTTAGGAAGTGGAGAATCGAAGTCAATCCCGATAAGAGTCAAGCGGTTCTCTTTTCGAAACCGGGACTCAACCCCAACCGGCCCCCTGTCCGATCACCATGTTTGGCAAGCCTATCCCTTGGGAGAAGCGAGCCAAATACTTGGGTGTCATACTGGACAAGCAACTCTCTTTCGGTGAGCACTTATGGCAGGCGCGTTCGCGCGCCGCTTTCACTCGTGGTAGACTCCACTTCCTATTGAATGCACGCAGCAAATTGTTACTCAAGTGCAAATTGCGCATTTACACAGCGTGCATTCACCCAATCATGACCTACGCGAGCGTGGTTTTCGCACACTCGAAACCCCACCACATCCATAGGATGCAGACTCTCCAAAACCGGTTCCTCCGTAGGCCAACCGGCTCCCCTTGGTTCGTTCGGAACGAGATCCTCCATTTCGATCTTATAGTCCCCACTATCCGTCAATTCATGAAGCGCATTTCCAAGCGTTTCTTTGACTCCGCGGCCTCACATCGCAACCCTCTGGTTGTCGAGGCTGCCAGATATACCCCCTCCCGTATTAGTCATACCCGCCGTCCAAGGCATGCCCTGTCCGACCCCGATGACCCCATAACCCTCCTCCAGGAGAGCAGTAGGGCCACCAGTACAGTGCACAAACACAGACCGCCATCGTTCCGACCTCGACGCCGAGGTCCAACGCGACACCCCCGACGTAATTGTCCCCCCCCCCCCCAACCCTTGCTCGACGAAGCGCCAGCCCGCGCCGCCGTAGCTGAGCCTGTAGCTTTAATTTCCCAATTAATAATAATATTATAAATTTGATGCAGCCTGTCCCACCTTGCTGCCCTCCCCTCAGTGACGCCCTAAGCCGAGGTTCGTACCCCACAGGGGGTGCCCTTAGCGTGCGGTCACCTAGTGTTTATGAATTTCGCCCCTGGCTGGAGGCTTTAAGTTATTAGCTTAAGGCACCACAGGATTGACCGGTTAAGTAGCCACGCCCTCAGTGGTCAAAACTACGAGTTGCCCAATAGGAAAAAAAAAAGAAAAAGAAATCTGTATAGAGGTGGGTGAGAGATTAGTGGTGATGTACAAATAGGATGTGTTAGGTGGTGTTTAGTTTTTTTTTTTTTTTGTGATAACTTAAAACGAATACTTAGAAGTAAATTGATGGTTTTTACATTAATTAATAAGAGTTTCGTGTCATATTTATAACAGAGATTTGAAAAAAAAACCGGACATTTGCGAGTCGGATTCGCCTACTGAGGGTTCCGTACAAATTTGTAGGTAAAGTCGCCAGCACATCAAGTTACCACAAATTGTCAGATTTTCTCATTCGATTTTGAGCTTAACTATTCACATTTTAAGGTTTAAAATCGTTTGGATAAAATTGACAGTTTCGTGTAGCTTGACCTACTGGCGACTCTACATATTATAAATAGTTCAGGAATCAAGTCTCCCAGTTTTTTCAGAGCTTTTCCCGAAATTCAGTTTCCAAAACCTATAATTAATTATATTATTGTTTTTTATAAGTAAAATTGTGGTTATAATAGGTCTTTACCTATGAAATTGCCGTTTTGTATGAAAAAATTTAAACGAATTTTTTTCATGAATTTTTTATTTGTATTAATCGAAGTAATCACCCATGCAATCAATGCATCTTTGCCATCGCAGTGGCAGTTTATTGATGCCCTTCTTAAAGAAATCAGCTGGACGGGAGGCAACAAATTCTTCAAAGGCATTTTGTACTGCCTCTCGGGTATTAAATTTTTTTCCCGCCAAGAAGTTATCCAAATTCTGGAAAAAGTAGTAGTCTGTAGGCGCAAGGTCTGGTGAGTAGGGCGGATGACGGAGAGCTTCCAACCCCAGTTCTTGCAACTTGGAGACCGTCTGCTGTGCAGTATGAGGTCACGCGTTGTCGTGCAGGAGCAGCGGAGACGAGCGATTGACCAATGCTGGTTGGAGATGCGCCAGCTTCTCCATCATTGTGTTCAGTTCTTCACAGTACACATCTGCAGTAATGCTCACCCCGTTTGGTAAGAAGCTGTGATGAATCACACCGGCGCTAGACCACCAAACAGTGACCATCACTTTTCTAGGGGTAAGTTTTCGTTTAGGGCATTGTTTAGGTGCTGAACCAGGATCCAACCAACTTGCTGAGCGCTTACGGTTATCAAACAGAATCCATTTTTCATCGCAGGTAACAATGCGGTTCAAAATTCCTTCATTTGTGTGTCTGTTGAGCAGTGCAAGGCACGTCTCGACGCGTACTTCGCGCTGGCGATCATTGAGTTCGTGGGGCACCCATTTGTCAAGCTTTTTTACCTTGCCAATTTGACGCAAATGGACCAATATTGTTTTGACGCTAACGTCGAAAGCTGCTGCTAATTCAGCCGTAGATTGTGTATCATCAGCTTCCACAATCGCCTTTAATTCGTCATTGTCGACCAAAGTCTTCGGACGACCGCGAGGTTCATTTTTCAGGTCGAAATTTCCAGAACGGAAGCGAGCAAACCAATAACAGGTGATGCGTTGGTTTGTAGTGTTAGCTCCGTAAACGTCGTTGATGTTGCGTGCCGCTTGTGCCGCGTTGCTGCCACGACGGTACTCATATTCCATAATTATTCGAATTTTTAACGTATCCATGATGACGAAAAAGATTGAAATGCGATGAAAATGTAACACTAATCAATAAAGAAATGACTACTTTTAGAAAAAAAAATCCATGTTTTTAAAATAAAATTAATTTGAAATTAGAATTCTTAGCCAAACAAAAATTATTTTGATTTGAAATGGCCAGTACTGCAGAACGGCAATTTCATAGGTAAAGACCTAATACTAACATTTCATACCTAAATTAGTTAGGTAACCTAATCAAAGTTGTTTTTTACTGAAATATCAAATTTAATCCAGATTTTTAAGTGGTGCCTAAAAAATGAATGAGTAGTATCGTACATCAAAGTTGAAAAAAAACATTGTCTTTATTAGTGTTCGTTTTTGTAGTGCTAGCCCTTATTAAGGTTAACATGCCTATTAGAAGAAAAATATAATGAAATTGCATTATGGGGATTGGTTTTAAAATCTATATTGAAATCTCCTACAACAATCAGGCGAGAAATATTACCATTGCGGCTGTTTTCGTATATTGCTGTATTTATGCATTCTACAGCAACAGTGGTTAGACATCGTGGTGACCTATAAACAACAATTAACCATACGCTATACATCTCACAGTGTCCGTTCGCAGCGCCCGTTTTATTCAAACAAAAAACAGACAGAGTTCTTGCGACGTACATTTGTGATAGATCCCCAACCTGGATTTGCATTAGCTATAACTGGAACATCTACTCTACACACCTCATCAAAACCATCAAGTTAAAGTTTTGTTTAATATCCTATTAAAATACAATTTATGTATACTACTAGGTACAAGGCACTTAAGTAGGTAGGTACCTATTAAGGATTGTGTTTAATTACAAAATTAAAAAATAGGACTAAGTAGGTACGCATAACAGTACGAACTGTTAGGTACTACATACACCAAAGTTATTAGGTACCTACCTATACATATAAAAGAGGGAAAAGGCTTTTTTTTCATTCTTCGTCATAAATCGAAAACATCATAAAAATAATTAAAACTCTGTTTAAGCTTGTGCCAATGAAGCTCTTTCATACGATACCCCACATGACACGGTTATCTCGCTTCAAATTTGGACACCCGTTCCTTGCTAGACCCTGTTTTTTTTTGTGATTAAATTAAAAATATACGGTTTTCAGAATTTTCTCTTCTGTACAAATTAGTAAAAGTTAAAAAAAGAACTACAAAACACCACCCATACAATTATGACCGCGCATACCGTTGTTTCTTCCCCTAGGCTTGGCGTAAAGTTATTATATGGCAACTCCATTGAGAACTGATGAATGAATGAATTTGTATCTGAATGACTAACTTTCTCTTCAAAATCTGCTCAGTGCTCTAGTTCTGCTCGCTGACTGCTCTTTCTTCTTTAATGTTCTACTAGCTGCTGCCCGCGGCTTTGCCCGCGTGGACGTCGGAAATTATCATAAAGGAACGTGCTACCGGGATAAAAAATAGCCTATGGTACTCATTATAATCTTAAAATCAGTACAGCCGTTTCGGAGATTAGCCGGAACAAACAGACAGACAGACAAAAAATTTAAAAAATCGATACCTTAATTGGCAAACATGCTAACTCCATATGAGCAAATTTTTCAGGAGACACATAAAACTTTATAATATTTATTGTAGATCACTTATGAAAAAATCTAAAATCCCGTTGGTAGATAATATCATAAACTGTTATTTTTTAAACTGTAAAATTCCTAATAATTTTTCATAAGAATACTACAGCGTTTTTAGGAGTTGTCCGTTTTTACTTTCCTGTATAAGTTTGTGATCTAGGAGTTAGCTGGTATTCTCAATAGATTAATTTAAAAGAAAAGTATTGAGATTTCAAAAAAGTTTTAATTAAAAGTTAAGTACACTATTTTAATAATACAAAAAATGTTAAATATAGGTAGGTACATTATTTTAGACTTCATGAGGAAGGTTGGTAAAATAGTTTTGGTAATCTCTTGGCATACGAGTAGAGTTCTTTAGTTGCTGTATATCCAAGTACTTTTTTTTTGTTATTTTCCTGCGTTCGTTGTATAGATATATTATAATTAGGAATGTTGTTAATTTTTGGTTTTAACTTTAAGAACCCAAAGTTAATTTTTCATCCCAAGTCATATTCCAAAATATATTAGATATTTTTTTTCTGTCATCATCCGAAATACTATGGCACTGAATAACACTATTTCTCTTTTCCTTACAACTACGAGTACAACGGGGCTTCAACACCTTTATTGGTTTTTATATTTATTTTGTCCACTCTCCGTCAACTTTTTTCTTACCGCAATATTATTTACCCTTTTCTCTATTCTTTCGATTAATTTCACTAGTCCATTCTTCTTTCTTTACTTGACACCTTTTTTTATAACCGGTTCATCCGGTTCTGAATCAGAATCATTGTAATCGACTATTTTATTCATTAAGGCGATACCAAAATAAATTGGGTTATTTTTCGTAACCATTTATTTCACTATTACAGCATGTATGGATTTAATTTTTGGATATATGTTTATTGACTATTTGATTAATACTCTGACTGAAGAAAAACGCAATTGGGTTAAATTTCCTCGATAGAATTTAATTCCGAAAAGACCTCTCCTTTTTTATATCTTTTCCTGTAATTCTAAAATCCTAAGTAATTTCATTGCAAAATTACATTCAAAATATGCGTATTAGGTCATTGAAAACTCTGGCTGAACATATTTTTGATACATAGCTTAATTTATTTTTAAACATTTTTTATTTGATTTGGCGCTTACGTTGTTTTATTCTGGTTACATTGCATTGTTGCGCTCTCTTTTTGCGCATGTGAAAGTAAATGACTCTGTCACTTTCTTAAGCCCGCCCAGTTCGGCTGCGGCCTTTGTCAGTAACAGACCTGTGCCGGTTCCTCCCGCAACCGTGATTCCATTTTTTATCCCAATAGTTTTGTTTAGTGTGTTTCATGACCTTCTTTATCTATATTTATCAAGTGAACAGGGTTTATATAATATTACATTGCCGATATAGGGAATAAACATAAAATACTAAGAAAGGTAAACAAATCCCGACAGTTGAAACGCCTGAGGGAACATGCTCGAAAAATGACGGAAAATAAAAAGTAAGTTTGCATGTCTTTATAATAATTAGTTTTCATATTGAATAAGCGTATTATACTTGCATGACTTGATTGATGATTGTGGAAGAAGTGCAAGAGGTATGTCAGGATCGTGACCAATGGTGATCAGTAGTCTTTGTCTACGCCTTTGGGAGACAGGCGTGAGGAATTATGTATGTATGTACTATACATAGTTATAACTATAAGACATCTTCCTGATAAAATTACTTGGGGTAGAGAATAGATTTTGTAATTTATATTTTCAAATATCTTAGACCTTATCACGTCTGAGTAAGGTTGATATTATACATTATGATATTGTTTTATTTCTTATAATTTAATATTTAGTTATCTTACTATAGTTTTATTTTACAGAGCAAACCGATCCTCGAAATATAATAAAAGCGACAAAATCACAGCGCCGGAGCAGACCTCGGACCATACATGTGATTCGGAAAACAAAAGATTAGAGTCGCCATTATCATTTTTAAATTTGGACGATCGACAATGTCTAACTACTAACATGTTGGAAAAAAATGGGTAAACAAATTATTTATTTCCTATTGTAAAGAAATACAATATCCACTCATTTGAATTTTACAGGACAGAACAGTGTGCATCTACTAGTGATGGCATCACTCCGCCCCAGTTAGCTCCGGACTGTGCTGTTGGATTGACAGAACAGAGACAATCGAAGTTGCCTTTAGATGACCAACATTTCGCAACGACTTTCTCACCAAATAAACCAGAGTAAGCATTCAAGGACGCACTCTTAAACTAGCCAAACATTTATTTTCCCTAATTTATACTTTTTGAGAGCGGTGACAAAAGAAATGTAGCCAACTGCAAAATCATAGAAATTATTCTTCGTATGTGAAAGTCAGATACATATTTTTATATTCTTACATACAGTAGTATGTAAGAATATAAAAATAAAAATATATAGAAGTAGGTACAAATATACCTAAAGTTTTTAATACTAAAAACATTTGTTTACCTTTTAATTTTACATTTAAAACTAAAAGAATAAAAGCTTATTTTGAACAAAATATTAAAACTACTTGCCGTCCTAGTGTTTGAACTAACATGAAACTCATTTTTTGCAGTTAAATATGACCTGTGGTTTTAGTAATAATAGTTATATTTATTTTTAGAAAAATTAATATTTCAAGGACGAGACAGTATGATGATGATTTGGAGCATTCACTGGAGCTTAGCGAAGATAATGAGCCTCTACCATATGAAATAGAGATTGACAATAATGATGTGAGTTACCTTTATAAAGGCTCCAACAAAACAGAAACCCTCCTGTGGAAAACGAACACTTTGGTAGTTGTATGTCTGTCCATGGAATAACAAAAAAACGTTTGAGCCATTTTATTTCAAATTGGAAATTAATAATTCAAATGCCGAAAACAAAAACGAAGAGTATCTATCCAATCAAGTGTATTCAAGCAACATTTTTAATAAAAGTGAGCTGAAAGTGTAATGTCTTTTAGTGACTACTGAGTTAAATTGTTATTATTTATATTATTTTAGGATGTAATAAACAGCAGTGTAAGCGGCCATAGAATCATAGACATAGATATGTTTTTTAATAGACTGCTTGAAATATCACAACACCAATCATTGTTTGAGTGCGGCTTGCATACTATAAAATTTGTGTCAGAAAAACAGTCTGGCCTAACATCGGTATTTTCATTTGCTTGCTTACAATGTAAGAAAGATTTCACTGCACAGAATACATCAAGGAATTTAAATAAAATGGCAGTTTCGGGGATGATAACCGTGGGCTGTGGTAACGCAACCAAACGTTCCGTGCGTTCCAAACATCAAGAAGTACGAAAAAGCAGTGGAGAATAAAAGAGAATGTAACCAGACTTAACTAACAAGCCTGATATGGATGCTGAAACTTATGAGCTTGCGAAGTCAACCTTTTTAAGAAATTTAGAAAAACGGAGGAAGGATGCAAAGAAATAGAACAAAGGACGATATTGCAAAGTGACAGTGGAGAATGGCTGGAACTACGGCGAAATCTATTGACTGATTCAAATTTCGGCAAGATAGTTAAGAGAATTAAAACTTAAATAGTTGTGCCGGTGTAGTAAAAAACATGCTGTACGGGCAAAATATTGACCATGTGGCCTCCATAAACCATGGAAATAAAAATGAGAAAGTCACATTAGACCAATTATCAAGACTAATAAATTAAGAAATACAAGGATGAGGGCTCTTTATCGATGAACCCTACTCATTTCTTGGTGCCGCGCCAGACGGCATCACAGAAGACATGATGATAGAATTTAAATGTCCAATAGCACCATTCAAAATTGGAATCGAAGCTGCTATTCAAGAAGGAAACATGCATTTTTGGCGTTGTGATAAGAAAACACGTTCAAGTGAATAAAAAATCTGACTGTTATTTACAAGCCCAAGGTCAAATGCACATATTATTATGTAAAAAAGACAAATGCTTGGTGGCAGTTTGTTATGGTGAAGATAAAATAAAAACACAAATCATTTACAAGGATGAAGAATTTTGGAAAGAGAAAATGGAGCCGAAGTTATTGTCTTTTTATTTTGACTGTATCTTACCTGAACTGGTAGATCCTCGGTACACAAGAACTCAGACGATTCGTGATCCAGAATATGTAATTAATAAAAATAGAGACAAGAATACAAACAAAGAAAATAAAACATGCGGAAATGTCTCTATTAAATGAAGGCGAGAGACATGTATTCCAAGAAAAAAGTGAAATTTTATTAGATTTTAGTAATTTTTAAATATATCTAATACATTTTAACATACTCTGACTTTTATTCATAAGAAAATATCCATTACAAAATTGAATTAGTTAAATAATCTTTAATTAAAAATATGGTGTAGTTTGCTCTTTTTAGTATATATGTATAAATGATTTACCTCATTTACTGAAAAACCGACCACAAATGGTGTTATTTGCTGATGATACATCACTGATTTTTTAAATAAACAGACATGCACAAGAGCTTGACGACGTAAATAACGCTATGCGTAAGGTTCATAATTGGTTTACTGTAAATAATTTGGTATTAAATGAGAAGAAAATTAAATGCATAAGATTCGCGTTACCGAATGTTAGAAGTAGTAAATGTCACGTTGTATTGAATAAGGAGATACTAGAATTCGTCGAAAAAACGGTTTTCCTGGGGATCACGCTTGATTCAAAGCTACAGTGGGGTCCTCACGTGTCATCAATTGCAGGGCCGCTAAGCTCAGCCGCTTACGCTGTTTGGAAAATCCGTCAATTAACAGACGTGGATACCGCGAGACTAGTATATTTTAGTTACTTTCATAGCATCATGTCTTACGGTATTCTGCTGTGGGGACGGGCTGCAGATATTGATTCTATCTTTATTCTGCAAAAGAGGGTTATCAGAGCCATCTACAACCTCCGCAAACGCGAATCTCTAAGGGAACTGTTAAAAAAAATTAACATCATGACGGTACCTTGTCAATATATATATGAAAACATTATGTATGTTCGAAAAAATCTACATCTTTTTTGTAAGATAAGTGACAGGCATAATATCAACACTAGAAATAGGAACAAATTAGATCAACCACGTTTCAGGTTGTCTAAAGTACATACTTCTTTTATGGGGTACTGTGTAAAGTGTTATAATAAAATATTACTCGATATTCTTCAACTAAACGAGAAGATATTTAAAACATGCATTAAACGCACACTGTGTAGACAAGCATAATTATTATAAGTTCAATGATTATATCGTAGATAAAAATGCTTGGCTTAATGCTGGTCCTGCTCCACAGCCACTTGGACGCACTAGTTAAAATTTTATTGTTTGAAAGAGATATTTCCTTTTTTATTTTCCCTTTTATGTTTTCTGACATTGCAAATTTAATGTTTTTTTTTTTTTTATAAAATATGTTTTAATATTGAATACTCCAATAGATATTTTTATGATTGTCTTTTCTTTTTGGTAGTAAAATTTTATTCATCGCTCAAATACATAGCAAAATATAGTTTTGTATAATTTAGAAGCAGTTTTTCAATTTTGTAAATGTGAGTACCATGGATTCGTTTATTATATCATTATTATTTATGTTGACTTGAAAGCATGGCAGTTGAGACTATGTCATGCTCACTTAAATGTCTCACTGTTGGTGGCGCGTGTGTTGGATCATTCGGTTCACTACAAAATGGTTGAGCTGGATGGTGCTGATCCACGCGTCATGTTCGTGAACGAGCGCCGTCAGTTGAGACGGGGTCATCTCTTAACTGCCACGGCTTATTTTTATTATTCTTATATTTTGATTTATTTTTTAATATACATATTTTTTTAAATTATTTTTTTACATTGTTCTCACATATAGAAGCAACAAGAATTAATGTACCAACGATATTGTAATATCTTGATTTAAAAAGAGTGTCCTTGGAGTTTCTTGCCCGTTCTTCTCCATAGAGATCTACGTTTTGGAATGGGCAACTAGCTTCAACTTTCTGACTAACTGACCGACTCTTTGACAATTCAAAAGTGCCAGTAAATGGTTTAATTGAAATAAATGCTTTGAGTTTGAGTTTTGAGTTTGAGTTTTGGAACAACTTTTTAAACTCATTTAAAGTTTAAGTTTATGAATGAAATAAAATCATAGTAAGAAATTGTTCACTACACTAGTAGATAATTACAAAGCTGTTTTAAAATAAATATCAGTAAAGTTTATGTCAATAAAATCGGTACATTAGTACTTATCACATAATAAATAAATAATATGAATAAAACTAAAGAAGGACTTTGCCAAAGGCATATAGGAAACAAACGTTCGTATGACTCAATTAATAAATGTGATGAATTTCAAGCGAAATGGGTATGTCAAGATCGTAGCCGATGGAAATCAGTCGTCATTGCCTACCCTCATAGGAGGCAGGCGTGAATATGTAACATTAAATGATAAGATGTTAACTACAGCTCATACTGTAAAATTTTCCCAAAGAATAAAAGAAACACTCGGAAAGCGATTTCCTTTTTCAGTTTTCCTTACATTTATTTTATACTAAGCGTGTATTTTGGATGGACAGATTTTTTTTACTGACGTGGTTTCTTTTCTTAGGTCAATATGATCATATAATGTTACCTGTTCATTTACACACAGTAGATATTTTTTTGTCATTCTTAAATAAAGCAAAATACTAAATAATAATATAATTAATATTATAGTTTAATCCAGAGAAATAAAAAACAAATGTATTTTATTTCTGGCGACTCCCATGCCTTCTCTATTCTAAAACTTCAAAATACAGACACGCTCGCGGTGAGTTTGCGATGTATTCAAGCGGGGGCGCTCCCGCGTCTTCGGTTAAGCCACGCCCCTCGAGCTATCATTTATTTTTTACGTATCACCTTAATTCAGGACAGGCAGTGGGGATTGGGATTTGATGTATAGATTGAGATGTTAGTTCTTCTTGTGTCAAAGGAACAACCAAGTCGTCATCCGATTTATCATTACTTGTAGAGGGGTACGCATGAGTTGGTTCAAAATTATTAGATGCATTTTCAAGATTGTAGCTAAGTGATGGTGTAAGACTAGAAGATAGCAAAGTTGGGCTGAGTTGTACTGTTTCGAGCGGAAATATGTCTTCAATAACAACGTTCTCAACTATGTCATATGTCTGCGTATTAGAACATCTTTGGTTATCGAAAATATTATCCTCAAACGATTCAGGGTTATATGTGTACCTACTCCACGCCAGGCTGTTCGTTTTAAATACAATCAAAGTACCCATTATCTAAGAAATTCGATGAAGCAGAATTAGAAGCTACGCTATCATGCCCAACCAAAGCATCGTAGGGTTTTGGGAATTGGTTATTTACAAACAAAACAGAGTGTGGGTTATTGGTTTCATCAAGCTCATGCTGTTCATTTTGCATGCTTATTTGCAGTATTTTTTTAGCGCGTGAGTTGGACATCTAATGCAAAACAAAAATAAACCATCACAATAAGCAAAACAATTAAGCAAAAATTAAAAAAAATACGTTAACAGTTAAATTATATTTAAAAAATCATTAAAATATTTAAAAAAATCAATACTTTAATAAAACAATAATTTAAATTGAAATTTAAATAAATTCGTAACCGTACACGACTCGGACGCCATACAAAATGACCGACTTAGTGGAGTTGGCCGTCAAAATTGTAACGTTCCGTGACACATGGAGTTGGCTGATTTTCGAATAGCGATTTATGGAAAGAACTGTGATTATTTCGGAGTTGTCGTTTTTGCAAATCACGCAGAATAACTGTTGCGTAAAATCTGAACCAAAAAAATATTTTTGATGAAATGTGGAGTTGGCTGGTTTGCTAATTAAGGTATCGAAATGTTATTTTGGTATATGTACCGTGTATACATCCATATGCCTTTATTAAAAAGCGGTTATTTTAATATTACAAACAGACACTCCAATTTTATTTATCTATAAAGATGTGCTATTGTAATGTTGGGGTTTCAAACGAATCAACCATAGTATACAACGTTTCCAGAAATCAACGTCAAGCCTAAAACGGGCAATAGGCCAAGTCGTGACAGTTATTAGAAAAATATAAATAAAAACTTAGTCATTTAATTACATTTCAAATTTTATGGATTCAAAAATAAATCTCAAAAAGTGAAACCCTATGATGATCTTTCAAGTCCTGTGACTACAAATATTAACTTTTTGTCAGTTTTTTTTTCTGTGACGTAACCATGAATAACGCCTCTGTAAATTACAGTTAAAAGTTAAAACATAACTACCTCAGTTTTAAATAATATGTTAGATTTTTGCCCAACATTGAATTCAAAATTATTACATCAACCAACATTAACCGCGTGTAGTGTAAAAAAAAATGTACTACACTATTTTGGCAAGTAACTTTAAAAGATGACGCATTTAGTCTGGATTTCAAAATGGTATGCCACTTACTAATTGCTACTTCTTAATTGAGGAAAAAAGTTATTTGCTAACAAATAACTTTTTTAGGTGCGTTTGAAATAAAATTCAGTTGTTGGATTTCTAGGGTAGTAATACCTAAAAGCTCCGAAAAAGAATTAAAATATGTGCGTACTCAAAATATGAAATTTACTGCTTTAAATACTAACTTTCCGACAACTTACATGCGAATACAAATAAAGAAACGACCGAATAAAATACTGAAAATTCCGAAAAAATTATACAATATTTGCTGACGTAAAAATCTACAGGTAGTCATTTTTATTGTAACTTACCTATTATAAATTTAGAATCAACCTTACACCTAACATACCAAACCTCAGGGTGCCCCTGACGTCGGCCGGTTAGGGTTAATAAGCAGGTCGACGGATTTCTTCTAAAAAAAGTAAAAAGAAACTACGATAAAATGGCACTAGAAAAGGCTGGTACTAATAGTAAAAAAATATGGAATTTTATTAAAAGTGTAACGTATAACTCGAAACAAAATCAGTCATCTTCACGGCATGAACTCATTAGGGTCTGAATTGACAATGGGCGTTCCTCAAGATTCGATATTGGGTCCATTCCTCTTTTTAGTTTACATTAATGATTTAACCCAATTACTGCAGAATCAACCGAAGATGGTGTTATTTGCAGATGACACATCATTGATTTTTAAAGTTGGCCGACGGTCACAAAATCTTGACGACGTGAATAATTCCATTCTTCAGGTCCAAGAGTGGTTTATGGTAAATAATTTGGTACTGAATGAAAAAAAAAACAAATGCATTAGATTTCAATTACCAAATGTTAGAAGTTGCGAATGTGACATCATATTGAATGGAGAAAAACTAGAATTTGTTAATCAGACGGTTTTCCTGGGAATCACGCTAGACGAGAAATTACAATGGGGACCCCATATAAAATCTCTTGCGGGGTGGTTAAGCTCGGCCGCTTATGCTGTTAGGAAGATAACAGATGTAGAAACCGCGCGTCTGGTCTATTTTAGCTACTTCCACAGCATTATGTCATATGGCATTTTACTGTGGGGTCGGGCTGCTGACATTGAATCCATTTTCATTTTGCAAAAGAGAGCTGTCAGGGCCATTTACAATCTACGTCGTTGCGAATCTCTTAGGGAACTATTTAAAAAGATTAATATTATGACGGTGCCTTGTCAATTCATTTATGAAAATATTATGTATGTAAGAAAAAATCTACATCTCTTTAATAAAATAAGTGATAGACATAATTTTAATACTAGAAATAAAGATAAAATAGATCAACCATTTTTTAGATTATCTAAAGTGCATACATCTTTTATGGGGTACTGTGTTAAATGTTACAACAAAATACCTTGTGATATATTGCAATTAAATGAAAGAAAATTTAAAACTCATATTAAAAGTACACTTTGTAAACATGCATATTACAAATTAGAGGATTATATCCTAGATAAGAATGCTTGGAAACATGCTGGTCTTGCTCCATAGGACAATCTAGAGTCTAGACAAAATCAAACTGGTTGCTAATTTAATTGTATAATTTATAATTTTTATGACATTGTTTTTTACATTATGTAACTACTTTAACTCACACACTAAATTATTACTTGTTTTTTTTTTTTTGAAAAATCATCTACTTCTCAATATTTGTAAATATGTGAGCACCATGTATCTATCTCATAATTAATTTACCTGTCATGCGTTATATTTAATTATTTTTACCTATTGTGGTATAGTAATTTTATTCTAGGTGCATCGTCTTCACATATAATTATTATATACATAATATTGTAAAACATTTTTAAAAGAGTAACGGTGGAGTTTCTTGCCCATTCTTCTCCATACGAAACTACCTTTTGGAAGGGGCAACTAGAATCAGTTCTATTTTTTGTAAATTTTGACGTTCAAAAGTGACATTATGTGCCTATTTGAAATAAACGATTTGACTTTGACTTTGACTTTGACTTTCAGGTTTATTACAAGCACACTCATCACAGTTAACATCAGCCAATATTGCAAATACTTTTTTTGTTAATATTGGAAGTGTTTGGCTGAAAAAGTTCAGGGCCAATCACAATATCTAACAAGCACACCATTTATGTGTAGCACTATTTTATCTTCCTTTGCGTTGCTGGACACTGATGAGACTGAAGTAGAAACGACAAATATTAGTTTAAAGGACGACTGTGCGGTTGGCTGGGATAACATTTCAAGTAAAATTATTAAACAGTTCAGGCACATTTTGGTACCGCCATTGACTTATATTTTCCAAAAATGTTTATCTAAAGGTATTTTTCCCGATTGCCTAAAAAAAGCTGTTATTGTTCCTGTTTATAAATCAGTCAGTAAAGATCAAGTTACAAATTATAGACCTATTTCCTTACTGCCTTCTATTTCTAAAATATTTGAAAAAATTATAAATAAAAGGCTTTACAAATACTTGGAGGATAAATTGATCTTATCTAAACGGCAGTTTGGATTTAGGCCTAAAATGTCAACTGATGCTGCCTTCCACCATCTGACTGACTATCTAGCACAAGAACTTGATAAAGGTAACCACACAATAGGAATCTTCCTGGACCTTGCCAAAGCTTTTGACACGGTTTCAATTCCTATTCTGTAGCATAAGCTTGAAGCCATAGGTATCAGAGGCACCCAGCTGAAACTATTTAAGAGTTATCTAGAGGACCGTACCCAATGTGTAAGGATTGGTAATGTTCTCAGCGATGATGAAAAAAACACGTCCTTCGGAGTTCCCCAAGGAAGTATTTTAGGGCCTACACTTTTTTTGATATACATATACGATCTTTGTAATCTAAATCTAAATCATGGCCAAATTGTTTCTTATGCTGACGACACTGCCCTTCTTTTTTCGGCTGACTCAGAACAAAAATGTCTTCAAGCTTGCGCAACACGGATTCAATGTTGTTAATAAATGGCTTCAATGTAATTCACTAACATTAAATGCAGACAAGACAAATTACATTAAGTTTTCGATGCGCAAACAAACATCAACTAGTACCACAACATTATATGCTTGTCGTGGATAGATGGCGCCACAGTAGAGCGGACAGCGCCATCTAACAATTTGATTCGTAAACGTATAATCATGTGATCGGAAACGCAAGCGAGCCCTACCGCTTGGACACGATCGTCGGTGGAGGGGATGCAGCGAGGACTGGCGGAGAGACCGAGTGTGGCGACAGTCTACAGTGGACAGTTGAGCACGGACAGTCTTGGCAAACGCTCAGTACCAACGCACGTGTTTGTTTCCGTCCTACGTGTTTATTTCGTTCGCTAAGTATATTAAAGTTGTTTTAAAAAGTGGAATTATCTTTTCGTTCGAGTACCCACTACAGTGCGCCCGCATCTACCTAAACTATGTCGGATCGCGAAGAAGACCCGATGATTCGCATCTCGGCCACCAATGATGCGACATGCTCATTATTGCCCAATTCCCACAGATAACCAATATATTTGTCCCAAAATTAAAATGGCAAATATAACAAAATATCTTGGTGTCATAATAGATGAAACACTTTCTTTTAAACATCATATAGAAGCTTTAAATAATAGAATTCGCAAGTTGATATTTTTTTTTTAAAGTTACGCTATATTGCTGACCCAAAAATAGTTAGACAAGTTTACTTTGCTTTATGTCAATCGATATTATCTTACTGTATTACAACATGGGGTGGAGCGGGTAAAACAAGGTTACTAACCATCGAGAGAGCTCAGAGGGCGATCCTTAAAATGTCTACTTTCCGCCCTTTCTTTTTTCCTACCAAGCTCCTATACAAATCTTGTGAAGCATTAACAGTTCGGCAACTATTTATAATGGGCATTGTATTAAAACAACACACAGCTCTACCCTACAGCACTGAACATTCTACTAAAAGACGTAAAGATATAGTCTGCCCACAAAATACAACAAAACATGCTTTTATATCCAAATTTTACCTGTACCTCGGTCCTCTTCTATATAATAGACTAAACGCGAAAGCAAACATTTATCCCTGAACTACACAAATTGTAAGAGAATTCTCAAGGAGGCTCTCCAAAGTATGTCTTACGAAGATACAGAGAATTTATTAACTGTGTTAAAGTAAATATGTATACTCCCCTAAGAAAAGTATGTATCAAATTTAGAAACTAAGAGTAAGGCTATTCAGCATAAGTATAATTTATTTGTCTATTAACAACTTTTCGATTATTTATTAATTTTATGACTATTTTAGCACTGAAACACAGGATTACCTAGTTCAGGCACGTGCATCTTAGGAATATAATTTACATTTAAGCAAAACTGTACAAATTTTTATACCTTGTAATTTTATGAATAAATATTATTATTATTTCCTCTATTTCATTATTTACATATAAATTACATTTTTAAATATTAGATATAAAAAATATAAAAACATTTAAAAATATAAAAAATGGTAGCCCACCGGTATCGGGAACAGGGTCTTGATCCAGCTGCCCAACGCGAGCCTCCTCAGGTGTTGGTCGAGGCTCTTGGCTATTAAGTCATTGGCTGTCACGACTATCGGCACAATGATCGCTGAGAGAACAGAAACATCCCACATGTCGACAACCTCGCGAGCCAAGTCTAGATACTTGATTTGTTTATCTTTCTCGGCTATCACGAGGTTCCCGTCATGCGGGACCGTTATGTAAAAAGCGTCGACCTCCACACTTTCGCGGGATATACAGCCTCATTACCGATGATCGTGGGTGATGCATTCGATTTGCAGTCAGCAGTGTACGGACCTTCCTATCCAGGGCGTCGAGTTCGGTCTGAGTCCATTTGAGTATGCCGAAAGAGTACATCAAAACCGGCATGACCCAACCGTTAAAGGCGCGCACCTTGTTTCCACCTGATAAAAGACTATTAAATACTTTTTTCAGGCGGCCAAAGAAGCGATCCTTTAACGACTGCTTCATGTCAGTACCATTGATGCCCAACGCTTCCGACATACCCAAATACTTATAGGTTTCGGATGCGGAGAGGGCTCTAAGGTATAAGGAATCCGAGAGTTGGGTTCCGACGGATTCCACAATCTCCCCTCGCTTTACATGCATGACCGCACATTTGTCCACACCAAATTCCATCCTGATGGCGCTACTGAAAGTTTCAGTTACTTTCAGTAGATCCATCAGTTGCGAATTGTTGGGTGCAAACAGTTTTAGGTCATCCATGTAGAGGAGGTGAGATATAACCTGACCACCTCTCCTCAGCCGATAGCCTAGACCTGAATCCTCCAAAAGTGTGCTTAGAGGATTCAAGGCTAAGCAGAACCAAAGCGGACTCAAACTATCACCCTGAAATATGCCTCGCTCGATCCTTATCGGCTCGCTATTCCTTTGGGTGTTTCGACATGCTGGATAACGAAGGACCGTCCTCCATTGCCCCATACACGACATCAGGAAGGTGCGCAGAGTTGCCTCTACATTATACAACTCCAGCACCCTCATGAGCCATGTATGTGGCACCGAGTCATAGGCCTTCTTGTAATCTATCCAACATGTCGACAGATCCTTTCGGGAACGACGAACCTGTTGGCTAATGGCCATATCAATGAGGAGTAGCTCCTTAGTACCACGGGACCCGTTCCTACATCCATTTTGAGAAGGAGACATGATGTAGTTGGTGTCTATATGTTTGTTAATGTTATCTCTCAAAATGGATGTAAGAACTTTATAGACCGTCGGTAAACACGCGATCGGCCTATAATTTTTGGGTTCCGCAGTGCTACCTGATTTATGGAGCAGGTGGGTAACTCCTGTTGTTAGGAATTGGGGTAGCGAACCAGATTCTAAAGCAACCTGGTACTGAGCAGCCAAGCGAGCGTGCGATCTACCAAACCATTTGATCCAGAAGTTGTGCAGTCCGTCCGGCCCTGGAGACTTCCAGTTAGGCAGCGGGCGGACTGCACGAGTTACATCTTGGGGGCAGATGGTAATAGCCCCCATTTCTGGTATTGGATCACAGGCTCGCTCGACTTCCCGAGTCCAATCACCTTCGGTGTGACTGACAGGCACCGACCAGATATTGCGCCAGAAAGAACACATGGCATCATCATCTGGTAAGCACGTGTCAGCCACACCTTGATCCGGTCGCTCCCAACCCCTATAAACCCACCTTTCATCGCGCTGGAAGGTGCGATTCTGAGTGTACCGCTCCACTCGCCGCTTATACCTACGAATACGGTTCGCCCATGCATACACTTTCCGCTTCAGGAAGTCGATGCGCTCTGTGACACAGGACATATAGTCCTGAGGACTGATATCAGTCCCTGCAAATGCGCGTCTCACAAAGCGCATCACTCTAGGGCGAGTATTGCCCTCCCTAAAGCAGATTAGTTTGCCGATGAGAGCTCTGGCCCCACCAATACGGCGCTCAATTCTGCACTGCCAAGCTGGTATGGCTGGTTTCGGTCGTCTAGCTCTAGAATCGTTAGCAAATTTGACGTGAGCTACACGACATGCCGCTACAGCCGCGCAGTACAGAATCGAATGTGTATCGGTGAGGTCTACGCAGTCATCAAAATAATTTGACAACTGCGCATCCAGCGTCACCACCAGCGCCCTATTTTTGTTATGCATGGGTAAACGAGGTAAGCGTGGTCTAAGTTCGGGCGATATGAACCGATATTCTCGAATCGCATCCTCCAAAGCACTCCTCAATTCATCATTGCACTGGGTACTTACGTTTGTAGCCCTATCATCACTCTCCTCGTCTGCTTGACTTGTTTTAGACTGTGGTAGTACTACAACAGTCTGCGACGGGGGGGCGATGACATGACTACTCTGCATTTCATTTCGCAGGCGATCAAGTACAGTGTCATCCAACATATCATTACGTTGGATGACCCGCACCTGATCCGACAGTCGTTGTGCCGTAACGTTGACAGCTGGCTCAAGCACCTGAAAAAGAGAGATTATCCGAACACGGTACGCGGTCAGATTGTTTCCCCCCTCTGTAGCCCCATAGTATGAGCGCATGACGTTTTCATTGATGGATCGTGTCCATCTCATGCGCTGCACACTTCCGCCGGGAGCTGGGACCCTATCAGAGGCCGGTGGGCCTCGAGGTCCTAAACCTTTCCGGTGGCCGGTGTCCTCCACGTCGACGAGCAGGTGGTGGCGTCGTGGGCGGGGAGAAATACTCGGCGCTCGAGCTCGACGCAACTACCGCGGCCGGTGTCGTCACAGCGCTCACAGTGGGGCTGGATACGCCCGGCAGCGAGGCGGAGCTGAGCGACGAGTCCGGAGGTGGTGGGCGTGCTTGGCGTGCGGCTGATCTTGTCAACATTTTATTTTCATCTTCATTTTCCTATTTAGTTTTCATGTGTGTATGTGTTTGTGCAGATTTTTATTAAATTTGTTACATTTTGGTTTCTTTTTTGATTTTAAAATGGTTTCAAGTTTCAGGTTTTATATAAAATGAAATACTATTGTAAGGCTGGGTCCAAATCACTTTCTCTATTAAAATTACAAAAAATTGGAAAACGAGACATTTCGTTGATACGGTGTTTATTATTATTATTATTATTCTGTCTAAAGGGTTTAAAGGAACCTAACCAACCGAACGTCGGGGTGCCCCTGACGTCGACCGTTTAGGGTTAGGATTTTCGGGAACATATTATATGTTTTCAGCTACTTAGTAATTTTTTCGGAAGATTTGTGTTTTTTTTTGGAAATTTAATTTATTTTATTTGAAAGTATAGATTATTTTTCGTAGAATTATAATTTGAATAAGTTCATGTTTGTTCGTTAAATACAACATTTTTGTCGGTTAATTTTGTATTAATTTTTCGGTAATTCATTTTAACACAGCTTAGTTAGTAATAGTCAACCACAGATCGCTGGAAGTTAATTTGTTTTTCGGAAGCTTTATTATTTCCCTTTCTTTAGTTATATTTTTTATTAAATCAGATTTACCAAGTTTATATTAAATGTTCGAACTGTTTGCCTTCAGCTGCAATGCAAGCTCTACATCTCTTTAAAAATGATCGCGTAATAAGACAGGCGTATCTTCTCGAGTTGATGTATTCAGCGACTTCTGCAATTCTTTGGCGCAACTCGTCAAAATTTTGAATTGGTTTAGAGTACACGATATTTTTTATCGTACCCCAGTAAAAGAAATCTATGGGGTTTAAATCGGGCGAACGGCAGGCCACGAAATTGTACCTTCCCGCCCTATCCACCTATCGGGGTATTCACGATTGAGAAACTCACGTACTGTTAGAGCATAATGCGCTGGGCAGCCATCTTGTTGGTACCACATGCTGCCGTAAATGTTCAGTGGCACTTCTTCCAATAATTCTGGTAATTGGTTTTGTAAAAAGTCCAAATACCCCTGGGCATTTAAGGGCGCGTTTGCAAATCTGACAAAATTATGCTGTTTTTCGGTACATTTTGTGACAAAACTAAACCTAATCAAATATAATTAATAACTACCACATGTAGAGTGGTTCTCCATCTTCAAATTGTATTAACTGTTTTGTTGAAAATAATAATTTTATATATTGTAAAAACGAATTTCCGTTGCCACTTTCTGCAAAATTAACGATACCGGCTTGAGTTTAGGTACATTTTTTGTTCTATTATCAACATTTTTTAAGATTTCTAAAAATACTATAAGTAAACAGACATATTCAATTAAAAAAAATAGTATTTTTTTTTGATAAAAATGTCTCAAATTGTCGTTAAAAAAATAAAAACCGATACTTATTTTTTCACGTATTTTGCTAATAAGGATGAATCTTAAACAGTTGCAATATGGGTTATTTTATGTTTGGTCCCTGTTTTGATTTATTGGACAAACATTTCGATTGAAACCTCAGTCCACGCTCGGCCGCCGTCGTGAGTGGACCCGTATCGCCTGTTTTTAGCGGCTATGTTGAAAAAGATCGCTGTACAAATACAAAATATTCGATAAACCAAATTTGATACTTGACAAGGTAAGATAATAACTTTTATAATCACAGATTTTTAACCGACTTCAAAAAAGGAGGAGGTTTCTCATTATTATAATATTTTGTTTCGCTAAAAGTAAGTAGGGTTTATAAAGGCCTATTCGTCTCGGATTCGTTGGAGTGTGACCTGAAGGTGTACTTCGGTGACTGCTACTGGAACTCCTCGACGAGTAGGACTAGGTGTGCCGAGCTTGGGCTCATTTTGTTAGTTATGATGAGACGTTACCTCCGGACTTGAAGAAGTGACCTGATGGTGTACTTCGGTGACTGCTACTGGAACTCCTCGACGAGTAGAACTAGGTGTGTCGAGTTTGGGCTCGTTTTGTTAGTTATGATGATATCTTACCTCCGGACTTGAAGAAATGACCTGAAGATGTACATCGGTGACTGCTACTGGAACTCCTCGACGAATACAACTAGGTATGCCGAGTTTGGGCTCGTTTTGTTAGTTATGATGAGACCTTATCTCCGGACTTAAAGAAGTGACCTGAAGGTGTACTTCGGTGACTGCTACTGGAACTCCTTGACGAGTAGAACTAGGTGTGCCGAGTTTGGGCTCGTTTTGTTAGTTATGATGAGACCTTACCACTGGACTTGATGGAGTGACCTGTAGGTATACTTCAGCGACTGCTACTGGAACTCCTCGACGAGTAGAACTAGGTGTGCCGAGTTTGGGCTCGTTTTGTTAGTTATGATGAGACCTTACCTCCGGACTTGATGGTGTGACCTGAAGGTGTACTTTAATAATTGCTTTTATTAGTATGAATACTATTCGTTTAATTATCTTGTTTATTATAAAGTGTATAATGTGTTACTTTCATAACTCAATTGTTGTTTTAGATGCCGAGATATAAGACAATAATAAAAGAGATATAAGCACTATATGATCGAGGCTGGTAAGGAAGAAAAGGATCATGCTTTATCTATTGGAAGCTCAAGTGATGATGGAATAGCGATGATAACTGTATCGGGTGATGCATGTTGGTCCAAGCGTTCGTATGGAACTAATTATAGTGCGTCTTCTGGAGTTGGTGCAATTGTAGGAAATTAGGAATACACTCAAAGAAAGTTCTATACTTACTACAGAGTGAAAAATAAGATGTGTACTATCTGTTGTTATTACCAAATTCAGGGGCAGCTGCGCATTACTAGGCAAGACACTTGTGTGTTTGCTATTTGGATAGGCCCTGGCAAAATAAATTACCAGTGTATATAAAAAGATCCACAATTTTGGAAGGAGAAAATGGAAACATATTTAATTCGATTTTACAAAAATGTCTCCTCCCAGAAATGATTGACCCAATTGAAGACAGGCTAGAAATATGGAGCCAAGAGCACATACTTCACAAAAAAAAAATGATTACGTTTAATTTGTTGTTTTAATAATCATCGAAGTATACACCTTCAGGTCACTCCATCAAATCCGGAGGTAAGGTCTCATCATAACTAACAAAACGAGCCCAAACTCGGCACACCTAGTTCTACTCGTCGAGGAGTTCCAGTAGCAGTCACCGAAGTACACCTTCAGGTCACTCCATCAAGTCCGGAGGTAAGGTCTCATCATAACTAACAAAACGAGCCCAAACTCGGCACACCTAGTGCTACTCGTCGAGGAGTTCCAGTAGCAGTCACCGAAGTATACCTTCAGGTCACTCCATCAAGTCCGGAGGTAAGGTCTCATCATAACTAACAAAACGAGCCCAAACTCGGCACACCTAGTTCTACTCGTCGAGGACTTCCAGTAGTAGTCACCGAAGTACACCTTCAGGTCACTCCATCAAGTCCGGAGGTAATGTCTTGTCATAACTAACAAAACGAGCCCAAGCTCGGCACACCTGGTTCTACTCGTCGAGGAGATCCAGTAGCAGTCACCGAAGTACACCTTCACGTCACTCCATCAGGTCCGGAGGTAAGGTCTCATCATAACTAACAAAACGAGCCCAAGCTCGGCACACCTAGTTCCACTCGTCGAGGAGATCCAGTAGCAATCACCGAAGTACACCTTCAGGTCACTCCATCAAGTCCGGAGGTAAGGTCTCATCATAACTAACAAAACGAGCCCAAGCTCGGCACACCTAGTTCTACTCGTCGAGGAGATCCAGTAGCAGTCACCGAAGTACACATTCAGGACACTCCATCAAGTCCGGAGGTAAGGTCTCATCATAACTAACAAAACGAGCCCAAGCTCGGCACACCTAGTTCTACTCGTCGAGGAGATCCAGTAGCAGTCACCGAAGTACACCTTCAGGTCACTCCATCAAGTCCGGAGGTAAGGTCTCATCATAACTAACAAAATGAGCCCAAGCTCGGCACATCTAGTTCTACTATCGAGGAGATCCAGTAGCAGTCACCGAAGTACACCTTCAGGTCACTCCATCAGGTCCGGAGGTAAGGTCTCACCATAACTTACAAAACCAAAGTCCACAGCCTGCGGGCTGTGGACTTTGGTTGGTTAGCCCTCTACTAGTAGTCAGTCTCTGGAGTAGGTATTTGTATCTAAATATTATATAGTAAAGATTTTATGAAATATTTTTGTAGGTAAAAGAAATAAGAAAAAAATAACAAACTTTCAAAGTATCAATATGATTTCACTTGACTACGATTCCCGCACTCGCCGTGCGTACATTTGTGTGTGACCCGTGTCAATGTAGTAGTTCGATTTTGTACCTATCAATTTTGCAAACGCGTCCTTAAGTTCTGCGGCAGCTCGATTGGACCAATAACTTTACCATTTAAAATTCCCGTCCACATGTTCACTTTAAACTGGTACTGCAGTCTGTCTTCCCGCATCAAATTTGGATTTTCCACGTGCCATTCGTGCAAATTCTGGAGGTTCATGTAACCGTCCTTTTTAAATGTTGATTCATCTGACAATAGAATTTTTTCAAAGAATCGCGGATCCTCTCGGTGCTTCTGCAACATCGTTTGACATAATCGCACTCTCCCTGGGTAGTCTCGGGGTAGCAGACTTTGTACTCGTCGTACATGGTATAGGTGAAACTCGTTTTTTTTTAAATACGCTGTGTAGTACTTTTGGGGACTCCTATGCTCTGTTGAGTTCCACGTACTGAGATATTTGAGTCTTCTTCAACTGCTTGCAGGACTTTGGCCTCGTAGGGCATTACGGGTCTTCCCTCGCTAACCATTTGACTAGGGAATAGGGAATCGACCCTCTGATAATGACTCTCTGAATAAATACTCGATGATCGGAATAACGCTCAGCATTTGGGTATCTCTCACGATACAATCTTGCTGCAGCATTGGCGTTGTATAAGTATTCTCCATAAATGAGATGCATGTTGGCGTATTCCTGTGCGGTGTATCTAGATGGCATGATAACACACTACACAAAACACGGGATTACGATTAAAACAAGTCCGGGGTCGTCAGAAACAGTGCAGATAAATCCAAATCACAATGCAAATCAAGTCCAATAAACAAAGCCAAAGTTGTAAGTACGAAGTCAATACAAATACAGAAAGATGCGTAGTAAACGAAAGAGCGTAACGTACTGCAGTATTGCACAATTTACGTAAGGCATCCCTGTTTCGCCAGAGTGGCGTCTGTATCTGTTTCACTCACACAGACGAAATGATGTGTCAATCCGTCTCGCTCTTAGATAAAAGTAGCGTCACTATCTATCTCGCTCACAATTAACAAAGTAGCGTCACCATCTGTCTCGCTCGCACTAGTCAAATAACGTCACCCTTCGTCTCAATCGAACTTGTATGAAATTCAGCTTCATAAAAAAAATGTTTTTTCTCAATTAAGAAGTAGCAATTAGTAAGTGGCATACCATTTTGGAATCCAGACTAAATGCGCCATCTTTTAAAGTTACTTGCCAAAATAGTGTAGTACATTTTTTTTACACTACACGCGGTTAAAGTTGGGTGATGTATTAATTTTGAATTCAATGTTGGGCAAAAATCTAACATTTTATTTACAACTGAGGTAGTTATGTTTTAACTTTTAACAGTAATTTACAGAAGGGTTATTCATGGTTACGTCACAGAAAAAAAACTGACGAAAAGTTAATATTTGTAGTCACAGGACTTGAAAGATCATCACAGGGTGTCACTTTTTGAGATTTATTTTTGAATCCATAAAATTTGAAAAGTACAAGACCAAGATTTTTTAAATATTTTTCTAATAACTATGACGACTTGGCCTATTGTCCGTTTTCGGCTTGACGTTGATTTCTGGGACACGTTGTATAATAACCGAATGAATAAATATATGTATGGGGTATAGTGCAAACTCAGCATACATGATCAGTTATAAAGGAGTGTACTTACTTACTAAAGTAAAGGAGCATACATATTATATTCTTACACTTCACTATTACACCACGCGATATTAAGTTGGCTGTTAACTAGCGTAGTGTAATAATAAGAGTAAGCCCGGTATTGTTCATAATTTTAACCCCCGACGCAAAAAGAGGGGTGTTATCCGCTTGGACGCTTTTGGTATGAAAAGCATACCAGACTTTTCTAACACTAAATTGTACTCACGCGCTTAGGTATTCTCACTACATTGTACACGTCATATGACGCGTCGGCTCGCGCGTCGAGTGTTTGTAAACAAACCCGATAAGCGGCGTCATTTCTTGGTATTCTGCGACCGTTGTATTTTTTTATGAATGCTAGTGAGTAGGGCTATATTAAAGTGTGCTTTGTATTTGAATATACGATGTTTCCGTTTGTAGACGACTGTTTAAGATGAACAAAGACACTTTTTTCACAGATTCCAACAAGATTTTTTCTAATAAGAAAAACAGGGGTTGTCCTATATGTTTTATGGTTTAAAAAACATGGTGTGTTAGTTCTTCATACGAAACATGAATAAAACCACTTACCACAGTACAATATTAATTATTTAGAAGCATCCAAACTTGAGACTCACGACGGGTCGCTCGTTCAATGACAGCGAAAATGATATTTTTTAATGTCATAGACTAATTCCTTCTAGGGTTGATATATCTCAAACGGTTCGGAAACAGATAACGTATGAAACTAAATCCATGGAATTGGAAAGCACTGCTTAATAGTGGTGATACAAGGATAAACAAGGATGAAAATAAAACCAAAAAAAATTGGTAGGAAATTCATACCATGGGCGCATTTCGGTGACCTCACAAACTGATCAAAAGCGTCTCAGCGGTTAAATGTTTGACCGCTATGTGTGTGTGTGAGTGTGTCTGTTGGATGGGGATTTTTGTTTTATTTGAAAGCAGGTTTTCTAGCGGTGGTTCATGTTATAAGCATGTTTCATTAAAATCGGTTCAGCCGTTTCAAGGTCATCAGCTCTTTTGTTAGCTGCGGTAAGGATCTTACGCGCTAGACGCATAATGACGCTTAATAGGTATTTACTTTATTTTCAAACATATAGGTGACCTAAAATTTGAAACACCCATGTATGCTACTTAAATAAGAAAGATTATGGAATTCTTGGACTGATGCTGCAGGCAGGATATCCAGCACACTAGTACAATCTTGAAAAAAAAATTGTAGATATATCATTTTTGGATTCGTTTTTTATGAGTATTTTATTTATTTATTGATTTAAGTAACTTAAAAGTTTAGAAATAAAAATTAAATTTAAAATTTTAAAAACCCCCGACACCAAAATACCTATAAACAGTAAAAAAAAAAAACTGGGCCTTTTCCTTTGTAGCGGCCTACATACAGCATCAACATCCGACCACGACGGCGCCCGGCCACACACTGAGGTCCGTGACCGATAGCACGTTGCTCCAACTGCGCGTCGAGTTAGTGCCTGATGACGACGCTCGAGGCGCTGCGTCTTTATGTATGAAATCGCATAAGATCCGCGGACCGAAATACAAAGGCGCAGGACTGTTCTGATTGGTCCATTATAATTAGGTGTTTATTGCGCCCACCACTATGTATAAAATCTAAAGTGCTATATACCTTAGGAAAATAAAGGAATAAAGATGGTATCACTAAAAACAAGTTTCATTCCATATCCCAGACCGTACGAAGTTTCCCTAAACCTTTAACTTTCTTATTTAAATACTTAATTCGTACATAATATTTTGTGATTCAAGCGTCATCGAGTTGGGGGACCGCACGGTGACGAAGTACTCCGACCCGAATGGTATAGATTGATTTACGAAACTAAGTTGTATGTATGCCTTAAAAGAAATAAAATAAATAGGTAACTATCCATAATTTCAGAAGTTAGTATAATTCTTTATAATACGTATTAACTAATTGGTTTTGTTTTTTTATTTTATTTTTTTAGCGGTCGCCCGACGCGACGACGCTTGAATCACAAAATATTACTAATTGAGTATTTAAATATTAAAGTCAAAGGACCAGACCCCGGTTTTTTTTTTTACTTTTTGTAGGTTTATTTTTATGTCAGGGGTTTTTTAAATTTAATTTTTAGTTCTAATTTTTTAAACTTAAACAAAAGAATTTACTTGCATAAATCAATAAATAAAAAAATACTGATAAACAATGAATCCAAAAATTACATATCAACTATTTTTTTTCAAGAGTGTACTAGTGTGCTGGATATCCTGCCTGCAGCATCAGTCCAAGAATTCCATAATCTTGCTTATTTAAGTAGCAAACATGGGCGTTTCAAATTTTAGGTCACACATATGTTTGTAAGTAAAGTAAATACCTATTAAGCGTCTAAGATCCCTACCGCAGCTAAGAAAAGAGCTGATGACCTTGAAACGGCTCAACCGATTTTCTAAGAACCAAGAAAGAAGAATGAATGAAGCCAGAACGGTGAGTAGGACATCGTAGAATACGATTGTTGGTGGAATGAAGATTTTTGTACTATGGGTAGAGCATAAATATTGAATTTGAGAAGTCAGGTAAGAAGGAGAAGTGGGTTTGTCCAGAATAGAGAACAACTTGGACAGAGCCCTCAACTCTCTGCGCTGACGAACGGGTACCGAACCATTTTAAAAGCAGTCTGTGCGCGGACGCAATCGTGGTCATACTTTTACGAAGATTGAAAACTAATCGAATGCAATTAATTATTATGAAGGCGGTCAAGTGTATAGAGGAGATCTGCATTCAGGTTATAGTAACACACATCACCGTAGTCAATTATTGGAAATATTAGTTATTATTAGTACAAGCATCGCTTTTATGTGTGACGGGAGACGGTTTTTCAATCGATAGAGCGACCGCAACCGGTGACTTTTTGAATTACAGTCGTAATCTGCTATCGCCAGTCAAGACAATTAGTGTCCACAGCAGACCAAGATTTTTAACATCGGAGCTAAACGGGATAACTGAGTTGTCGAAGATTACATGTGGCACAGTTAAGCCATTCAGCTTCCTCATACTTTAAGAGTTCCCTCCCTACTATGATAGGCTGACACTTGGTGGTGTTAACCGCCACGCCAAATCGATCAAATCAGTTTTTAACGAAATCTAAATCTCGGTTTAGCTCTCAATCGCTTCGGATATCTTGTCAACATTTACCCGGCAGTAAAGCTGCAAATCGTTAGCATATCACCACTGTGTCGGTTTAACCACGGGCCTCAAAGATGATGAGGATATTGACAGGGAGTGGAGGGCGCTCTGTGCGAGAGCTAACATGATTGCTCGCTGATTCAGGAGTGCCTTTAATAAGAATTACAGTTTTTACAAATTAAAAACAATGATACCTATATAAAAATAATAAAATAAATAAAAAGAATTTGGTAATTTACAGTTACTTTATCTAAACAGTAATCCAATGAAGTGGAAATTCAGCAGATAAAATGCTCCACGGGGGGGATACAACTTTCATTTAATGCGAAGTTAAGTAGGTACACTACCCTGCAAGAGGTACCTGGATGTCTAGCATTTAGTTATGACCGTACCTTACCCCTAACACCAGATTTGACTAATTATAATTAGCAGGGGTACCTAGTGGTAGTGTAGTGTAATAAAAAAAAACAAATTGCTTTACAATAATTTATTGAAAACCAGGTTTACAGTAATTGTGATCTTTAGATGAACCTGCATACACAACTTCATCCTGGCTGTGAGGCCATAATCCGCTTATTTCCGTACCACTATCATCATTATCACTATCGCTTTCGGTTTCAGTGTCACTTACCACTTCTATAATAAAAGGTTTATCTAAATACAAATGATGTTTTAAGTATTCTCCTTCTAACCTGCGAACATGTTTACAATGCTGTGCCCACTCATGAACTGTAGTAGCGTCAAAAACTTCTCTAACTAGTCGGGGAATTTCAGCATTTTTGTGCTCAATATTTACATCAGCAACAACAACTTATTTTCATTGTGCTCCATATGAGTTCATTGGGATTGAGATCACAGTGATAAGGTGGTAAATATAAGCATTTGTGTCTATTATCTTCTAAAATTTTTTCAATCTCATATACAGGTTCAGGCTTGTTTCTCTTAATTTTTTTTATAAACTGAGGTTTAGCCAAATTCTCTCCGTAGTCAATTTTATTTTGGGTCAACCATAATTGCATATCTTTTTTTAAGGAATTCGTATTTGGGACTTTATTCACACAAATACGGTGATAAGGAGCATTATCCATCACTATTATGGATGGCTCTCGTAAATTAGGCACAAGTTTTTCAATAACCCACTTTTTAAAGTTGTTACTATTCATCTCGTCATGATAATCACCACGTGTTTGATTTAAACACAAGTAGTGCATTTGTAACAAATCCAGTATCTCCTCCCGCATGAACAATAATATATCTTTGCCCTTTCGATACAGGGTCCAATACTCCGTCTTCACCCACTCCTTGCCAACATTTACCCGATGTATGCGAAGAGTGAATATAGGTTTCATCTAAATAAATTATGGGCCGGGGCTGGGGAGGTTTATTATTTTTATCTACTGCATTTAAGTACTTAGCTCTCCAAGCTGATATTTCATTACGCTCCATAAGAACCTTCCGACTGGATTGAGATTTTTTAAAACAAAATCCCACCTTGTGAAGCAGCTTTCGCAGACTCTCTCGCTGTCCTGTGTAATTTATATTTGTCTTTAAGACCTCTAGAAGCTTTTTAACAGTAGGGACCTCTTTTTTAGCAGAATAAAATTCATGTACTTTCCTCCGTATAACTCCCATGTCAAAATCATCAACATGTACAAATCCACTTTTACGTTTTCTCTCCTTGCCTGATGTCCGAATTTTTGTACCAGTTTCTTCTGCTGCGTGCCCTTCCTTAACTATTTTAGAAATTAGTCCTTGACTCACACCTGAAATATAAGATAATAAAATAAATGTTAGTAGAAATTTGAAATCTGGCAGGTTAGTTGACTCACTCACTTAGCAGGTTACCTAATAGATGAACCTTAAGTAAGTAAGTAAGTAAGTAAGTATTTATTTGCATAAAACATGGTATACATGGTGTTACAATAATTTACACTATAGATCTTACATGTTTTGCCAGAATTGTACTTAGCATGCATATGTTCACTTAATACTAACATGAGAATTTGTTATCCATAAATTCTTTAAGACTATAGAAATTTTTCAAGTTTAACCAGGCAAACAATTTTCCCTTAAATAATCTGGAGTTTAAGTTTTTTATGCTACTTGGTATGTTGTTATATATACTAACGCAATTATATAAGCAGCTTTTATTATATTTAGCAAGCTTGGGAAGATCATGCAGGACGAGTCTCTGTGGATCACGCCGCGCGCCGGCTAGCGGCTCCTTGGATTAATATCATTGGCTGATATAAACAGGTCTTTATGTTTATTAACGAACATACATATTTCAAATATATAAAGCGACGGCAGCGGTAACAAACCTAGTTTCTTAAATATGGGTTTACAAGATTCGCCATTTCACAGATAAGTTGGTAGGAGTGTACATTTTATATAGGGAGAGTACATTTAAAGCATAATATAAAAAGAAACCTGGCAATCTCCATAATTTGTCAAAATAGAACTGTGAATGCAGATTTTTTATCTGTGATTTACAGTTCTACACACCTTACCACAGCAAAATCGGCAATGTACCATAGAAATAAGCTGCTAAAATTATGATTCCAATACAAACACGGCAATCTCCAAGCCAAGTCATGGTATTTTTTAATACATTTTTCTATTTCCCCAAAAATTCAACGCAGTGGAGATTGCCAGGTTTTTTTTATATGCCTCATTTAATAGGGAGATAGAGACGTCACTCGAACATTTCATGGCGCTGGCGCATTCTAGCAACAAATAAAAACTTCTTTTTTTTTTTTCCTAAATGGCAACTCGTAGTTGTGACTTCTGAGGTCCTGGCTACTTAACCGGTCTGTGCTGTGGTGCCTTAAGCTACTAACTTAAAGCCTCCAACCAGGGGCGAATTACTTAATTTCTAGGTGACCGTACGGTAAGGGCACCCCCTGTGGGGTACGGGCCTCGGCTTAGGGCGTCACTGAGGGGAGGGCAGCAAGGTGGGACAGGCTCGGGTCGGTCGGGTGGGTCGGGGGCGTCGCGTTGGACCTCGGCGGCGAGGTCGGATCGATGGCGGTCTGTGTTTGTGCACTGTACTGGTGGCCCTACTGCTCTCCTGGAGGAGGGTTATGGGGTCATCGGGGTCGGTGAGGACATGCCTTGGACGGCGGGTATGACTGATACGGAAGGGGGTATAACTGGCAGCCTTGACAACCAGAGGGTTGCGATGTGAGGCTGCGGAATCAAAGAAACGCTTGGAAATGCGCTTCATGAATTGACTGATAGTGGGGATTTTAAGATCGAGATGGAGGATCTCGTTCCGAACGAACCAAGGGGAGCCGGTTGCCCTACGGAGGAAACGGTTTTGGAGGGCCTGCATCCTATGGATGTGGTGGGGTTTTGTGTGTGCAAAAACCACAGTCGCGTAGGTCATGATTGGGCGAATGCACGCTGTGTAAACGCGCAATTTGCACTAGAGTGACAATTTGCTGCCTGCATTCAATAGGAAGTGGAGCCTACCGAGAGTTAAAAGCGGCGCGCGAACGTGCCTGCTTTATGTACTCACCGAAGGAGAGGTGTTTGTCAAATACGACACCCAGGTAATTGGCTCGCTTCTCCCAAGGGATAGGCTTGCCGAACATGGTGATCGGACGCGGGGCGGGACTGAGTCGCGGTTTCGAAAAGAGAACCGCTTGACTCTTGTCGGGATTGACTTCGAATCTCCACTTTCTAAACCAGTCACCGAGTTGGTTGACCGAGGTTTGGAGAGTGCGAGATATCGCATCCTGGCTGAGGCCGGTATAGTAAATGGCCTTATCGTGTGCGAACAGAGTTAAATGAGCCTTTTTACTTTTCGGGATATCGCTGGTGAATAGCGTGAAAATGATAGGGGCGAGCACGGAGCCCTGAGGAACTCCGGCGCGGATGGGACGGGGGGAGGTTAGCGCTCCTTCGATGCGAAATCGGAAGGTGCGATTCGACAAAAAGTCTCGCAAGATGAGCAAGAGACGATCTGGCACTTTAAGTTTGTATAGCTTATATAATAAGCCATTGTGCCAGACTTTGTCGAACGCTTTCGCTATGTCGAAGAAAACAGCACCCGTCAACAAACCACGTTGGAAACCAACGCTTATGTGTTCGGTGATACGGTGGACCTGTTGCACGCACGAGTGTTGGGTTCGAAAACGGAACTGCTCGTCGGGGATGAGACCTTTGTCTCGGCATAGTCTCTGAGTCGCTTATAAATAAGCCTCTCATAGATTTTGCCGAGGACATTGAGTAGACTGATGGGGCGGTAGCTGGAGGGAGCGGATTTAGGCTTGCCCGGCTTGGGAATACTAATGACAGTGGCCTGTTTCCACGTGGGGGGGAAGATGTTATTGTTCATGGCACCATTGAAGATGGCGGTCATTAGCATGATCAGGTGGGCAGGGAAAAGCTGGAACACCTTATTGGTGATTCCATCAGAACTGGGGGCTTTGCGGGGTTTAAGGCCCTTAATGAGTTCGTGCACTTCGTCAGGGGTGACGGGGGGCAGAGGGAACTCGGGGTCTTCTACGGGGAGGAGGGAGGCTCTCTTTTCGACTTCGGCTTCGATCTCAGAGAGGTGAGCTTGGTCTACAGGTTGAGAGCTGGGCGAACATTGGGCCTCAAGACTGTCGGCAAGGCACTCGGCCTTGTTGGCATCATCGAAAGCGATGGTATTGTCTGGGCGGATCAAGCGGGGCATAGGGGCTACTTCTCGGGATTTGAGTTTCCTCTGAAGCTCCCAGAATGCTTGGTGGGTAGGCTCTAGCTCGCTCAACATCTCATCCCAGCCCGTTCCCCGATGCTCCGCTACACGTGTCCTTACAGCTCGCTGTAAGTAGCGCATATGGGCTCGGTTCGCGTTGCAGGGAAAGCTGCTGTACGCACGGACAGCCGCGTTCTTCTCAGTCATCAGTTCACATACATCGTCCGGCAATTTCCAGCGACGGTCGTCTGTCGCTGAAACTTCCCTTGAACAATCGTTCAGGACTGATTGTACGTGTCCAGTGAGTGAGTCGATCGCGGCCGTCGTGTCAGCGATAGAGTCAAAGTGATCGGGGATGGAGTCTAAGTGGGGGGTCGTGTTGGATTTCAGGCGTTCGCTTACTTCCCTCCAGTCCGTTATCATTTTGGTCGAGGGGGGTTGGTCGGGATCGGGGAGACCTACGCGAGGGGCTAGTTTTAGCACAACTGGTCGGTGGTCAGAATTAAGTTCGTGTATCACTTCTATAGAATCCAATCGTAGATTGATATTCTTTAGAAGTGACACATCGAGCACGTCAGGGGTGTGGTCAACCGCAAGGGGGAAATGGGTGGGAGACATCGGGGCGATGACATCGAAATTTAGAACGGGACAGAGGTCGGACAAGTGTCTTCCTCGGGTGGAGATTCTGATACTATTCCAGGCGTGATGTTTGGCATTGAGATGCCCCGCTATGATAACGGAGTCACTCAAGGCGAGAAGGATGGTCAGTTCGTCAGTCAAGAGGTGGAAGTTCTCTGAACGGTTAGTGGGGGGGGGAGGTAAACCGATACCAAGGTGATCGGTTGGTGTCCTGTCATGCCTAGCCTACAAATGGAGACTTTTAGTCGCGAGAGGAGGGGTGGGTCCAAGGGGATGCAGTAGAGGGATTTTTTATAATAGATGAGGGTGCCACCCTTGTGACACCGAGTCCTATCGTTTAGAACAACCCGATAGTTCGCTATCGACGGTGTTCGACTGTGGGGTTTTAGGAAGGTCTCCTGTAAGAGGAGGACATCGATTTGATGGTCACGGAGGAAAGTAGTGATTTCCTCGCGCTGACCTTGAATGCCGTTGGCATTGAAATAACCTAACTTTAGGGATCGGGGTTTTAGACGCGTGATAATTCCGTTATCCATTAGTGGGAGTATGGGAGTTGATGAATGACTGCAGCGCGTGCGTAATATCGGGGTACGCGTTGTAGATACACTGGATCGCGTAAAGGTTGCCGGCATTTCTGGCGGCAACGATTTCGTTAGCCATTTTACGGGCGCGGGGGGTGAGGAAGGCAGTGAAGGTGCCTGAGATCACGTTGAACGGATCCATGGGGTTGGGACCGACAACCACGGGTGTGGTTGTGGAAGGAACGGGCGCGATTGGGGTGGGGGTAGTGGCTTTAGGAGCCGCGGGGTTGTTAGCGAGGAGCGCGGGTGCGCGCGCGGACGCGGGCGCGGGTGTGGGAGCGGGCGCGGCCGCGAGCGCATGTGCGCGAATACGGGGGTCCTTCTGCGGAGCGATGGAGGGAGGGGGGGGGGGTTGGTTACGCACCAGGGCCGGGAAGGCCTGTTCGTGCTGGGAGTAATTCCAAGCATTGGGTCTTCGGGGAGTCAAGCGCTCGGGAAATTGGGAGGAGGGGACTTCCCTTCCCTGACGAGCGTCTGCACACTTCGTCAGTTTAAGGTTTGTTGCCTTAGTGGCTTTGGGGCAGCTACGGTAATTCGCTGGGTGCCCGGAGTTGCCACACAGCACACAGCTGGGTGGTTCCGTGCAGAGGGTTCTATTCTTGGGACGGGAGCACTCGGAAGTGCCATGCCCACCCAGGCACTTGACGCACCTGGGTGTTGCATGGCAGTTCTATTGTGAATGACCATATAATTGGCAGCGGTGGCACTGGCCGACGATGCCAGTCTTACGGGGCTTCTGGATGTCGGTTCCAGTAAGGCAACAGATCGATTTGACCTGGAATATGGGGTGGTGTCCTTCGACGGGGGGACATACAACAAGGACCATGTTGTATGGCTCTCCGCCTCGGGCGCGGTGCATGCGGTGCACTTCGGATACGGGGATACCCTGCGACTGAAGGTTGTCTTTTATTTCGGAGGTTGCAATCTCTTTGGGGATCCTATTTATGACCACGCGGGTCTGACGGTCCTCAGGGAGGGAGTAGGTGTGGAAGGATACACCTCTCGCTCTGAGGACCTTTATTAATTCCCGGTAGTCATTCGACTTGGGAACCTGGACTTTGATGCCCTGCTTGGTTGCCCGGGCACTGGTGAAGGCGATCCTGAGATCGACGCACCATTTCGTCACGTCAGTCCATTTTCCCTTGTCCTGAATGAAGACAGGGGGGGGGGGGGGTAGGGGGTCTTTTTGGCTTCGCTTTCTAGGGAAGCTTTGGGGACCGGGGGGGCTTATCGCGGAGGGGGGCGCGGCGCGGTCGTGATGGCAGTGACGGGGGTCGGTTTCACGAGGGTGGGAGGGGGTGTGAGGGCTTAGTCCCTCAGTTTACTGGCCTGGGAGGAAGTAAAAGACTTCTTCCTCTTGGCAGCTGAGGTTACAGTCTTGAAACCATCATCCTCAGAGGAAGAGGTGGTCGGGACTTTGGAATCGGAATGGTACGGCGAGACGGGGCGTCTGGTCGCAGTCCGTTGGTCGGTGTCCATCGGTACGGGGGGGATGGCGGCTGAGTTGTCGGGAGGACAGGGGGTGCGGGGGGCTAATTGCTTGGGGGGATGATGGAATTGAGGATTCCGGCCTATATTCCCTAAACCTAATTCCGTTTTACAAGCTCGCGTTACGTTTAACCCTCTTGGTATTGTAAGCTCCTTTAAATCAATTAAACTATTTTTATATGTTAACCACTGCCTAAGCAGATCCTCCGTTAAGCAGTCATCCCACTCAAGGCTTGATTTCCAAAGTCTCTGTATAAAGATTTTGGCAACAACTACCACGGGCGCAATCCAGCCTAACGGATCATATAAACGTGCTATAACAGACAATATTTGTCGTTTAGTGACCAGCTCCTCTTTGGCGTCAGGTAAGTTGAGCACATATCCAAAATAGTCAGTTTTTCTACACCAACTTACTCCGAGTACCTTAATTGAATTATTTACCTTAATTGGTGTATTTTGGTCACTATATTGTTCTCTACTCTTGCCTATGTGATTTAGAAAGGTTTCACTGTTACTGTTCCACTTTTGGAGTTCAAACCCACCCAATTTCATAAGCTCGTTCATCTCATAGTGTATTTGTAATGCTTCAGTTATTGTTTCAGCGCCTGACATCAAATCGTCCATATAATAGTCTAGTTGAGTTATTTTTGCGGCTAACGGGTATTTATGTTTCTCCAACCCTGCTAGTCTTTGTAAAGACTTAACCGCTAAGTATTGCGCGCATGCTGTACCAAACGTTAGCCTCACAAGCTTATAATGTATAGCTTCAGATGGATTAAATCTCCATACAATCCTCTGAAAATCAGCTACTCGGACCATTCTATAGAATTTTGTAATATCTGCTACTAGACCTATTTTGTGGTTTCTCCATCTCATTAAGATATGCCTAAGATCTTGTTGTAATTTAGGTCCAACAAGAAGATCATCATTTAATGATACGTTATTATTTCCCTTGCTTGACGCATTGAAAACAACTCTGACCTTTGTAGTATCCTTATCTTCTCTCACCACTGCATGATGAGGAAGATAGACTGCATGTGGATTCTCTATCTCTTTCTCATTTACTTCCGTCATGTGGTTTAAACTTAAATATTCCTCAAATACTTTTTTATACTCAATACTCAACTGGGGCTCACGTGATAACCTTCTCTCTAAACTTTCTAACATTTTGATAGCTCTCTGTTTTGTCTGACCGTACTGACACTTAGGATTTTCAGTCGCAAAAGGTAATCTTACTATAAATCTTCCTGTTTCATCTCTTACTGTGGTTAAATCAAATAAGTCTTCACATACCTTCTCGTTTCCAGTCATCTCCTTTTGTATTATGTTAGGTTCATTCTCCATTTCCCAAAATTGCTTAAGGAAATCAGTCTCTTCTAAATGTACATGCATGCTAGTCAGATTACTTCCTACCGACGAATTCGGTTCTCTTGACACTTGACCTGAAATAATCCACCCAAAAAGTGTGTTTTGTGCAATTAAATTACCCTGAGATTGCCTAACAATACCGTCAAGCAAGATATTTCCGTACACTTCCGCACCTAGCAGTATATCGATTTTACCTGGTGTTGCATAGGTGGGGTCTGCTAAAGGTATACTATTAATTTCAACCCACTCATGAGTCTTTAGATTGGCTGTGGGAAGCATAGACGTCAAAGAATGCATTACATAAGCGTTAACTTGAATATAATTTGCTGGATTATGGTGTGATTCCACTTGAAGTGAAACTCTGTGTTTTATTCTCGATTGACCATCTCCCAGCCCTGACACAAAACCATTTACTGGTATACGTTTTAACCCAAGTAACTGAACAGTAGCCTCGGTAACCAATGAGGCTTGAGACCCTTGATCTATTAAAGCACGAATACATTGTTTACAACCTTGTGAATTAAATACCTTAAGTCTAGCCGTTGCAAGGAGTACCCTGGCAGGCTGCAGCTCCTCTCTAGTAAATGTAACAGTAATGTGGGTATCACCTCGTGGTGTGCTCGCTTTCTCGTGTTGTTCACTCGGTGATATTGTTACCTCACTTGCTTGTTTGGTGATCTCGGTTTTCTCTCTCTCGAAGTGTAGTAAAGTGTGGTGTCTTCTACCACATTTCTTGCAGCTCATTGATTGACGACACTTGATGACGGAATGTGTAGGTGAAAGGCAGTTGAAACACAATCCCTTATTTTGCACGAACTCTTGTCTTGCCTTCGGCGTCATAACTCCGAAACGTTTGCAATGGTAAATATAATGGTTCTCGTGACACACTGCACACTCAACATCGTTAGACTTTGGTTTATTTTCAACTGACGTGTGGAACGTTTTTGGTTTCTGTGCAGGCTTCCCTGTCTGTGTTGAATGTTGAGTTGTAGAATCAATCATTTCCAAGGATCTAAATCTGTACTCTAAATAGTCTTTCAACTGCGACCAAGTGGGCAGTCCATCGCTAGACAAAGTATTAAGATATTGTTCCCACTGTTTTATTGATTCCGCGTCCAACTTTGCAACGGTTAGATAAACAATAATTTCATCCCAGTTATCTGTTTTGATACCTATACTCTGCAGTGACTTCAAACAAGTTGATGTGGTGTCTAGTAAGTGTTTTATTGAATTGGCTGACTCAGTATGTATTTTCTTAAGTCCAATCAGGTTATTCATAATAGCATTGCAATTGTAACGCTTGTTGTTATATCTTTTTACTAGTTGTTTCCAGGCCTCCTCATAATTTGCTTCAGTAGTTGCAAAGTTTCTTATAAGATTCATAGCTTCACCCGACAAATTACTTTTCAAATAATGTAATTTTTGAACTGACGTTATGACTTTGTTGTTGTGATTTAGTGATGAAAACATATCATAAAACGTTTGCCATTCTTCATATTTACCTCCAAATGTAGGTAGTGTGATACGCGGTAGCTTAACATCACTGTAGCTGTTCTCATTATTACTAGCGGCTGAAGCCATTGGCGATTGAGAAATTGATGGTGTCAAAAATGGCTCCAGCGCTTCACGTAAACTAGTTTTATATTGCACGTATAATTCCTCAAACTGTTCGTAATAGCCCTCGGTGAAATATGCTTCCTTTTTATCTTTTGACGCTGCAGAAATTATAACCTTATGTCCCTCTTTGAATTCTGTATATTGTTGCTCAAGTATCTCCAATCTTGTTTCCAAATAAGGTAGTTTTATCCTTTCTTTCGGCGTTTTCTTATAATTTCGTTCGGCTGTCTTCAAATTGCTCATCAACTGTTCTTGTAATGTAACTAACTTCTCCATTGTATTTTTATAATAAGACGCGTAACTGTTTTAATCCCAACACACTCACTATTATAGTTATTTAGTCTCGGATAACACTAATTGTTCAAGTTGTTTACTCACTGTATCTAATATCTCGTTGTTAAAAACACTTCACTCGTAAATAACTAAATAGTTCTCACATTTATTCACTCAATCAGTCACCGTAATAGTTTATAACTCGTTATTTTGTTATAAAATGTCTCATTATGTGTATTTTGCCGATCACCGCTCGAATCCTTATGTAGGGAATGCTGTCTTTTTTTTTTCGCGGCGCGCGGCAATGCTCGATCGTAGGTGACACAATCCGGCTCCTTATGGACCATATGTTTAGGCAGTTTAGGTTGTTTTTCGCTTGAGGGATTGGTTATTAACAGAAACAACGTCTTTTTTGTACGCTCTGTATATTGACACTAAAAAATCAACTCCTTCGAATGTGTGGACTGTATTAATAAATCATTAGCTATAACTAGGTAGGTACACACGAATACATTGGTCGGTATGCACCCAACATCTTAGAATCATTTGGACAAAACCCATGAACAAATTGAGAACAGTGCCATCTACCATTAAGTGAGTTCATCTTTGATATTACTCTACTAGTAAATAAAAAATCTATAGGATTGAGTAGTGTATCTCCAAAAGCAGAAGCCTGCTTAAACTGGTCGGTTATGATGCCGTTTATGGGCTTTTTTTAATACCCCCCATTTTAACTATTTCTCTTATTGTATCTACCTACTATCTAGCCGTTTTTATTCCTATGTTTTCTGATTGATTTTGAAATAACATATAAATAATGATAAATAATGGGGATCGAAAATCATGTTAGGACCACTGTAAAGGGGCCAGCCTGTATATGAATAAACAAGGCCTGCTGTGCTGCCTGTGTACTCCTGACGTACACGACTCACATTGCAGGCCAGCCCACCGAGGCTCGATAAAGCCGAGCTGAGGTAATACGCGTACTGCTAAGGACTGAAATTTCTTTCCTGGAGGCTGTTTTCCGATGGCTTCAACCTTATAGGCATGACTAACTATGTAACTATAGTAACTTCACTTATATACGCACATGTCGAGTGCAGACAACGCTGCAGGGGCTCAGTGTTGTCTGCACTCGGTGACTCGGCATTCTCGGTTTGAGCGCCTACATGTTACAGAGTGGCGGCAATAATACAACTATGAGGGGACGTTGCTCACGCACATTGTACTACTTAGTCTGCGCAGACATTGCTGTGCTGTTGCACTACAGTCATACATCACCATATTGCTACCATAAATATATTATAAACACGCCACCATTGGAATTCCCTGTACTGTAATCCCATGAAAAAGCCTCAGTGTGTATGAAGCAAAAGCTTGCGAAAAAGGTCTGAATGGAGCAAAGCAAAGGGCTGAGCAAGCAGGACTTCAGTGGGACAACCCGACGTCTGTCGACGTAGGAGTAACCAACCAATCAAGAACTAGAGGTAACCTGTTCACTGGAGAGTGAACAGGTTTCTTCTAGTTCTAGGCAAGCGTGCGCATCGTTGACCACATCATTGTTCTTCCCGCCACGTGAGTCTTGACAATAAAAACGTACGGGTTGTCTACTCTTGAGAAATGTCTTGCTTGGGCAGTGCAGCGCCGTGCCTCGTCGCGGCGGTTGGTGCTGCGGATACTCTCTCGCTTCTGGACATGGTCCAGTCCATAGACGAAAGTGAGAGCGCATGAGACGCCGTCGCCTGCTTCTGTGATGAAGTGATGGTCGCGAAGGAGCCGGCAGAAAGGGAGAGAGAGAAGATACAACCTCCCTTCCAATCTGTAGTAGACGCACCGGGCGTTGGAAGGCGCGGAACGATCTCCGGCCGCCTTAAGGTGAGGCCTGCAGGCAACAGACTTGGGGAGTATGTTACCTGAACAGTGAAAGGCCCGAGACGGTGGCGGCGGCGCGCCGTGTTGCGTGCGCGCCTCTTTCTAAAGGAATTGCGGCAGCTGAGGGTGACGGGGTCCGCATGAATTCATGCCGGCCAACACCTGGCTGGGGGAGCGTGACGAAATGCGCAAGCACTCCAGCACCTGGCTAAAGGTAGCAGCAGAAAACCGTGTGGTTTTAGTTAGTAAGAGTCTAACAGACCCCGCCACCCACCCCAGGCTGGAGGACATCCATGGAGAGTCCCACACCACAAAAAAAAAGGCCCTGTTGTCAACGGGTATCTACGTACTTCTCATTTCGTGATGATTTGTCATTTTTCTTACAATCTGGTTTGGTAACTCTACATCTGTGTTGCATAAATAGTGGTCCAACGTTAAGGGGTCGAAACATCTTATATTCAGCTATCACATTACTTAGGTACCACAATTTGAACCTTTTGTTTCCGTACGTCTCAGTTCTTTATTTTTTATTTTTTAAATATTAACAACTTGCTTAACGAAAGCGGCCGAAAGCGGCCTCCTTACCTACTACAGCGCTTGCATGGTAGTGACGATAGCATCCTGAAAATGATAGCTGCCAGATCGGACTGTCCCTTTTAGACACACTGGGTAGGGACAGTTATAGGTCAACATAAATAATTAATTTGTGAAAACTAACAATACTAAACTACCTATTTAAGCACCATTGTTGCTAACACCAAAATACTAACTAAATTAGGGAACCTATAGCCTGAAAAAAAAAAAACGAGTCCTAATTTAACGCCTTGTGATTTCTACATTAGAGGTCACATGAAAGACTTGGTTTACTCCACTCCAGTGTCATCCCGTGAAGAGCTGAGAGAAAGTTTTTTAACAGCCGGCCAACACATCAAAAACACAATTTCAACGCGTGTGACAGTGACGGAAGTACGTCAGAGGCTGCGTGCTTGCATAATAAATCAAGGCAGGCAATTGGAACAAGATCTGTAATAATTTTACTCTATTTTTGATGATTGCCAATGATAAAATTAAATTAATTAATTAAACGAAATTAATGTTCTGATTATGTCTACATTTTTTTAATTTAAACCCGTACGAGTGTTCATAACATTTGTACCTTCTATGAAAAGTTATGAAATAGGGAATTTATTTCCGAGATTTGTATGCCAAGTGTCATATATTTTTTTCGAGTAAAACTCGTCTAAACTTCAAACAATATAAAATAAAGGAGGTTTCCTTTGCACTCAAGGCCTTTTATTTCTGAATTTATGAGAATTTAGGCATGTATTTTTTTTTATAAATGAGCACTCATTTATCATCAGTCAGAAAAAAAAATAAGTGTCGAGAGACTAGTAGTTATTTTTAAATTATTTGTTTTTGGTGAACAGTCTGAAAATTTGAACAATTATCTAAAAACCTCCGTAATTCGGAAACCATAAGTTTTCGACCCCTAGTTGGCGGGCTTAATTTGTTGGAAATGACCTCTAGTATAACCCTTTCCAAGGAATAGGTCGAATTTCCAAGCATCCTGTATATGTATTATTATTTATGTAACTAAATACTTTTTCACCTCACAACCTCGGAAAGATTCTATTTATGATTCGAATTCTGAGTGCAAAACTCGGCTAGCGTGGAAAAATGTTTTTAAATTCGAACCTGCCTTACACTTACACTGCTTGTCGACTGAAAATGCATGAATACTTATTTTATGTCAGTGCGCCAACCTAAGGGTCTGGAGTCCTCCTGCGCTGATGTTGGTCGCGTACGTCGCTGGCGCGTACGAATATACACTGTTTACGATATAGCCCCACGCTGCGACGCTGACGTCAGCGGCGCGTACGTTGCTACGATTGGTATGCGACCGACTGTACGCGACAGAGATCAGCGTAGGAGGAATTCAGGCCTTATAGTTTCGCCATGTCCGTCTGACCGTCCATCCGCAGCTTAGCTCAGCGACTCTTAGTACTAGAAAGCTATAATTTGGTATGGACATACATATTAATCACGCCGACGAAGAAGTTAAATAAAATCATGAGAAAAACAAAAGTTAATACACGTAAAGAGGGGTTTTTTTTTTCTCGTCTATGCAATGGTGTGGGGTATTGTTGGATAGGTCATTCTAAAATATTACGGGTAGGAATTTTTTGTTAGCGTCAAGTGCCCCCCCCCCCTTTGCCAGGTAAATGGTTGCTTTTGGGTAAGTGAAAAAATTCATGGCAGTAGTATACAGAGTGACTTGTAATTTGACGTATTCCTTCTAGGACGTGATAGTGTGACCCATATGCTACAATTAAACACCCATAAAGCCGGTGAAAATTCATGGAATTCGAGAAAGCCCAATTTTCATGTTTTTTTTTTAATTCGTCCCTAAATATCACTCTTCTCTAAACTCTCAAATTGAATGGTCTTCATTGCTATTTCATTGGGTTTCATTGCTTTAACACACCTTTTGATGAAACCAAATTTTCTAAAACATAAAACAGTTAAAAGTTAAAGGAAGAAGTTTATTAACCATTTTAAAAAATCATCTTACATGAACTTTGACACCAGTCAAAAAATCATGTTTTATCGTAGTACTTCTTAGCACATGCCGCGCGCCGGGTACTCGCTAGTATACGAGTATCTTTGTTCAAAGTATACTTTAATGTGAAAGTACTTAATGTCTTATTTTATAGACAATAAATATAAAAAAAATGTGCTAATAAATCAATCTATCGATTTGTTTTTGCAATATCGCAAAGGAAAATGTGTTAGACAACCTATGCAATGGGAAGTACTAAAATTGGTGGCTTGCCGTGAAAACATGCCTGTCCTGGGACTACAGGAACCAGAGCAATACACCGGTAATTGTTTCAGGAAGACGTCGGCCACACTTTTGGCTCATTCGGGCACTGATCTGACCACGCTTAAGCGTCACGGAAGCTGAAAGTCCAGTACCGTGGCAGAAGGATACATAGATGACTCTATAGAAAATAAGTCAAAAATATGCAAGGGCATCGTTGGAGGTATAACTTTAAAACAGTTTTGCCCAGACTTGTCTCGGGCACGGCCTTCAACTTCCAAAGACAGCACGACAGAAAATCGTTTTGAATCGCCGGGCCATCCGTATGTGTCTCCAATATTCACAAAGGAATCCAATGAGCTTGAGCAATGTTTCGCAGCCTTTTAGTAATTTGTCTAGTCCTAGTAAAGTTTTTGAAAATAAATAACCACTAATTTAATATCTATATACCTACCAGCTGAGCTAATGAAAATTATAGTAGTACCGATAGTAAAAAACGGGTTGGAGATATTTCGGACAAGGGAAACTACCGCCCAATCTCTCTTGCGACAACAATTGCTAAAATATTGGACAGTATGCTTGATTCGTGCTTGGAAAATCATCTATGCTTGCATGATGCACAATTTGGGTTTCAACCTAAACTTTCAACGGAAAGTGCAATCCTAAGCCTCAAGAATACTGTTCAATATTACACTGGTCGTAAAACGCCGGTATATGCTTGTTTCCTGGATCTTTCCAGAGCCTTTGACCATACATGTGTCATACGATGTTCTTTGGAAGAAGTTGGGGGACAGGAATGTACCAGCTGAAGTTCGTAAAATCTTGCAGTATTGGTACGCGAACCAAACTAACAATGTTAAGTGGAATTAATAATAAAAAATAAAAAAAAACTAAACACATTCTCTGGAACGTATGAGCTGGAGTGCGGTGCAAGCCAGGGGGGGTTGACGTCTCCACGGCTCTTCAACCTATATTTGAATGACCTGATAGTCGAGCTCAGCAGCATGCGTGTCGGTTGTAGGGCTGGTGGTGTTAATATTAACAGTATCAGCTATGCGGACGACATGGTGCTGCTGGGCCCAACTGCAGGATCCATTGCAGAGATGTTGAGAGTATGCGAGGAGTATGCCTCTGCACATGGGCCCGTGTACAATGTTAAAAAATGTGAGTACATGGTCTTTAAGGCCGCCGGTAAATGCAAAGACTATGCACCTAATCTTACCCTAAATGGCATGAACATAAACAGAGTCAATACATTTAAATATCTGGGGCACATACTTACCGACGACCTTAAAGATAATGTAGATATAGAAAGGGAGCGCTGGGAATTTGCGGTCCGAGGTAATATGGTGGTCCCCATTAATTCCATGTGCGCTACCAAAGTTATTCGGGGTCAAAGGTCTAAATTTGAGGATTTTTGGATGTTTATCGAAAACGGTAAGTTTTATTGAAAAGGTACCTCAGACCAAAGTTGTAGATTTAAAGTTATCTACAAAAATTATCCTTATGATTTTTTTTCTAAGAGTCGCCCTTTCTGAGATATCGCGCGATTGTAAGAGTCACGTTAAATCAAGTGACATAGCTCGTGTGGTGTCGTTCATATACCTCCTTCTTTTAGTGTTAAACGTTCGGTTCGAGTGAATATATGTATTTATAACAAGCGTCTAAATTTTAGGTTATTTGTGCTGTTCAATATCTTGAAAAAAAAATCACAATTTTGCAATATTTGCAATAAACTTTTGACTGAAGATGAAACAGTTGTGGTTAGTCCTGGAACGCCAACTTTAATCGATGCAAGTGTCGCGAGAGGTGATTAGTTTGCTGGTTACTTAAGAAGTCAAAAGTCCACTACAATTCACGTGGATTGCAGAAAATCCTACAACCGAAAAAGTTCTATCACAGCAGTGAAAAGACAACATGAGGATGAACAAGCCAGTACTTCAAAAGTAAGTCTACCTCGTACTAGCTTCATCTTTCTGACTGACCGACGACGCCTTGACAATTCAAAAGTGCCTGTAATTGGTTTATTTGAAATAAATGTTTTGAGTTTGAGTTTGAAAGTATAATGATTTTTATCGTAGTGACGTAAGGATGAAAATTTAGTTCAAGTAATTTATTTGGATTGTGTCTTATGTTGTGATGGCCCAGTGTTTAAGACCTCGCCTCTTATGCATGAGGTTGTGGGTTCAAACTCGGGCTAGTACCAATGTGTTTTTTTCAATTTATATATACGTTCTGAGTTTATCTTGGATACCTATTACTAATCGGTGAAGGAAAAACATCGTGAGGAGACCTGAATTTGTAGTAAATATAAGTTTGAAATCGCCAACTCGTCTTGAGCAAGCTTGGAGACCAGTGTTCATGCCTTCTCTATATGAGAAGAGCCCTTTGTCCTGTAGTGGGACAGTGATAGGTTAGTATTATTTATCGAAGTTTTGGTAATAACTCTATTTTGAGTTAAATTCGCCATATAGATGACGTCATCTCAAAATTATAACATTCCAGTGTTGTTTTCGTGCAATAAGACTAAATAAAGGTGTCTTAGCGATTAAATTGTGTAGAATTTTTTCCTTAAAAGCTTTATTAATTAGTACAGCTAACTATTACAAACTACTATGATTATTTAGGAACTAATCTTTCAATTTGAAGCTGAGATGAGAATGCTAAGAGGAATGTGTGGTGTAACGCGAATGGATAGAATAAGATATATAAGAGGAAGTCTGAAAGTGGTACCGGTGACTGAAAATTTATGTGGAATTTAGCTGTACCCGGCCCGGCTTCGCACAGGTAGCACTAGTATCTAACACCTGCCTTACCTACCTACCCTTCCTACCCTACCTACCTTCCCTACCTACCCTCCCTCCCTACCTACCCTACCTACCTACCCTACCTACCTTACCTACCTACCTACATAGACACCACACGGGCTATGCCAGATAGCTATATCGTGACTTACAATTGCGATATCTCAGAAATGGCGACTCTTAGAAAAAAATAAAAGTAAGTATCATTTTTGTAGATAATTTTAATATGTACAACTTTGGTCAGAAGTACCTTTTCGATTAAACTTACAGTTTTCGAAAGAAAAACAAAAAACCACAAATTTTGACCTTTGACACCGAATAACTTTTGTAGCGCACATGAGATTAATGGGGACTTTTAAACCTTCCTTTCTCATGATGAACCCAAGCTCTCCACGAAATTTCAGCTTTCCGGGAGTTTTTGTTATTTCAAATGTCTAAATTGACCGGACTAACCCTCGCTACGCGCAGTATTCAATACAAGTAGGTACTCAGGGTCGGACTGGCCGCCAGGGCCCGGGTGGCTCCCCACAAGCCTAGGGCCCGAGACTGGAAAATGGTAGATGGGATACTATCGGAAAATAATGAAATATGCAAAATATTAATTATCAACGATATAATTATATTCTTCAGTAACTAAGTACCTACAGTTCCAATTATATTCCAATAACATAACAAATATGAAGTTTGGAACAGGAGAACTTTCAGCTATCTAAGCTGTTAATAACTCGATCGTAAAAGCTGCTTTTTTCGTCATCCTTGAATAGATCCGATTCTGTGTTTAATATAATCAACGAATCCAACAGTTCTTGCCGCAGTAGAGAGCGAAAATCTTCTTTCTTGCGTGAACGAAATGGTGAGAAAATGCAACATAATAAGGTGGCGTACGAGCTGATACGAGTATACATGATATATTGTGATAAAAGTTTACATGCACATGGTATGCAACTATGACAAACGTCCAACTCACTTCTGGAAAAACACATGGCGTACTTTGCTATTTGATCTAAGACATCTTCGTCGTTTTCTGCCTCACTCTGGGAATCTGAGTCATTTATGTCTTTCTTATGCTGCTTTGGCAAAACGTGCTCATGCCAAAGAGTTTCAGACAGTTCATTGAAACTATTTGTAAAAGATTCCAGTTCTTTTGATAGCAATTCTCGATCGACATTTGCAATTGATGCGAGAGACTTTAGTGCGTCATTAGAAATCCCATTTTTGTTGATTTCATTGAAGTTTTTCAGGTCTAAACAAGCGGCATCCTTCATTAAATCTTCGTTGCAGATCAATTTTTCGTTTCGTTTAATTAGGCCGTGTTAATAATGACTTTGTAGACAGAAATAGAATAGAATCTCTTGGGGTCTGCAGCCAATTGTGTCACTTCGTCTTTGCATAACTCGTCGTGTTTCTTCGGTTTAAAAAAAATATTCGTAACGGCAAGGTGGTTTGTATGTCTATATCAATGTTTTCGGCGTGCATTAAGTCTTCAACATCGGATGCAAATAAACTTGTAGTTTTGAAAACATCGTAAAAAGTATCTAAATGTCTTCGCAAATTCATATCTAAACTTCTGTGAGTCCCCGAGCTTTAAGATAATCTAATGTAGGGGTTTGGAGATATTGGCTTACTGGGGTTGATAGGTCAAACATTTTCTTGAATGCGAAAGCTTTCAGGATAGTTTCAAATTTCAAAAAGAGAAAACTTAACTGGCATTTTTCTTTATATTTTATCAGTTAAGGACATTTGTCCTATCAAATGTGCATGTGCAGTATATTGTGCAGTCTTCGTATTATTTTTTATTTTCATATTAATATTATTTTATTTATCGCGCAACCACCTCTATGCGCAAAGCTACAACGCGATTCATTTAGCGCAAATATTTCAAAAATAAAAGGTGACATGTTTGAATTTTTTTACAACTCATACTGCACAGCATAGCATCACAGACTCACAGAGTATTGTATGACGGTTTTTATTTTTATTAATTTTATTATCCGATCAATTGAGCATTATGAGTCGTACACTTTTGGGTTTATGAAACTTTTCTCATTATAAATAAATAAACAATTAAAAATTATAAATAAAAAACAAAGATTTTTAAATTTTCTAAATACCTATGCATTTTTTTATTATTTACATATTTTTACATTTTTATTAGTCAAATTAATTAATACATACATAAACTCACGCCTTCTTCCCGTGGGGGTAGGCAGAAACTACGGAACGCCACCTGCTACGATCCTTACGGAGTATGTAAGGATCGTACCCTCGTTTACGTTCATACATCTGGTCATACACGCACGCCGGTTGTGAGTACTACGCACCTGACCTTTCTGAAGAACATCACCAATAAGACCACTATATGTCTTCCTAGGGCGTCCCCTCCCGGTGTTTCCACTCACATCTGCCTTGTAAATACCTTTTGTTAGTCGCCCTTCATTCATCCTCTCAACATGACCAAACCATCTAAGCATACTCTTTTAAATTTTTGTCAATACATCTTCTTTTAAACCGCACCGTTGCCTTATCACATCATTCTTCAGTCTATCATTCATAGTCACACCACACATGCTTCGCAAGGAACGCATTTCCACAGCATTTATTCTACTTTCATGCTTCTTTTTCCACACCCAACACTCTCTTCCATACATAAGCGTAGGCACCAGCACACCATTGTGAACAGCCAACTAATTAATTAATGGTGCCGATTCTCTTGTCACAAAATTCTCTAAGCTAGACTAAAAATCACTGTGTCCTATCGCAAAAATAATGAAAATTTCGACCCCCTTTATGATTCCCTTAAACCCCTAAAGCTCTAAATGTGGGTAATATTTTTTTCAAATTTTCCATACAAAAAGTGAAAAATTCCATATAAAACACGTCGAGGCTGCCCGCATGCGTGCCTCCGGCTCTAAAAAAAATCACGGGGTAGGGCAAACAAGTACGAGTCGCGATTGTCAAATTAAATTATAATTGTGTCAAAATTATTTTAAAATTTAGTTTTTTTTTCCAAAATAACTTTAAAATTCTCATAGCCAAAAGTAAGGAATTTTAGTGATAGTTTAGTTCGGTGTACTCGTACAAGAGAATCGGCACCAATGTCTGCTAGATTCACAATCATACGAACTATCTTATCTAGTTTACATTTAGGTCGCAAGAGCTGGGATCTAGCCTGTGCGGGCCCCGTATCCTACCTACCGACTGACTTTCGGCAACGGGTCCTCATGGCAGGCCCGTAGGGGGGCCGCGCAGGCTGGGCCCGGCTACAGCACACGCCACACTATATGGCTAGTACGACGCTGTAGGTACTCGCGCTAAAAAACAACTTTGCAGAGCCTTGCATAACAAATAACTATTTTATTTTTATTTGTATCTGCGCCATCAACGCCCCACTGTCAATGTCACTCAAGGTAGCACTGTCTGATAAGATAAGCTCCACTACTCGATCCTATTGTTAAGACTGTTGTTGACAACAACATTGTTGCTGTTGTTGTTGTTGACTGTTTTTGTTGACTGCTGTGGTTGCTATTTTGTTGTTGTTGTTGTCGTTGTTGGGTATTCTATGTACAATTAACATAATTATCTGACATTATTTATTTTAACTTCATAATCTATAACAAAGTCCCATATCATGCCTGTGAGTGCGCGCGGTTAGTTCTCGAAACTTCACGATGGATTTTGATTCGATTTTCACCATCAGCATCATTTAAGAAAATTTATTCCGGCAGGTTAGCAGAGACATCTTGATGTTTTGCCATACCGCCACATCAGCAGGTCGCACATTGCGAGCCGGGCGAGGCAGGGGCGGCTCGCTAGTTAATAATAAACATCTGTTTTCTTTATTGAAAACTATTTTTTTTATTAGCAATAAAAATATACAAATACGACTAGTTAATATTAAATTAGTGCCGCGGGGAACAGATGTAGCAACAATATAGTCGAATTTATTGTATACAAAAACCTAACCCCCGCAATGTTACCTAGTAGCTACACGGCACTGACACTTATGACGAGTCTATGCATCATTTTATTAATTATTGTACATAATAACGTAACAATCGGTGATCCATAACAGGTGAGGAAGTGCTGACAGTACATGAGGCATGACTCGTCAACACAAAAATTGCACATGGACTGCTTTGCTAAAGCAGTAAAAACGGATTGCATCGCGCACTTATCCATTCTTGTCAGTGCTTTAACAATAACGTGTCATAGTTCAGCCGCACGCAGCCGCGCGCGTCGTCACACGAGCGGGTCGTGCGCGTCGTGCGCGTCGTGTTCGTCGTGCGCGTCGCGCTCTGTGTGGGCCAGCAGCGTGACGCTCTCGTCGGCGTCGTGGGCCACGCAAGCCAGCGCGTCGGCCACGCTGGAGGCGCGCAGGGCCCGCGGGTCCACGCCCACCAGCTGCTCGTACTTGTGCAGAAGCTCCTCCGGCACGTTGTACACAATCAGCAGCTGCTCGTCCGTCTTGAACTTCTGTATCAGACGTTCCAGCACCTGAGGAAGACGAGGCTCGTTATTAGATGTCCGGTGACGACGGACGCGCTTGGCACCGCGCAGCGCACCTTCATGGCGGCGTAGTCCAGCAGCGCGTGGTGCTGGCAGTCCAGCAGCACGGCGCGCGGGGCGGCGCGCGCGCCCGCGCTGCGCACGCGCCGCGCCAGCAGCTCGGCCGACACGTAGGCCACGCCCAGCGCTGCGCGCACGCGCACCACGTCGCCCGCCGACGTCTTCAGAGCGTGCACGGCCACGCCGGGCCGCATGAGCTGGCGTAGCAGCACGGCCAGCGAGGCCAGCGCGCCGGCCAGCACGGCCAGCTCTACGGTGCGCGCGATGCTGACGCAGAACGTCAGCGCCAGCACCGCGAGCTCCTGGCGGTCGCGCCGCCACAGCCGGAACACGATTCGCAAGTCGATCTGTAAACAAGACATATCTTAAAATCCAAATCAAAATATTTTATTTCACATAAACCTACATGGGCACTTATGAAATGTCAGAAGCTAGGTGCACGGTTCCAATTGGTCGTTTCCTATAAAGAAGAGCCGGCAAGAAACTCCACGATTACTCTTTTAAAAATAAGTGGCTGTTACAATGTTTTCAAAGTACAGTGTTAATAGGTAGGAGTGTAGGCCTGTCAACAAGTAATAGGTACTCAACAAAATAGAAAAGGTCTCTAAAGTCTACAAGTTAGGCCTACAACGTTGCAGAGAAGAGGAAGGCGGGTAAGGCATCAAGGGCGGCCAAAAAGAAGGAGAAGCGGCAGCGGCGCAAGGAGCGAAGCATCGCGGCTAGGCTCTGCGCCCCGAAGTCCGCAGCTGTAGTGTTCACACTACTGGTGCGGCCAGCGGCCCAACCGCTAATGCTCTGGCCGAAAGGCTTAGGGCGTCCCTAAATGCGGACGAGGCCCGAGTGTCCAGGCCCACCATGTGCATAGGCATGCGTATCCTGGGCCTGAACGACTGTGTGACAGAGGCTGAGGTGGTGGCCGCCGTCGTCAGGACTGGGGGTGCTCTGTCGAACAGGTGAGGGCGGGCACCATCCGTCCTGACCACACGGGGATGCGAGCCGTTACGGTGAGCTGCCCCGTGTCGGCGGCCAGGAAAATTGCTGGGGAGGGCCGAAGGCTCCTGGTGGGCTGGATTTCCACGCAGGTAAAACTGCTAGAACCCACACCTCTGAGGTGCTTCCGCTGCCAGGTGGGCAACCACGTGGGAGTGCAATGCACCTCAGAGGTGGACCGCAGCGATCATTGCTTCCGCTGTGGTCAGCCCGGTCACAAGGCCGGCTCGTGTAACGCCACGCCGCACTGCTTTATATTTGCGGCAACTGGCAAGCCGGCCGATCACCAGGCTGGGAGTAAGCCCTGCGCTCCACCCGCATATGCCGGGGGCAGGGGCAAGCCCTTGGCACCGCCGTCACCGCAGTCTTCGCCGCACCCACCGCCACTGCCACCGCCGCTGCCGCCTCCACCGTCGTCGTTGCCGCAAACACCGCGGCGGGGCCCTCACAAGGGGCTCGGGAGGGTGCTGCTATGGAGGGCCAATAATGGCCCCATTTCACCTCCTCCAGGCGAACATCAACCACTGCGTCGCCACTCAGGTCGCTGAGCCGTACTTTGTCCCGCTCAGGGATGACTGGGTGGAGGACCTCAGCAGCTCAGTGACCCTTATTTCGTCGGCCGCCGCCGGTACCCCATCGCTCGAGGCCGTCTAGAGCGGTCGGGGCTGCGTGGCAGCACGGTTCGGTGAGATTGCCGTGGTAGAGGTATACCCTTACTTCTCCCCGAACCGAACTCTCGACGAGTTCCACAACTCCCTGGCGGAGTTGAGAGTCGTCGTCGTCGGGTACCATTCCCTCTCCGTGCTCGTACTCGGGGACTTCAATGCCAAGAACATGGCTTGGGGTTACCTGTATACGGATACGCGGGGCAGGATGGTGGAGGACTGGGCTCTGGAGACAGGCCTGGTCGTCCTAAACCGGGGTTCTGTCCCCACGTGTGTGCGGATGCGGGGTGAGTCAGTGGTGGACATCTCGTTCACCAGCCCCGCTCTGTCGCCGCGTGTCATTGACTGGCCCGTCATGGAGGGGTCGAGACGTATTCCGACCACCGGTACATCCGGTTTGACGTCTCCACCAAGACCTCGAGCGCGCTGGTCCCGAGTGGTCCGCGGTGGGCGCTAAAGCAGCTGGACCGGGAGCTCCTCCTGGAAGCCTCGATCGTGCAGGCCTGGGTGTCATCACCGGATAGGCCTGCTGATATTAATGACGAGGCGAAGTGGTTCCGGGAGGCCATGTCCGAAGTATGTGACGTGGCAATGTCCCGGGTCCAGCGCGGACGCGCCTGGCGCCAGGTGTACTGGTGGTCACCGGAGCAAACGTCTCTGCGTGAGGCGTGCGTTGCTGCGCGACGCCTGTACACCAGGCACCGCAGGCTTCGTATCCGCCCTCCGAACACGGAAGCCATTCAGGCTGAGCTGTACGAAAGTTACAGAGTGGCGAAGACCGACCTCCGAGCGAAGATCCTGTGGGGTAGGGGACTGGCCCGCGAGGAGTCGCTGGGGAACACAGGGAACCGTGGGGATGCCCATATAAAATAGTGCGGGAGAAACTCCGCCCATGGGCTCCCCCGCTGACGCAGAGTCTCCGGCCCCAGCTCATGTAGGGCGTGGTGAGCGCTCTGTTCCCTTCGCGTGGGGACATACTCCCCCGCTGATGGCTCCGCCTCCTGCAGTGCCCACTGTGAACCACACAGCGGACAACGACGACGATGCTCCTGAGGTGACCAAGTTCAAGTTGAGAGTGGCGGTACGTAGGCTGACTGCCAGAAATACCGCCCGAGAACCCGACGGCCTACCTGGAAAAGCCTGGGTCCTGGCCTTGGAGACTATCGGGCCTCGAATTAGAGGGGCTCCTAAGCGCATGCTTGAGGGGGGGCCCAGTTCCCATTTCGTTGGAAGACGGGGAAACTGATCCTCATTAAGAAGCCGAAGCGCCCTGCGGACTCTCCGTCCGCTTACCGGTCCATCGTGCTGCTCGATGAGGTGGGCAAGCTCTTTGAAAGAGTCATTACAGACCGCCTCGTCGGGCAGCTGGTGCGATTGGGGCCAGATTTGGCGGAGAGTCAGTTTGGTTTCCGCAGGGGGCGCTCGGTGGACGCCATCATATGCGTGCGAGCCCCCACGACGAGATATGCTGTGGCCCGGGGTGGGGTCGTCTTGGCGGTGTCTCTAGACATCGCCTATGCCTTCAATACCCTGTCCTGGAGTTGCATCAGGGAGGCACTCCGGTATCACCGGATGCCGACCTGCGTCTGTCGTACAATCGAGGCCTATCTGACGGACAGAACGTCATCTACCCCGGTCACCAGGGAGAATGGAATCGACGAGAGATGTCGTGCGGTGTCCCACAGGGATCGGTCCTGGGGCCGCATCTGTGGCACATCGGGAACGACTGGGTGCTGCGCGCCGACCTTCCTAGCGGCGTCAGCGTGGTGTGCTACTCTGACGACACCCTGGTCCTGGCGCAGGGGAGTACGCACCAGGCGGCGGCCGAATTAATGCCATGCGGGGTTGCGACAGTCGTTGAGAGGATCCGGCAATTGAGACTCGAGGTGGCCTTGCACAAGTCCGAAGCCATGTGTTTTCATGGTCCTGGGAACGCGCCACTGTCGGGCTCCCAAATAACGGTAGGAGGGGTTCACATCGGCGTCGAATCGACGTTGAAGTACCTGGGACTCGTCCTCGACAGCCGGTGGAACTTCGTCGAGCATTTCCGACGTTTGGCTCCTAGACTGGAGCGGGTCGGGGTTGCATGGAAGCGGCTCCTGCCCAATCTAGGGGGTCCAAACGCCTCCTGCCGGAGGCTCTATGCGGCGGTCGTGCGGTCTATGGCCCTTTACGAGGCACCGGTGTGAGCGCGTTCAGTGAGGCGCCGACCATCCCGCCGGTTGAAATCGCGATACAGCCGACAGAGCTCCGGCGGGATCTCATGGCGGCATGGAGAGTGCGATTGTCGCAATCCAGTGCTAGGTACGCCACAATTGCGGCGGTAAGTCCCCTTTTTGAGGAGTGGCTTGAGAGGCGCCACGACGTCCTAACCTTCCACCTGGCGCAGGTCCTCACTGGACATGGCTGTTTCGGGAGGTTCCTGTTTAGGATAAGGCGGGAGGAAACGCCCGGGTGTTATCATTGTGTGGATCGACCTGAAGACACGGTGGAGCATACGCTGGAGGACTGCCCTGCTTGGGCGGAGCACCGCCGTGTCCTCGTGGCGGCGATTGGCGGCGGCGATCTCTCGCGTCCGGCCCTGGTTCAGGCCATGGTATGGAGCGAGAGGGAACGGGAAGCAGTCACCTCCTTCTGCGAAGCAGTAATGCTCGCGAAGGAGGAGGCGGAGCGCGTGAGGGAGAGGAAATCTTTGCGCCCTCACGCCCTTAGTCGCCGCAGGAGGAGACACCCTGGGCGTCGGGAGTCGATAGCCGACTCCCGGCCACCGTAGGCGCGGGCTTGCGGACGGCAAGCAATGGGCAGCTCGCCGTCCGGTAAGGACCAGGCTCGGGTCGACAGCGCGTTGTGTTGCACGCGCCCCTAAAAGAGATGTCAGCATAATTGGCGGGGTCCGATAGGGGCGATACCTGCCGGGGTGGCGATGACGGATTGTTCGAAAGAGTTACTGTGGCCCTGGCGCACAGGCAACTGAAGGAACATGGGTGGGATTTAGTCAGTAAGAGTTTGAGACGCCCTTCCGCTCCGCCCAGAGCGGGAGAGGTCATTTGACGATTTCCCACCTAAAAAAAAATCACAAAATATTGAAGAATCTATATAAAAGATAAATAAAATAATAAAAATGAAAGCCTATTTTTAAATAGGCTTAATTAAATCCTATTTTTAATAACCATTTGATTTACCAAATGACATTATTGCAATTACAGCTGTAACAAATCTGATTTGAAATCCTGTCTACAAAAGCCATTAGTAAAGAGTTGAAATAAGAATTGGAGGTACGAGTATATGTTCTATCTATATACAGCGTGTCCCGTAAATAAGGGATCAAACGTAACGGGTAGGTAGCTCACTTGATTTCCAACAACTAAATTGAATAGTTAAAGTCAAGCCATTTTTTTTTCGTATTTTAACATTTTTTCTATCAGAATTCAGTTTTTTTTATTGCTGTTGCTGCAAACCATAACATTTTTAGGTATGATTTTTGTTAAACATTTCTGAATAGCTTACTAATGTACTAAATAAGATACCATTTTTGAAAATAACCATTATAATGACTTAGAAAAAAAAATTGAATTGAAAAGTGTTTTTTTTTACCAAGAAAAGACCAAAATTGAAGAAAAAAACTAATTGTTGCAATTACAGATGAGCTGCCTACCCGATACGTTTGATCCATTATTTACAAGACATGCTTTATACAAAACACAAATTGTTTCTACGAGTACCTATTTCCATTATAGATTTTGAAACCATCCAACCGATGTGCCCCAAACAGGTTTCAATACCAAATACACAAATACTCAATACTCGATATTTTTATTACTTTACCATAATGTGTACTTAGGTGGTAACTAATAAACTTGAGATCATTATGGACCCTGTAGGGCACAGCAAAAGGGTAGGAGAGAGGAAGCCCTGTTTTAGGAAATCATTAAATTGTTATATAATCAAAGTCAGGAGATCGCGAATAAGATAGTAACATTTCTCTTACATAAGTAATATTTTATCTGCAAATGTACTTTAATATTTTAAATTATTCATTAGAAAGGCAATCATGCGAATATGGTTTTAGATCACAAAAAATATATAGATGATACTTTTTATCCCGGTAGTACGTTACATGCATACAAGACAGTATTCTGTTCACGATACGTTATGCACAATTTCTGAGCAGAAACCTAACAAGAAGTACTAGGGTTGCATGAATTCACGATAGTGTTTCAATCATTAGTATTAATTATGCTTATAATATTACTAGTTGTTACCCGCGACTTCGTCTGCGATCCAGGGTGAAAACTAGCCTATGTTCTTACCCAGGTCATGGTTAATCTACGTGCCAAATTTCATCCAAATCTGTTCAGTAGTTTTTGCGTGAAAGAGTAACAAACATACATACATCCATCCATCCATCCATCCATCCATCCATCCATCCATCCATCCATCCTCACAAACTTTCCGGTCTTTCGACACTCTAGCTAGAGTTACACAATATATTAGGTAATTAAATAAAAAAAACTCATAGCACACTTTTAAAGTTTCTTTACTAATATAATTCAATCATGATCCGAAACAGACCTGGCGCCACCTGTTCTCATAAGAACGTTATTGTTGTTTTCCTCGGGAACAGTACTTTTATTCGGGATGAAAGGTACCCTATGTCCGTTTCTGGACACCTGACAACGTTTTAGCAAAATTTCAGGGTGATGAGTTTTTGCGAACATACAAAATACTTTCTAAGATATAAAGAGAAGGCAGAGTTAGTTTATCAATTTCTTTGAATTTGTTTCTAAGAGACTCGCGAGGACCCATTTTATAGATGCGCATACATACATACCATACGTACCTTTTGTACGATCCTTATTATGATTGACCCTATCGGTTGGTGGCAATATAACTGAATAGTATTCACATGCACTTGTATCAGTACGATTTCCGTTTTATCAAAAACAAGCCATAATATGAGTCCGATTGGACATCCCATCGGAAAAAAATACGAACTTCCATACAAACTGTCTTTCCTATTTAACCCCTTAAGTAAGAGTATATGAATGAATTATAAACCCTTCCTCGGTGCTCAATCTTGTTCTCTAAGGAAATTGGAGGTAATTACGTAACACACTAACAGTAGGAATGTGTTTCATTTTGACAGTTCAACAACATTAATTGCGTTATTTACGTTGTTGAGCAGACAAATTTTTCGAACATATGAAGCAATGGATTAGCAATAGGCTTCAAAATGATTCAGATTGTGGTAGGGGATGTGTTACGTAATTAGGGTGCTGTTGTCCATTTCATGTTTTAAGAATCGTCTGTCAGTGATTGAATAAATTAATTTAATATGTAATGTTCAACACAATGTTAATTGTTAATGAATAAATAAATGAAATTTAAGATTTTTATTAAGTAGGTACCTAGATCTTGAAGTTATTAAAAAAAATGGGAAATTTTGCCATGAGTATCTGCTATCATCGTTATATTTTAAACAGGTACCTACTGTCACAACTGGACATCTTTTCCGACCCTGTTTAGGTTATAGGAGTTATTTTAGTAACAAAATACGATAAGAAACCAACATCGTAGTGTAATAAAACAATTAACATTGTGCAAGTACACATTTAACGGGTCACTGGAAAATCTCCGCTTAATTGTTCTACAAAGAGCGTCGTCGGTGCGGTAGACTCAAATAAACCGTCAGAGGTTATCGCCGGTTATTGTAGCGCCTTCCCGAGCAGCGGTGCAGCGGGCGTGTGGGGCATTCCACTCAGTGCTCTCTTAACCTACGTAACTTGTCATTCATGCCGTGCCGAGCCTTGTTGTGAATTGCTTGATAATTACTACGTTCATCTGTATTTACAATCTTACTATATAATATACCTACTAAGGGCCTCTTTCACCATCCTCAAGTAAAGTGTCAAGTAGGCTAACTGCCAGTTAAAGTCACCCGTAACTGCATGTGGCGTGTTTTCTTTACAGTTAAAAGTTGTCCGTTGTCAAATATGACAACGGGTAGGTACATATCAGATAAAATGTATTAATAAAAATGGATTTATTTGACTTGATTGACCGTCAATTGGATGAATTAGAATATTCTACAATGCAACGAGTACCTAGGATTCGTGTACTTAAATTCCGAGTTGATTATTTTATGGACCTAGATGAAACTATTATTTTTGCTAGATTTCGTGTATCGAAGTATGCAGTAAACCAAGTGCTTAAATGTTTAGAACATAAAATAATCCCTAAATCGCAAAAGTGAGTGGTATTTTTTGCAGTATTCAAATGATTTTACTAATAACCTATCAAATCTACTGAACTTCTGAACAATAGGTTACCATACGTTTAATCCCTTGTACACCCTGAAATCGATTTCTGTTACGTCAGTTGGTACCTAATAAAAATCATTGACATCAACCAATGACGTTTGACGAGTAACATTGACGTATTATTGAACGAATGTAACATAAGATTTGTTACGTCATTCACATAACCAATAAGTTGTTACTCGAAGCCATATTTTCGTTTGTGAAATTGACAAAAGATACTCATAACTTTTACTTGCCAATTAAAGTTAACTAGGAAGCAACTAATCAATGCTTTACTTGGAGTTGGTGAACGACGCCCTAACTAATATTATAAATGCGAAATTGAGTTTGTTTGTTTGTAATGCTTTCACGCTAAAACCGCTGAACGTATTTGGAACACGGATAGTTTATAACCTGGATTAACATATAGGATAATTTTTTATCCCGGTGCGGTAGTATATTCTCGTGGAATTCTTTCCGACATCCACGCGGGCGACGTTGCTGGCAAAAGCTAGTGGAATAATAATTATATCGCAAAGGAATATCAATCATTAATATAAAAATCAAACAATGATGCTCCTCCAATGTGACAGAGTTAATCACGTGTGACAACATATAGAAACATTAGGCGCTCACCATAAATATGACAGCACAGATGAGCACGGAGGACAGACAGGCCTTCGGGATGAAGTAGAAGTACTGCGTAAGGAAGATCAGTGCCAGCAGCGTGATGATACCTGCAACACATAAACACACGTCACCACCACGTGAGTATGTGGCCACCACCATGCTACAGTGTGACGTGTTGCACAGTGCTACAGTGTGACGTGTACTGACCGGAGTAGAGGCCGCCAAGTGCGACACGGTGGAGCGCGTAATGTCGCCGCACGTGGGCATGGCGTGCACTAGCGAGCCGGCCATGTTGCACAGTGCTACAGTGTGACGTATACTAACCGGAGTAGAGGCCGGCGCGGCGGCGGGCGTGCGCACGCCGCTGGAGTGCGACACGGCGGAACGCGTGAAGGCGCCACACGTGGGCATAGCCTGCACCAGCGAGCCGGCCATGTTGCACAGTACTACAGTGTGACGTATACTAACCGGAGTAGAGGCCGGCGCGGCGGCGGGCGTGCACACGCCGCTGGAGTGCGACACGGCGGAACGCGTGAAGGCGCCGCACGTGGGCATGGCGTGCACCAGCGAGCCGGCCATGTTGCACAGTGCTACAGTGTGACGTATACTAACCGGAGTAGAGGCCGGCGGCGGGCGTGCGCACGCCGCTGGAGTACGACACGGCGGAACGCGTGAAGGCGCCGCACGTGGGCATGGCGTGCACCAGCGAGCCGGCCATGTTGCACAGTGCTACAGTGTGACGTATACTAACCGGAGTAGAGGCCGGCGGCGGGCGTGCGCACGCCGCTGGAGTGCGACACGGCGGAACGCGTGAACGCGCCGCACGTCGGCATGGCGTGCACCAGCGAGCCGGCCATGTTGCACAGTGCTACAGTGTGACGTATACTAACCGGAGTAGAGGCCGGCGGCGGGCGTGCGCACGCCGCTGGAGTGCGACACGGCGGAACGCGTGAACGCGCCGCACGTCGGCATGGCGTGCACCAGCGAGCCGGCCATGTTGCACAGACCGAGGGTCACCATCTCTTGCGTCGCGTCCACCCGCCCACCCGTCGCTAAAACAAAACACACGTTTCAAATAATATGTTACAGATGCTCATTATGTTACAGATGGCCAGACACATTAAGGCTCGTATCTAGCACGCGCGGCAGAAGCGCGTGGGCTGCCGCGGCAAATCATTTTCAGCATTGTCTCTAAAATAAATTGGCTTGCGCGACAATTGAGTAGTCCAGTACAGTTAAAACAGAAAAGGTGTGCGCTTCGGTATTTCCAAAACCCAATGACTAAATGTTGTGCCTATTTTTTGCGGAATTATAATTAGTTTTACATAATTATAATAAAAAATAAAATGCCAAAATAAATATGTAAATAAATTTAATAGTAAATGTGCCATCAATAAAAGTTATCGATGTCCCGATTCGTCGGGTACATCGGTTTAAATACTTGGGAGATTTGATTGCTGACAACCTTAGAGATGATGCTGATGTTGAACTATGCTGCCAGCCATGGGCTGCTATATAATGTGAGGAAGTCCAAACTCATGGTTTTTAAGGCTGTTAGCAGGAAATTTCCAGTAAATGTGCCACCAATAAAAATTAACGATGTCCCGATTCGTCAGGTACATCAGTTTAAACATTTGGGACATTTGATTGCTGACAACCTTAGAGATGATGCTGATGTTGAACGGGAACGCAGGGCACTAGCGGTACGGGCGAACATGTTGGCCCGTAGGTTCACTCGATGTACGGAAGCAGTCAAACACACGCTATTTAAAGCATACTGCACATCTCTATACTCGAGCGCCCTATGGATCAGCTGTACCAAATGTGCCGTCGGGGCGCTGCGCGTCCAATATCACAACGCCTTCAAGGGGTTGATGCGGTTGCCACGTTACTGCAGTGCGTCAGAGATGTTCACAAAAGCCCGAATCGACAGCTTCCCAGCTATTGTACGGTAGGAAAGTGCGTCTCTGCTCGCCAGATTGCGTGGCAGTGGCAACAGCCTCCTGACGGTGATAGCTGACAGGTTTGATGAAAGCCCCTTAATGAGACATCTCATCAAAACAGCACTGTCTGTCCTAGTGTATATGCACTAACATAGATCGTAAGCCGCATTGTTACTAACATCCTAGGATATAAGTACAATCAATCAATCAATCTTTATTTGTGAACACAGCTATTACAATAAAGGTCATAAGTATACATTTTAGTCGTGCTCTATGCCCTACCAATGAAATTGGTATACAAATATATTAGTTTTTTAATAATCAGTCTGAATTTATAGAATACAAAGTCACATTCGAATAAATAATTTCAATTAAATGTATTAATAATAAATAATTATTTTTTTACTTGCATGTCAATGGTAAAATAAATTAAAAGGCTAGTAACGTCATATTTCATCATATTATATTATAAATAATGTCAATTAAATGTATTACTAATAAATAATTAATCAATTATAATTTAGTTTTTACATGCATGTCAAAGGTAAACTACATTAGAGCTGGTAATGTCATATTTTATCATTTAAAAATTCTTCGATAGAGTAATATGTCTTATCTATTAAAAATAAATACAATTTACTTTTGAATTTGCAAACACTATCTTCACTTCTTATACATTTTGGTAATTTATTATACTAGGTACTACATAGTACTAACGTAGGTTTTAAGATTTATTGTTACTAACCGATTTTTAAGTATTTTGATTGTGTTTTTGTCAGTGTGGACCTTTTTGCTGTCTGATAAATAAGTAAATTTAATTAAATATATATATAATAAAATCGTAGCGAAATCAAAATTGTTTTTTTTTTTAAGTAATTGCCACGAGTACTGGGAACGGTGCTATTCCCGAAATATAGTTTTAAGAAATTTTGTCTGTTTATCTGTTTGTCAAAATGTATGTTACAGTATCACGCAAATACTACCAGATAGATTCTGTTCAAAGGAGATCCACCAAATCCCATACAAAAAAACCTCAGGCCCGGCGCAAAACAAATGTATCTCAGATTTCAGAATAATAATCTAATAATAGTAGAAATATTGTAAGGTATCGCTATTACCAAATTCGGAGGATAACATGTTTATTATTGCTCAGAGAAAGTCCATAGGCACTAGATGTAAAAAAGATACTTTTAAGGAAATACGACATAGTAAACGATGAAGTCATTAGGTCGCAGTCGCAATCAAGAACGTCCTGATTCAAATTGAAAAACTTACTACACGTATTTATTATTTAACACTGTGATTTCTGGAATCGATGCAATTTAAGAACATTACCTACTGTTATTGTTATCATGGTAAAAGAACACTTAGAAGTTGCGCAAAAACTGTGTTTAACTGTGTTTTGTGTGTGTGTGTATGTGTTTATTTATATGAAATGTACAATAAATAATAAATTAAATCAAAATATAAAAAAGTATTGCATTTTTAAATAAATAATGTAATTTTTTATATAAATATACACATATGCCACATATCAAAATAAATACGTAAGTTGTCAATATTAGTGAAGCACACAACACAGAAAGATGATTTTTTTCGTAAAATATCATTTTTACATCAAGCGCTTATGAAACTTTCTCCGGGCTAAAAAACTACGTTAGCCACGGAATTTGGCCATAGCGATACTTTACAATATTTCAACTATTATTAGATTATTACTCTAAATCTGAGATACATTTCTTTTGCGCCGGGCCTGGGGCAATTTTAGCGGATCTCCTTTTGCACAGATATTTCGTATTGGTCTGGTCAGTTTGTAGACTATAAATTATGACGCTATTTGCTATGGGGAATTAGCAATACTGCCTCGCAAAGATGGTGAGGGAGGAGACCATGCTACCTGAAAAAGATGAGGAGTGAGAGTGACGTGAGAATAGAATGGCTCCCAGTCTTTGGTGGAGAAATATTGGAAATGGATAAACACTATATATTAAAAAAAAATGCTTTTATTATGTTGCTTATGAAATCTTCCTATTCTTTAGATAATCTTATTGTTTTCTCTTGTTATTTGTTCGTGACCACGTAGCGGCCTACGTGGCTTCTCTTTAGTTCTGGGCCTTAGAACTGGCGTTGTAAGATGAGGGGCACATGGGATAACACATTGGATCTGCGATGAGCTTCCTCGTGAACTTATTCTCCCATAACTCCTGAATACAGTCACGAGCATAAATATGTTATACTGTATTATATATATATATATATATATATATATATATAGGTTTGTATGCTGCCAATGTGTTGTCAGATATTTTCGACCACGACGAAGTATCACATTCTTCTGAATTTAACTAAGTAGGCAGATATATTTATGACGCAAGATATGTCCATTAATATTATTTACTCAACAATAGACGGGACATAGCGAACAAAATCGTAATCCGATACATTTGTCCTAGTGGGCCAAAGTAGCTCAGTCTAGCGTGGTACACCTACATGCCGCTCTAATTTTGCTATATTATGCTAGATGGCATCACTGAGACATGGGATCACAGTTTTTCTATGACATTTCTTCGCATAGCCTCTCTATAGTATCTTAAATCTCTTTGATTGATACATATTTGAAAAATAATAATATTTATGAAGCCGATGCAGCATCCTATATTTTGGGTTCGTTTATCTCGCCGGATAGTTTTGGTGATCCTTCGACGTCACGTATTTGTGCTGCAACTTTTATATGCCTTCCACAAATGACATACAGGTATGTATATTTGCCATCATAATTATATTAATGGATGAATCATGAAATCAGATATTATTGCCGGGCTGCACACAGTAATAGGTATACCTATTTATACTCGTGACTGTACCTATTGAGCCTCCTCCTAATTGAAATTTTCCAATAAATCCTTTCATCATTTTTACCTACTTCGCATGAAGAATATATATATAATAACAATTCTCATAGCGGATAAAAATCTGTTTTGTAGGATTTTCTATGTCTTCTTCCCGTCTACACTTCAAAATAATGTAATTCTGTTAGGTACGTGGTCTTTGGAATCCCGAAGAAGATTGCTGGAATCCACGATCCATAGGACACAAATCGATATTAGCAACAAAATAACCTCGAAGCACACAACAGGTCCTATTGAGTCGATCAGAGGGCCTAGACAAATGGCATTCGCTTCGGAGCGTTTCTATTTCTACAATCGCTATCGCTTTCGCTAATGATTCCAAAAACTAGTGATAACGCTTGTCAAACAGTGTCCCTTGGCTATGCATCTCTGTGGAAGTACCTAATCTTTCGACGCTGTCGATTCATTTCATAATCGAATGTTGTTAACATTGTCTAGCTAATTTTTATTCGTTGACCTATGATCACGTGACATTTCGATAGCTTATGTCAACCCCATACATTTTAACTTTTCTACTAGCGTCATCGCTAATCGAATGTTACTTTGTCTAGGCCCTCAGATGATTCAAATAAAATTCGCTGTCTTGCCTCTTAGCAAGTGGTCAACAGGTGGTGTTTAATTTTGACAGTTGTTTATCAACTGCTTTGTGACCTCTTGACGCTAGATAGCGTTTACAAATAATACATTTGCTAATCAGTTGAAGAGCAAGATGGCGGCCGCGACAATTTTGAAAGTGTTCGTCGTGGGTGTCGTAGTCGTGGTCCTCGCAGGCGCTGCTTTTGATAGTGAGGTCAACATGAAAATCTAGATATACTAGTAATACTACTAATTTATTTCTCTCAAAAAGGTATAGATTTTATTTTATTATTTATTTGTTTTTAGTGTTAATTATTACTCTGTTGCCAAGCAATCAATTAGTATTTTTATTTTGCATGATGTAATTAATTATTATTAATGTGATGTAATTATTTATTTCCTATCTACTGGCACTCATTATCATATTTTCTTTTGTTAATATGCGGATAATGTAGTAGGCTGCAATATTGTTAATGTTTTGTATTATCTTTTCTCTGTTCCAACACATATTGTAGCTGTTTATTGTCCCTGAATAAAATAAAATAAAATAAAATAAAATATTGTTACATAGTATCTATGTTACAGGCAGAGATAGATTTGGATTTTCTCCATTTTTGTTAACAGCGACCTCGACAACCACGAGAATAGTAATACAAGACAATGGTGCCGATTATCTTGTACACCGAACTAAACTAACTAAACTATCACTAACATTCCTTACTTTTGGCTTTGAGAATCTTACAGCTATTCTGCAAAAAAATATCTCATAATTTAAAAATAATTTTGACATAACTAAAATTTAATTTGACAATCGCGACTCCACGTGATAGGTACTTCTGTGCCCGTGATTTTTTTTTAGAGCCGGAGGAACGCTTATTGGGGGGGCAGCCTCGACGTGTTTTATATGGATTTTTTTACTATTTATATGGAAAATATAAAAAAGAAATCCTACGTGTAGAGTTTTAGGGGTTTAAGGGTTCCATTAAGGGGGTCCAAATTTTCATTATTTTTGCGATAGGACACACCATTTTCGAGATATAAGCAAAATAAAATTTAAAAAAGTCACAGTACAGTTTTTGCACCGGAAGTCGAAGTGTTGTGGTTCATGACAACTAATTTTATTCCACACCTTTCTAATCGCGATTAAAAATAGCTAGATTTAGTTGGACAACCAAAATTTTAGGTAAACAACGTCAAATTCAGAATAGCAAAATTGGCATTTTCACTAAACTAATAATTCAGAGCCATGTTAGTGCTGTCAAACTAAAATATAGTTAAGTTGTGTCACTTTAGTCTATTTCAGAATGAGAAATCGTCGTTTGACAGGAATAAACTAAATTTTAGTGATTTTTTGTCTAGTTTAGAGAATTTTGTGCCAAGAGAATCGGCACCATTGTAGTTATTAATTAGATAGTATCACAGACCATACATAACCCATGTGGAAATTATTTGCAGATATATATGAGAAGGCAGATTAAATAAACCCAAACTCAAACTCAAACTCAAAGCATTTATTTCAATTAAACCATTTACAGGCACTTTTGAATTGTCAAAGAGTCGGTCAGTTAGTCAGAAAGTTGAAGCTAGTTGCCCATTCCAAAACGTAGATCTCTATGGAGAAGAACGGGCAAGAAACTCAAAGGACACTCTTTTTAAATCAAGATATTACAAAATCGTTGGTACATTATTCTTGTTGCTTCTATATGTGAGAACAATGTAAATAAAATAAAAATAAAATGCATATTAAAAAAGATATCAAAATATAAGAACAATAAAAAATAAGCCGTGGCAGTTAAGAGATGACCAGTCTCTACTGACGGCGCCCGTTCACGAACATGACGCGTGGATCAGCACCATCCAGCTCAACCATTTTGTAGGGAACCGAATGATCCAACACACGCGCCACCAACAGTGAGACATTTCAGTGAGCATGACATAGTCTCAACTGCCATGCTTTCAAGTCAACATACATAATAATGATATAATAATCGAATCCATGGTACTCACATTTACAAAAAAGAAAAAATGCTTCTAAATTATACAAAACTATACTTTGCTATGTATTTGAGCGATGAATAAAATTTTACTACCTACCAAAAGAAAATACCACCATTAAATATCTAGTGGAGTATTCAATATTAAAACAATATTTTATAAAAAAACAAACATTAAGTTCGCAATGACATAAAAAAAAGGTAAAATAAAAAAGAAGTATCTCTTCCAAACAATAAAACTAACTAGTGCGCCCAAGTGGCTGTGGAGCCGGACCAGCATTAAGCTAAGCATTTTTATCTACGATATAATCATTGAACTTATAATATGCTTGTCTACACAGTGTGCGTTTAATGCATGTTTTAAATGCATGTTTTATAAAGCGATAGAAACAGTTTATAAGAAACGCACACAGTTTATTAGAACAACAATTGAAAATCAGAGAGATCAATTAGAATTAGATGAAGCACCGCGTAATTAAATGATCACAATGGAAATTTTACGCTGCCCAACTTTAAAAGTACAGATAGCTTTTAAAAAAACCAAAAATATTAAAGTAGCGCTTTACTCAAACAAGGTGGTCATTATTAAAAGTTCAAAAGTTTTTTGAGTTGCAGTTAAGTATTTCCCTAAATAACCCTAATGTCTAGCTAAAACCTCTTATTCCCTCTTAGAAAGGTGGAGTTTCTTGCCCATTCTTCTCCATACGAAACTACCTTTTGGAAGGGGCAACTGGAATCAATTCTATTTTTTTGTAAATTTTGACGTTCAAAAGTGCTTCTTATGTGCCTATTTGAAATAAATGATTTGACTTTGACTTTGAATTTGAACGGTGCTCTGCAATTTTTTATCAATTTGTTTATTATATTAGCTTCGATTAAAAATAGGTATGTGTATAAAATAAAACTGGTGTTAACTTTATAATTCTTCTGTACTACTCTATGTCACTGAACTCCTTCTAAACGGTTGGACCGATTTTGATTAAAGTGTTTGAGTGGGTCCCTTGATGGTTTAGATTCACAATTGGACCTGGTACACCTACCAGGTGCGCTGCGATCGAGGTCTAGGTACAGTACAACGTTTGTCCGGCCAGCTAGTATACAATATAATGAATCTACGTATTATTAAAACTTCTTTACGTATTTTACTGACGGCCGATTTTTCAATCGTCAAATAACCTCTGTGGTGTTACAATGTTATAGTTTGGCAGCCTTTGTATAGAAAATATTGCAAACCAAGTATTGATTATTCAGATAAAAGTAATGTGACAGAAATAAAAATAGGCCCTTAATATAATAATACATAAATTCATTTATTTTCAGGTAATTTAAACCCAAGGACGAACATTAAATTAAATACAATCAATCAAATTAAAACAAAATAAAAAGAACATAATTATAATACTTTATTGTCAAGTATCAAAATGATTTATTCCTGCTAGGTATACTCAAACCACATGTTTTTTTTTGAATTTGCCGCGCTTTTTCAGGATCATCTTTCGCCTGTACCTCGTGAGCAGGCTGTTCGAGCCATAACCGAGACGCACTTACGCAGCTAAACCCTGACAGTACGATATCCAAGTTTCACCTAGTTAACGTAGACTTAAACGCAAATTGAAACGAGATATCAAAAAAAAAATGCGTTTTTGAGAAACACCCCGCAACTTTACACCTCTATCTTCCAGCGCGGGGAACACCGGAACAACTTATAATGTTTTAATATCATCAATAGCGCAACACGTAGTAAAGGTACGGCCGTGCCGCGTCATGCGGACCGGCGGACGGTACGGGACGGCTGGGCCGCACCTTCAGCAAGCAATAATTCTTTACAGTTTTGTGTATAGTCGACCTCGTCATTGCTCTACCACCCTAAGGTTGAATGTCAAATGCAAGTCTTAAAACGGCAAGGTATTTCTTGCTTAAGCACCAATGTGACAGTCTAAAGTGGTAAAGCAATAACGCGGTCAGGGCAGGTCAATGAAAGAACTTACAGAAAGCCTTGGCTATGGCGATGTTGGCGAGCACCATGACGATGGGCATCATGACGACGGCCGAGCCCAGCGTGTGCACCATGTCCACGAACGTCACCGTGCTGTTGTCCAGCACGGCGCTGAAGGGCGGCGGCGACAGGCGCGGCAGGCCCGGCTCCACGCGCCCTGCCGGGACAAGTGATGCTTCTTATAACACCAGCCTATCTGTGTCCCACAGCAGGGCAAAGGTCTCTTCTCATACAGAGAAGGATGAAAATTGATCACCACGCTTGCTCAATTTTGGGGTTGACGATTTCAGACTTATATTAACTATAAGTCCAGGTTTTCGCACGATGTTTCCTTCACCAATGTCAGTAATGTCCAAGATAAACTCGAAACTCGGAATATGAATTGAAAGAGTCACATTGGGACTTGCCCGAATTTGAAGCCACAACCTCGGCTATGAGAGGCGAGGCGTTAACCAGCGGGCCATCACGGCCTTATACTTCTTGTTGTTTGTTTATTTTACGTGCAATAGTGATACTCGAGTCAATACGCTGATATCATTCATGAAAAGTCAGGGAAAACGTTTGCTCAGAAAATTTATTCTGAACTTAAATAACATAACATAACATCACGCCTGTATTCCCAGAAGGGTTAGGCAGAGGTGCACCTATAGCACACCAACATTTCGCCAGTTAGGTTTAAGTCCCATGTAATAGGGGGCGAGCCTATTGCCATCAACCGGGCACAAATCCAGACTTACGGGCAGCTACCGAGAAATTCCAGATGGAAAAACCCAATAACACTTTGCCCGACCCGGGAATCGAACCTAGGACCTCATGCTCAGCAGTAGCGCTTGCGACCACTAGACCAACGAGGCAGCCACAACAGGCAGCAACTTAAATTGACCGGAAATTCAATTCACAACTGTCATTCCTTGAGAATTTCTTTCAATGATTCAATATTTGTAGGTTAAATGCAGTATATGATTTATTTTATTGATATATAGTTTTGATTGATAAAATATAAAATTACTGTAAATAAAATAGGACACTGACAAAGTGTGTTAATCAGATTAAAACAATTTTCCGGGCTGTATTGACATAAAAAATGCGGCAGGTAATAAATAATGCTTACCGGATAGTTTGAAGAGCGGCTGGTTGGGGTGGTGCGTGAGGTAGGCGAAGGACGACGCGGCGAGTACCACGAGCGCGTTGCGGCTGATGGACAGCAGCCACAGTGCGCGCGCCAGGCGGCTCGAGCGCACGCGCACGTCCTTAAGCTTCTGCGCATGCACACACCGATCAGGTTAAGGCGCAGTTATACGACTTTTAATGATTTCAAATTGAACATCACGTCTAAACGAATAGTCTTATTTTTTTTTAAATATATGATAAACTAGACTATTTTCTTCGTAATTTGATATGTGAATATTTGATATGATATTTTTATAACATAGTGTAATTAATTTGTAAAGTAATGTTTAACGCGAACACAAAAACGATAATCACGCAAAAACTATCGGGCGTATTTTCATGAAATCTGCACCATCTAAAAGATAATTTAATTTCCCAAATTTTTGTATACGGCTTTTATTTGTATTGTGTTTGATAACTCAAGGTGGGTTGTTTTTTCGAATAAACTCGATGCGCGCTGAAGCAGGGGCTCTTGCGGGCGACGGGCGGCAGTGCATCGCTGACCAATGTCCGGGTAGACGCTAACGCTCTGTGCAATTTAATTCGCTTAAAGGGCTTACAAGAGCTAAAGCGCGGTCACTGTCGGATTGCATAGAAAAGAAAGAGACGCGCGATGACACAACGCTGGTAATTTATTGCAAAATATGAAGCAATTATGGATTTACAAAAAATCTATTCATTGGACTAAAAAATTAAAACACTATTACGTTAGTATGTTACTTGTAGAATAATCTGACAAAAAATCAGAATGTTTGCATGTATATTAGTATGGTTTTTAATAGTAAAAATTTTTTTTAGAGGTATCTTTGTGATTTTTTTCTATCATATCAAGTTAATTGTATTATGTTTTCAACAAACTATCTAACTAGAATATATCCGATATAAAAGAATATCATATATTTTTATTATTTTGGTTACTGCAGTGGATCATATATTTTTAGGCATTATACATTTACGTTTAGGTCATGTAGTCCCCTTAAAAGTTTCGCATTGTCACCTTAATATGTATCGATCTGCTAATAATCTACAACTTTGCTCCAGCGTTTATTAATAAACGCGGAGTAAAGTTAAAACCGATGGTTAATCTGTAGTTTCAGGCTAACCATACATTTTTCGAGTTCAAGTTTGCCATAACTTTACTCCGCGTATATTAATAAGGGAGTTAGGACTTGGTTTTATCAGTTTAGTAGAGCGCTTATTATGGGCCAGGTCCGGAGAAGTGCAAGCACAATACCTTATATTGATTGTAGCGATGCGTGGTTGCGGTTTGAAGGGTATAGGTACATACCCTGAGCGCTTCGAGACGATGAGTTGCATGTTGTCACATACCCTGAGCAGCAGCAGCACGCAGCAGCACACGGCGCCGAGCGCGGCGTCGGCCGGGCGCACGTCGTCCCACTTGGTGACGATGAGGCGGATGTTATCTCCGACGGACTCGGCCGTGAAGCTGAGCCCCAGCAGCCCCTTGAGCTGTGCCGCCACGATGATGATCGCCGTGGCCGACGTGAACCCACTCGTCACCGATGGGGAGATCAGGTCCACAAGGAAACCTACCACAACCTAATATTTGAACACGTTCTGCCTCACATTATACATATTTGCGTTAGCTTTGTCGCTAATGTTTATTAGTTTATTTATTACATAATTTATTTAATTAGATTTGTTTATAGGAGAATGTAAAGATCGTAGCAAGTGGTGTTTTGTAGTTTCTGCCTACCCACATGGGAAAAATTCGAGTTGATGTACCTATGCTTAAGTTGTCTTCATTCAAAATTCTAAAATATGTTTGACTAGCTGTTGCCCGCGTCTTCGTCTGCGTGTATTTTTGTGTTTTATAGTTTTTAATAAAAATACAGAATGTTAGGTGCATCGTGTGCCAAATTAAAATGGTCATCTGCTAGCCTTTCCGACCCCTTAACACCTCTCATGCCCTGTGGAATATTTTTTATCGACTTTTTATTGTTTTATTATAAAAAGACCCAAATTTTACATTCAAATATAAATTTAACAACAAAATAAACAATTCTAGCGAATTCACAAAGTTGTTAAAAGATTTTTATGGCATGTGTCACATCATTAGCAAGAGGATAGACTAGAGAATTAATGAGGGAGTTGGAAGATCCCGGTCGCTTATGGGTTTTTTTTGGAGCCATGTAAGCAGCTTTAATTTAAGTTTAGTCTTTGCGAGTAAATTAAAAAAAAAAACTAGATGACTAATGTCACAAATTTTGTATTTAAAAGTTGTGACGTTGCAAAATGGATAAATAACGCAACAGGTAGCGACATCTTGTGTCAGTACAGACAGGCTCATGGCAAGGCTGCCGAAGTAGCCTCTGTAACACAAGAGAAACCTAGAGAAATTATGTCATGTAAATTATATACAAGATTATTACTTAATCTAAATAAATAAATATACAGACATAATTTTCCACATTTTATTTAAAACAATGCCTAATAAATACAAAATAACCAATAGACAAGAATTCTATTCAGTGGTGGAAGTGTCTAGAAGGATTGTGACATTGATCAGGATAAAGGTCAAGACCCGCAACGTGTGTGACACGATATGAGTAGGATTTGGAATAGGGACTCAGTTCTGGAGGATCAGACTGTACCCAAATAACTCGATGGGTTTCCAATAAGTCCCATTCGAAGCTGAATCCAGTGAGTATTCAACCGTATTCTTTGTTCATGCGGGATAGCTTGGCTCGTACATGTGATTTCTGACACGAGTGTATTGTTATAGGTCTGGCTGTTTATGCTGGTCTTTTAGGGATTAGTTTGATGCATAATTCAGACGTGATGCTTTGGAGTAGCCCCGTGGTCTGATGATTGGAATGGATCCGGGTGCAGGCAACTGTCGAGGTGTGGTCATCCGTTGGTCAGGAAGTCCTTACTTAGCCGAATATCGGTGATGAGAGAAGTTCGCCGCTCCAGGTAACGAAGCGTCACTAGCAATACCCGTCGGCCACGTAACGTGCCAACACAGGGGTATCCTGTGTTTGATGCCAAGGCTCATAGTCCCGTCCAGTGCAGGGATTGTACTGAGAGAGCACCGAGTATATCGGTCAGGTAGCAATTTAGTCTATGAGAGAGTTAGGCCTATTGTATGGACTAGGTAATGAGACCAGTTGCCATGAAGTGTCGTGTCGCGGTTTCTTTCGCATAATCTTATGTTCCCGTTGTTAGCACAACCTTGATAGGTCAGTATTTGTGTGATTGAGCTACTAACTATTATGTGGTTCACCTCACGGACTCGCTATAGCGACTCTGAGTTATTGTTATAGTCTCATTGCAGGTCAACACACCAATACAACTAGATCCGAGACTGGTTGTACTGGTGTGGATGCCCAAGTACATGGGGGAAGCTCAGTGGCCAGTCACATTAAATATTGTGAACCTTCAATATTGTTATTGTAATAAACATGGTATTGTTTAAGAAGGTACTTGTTTAATTGAATCTTTCCCTAGCAGCTTATTATACCCTACAAATTTACTTTAGCACGGTGGTGAGTAGTACAACCTCGAAGGAGACAATCAACATCCAGTTTCCTAATCAATTCTGTGCAACTCCAAGGAACCCGGTGACAAAGTACTCTTAAACAATACACATATAAATAAAATAAAAGACGTGTGGCACTCGGGGACTGCCGCGGTAAAGCTATTGCATAGCATTTTGTATCAACTTATGCAATTATAATTATTTATTTATTTTACATTACATTTATTTAGTCGTACATTTAAAAACTAATAATACTGGGTCCCGGACCCTTAGTCTGAATACTCTAATTATCCTAAATATTAAAAATAAGAATTTAATTTTTTTTAATCTAAAATAAATTTAAAATGGGGCGCTTTACCCTAACCTTATCGGGGCCAAAAGATAGGCTCTTTACTGCCGATCCCAAAGACCCCAAACTCGATACCTCTACGACCTCCGGTTCAAAAGTTAAGACCCGGGGGGGTGAAGTAGCCCTGGACGGGTGGAGGGGTTGGTCAAAAGGGGTGACGCGGGGGGGTCCCGGGATCATATATAAGTGGGATTGATTTAAATATAAATAAATATAATACAACTTAATATTGGGGTCGAAAAAGAGGGGGTCAAAAAAGGGGGGTCAAAGGGGCTTGTCTGTATGGATGTACTATTTGAGAGGCGGGTTATAGGGGGGGGGGGGGGGGGGGGGTGAAATTTGGTCAGAATTTTGATATGTAGGATAGTGATTTGTTTTTTATTGAGTTGCAGGATAGTGGTGATTATAATAAATGTATGGTGTCCGACTGGTAAATGATAAATGGTACGAAAGTAAATGGAAATAAATATTAATTCAAGTTACACTTTTTGATAAATACCTATACACCTATATACTTTCTCATAAACAGCTGCTTATGTATTCGTCCGATTTCGGAGCAGCTCGTCTCGATTCGTGCGAGCTTCGAGCCTTCAAGCCACACCTCCGTGCCCGTCGGAGTGGCGAGCGTGAAGTTTTTTTTCGTTACGGAATTTCTGGATTCGGTCCCCGCGCTCAAGGCCCGCGATAGAAGCTATACAATAGCTTAATAAAAATTCAGTCTAGCCTTATACTTTTTTTAAAATTGTATTTGAATGTAAAATTTGGGTCTTTTTATAATAAAGCGACAAAAAGTCGATAAAAAATATCCACAGGGCATGAGAGGTATTAAGGGGTCTGAAAGGCTAGCAGATGACCCCTTCAGTCGACCATTTCAATTTGGCGCACCAAACACCCTGTATATCCATCCAGTACATCCAGGATGAAAGTAACCTATGTCCTTTTCAGCACTTCTGCCAAATGTTATAGCGATCGGTTCAGGCGTAAGTAACAACATTTAATGGGGGGTTATCCGAATTTGCCTGTTTAAGCACCTGTTTTACTGAACAAAAAAAAAATGTTAAAGATACATCCTCGTTTTTAATTAACCTAACGGTTCAAATTAAATTAACGGATTAAATGTATGGTTTAAATTACGATAAATTGTAATTTACCCGATGAAAAAAAAAAACGTAAAACAGAGGCGATTTCAAAACCATTTTTCATTTAATTTCCTAATTACAGCAATGTGAAAATTGCAGGTACCATGAGTTAATTTATTAATTTAACGGTTGGATATTTGAGTTTAATCGTTTTTCTTTTATAAGTAAACAAAAATAGTAAATCGGCCTCAATCGGCTCGCGTTCGGAGTCCTGCGGGACGACATCTAGGGTAGATCTGTGCCAACATTTCTGAAAATTCGCTCTACGTGCCGTTGGTTGAAAATCAAATAAAAGAATAACACATTAGGTGTGAAATTGCGACAGCTCAGAAAAAATATCTCGTAATTATATTGTCGTTTTAATTCATAAAATTGTTTTAGAAATTGTGGTTAAGTGTTTCTCTTTCTATGCAGTATGAGTGATGACGTTTAATTGTCTTCTTATTATAGCATTAGACATATTACCAAGTTATTATCGACAAAATTATAGTCAAGTGCAAGTCGTATAGTTGTTGCTATCGTAGTTTAATAAGAAGTTTTAATAAAACCCATTTTTCTATGATTTTTAAGTCAGATTCATCCATATTATTATATTTACTCTCTATCGACATGAATGCGTACAGTAGTATACAATGCGTCCGGTTTTCGGTTGTATACTAACTAATAATACTTTTACTCGGACAACAAAACGAAAATTAGAAAAAAAAACAAACAAAAGTGCTATTACTAACACGACCCAATGTATGGAACACGATAGAAATCCTAAGACATTTCTCAAATAGCGGAGCTAGCAACACAAGATATTTTCGAATCCGTGATTTAATCGTATTGGCTCTCTGTGAACAACTTTCAGTTTTCAATACAGCAAGTCACTGTCACTGTATACGATAAAATGTCGTATCTTATATATCTACTTGAAAAATAGCCTGGTTAGGCGGTAACCGTATACTTCGCACACATGTTTCAAAGCAAGTTCATCGATGACGTTTCGTATCTTTGTTGGTTTGTAACTTTTTACATACTTATTGATACTTGCATCTAGATGCCACTTTTGTTTTTGGTAAAAAGTCCGATTGGACGGCAATGCGACATGACCGGGGACGGTAAACAATAAGTATACCTACTAAATTGATTTTGATGTCCTAAAATAAAAGATTCGATAAATTATACCTGTAGCAGTAGGTATGTCACTTGACAATAAAGTACGGCAATTGAATCTTCGTGAGCGGTGGATAATATCAAAAACAAAAGAATATGGTACAGTTTATGAGAAACAGTAAGACAATTTTTAGCCCATTCTACTTAATAAAAATCAGAATTTTAGGATTTAAAAAATTCAGTCAATAGAGGAGTTTAATAGTGAATGAAAGTTTGTATAGTAAATTCGCCATTTTTGTTATTGAAACGGACGCACGGCTTGTCTACTTGATAAAATTCTTAAATTCACTGACAGACAACGCACAGCCTAAACCGCTGGGTCTACAAGCATGACATTTTGCGCAAGAGTTGCTTTTACGGCGAGTGAAATAACGTCTTTGGTATTTTCTATCAAAATTACATTTTGCGTAACTTTTGACATATCCAGAACCATTGCAATTTTAAACTTTCATCTTACTACCGCAAAACTTTCATCTTACTACCGCAAAACTTTCATCTTACTACCGCAAAACTTTCATCTTACTACCGCAAAACTTTCATCTTACTACCGCAAAACTATGTTTATCTGTAACGAGCTTCTGGCCGTGACTACGTTCGCGCGGCGTCGTCGGAAGTCCTAAGACACCACAATATACTAAAAATAACAGCCATATTTTATAAAACTTCCCTATACACTACGTTTGTAGTTTTGCTTTCAGCAGCCAAAATATACAGAGTCAGAACTGGTGACGCAGGAGCAAACGACGTACATTTATTTGTCCGTGTGAGATGCAGCTCGTCCTGAGGTCGAAATGCGGCCTTCAGTTAGTAGCAATCTATAATATTAATAAAGCTGAAGAGTTAGTTTTTTTATTTTTGTTTGAACGCGCTAATCTCTAGAACTAGGTATCCGGCGGATTAGAATATTTTTTTTGCATTTGATAGCCCAATTTTTGAGGAACATTTTAGGCTCTCTAACATCACGCTACGACCCTAAGGAGTCCACCAAAAAAAAAGCCAGAATGAACTCTAAGCGAAAACAAAGTAACAGCGCGGCTGGGCAGTGGGGTGCGACGCGCTGGATCCGGGGGCCGAAGCTGGTGCTTAATATTATAAATGCGAATGAATGATATGTGAAAGTGACTCTGTATGTCATTCTCTCTGTTTGTTACATTGTCATGTCTTAACAGCTGAATGGATTTCGATTATATATGGCACTCTATGACTTGGGTTAGGATATAGGATACTTCGTATCCCGGTAGTATGATCTCGTGGGATAATTTTCGAGCACCACGCGGGCGCAGCCGCAGGAAAAAGCTCGTTTTGTAATAAAATACATTTCTGTCTTGTTTCATTAACACAATTAGTTTATTTCTACAACACAGCACATTAGCCGGCAACGACACCGATCCGAAACCGACACGATATTGGCGGTCAGATAGTAGCATACGTTTAGTACCTACTACACGCTTTTACATTGTGTTGTTATTGTCATCTATATCGTCACAGTCACTGACCGACACCAACATCGGCACGATATCTACCGGCGAACACACAGTGCGGGTGACAGTAGCGGGCATTCTTTCACTTGAACACACCTTTTCGCACTGCCGACTTCTAGACGTCGATACCTACTTAATGGTGTGGTCATTCGGTGCGTCGCGATGGTTATCGATATTTACCAATATCATCGGGCCGATAATAAATATATCGGTATCGAATCGGCGTGGGTATAGCTGCCGACATATTGGTATCGGTTTGGTGTCGTTATCTGATAATGTGAAAACGCCCAAACACAGGACATTTTAAGTAATAATTCCATAAAATAAGAATCAATAGGAATAAATGAGCTTACAGGGTTGTATTGATGATTTTAATTATTATAATTCCGTAAATATTAGGTTGGGGAAAAAGTCTTTTTGCATTAGAGTATGTATGAACTTGTAATAAAATCACTTTGGCTATACTATTTGTATCTGGCTGGTTTTGGTATCATTGAAAGTTTAAATTTTAAAGAACATAATTCCAAATTCAAATTAGGAAAATTTATGATTTTCATTTGTTTTTCATACCGTCAAGATGAGTGAATCTAATGAAGAAATTCGATACATTTTAAAATTTTACTACAAAAAAGGTAAAAATGCAACGCAAGTCGCGAAAAAAAATTGCGATGTTTATGGACCTAGTGCAGTGTCTGTGAGGGTAGCACAAATTTGGTTTAAGCGTTTTCAATCCGGAAATTTTGATGTCAAAGATGCACGTCGCTCTGGTCGCCCTATTACGGATAAAATGGATGCCATTTTTGAAAAAGTGGAGCAAGATCGGCATATCAGTAGTTACGACGTAGCTGAAGAACTGGGAATTGACCACAAAACAGTTTTGGCAAATTTCAAAAAAACTGGGTACACAAAAAAGCTCGATTTTTGGGTACCTGACGAGCTCACTGAAAGAAACCTAATGAACCGTGTACTCATTTGTGATTCTTTATTACGACGTAATGAAACCGAACCATTTTTGAAGAAGCTGATAACTGGTGATGAAAAGTGGATCACGTACGACAAGAACGTACGAAAAAGGTCGTGGTCAAAGGCCGGTCAGGCTTCACAGACTGTGGCGAATCCCGGGTTAACTCGCAACAAGGTGATGCTGTGTGTTTGGTGGGCTTGGAAGGGCATTATTCATTATGAGCTGTTACCACCAGGCAGGACCATCTTTTTGAACTCTACTGCGAACAACTGATGAGATTAAAGCAAGAAGTTGAGAGAAAGCGGCCGGAATTAATCAACAGAAGGGGTGTGGTTTTTCATCATGATAACGCTAGACCTCACATATCTTTAGCCACTCAGCAAAAATTAAGAGAGTTTGGCTGGGAGGTGTTAATGCATCCGCCGTATAGTCCTGACCTTACACCTTCAGATTTCCACCTGTTTCGGTCTCTTCAGAATTCTTTAGGCAGTGTCAGGTTAACATCACGAGAGGACTGCCAAAACCACTTGTCGCGGTATTTTGATCAGAAGTCCCAAAATTTCTATAGCAATGGGATCATGTCCCTACCTACAAGATGGCAAAAAGTTATCGAACAAAATGGTAGGTACCGACATACTTTAGTTAAATGTAAATAAACTATATTAATAAATGTTTTGAATTTTCTTAAAAAATGCGAAGAAACTTTTTCCCCAACCTATTACATACTTGTTACGGTCGCGAATCATATTTTGTTCAACATACAACCTTACATTGACCTGCAAAGAGCAAAAAACGTAAAAAAAAAATAACTGCGCGGGCAACCTGACCTTTCCCCTACTAAATTAATGTTACTATTAAAATTTACTTTAACGGAAACTATAACGTAGCACTTCTTGGTGCAACCCACCCTAAGGTGCTACCTCAACAACTTTAAGTTATGGATTATTACCAAGACTTAAAAGGACCGGCGTAAAGTAGGGCGGTAACATGTTTGATTGAAGACTCGCTCGCTGTTCACATAACGTCTACTAAGTGTACCTAATTAAGTAAACATTTGAACAATATTTATGTGGCATTAAGTGAAATTAAAATGTTCGCTGATGTCATAAACATCGCGCGATAAGGAGTGTTTAGTTAAAGGGGTAAACCTATGAAGCTAAGTCAACAAAAGAAAGAAAAGAAAGAAAGAAAATACCTTTATTAAGAAATAAGTGGTCGATCAATAAATTAATAAATACGGAGTATGGCGGTGGATGTGGACGGCTATAGGAGTAGGGGAACGCTAAAGAAGCGAAGGATAGATTAAGTATGAAGAAGATGATTTGGCTAGAAAGGGGGTGACGGCGACTATAGATGGCTAAATACATAAGTATAAGGAAGAAGATAATTTACGCCGACCCCAAGTAAATGAGGATAACGGCAGGATGATGGTGATGGAGCATGGTGGTGTGTGGTGTGACGGAGTATGGTGGTATGTGGTGTGACGGAGCATGGTGGTGTGTGGTGTGACGGAGCATGGTGGCGTGTGGTGTAACGGAGCGTGGTGGTTTGTGGTGAGACGGAGCATGGTGGTGTGTGGTGTGAAGGAACATGGTGGTGTGTGGTGTGACGGAGCATGGTGGTGTGTGGTGTAACGGAGCATGGTGGTGTGTGGTGTAACGGAGCATGGTGGTGTGTGGTGTGACGGAGCATGATGATGTGTGGTGTGAACACACTGTGTTACCTAATCGCAGCAGGCCCATGATGAGCACGACGCAGCCCGACAGGAACGTGAGCAGCACTACGAACTCCACAGGCAGGCCGCGGCAGATCTGCAGCGTGAACAGCGCCATGAGGCTGGTGGGCCCAATGGACACCTCTTTCACCGTGCCCAGCACCACGTACAGCATCGTGCCTGCGGAAACCTTCCTCATATAAACTGTCCCACATAGTATAAGCCTCGCTCTGCTGGGACACTCGCTGCACTAGGAGTAAAATAACATCTCTACATCATCACTAACCAACATACAACATTGTAAAGAAACACACTTATGTTAATTGATATTAACATTTTTTTTTCTTCTGGATGGTTAAAATATTTACAGCTCACGCATATTTGTTCGAAACCACATTAACGTGGACAGCGAAGCAAACCGCTTGCACCAACGAGGTTATCTTAGAAGTTATCAACTCTACACAAAAAGGTAACAGGGGTTCCTCGAGAAGCCTGCTGTTAGGAGGAGAACACCGCGTTGTTAGTATTGTTAAGTTCAGCCTAAAGCGTCTTCAGGAGTCAAAGCGTGTTAGGGACCATTCAAGTATTACGTAAGCACCAAACAGGGGGGGGGGGGGGTCTTTGATTTGCTTATTTTTGATGACATGGGGTACGGGGGGGGAATGGATGGTGATTACGTCAGCAATATTTATTTAAATTTACTTATTTTTCTGCAAAAATTTTGTAAATCTGATTTGAACAAATATGGCAACCCTACTTGTTCGAAAGCGAAAAGCATGTTCAGGGATTCCCCAAAATAATTGATATTTCTTACTCGCTCTTAAGCGGTGTTTTATGGTTAAGTTAGAAAGAACTCAACGAGGGAAATTACTTAAATGGGCATTAAAATAGTCGATAAACTCCTTATTTCTAGACTCATGAATAACGATAAAGAAACCAGAACAGATTTTAAAAAAATAGCAATGTTTACGTAAATCTAAACAGAACAGATTTAAAAAAATAGCAATATTTACGTAAGCATATGAGGGGGGGGGGTACTTTTGCTGACAAAGGGGAGGGGGGGGAGTAAAATTACTTAAATTCTGCTTACGTAATAATTGAATGGCCCTTTATAGTTAATTATGAACGAATAAAAAATACAGATAGGTGACGATTTTCTGTTCAAGTATTGATTGAAATCATAAGGTAATTTATTTTGTGCATTGTATCACATTTCAACATATCGGTAGGTACTCTACAAGAAACCCCCTTTTGAATTTAGCAAGGTATAGTAATGTAAATTTAGGTAGGTACAATATTTTTCCCCTGACAGGACATTTACTAGCTACTTACACAACACTGTAGGTATGACGGTAGTTTGTCAATACAAGTATATCTATGAAAATGTCATGAACGTAATAGTATAGGATCCCACCATAAAGCGACCTTCACCGAGCTGGTTAATGGATGAAAAGTATTTTACATTCAATTAAATATGTCAATAAATATATTGCAAATAATAATAATAATAATAATAATTCATTTAATTCAGACATAGTCCATACATTATATAAAAATAAAATAATATGATAAAAAATAATAATAACACATTACATTAAAATAATTAAAATAATCAAAGACAAATTAAACAAAATTACACATACACATTAGAATGAACACAAACACAAATGTCAAATAATAATACGAGGAGAGGCGCTAACATGAAGCTGCATCCACCTCTGTATCAGGGACAGGTCCCACCGCTCGGACAACACCCTCAGGAGACTGTTCGAGCTTCTACGTAGGCGACTCAGTAGTGAAGCGCTCCGCTTCCTTATGATTAAAATCAAACCAAATGCAAATGGGTTGTCTAAAAAAATTCAGTCCAGAATATGATTAATTAACAATTAAAAAAATTTTTTTTTTGAACATTTCACTGGTTTGGTTAATAGACAAATTCCATACCAGTCGAAAGTATGAAGCCCATAGAATATGCAAACGTTAGGTTGACTATTTTTTTCCCGTCACAACTCCTGGGTAGGCTGGTATAAACAAGTAAATCGATACTAGTAACTTGCACCGGTCTGGTTAATGAATTAAATCTTTAAATTCATCACCCGCGCTTTCTGCTGCCTTACTTAAAAATAATGTAAAGGCATGCCCTTTGGAGTTTAGGTTTCAGCATACAAACCCCCAAGCTGTTATAAAAGCTTTTAAAGATCTTAAAATTAAATCAACAGAGAATCTCTGGGGAATGTCTGTAAAAGTTTGTAGATCTCTCATCGAAACTATTGCGCCCTATTTAGCTTTCATATTTAACACCAGTGAAGACCAAGGAGTCATTCCGGATCTTATGAAACACAGTAAAGTAGTTCCATTGTTCAAATCCGATGATAGCAAAGAACCCAACAATTATAGGCCTGTGTCAATTCTGCCAGTTCTCAGTAAGTTCTTTGAAAAGTTAATGCTTAATCAAATGATACGTCACTTTAATAAAAATTCCATCTTTCATGAACAACAGTAAGGTTTCACCAAATGGCGTTGTATCACTGTGGGGTCGGACTGCTGACATTGAATCCATTTTCATTTTGCAAAAGAGAACTGTCAGGGCCATTTACAATCTACGTCGTTGCGAATCTCTTAGGAAACTATTTAAAAAGATTAATACTATGACGGTACCTTGTCAATTCATTTATGAAAATATTATGTATGTAAGAAAAATTCTACATTTTTATAATAAAATAAGTGATAGACATAATTTTAATACTAGAAATAAAGATAAAATAGATCAACCATTTTTAAGATTATCTAAAGTACATACATCTTATAGGGGGTACTGTGTTAAATGTTACAACAAAATACCTTGTGGTAGGTATATTGCAATTAAATGAAAGAAAATTTAAAACTCATATTAAAAGTACACTTTGTAAACAAGCATATTACAAATTAGAGGATTATATCCTAGATAGGAATGCTTGGGAACATGCTGGTCCTGCTCCATAGGACAATCTAGAGTCTAGACAAAATCAAACTGGTTGCTAATTTAATTGTATAATTTATAATTTTTATGACATTGATTTTTACATTATGTATAACTACTTTAACTCACACACTAAATTATTACTTGTGAAATTTTGGAAAAATCATTTACTTTTCAATATTTGTAAATATGTGAGCACCATGTATATATCTCATAATTAATTTACCTGTTATTGCGTTATCTTTAATTCTTTATACCTATTGTGATATGGTAATTTTATTCTAGGTGCATCGTCTTCACATATATTTATATAATTAATGTATACATAATATTGTAAAACATTTTTAAAAGAGTAACGGTGGAGTTTCTTGCCCATTCTTCTCCATACGAAACTACCTTATGAAAGGGGCAATTATAATCAATTATATTTTTTGTAAATTTTGACGTTCAAAAGTGCCTTTTATGTGCCTATTTGAAATAAATGATTTGACTTTGACTTTGAAAGTTTAATTAAAATAAAGATTATTTCATTACGAACACGGTGGTCGGTTTCAGCTGCAATGCTGTGTACTCTTCTATCGCATGGGATGGTTCGCTGGGACCTCTCTGTCGCACGTATTCACTCGCAGCAATATTTCACTTTTTAAAATTCGACAACCGGAATTCAGGACTGATTTTTCGCAGACAACCCTATAGCACCGTGTTCTTAATGAAATAATCTTTATTTTAATTTAACTTTAATTCATTAACCAGACCGGTGCATGTTACTAGAATCGATTTACCTGTTTATTACCAGCCTACCCAAGAGTTGTGACGGGAAAAAAATAGTCAACCTAACGTTTGCATATTCTATAGGCTTCATACTTTCGATTGGTATGGAATTTGTCTATTAACCAACCCGTGAAATGCTTAAAAAAAAACAATTTTTTAATTGTTAATGGATCATATTCTGGACTGAATTTTTTTAGAAAACTCATTTGCAATAGGTATATCTATTGACATATTTAATTGAATATAAAATCCTTTTCATCCATTAACCAGCTCGGTGAAGGTCGTTATAAGGTGGGATCTTAGACTATAAGAAAAAAATTACATATTTTACAAGCTTTTATTTAACTTGCAATGTATGTATGTATGTTTGTTCCGGTGGAATCTTGCAACTGAATTTTAAATCAGTTATCTTCAACCGATTGAGCTGAAATTTGGTATACACGCTTATTTTGGCTGACAATGCATCTTTATGATGCATGACCTGTGATTCTACACCCAGGATTGGCGCCAGACGAAGGATCTCCTTAACGGTCAACGTTGCAGACACGACATTTAATATTCGCATTTAATTAAGGTAGTTAGTTCCTTCTAAAGTCCACCATGACCTGGCTGCTGCACCTAGGACTGGCTCCATACGAGAGAACTCCTCAGCGGTCAACAGCGCAGGCACGAAATGTTGTATAAGTATTCATTAAATTATGATGATAGCCCGTTCTAAAGTGTGGCATGACTTGGATAGTGCAACTCGGAGGGCTTCACACCAATCACCATGACTTGTGTAAAGGCGCGTTTGGGTTCTTTGGATTTGTCTTTACAAGTACCTTTCAAGAGAAGGTGATATAACGGATTTTAAAGTAATTTTAATGCTAAAAAGTCCAAAATAAAATGTTAGTAAAAGATCTTTTTAAAAACAAGCTTTTATTGAACTAAAAAGAACTAAATAAAACTTAGGTAGGTTAACATAAAACTTTAATATTTTCTTAAAAGCTTGAGGCTTATCTTAAAGTGTAAGAAGGACGTTCACGCCTCAAGCTTTTAAGAAAATATTAAAGTTTTATGTTAACGTACCTAAGTTATATTTAGTTCTTTTTAGTTCAATAAAAGCTTGTTTTTAAAAAGATTTTTTACTAACATTTTTTTAGTAAAACAGGTGAAAGGTATAATTATACTTAGTACTAGAAATAGGGATCTATTAGTTCGACCAGGTTTCAGACTGGCTAAGGTACACTCATCTTTCATGGGGTAGGTACTGTTTGAAATGATGATGTTTTAATATAATGATGTAACTAATATTTTTATAACAATATAATTTAAAAGAAAGTCCATGGAGTTTCTTACGCATTCTTCTCCATAGGTCACTTTGGAATGGGCAACTAGCTTCATATTTTTGACAGACCAACTCCTTAACATTTTATGTTGGTTCTTGATATTTTAATGGTTTATAAAAAAAAAAAAAAAATTGAAATAAATGCTTTAACTTTGAGTTTGGTAGGTATTCTAGCTAGCGTTCTGATATATGTTACTTCTTCTTTTTAAGGTCACCTTTTTATGTACAAAGTAGGCATTGAATTATTCAGTCAAAATCAAAAGTCTTTTATTCAAATTAGGCTGAGAATCAGCACTTTTTATATGTCAAAATTACATAAAACAGCCTCCGAAATGCCCGCCCTTCACCACTTCCTAGTGGTTTAGCTGGGGAGAAGAAGTGGCGCAACAAACTGCCCAGCAGCACAGCTGTCTGTTCAGTTAGAAGAAGTTCATTCTATACAATAGTAAGTAAAATTAATATTAAATAATATAATTATTAAGCATTACGAAACGCAAAACATTAAATTAAATTATTTGCCATATGTCGGCTAGCGCACGCCAATATATCAACAAAACTCAATATAATATCTATCTCAAGAACAAAGAATACAAGGTTAAAAACAAATGGTAATGAGGACAGAACGGGCTCCCGAGACACTCCTTGTTTAATATGAGAACACAACGGGCTCCTGAGGCACTCTTTGTTCAATATGAGAACATAACGGGCTCCTGAGGCACTCCATGTTTAATATGAGAACACAATGAGCTCCTGAGGCACTCCTTGTTTAATATGAGAACACAACGGGCTCCTAAGGCACTCCTTGTTTAATATGAGAACACAACGGGCTCCTCAGGCACTCCATGTTTAATATGAGAACACAATGGGCTTCTCAGGCACTCCTTGTTTAATATGAGAACACAATGGGCTCCTGAGGCATTCCTTGTTTAATATGAGAACACAACGGGCTTTTGAGGCACTACTTGTTTAATATGAGAACACAATGGGCTACTGAGGCACTTGTTTAATATGAGAACACAACGGGTTCCTGAGACACTCCTGTTTAACTATGAACTCTTATGAACTACTCCAAATTAGTACTGATGGTACTTATGATTATCCATTGTAATACATATTTGTTCGGGACGCGTCTAACTTTTTATCCTCTTATAACCTGATACGGTACTTACTAAACGAAAAATTGTAGAAAACGTAAGAAATTTTGAATTTCGCGGGCTACCCTTATCGCTTTTGCTTTAAAGTATTTAGAAAACTCAAAAGTGGTCAATTCTCTTGAGATGACCACACATACGGCAGACTCAATGCAATAAGGCATTATTATTTACAAGCCAGCTTTCGCGTGAAAGATAGCGGGTAATTGTAGGAGTACTATAGTTACACCTGTGCCTAACCCTTCGGGGATACACGCGTGACGTTATGTTAAGATAATAATAGCGAGCGTGACGTACCCACGAACGAGGAGTAGAGGCCGTACTGCACGGGCAGGTTGGCGAGGCTGGCGTAGGCGATGCTCTGCGGCACCAGCGTGAGGCCCAGCGTGACGCCGGCCACCAGGTCCGCCAGCGCCGCCACGCGCCCGTAGCGCGGCAGCCAGCGCAGCAGCGGCACGCGCCGCCGCAGCGCGCGCCGCCAGCCGCCCGCCTGGCCGGCGCGGCGCGGCAGCGGGGTGCCCCGCTCACACTCCATACGGCGAGCTTACGACTGAGGAACGACTACGATGATTATGGCCAGTTTATCGACCAACTTCGTTAATTTATTTAATTAATTAATTAGTATTATAATGATCGGTGTACCGCGCGTCCGAGCCCGCCGCGCGAGCCTCACTGTGCTTTCGGATGGGCGAGCCGCCGCACGTTATACCTAATTTAATTCATTATCTCGGTATCAGTAAACCTTTCCGATGTGTAAGTAAACAGCGCGGGACAAACACCGCTGATACAGCGCTCGTCGCAGCGCACTGTGCTCGATGTGCCCGCTGCTGGCTTGCCTCACTTGTATTATATTGACACTATGTTACTGTATTTAGGTTCAGCACAACTGATATATTCTCCCCTCAGACCGAACTCAAAATTCCCAAGATACTGTCGATATATTTTGCCGCAAACTTAATGCCGTCGGCGTTCTACTCACACAAACGTATTGTTCAGTTTTCTCCCTGGACAATGTCACTAGAGCACACTATCACAAACACACATCATAGTACTTCCGCGCCACTCACTCACTCACTCACTGCTGAACTGTCATAGTTTTCCCAAACTCGTCAAGCATTAAATTCAAAGTGTTCCACACACTGACAGACAAGGGATCAATCCTTGCTTGAGGTATTTGGTTGCGTCTAGATAGACTTTCAAATGCGTGAGCGAAAACGAAAAACATCCTTTTTACATTTCGTAAATTTACTACGACATGAAATTTAATAGCTTTTAACTTGGATTTCACAGTGTTCGATCGATCGCTCAAATATTAAGCGAAGTCACTGTCACCGATAACTAGTGATAGCCACCGTGGCCACAAAACAAGTGCAAGCGGCGCGGTGCTGGGGCACCGTGTGGACAGCGCAGCGCCCGCGTCCAATGACCACACGAGCACAAAACACAACAAGCAGTGCAAATAATTAATTTAAAAAATCTACTTTAATGAGTTCAGTTCGCTTCGTGGACGAACGAAGTTTCGCATCTGCACGACGCATCGTCCTCGCAGTCGCAGCGATCACGGATAGATTTAAACCGAACTGGCAGTTCCTACGTCCTATCTACAGCAAATAATTTTCACCGCACCCAAGATGGCGTGTGTTAGAGAGCCACCAGGTTCCATTAAATTGAGTGTCGATACTAAAGCGAACATGGTATGCCCATGGTCAGTAAATCTTGTTGATTGGAACGAAGTTCTTCAACGCAGCTTGCGGTAGAAGTAAACTGGTAGAAATCGTCACGTTACGAAAAAGCGTTATGCCCCTTCATGCTACTTTTTTTTATTATATTACTTATGATAGAAAGAGATAGTGAGAGAGATAGTTTTCATGGTCTTCGAGGGTGCTGAAGCCAATATTGATTAGTGATAGTCACTTTCACCACACTATCGGCTTTAGCACCCTCGAAAACCATGAAAACAACACACACTATCAAAAATTTTAAAATTTTCGCATTCGCTATCTTGGATTTTCATTTTGAAATTCGTTTCTCACGGGGGTACCCCAACCTCACAAGTTTTTTTAAAGCTGGCGCTTACATAAATGGGCGTATTATGGGAACTCAACATGAAGTAGGTAGACATACCTTAGTAATGTAATCATTTCATGAATATTACAAACAATGCAATTGAAGGCATTTGTTATATTATATCTTCCCTATCATAGTGTAACGTGATGCATCTCACGCCCGTGTCTATGAGTGAACACGATCGTCACCGCCGTAGCCATGCCAGGACTACTTGCTGGCTGGGATAAAGTCCGTCAGGTGATGTCGACAGATTCGAGCATGGCAGTGAATTGCGCACGTTATCGCGACCTGCTTCAAAGTACGTAGAGTTGCGAAACCATTCCACACGCCTACTCCTTTGTTAAATAACGCTTTATATAATAAGTTAGTACTACATGCTTCCACCACACTCCTGTTCGTCCTGACACTGGACTGCAGGCTCACAGGACAAGAACAGGAGCCCGCGCGACGCCTACTGACCCAACGACGGGTCTACAGGGGAGGGCTATTTGTCGTGTTGTGCCACTTCGCCTAGGTATCTGTTCAGCTATTTCGTGAAACCTTTAAGCTACCCTGCTTGCGCTAAGTTTCATTTGACTAAGTATTAGTTGTTTTGCTGTGTCGCAGTTACAGACAACTTAAACTTTGTTTTTAACTTGACGTTCCTACATAGTCCTACGATTTATTTTTATTACCTACCTACAATACTTGTCACTCTCTGCATCATGACACCACCAGCCGTCATAGTAGGTCTGTATTTTTATAATGTTTACCTATTATAATTAATTTTTAGTAGCTATTATTCCTTCTTTTATTATTGCAGCGGTATTTGCATCTGTCCAGAATGTCAATTCAGTTCCGAATAGTTCTCGGGGCAACATGATTCACAGATCGCCCTTTAAAACAAATACAAATAAAAACTTTGGCTTTGAATTTACTTTAGGGTTTAAAACGATAAACCTTATTTTAAACCCGATTAGGTTTATATTCGTTCGAAACGCTTGTTCACATTCGCTTATACGAATATGAAAGTGAGAAAGTTAACTAATGTCTCAATACAAAGGAGCTCTGCATGCTTCGATATCTGTTTTTTACTTTTGTTTGATTGCTTGCCTAATTTCTTTCTCGGTGTACAATCAATCAATCAAAGTGTTCATCAATTAAAGTCCGTGACTGTACTTATGGTAGTGCGAACCAGCACCGCAAGATTAGCACAAGTACCGAAGCTCTTAACATGCAAAAATGTTATCTACTTAAGTTTATAGTTATGAGTAGCATTCGCTTCATCACATTGTAGTGTTTAACCTGAATATTTGACCACATGGTCGGTATGTGGTCTCCTACTTGTTTTTAATGAAGCTCCTTGGCCGGTGTTTTTAGCGAGAAATGCCCACACCACGAGCAGCTTGGAGCCTGCAGCGTTGCGAATGTCGCGAATTGCGGTGTCCGCAGCGGCACGGCGCCGCGCACTGGGCGACACTAGCGCACGAGCCACGTGCGCCTGGCTAAACTGACTATCATTGCGATATGCATCTGGTAAGGCTCCTACAAACAGGCGCGACACGCGACGCGAATCGCGCGCGACGCAACGGTACCGCTAGTCGCGCGAGGAGCGGCGCGCTGTTGCGTCGCGCCTGTCTGTTGGAGCCTTTAAATGTCTTTATTTTAATTTGGGCTCATCCAGGTACCTGCTCATAGGCTGCTATGCGGCCGAATGCTTTGTAGATTAATTTTATTTTGGCGAATAATGTGACAAATCTGTAATTTTTCAGTGGACTAAAAAAAAATTATGAGGACTTTCACCGTAGCAATAACAAACGACCAAACCATCTGGTTTAGTTACAAGTAGGTATGTACTACTTCACGCAAAATGTAAGCTGTTTATTTACCGATGATTTTATAACATGAAGAGATGACACTCGGAGATAGCTAATGTTAATAATTATAAAGATTGATGTCACCGATTACCGCAACGTCTGTCAACAAGTCACCACACGCCGCCGCGCCGCGTGGGCCACATCATGCGAGCGACATTGACACGTTTCCAAACGTCGGGAACGTCTCGCTGATATCTGATGTGTTGTATGATCTACTGTTTATTGAGCTTGTTATCTATTTATAGACGCTGGGCTTTAGGTGATAGACTGTGACATTGCTACTACTGACACGGATGCCTCGCCTGCCTCCGTCTGCCGAGTACTGCGCCCACCATTTGTTTTTCATAATCTTGTAATGAGGATCAACTCTTAAGACCGTTTTCATGTAGCTACAACGCTCAAGGTACCTGCTCTTACTGCGCCGTCTCACAAATCCACCCGTTCAACTGCCAAGAACTCACATATCACAGCCGAGTGGAAACCATCTACGCCTGCGTAGCCTGTAGTAGTGAATCTCAGTTCCGCAAGATAATGTAATAAATTAAAACTTAATTTTAATCGTTGTTTATAATGAGTATTAATGAGCGAACTCGAATGGATTAGCATTTGCGAACGTATCGATTTCACTATAAATAAACGACAAACTAGAAAAACGGGCGCCTGCGCAAACAAGTCGGCCGAGCGTACATACCGTCATACCACGGAATAAGAAATCAGATAATATAGCAGAATAATAAGTGCTAGCACGTGACCACTGTACACCTGCGCCCGCGCCGCCCGCCGCCTCCCGCGGCCGCGTAGTCACTCGCGCAACTTATTGCACTACCAACCCTTCTTACGAGTTTCTGGAGCAGTTATTCCTATCATCATTATGATATTTATGAGTTCCGTGAGATTATTTACTGATTCCATGTCTAGTCATTTTTTTACGGCTTCTGCTGCCTACCCTCCCCCATGTTACTTGGGGAGTCGTAAAATGTTTTCCCCTTCTATTCTCCTTGTTAATATAAATCATTCATTTGCAGATTAAATGGAATTTCACGTTACGGCCGCGGCATGCACAGCTGCCACGTTCTCATTTACTCTCTCTTCCTTCATTGTGCACACCTTTTCTTTGATCTCGTCCTGCCTCAATACATACAAGCTTGCAAACATTTATCCGTCGGATCACTCATCACGTTGATTAACGACGGCCTTCCATTATGTGACGAAGGTGTTAGTTTGATCCTTGTTACTGTAAACACTATTCAATGAAATGAAAGGGTTTATTCTGTAATTAAGATATCGGAATTACTTTAAGGGGACTACATGACCTAAACGTAAATGTATAATGCCTAAAAATATATGATCCACTGCAGTAACCAAAATAATAAAAATATATGATATTCTTCTGGATATATTCTAGTTAGATAGTGTGTTGAAAACATAATACGTAACTTGATATGATAGAAAAAAATCACAAAGATACCACAAAAAATATTTTTACGATTAAAAACCATACTAACATACATTCAAACATTCTGATTTTTTGTCAGATTATTCTACAAGTAACATACTAACGTAATAATGTTTGAATTTTTTAGTCCAATGAATAGATTTTTTGTAAATCCATAATTGCTTCATATTTTGCAATAAATTACCAGCGTTGTGTCATCGCGCGTCTCTTTCTTTTCTATGCAATCCGACAGTGACCGCGCTTTAGCTCTTGTAAGCCTCTTAACACGAAATATTATAAAATTTAAAAAATAAGCTAGATGGTGTCGATATATCCTACTGAATACCCCTGAAGGGGATGAAACAAACTCAAGGGTCAGTTTCTTTTAAAGTCCAGACATAATCTTGTCAGAATATCACGTGAGGACCACGTAGATTAGTGCCTGAAATGACTTTTTGATGAAAGAACCACACTGATTTGAGGGGACCAGTTCAGTCAGTGCAAGCATTTGTCAGTAATCGTGTAGCTCAATTCAGAACTTGAGGAGCTCAACGACTCGACGGATAATACCAAAGAAAAGACAATTGGGTGGCATTTCCTACGAAATGTATGGGAAAAGTTTTTTTGCGATTTCTGAATTTTCTAGTACTCAAACCTCAGTTGGTCCAATAGAGGTTTTTGATCCTTTGATTTTTTGATGATTTGATTGGATTAAAAAAGTTTTTATGAAAATTGACCATTTTCCTGCTAACTGTACATTTATTTCAAAATCTGTGAATGCAAATCAAAATTTCTCAAAAAGTAAAGGAAAGTCTCCTCAAGACCGGTTTTCTGTAGCTACAACGGTTAAGCTGCCTCATCTCATAAATCCACCTTGTATAATATTCATCCATGTCGATGTGTATGTTTGTATACGTCGGAAATACGTTAAATCAGTCGTTTGAGTTTCAGTACCCGGAGCGTCGCCGGCGGCGCGCGCGGCGCTCGACCAAACTAAAAGCTGAGTTGGTTGTTGGCGGTTCAGCAGTGAACACGTTTGAAACCATCGCGCGTTCTGTATAGTTGTGTCGTGTGCCTACAGTGTGTGATTCGCTAGTGTGATTAATTTGTTCCTACAATATAATTTGATTTGAAAACTGCAAACGTTCGTCGTGTCGACATTCGGCAGCAGTTGTGCGTTGTTGATCACGATGACGATCAACTGTTACCAGTTGGAAGAGACACCTTCCACGTTCCTTTAATTTCATGTTTTCATTTTGATGTGAACACACGCAATTGTTAAGATTGTCGCCATGCATGAGGCGTTACGTGTCTGCGCTCACGTCCATGTGTTCCTGTTACTTCTGACGCCTGTGGTATAATGTGCGCGTGTGTGGACTCGCGGAACTTGTAACAAATAATACAGCGGACTCCCCAATACACCAAATAATTTATTTTTATTTTTGCAACTATAAAACATAACTATACAATACGTAAGTATATAGTGTAAATGCACCGTAGTGGACACGTGTTAGTGCTAGCAGCATACATGATATAAACATAAGTAGATACATACGAGTGTATATAATTTACATAATTCAGGCTCGTCATAAGCTCAGGTACTTACGCTAAAGTCGCCTTAAGATACATTAGTACTAACAGGTAAAGTATTATTTACAACCGCTCCGTCGGCGCCAGCGCGCTCACCGCACGGCGACGCGCCGCGACACGACGCGACACGACGCGACACGACGCTACGTCACTTGAGCACCGACTGTCGTACTTATTAAGCGATACAAAAATATTAACAAAAACAAATCATAACGGTAACCATGTCGTCGCTAAACGGCGCGAACAGTTGCGGCGGCGCTATCGTCCAGTGACAAGTGCTCGCAACTACTTGAGCTTCTTCATGATGAGGTCGATCTGCTCGTCCACGCGCGGGCTCGTCCCTCTGCAACAAACGTGCGACTTACTATACACAAGCACACTTTGACACATGCTAATGACAGGAGTGAATACTGAACATCCTTCATAATATTATGGATAATCCATTCTGTTACCTATTTTATGTTTAGGAGCCTGTAGGGCGAACAATCGTTTGCGAATTTTCTCCCACTATCTGCACACATTCAATGATGTAATGAGCGTCACTTTTCCCTCTGCTGAACAACGCCTAAACCTATGCTATTCGCCCGTTCGGATAAAGCCCTCCGTTTCCTTTAATGAATGTGAACATTGTCTTTAAGGTTAGTGGTGAGCAAGTGAGCGAGAGAAACGGAACGCCGTAAAGTTGTAAGGTGGAGTCTAGCGGTGTCTACACAGAGGAAATGTTTCAACGGGGCTCACTGTAGCCAACATGCTAATCATTAAAGATGGAAAAAGGTTTCAGATTAGAGTAGTGTATACTAAATTTAAACCATCGTGAACGACCAATACTAGTAACAGCAATCATTTATTTTCGCTCCACTAGTGTTCTTGCCCTCTGTCTATGCCTGCTTGTGTTAATTTGGACTCGAATGGCACTAGTTCGGACGAGCTCACCTGAAGGCGGAGGGGTCGGGCCCGATCATGGCGACGAGCTGCGGCACGTCCTGCGAGTGCTGCACGAAGCGCGCGAGTGCCTTGCAGGCGCGCCACAGGTGCTCCTCGCCCGGCGCCCACTGCAGCAGCTGCAGCAGCGCCATCGCCAGCTCCACGCACACCTCATCGAACACCTGCCGCGAGCGTAGACACACAATACGCGCACACACACGCGTGTCCCGAGCGTAACCCAATACGCACACACACACGCGTGTCCCGAGCGTAGACACACAATACGTGCACAGGTACACCCTCAGCGCGTAGTCTGTCTGCTCGAACAGTAACAGCGCATCGCAACGGCAAGCGGGAATTTGTTGGAATGTATTTACATAGTAATAACCATTCTATTTTCATAGCGCGCTACTGTTTAAGCGGATGGACACATTTCAGGTAGGTTCATTTATCTTCAAGGTCGTATTATGGTGAACAAAAGTTGGCAACGTTGTCGCAACAAAACCATTCGCAGCAATATGTTTCGCACTACAGCTTCATGAAATGTTGCAAGCAACGTGTTAAATTTTGCAAGCAACGTGTTAAATGTTGCAAGCAACGTGTTAAATGTTGCAAGCAACGTGTTAAATGTTGCAAGCAACGTGTTAAATGTTGCAAGCAACGTGTTAAATGCTGAAACAACGTTGTGCAACTTTTGTTTCCCAGGAATACCCACATAACAGTATTTTGTCATTGTCTTAGTAAAAGATTGCCATGCGCCGAGTGTAAGACAGATTCTTTCCTTAAGTTTAAATGTATGGCTCTCCGACACTCAACACTTTGGTACATTATTATGAGTATGACACTACGTAATTGCTTGTTATTATTTGAGATTTAACTTGAAGTTGCTTATCTCACAACAATAGAATGTGCACTATCGTTACAGGGTTATAGTGAGTGCTTCTGTCAACAGCATCAGATCGAACGAGAATAAAATAATGGAAATAATTATGGCATATTGTATTCATAATTTAATGTGGATAATTACAGCTAACTCTGACACCAGTTCTAATATACAAATATCGATGTGAGTTGATATGAATGGTGGACTTTGGCAGCGCATATCCTCTCTTAACTATTAGGGAATACGAAATTATAAGGGTTCCGTTTTTGTTATTTGGCTCCTAAACCCTAAAAAATACTAAGTATGTACTTAGAGCTTTTCTATTAATGACACCCCAAATCGAAAATACCAAACGATTATGTATAAAGTTTTTATTATAATGTTACCGGTCGGTGTCAATCGTACATTAGAAACGAAAATATTGTTACTCAATATTATGACTTGCAATTGGGGAAAGCCGACACAGCAGCTGTCAGCAGTCGTTTGATGAACTGTAAACATGTTGTGAGATGTACGACACACAGCTACCATACATCTGTGATAGTTACAGGCACATGCGGCGTCTGCAGCAAACACTACGAAACATGTACTGCTGGGCTGGTTTTTCATCTTTTCACATAAAGGGAGGGTTTTTTTTAGTTTTCATTGTTTTCTTGTCTAAACATATTTTTTTTTTATAAATAATCCTCACTTTTGTAATACCTAATGAACTTTTGCAGTTTCAATTCATCACATTCTTAAGCAATCGTTATATTAAACTTATATTATAATTACAAGTACCATGCTTAGATCGAAAGAGTATTAATAAAAAAATAAAACCGCCGAAATACGTGTCGCACCCCGCACTATGAAGGGTTCCGTAGTTGGGATGAACTGATCCCAAGAACAAACTTAGCATTGTAGTTGAAAAACAGGTTCTCTCATACATTCCAACTGTAAATGTAAGTTTGTATGTACAATATTGAGAGATTTACCATGTGTAGCGTGGTCTTAACGTATGTGTGCGGGCGTCCCCTTAAGTGAGGCGACGCGACAGGAGAAGACACCCCCGCTCGCGCCCTCGCGCCCCCGCCAACGACCAGTGGACTAACGGACGCGAGTGCATACGCCACGCTCGCGAAAGCTCGTGATAGTTTTAAATTGCTTACTCCATTACCTGTTTGTGACTTGTACACTGTGTTCTGATTATAATAATACACCTTTTCGCTGTAAACTTGCGTCAGAACTCATTTAATTGACCCGACATACACCCTGAAGAGAACTATGCAACTATGCCATACACATGTTATTTAAGATTTGATTTCTTATAGGTTTTCCGGTAACCTTTAAGTAAAGAAATTTTTTTTTTTTTTTTTTTAAATTTTAGGCTCATTAACTTCGATGATAAGGGGGCAAAGTAAATTTCCATTTTTTTATATAATTATGTTTCCAATTATTGTAAATTACAAAAAAATATTACAGACCTTCACAACAAGCCCTTTCATTTGATAGTCACACGGTACAGTTAGCAAACTTTGTTTTTAAATTTTCTTATTTGCCTTCCAAAGGTCCCCCCTTAGTCAATTTTTTTTTTTTACATTACTGGTCCGTGTTTGGGGCACAAAAAATCCTATGTGTAAGTACCAAATTTCAACTTAATCGGACCAGTAGATTTGTAGCAAATTGGCTGTGACAGACGGAGAGACACACGAGTGATCATATTACTATAAGGGTTCATGGACCGAAAAGCTAATGGCTCTTTAAAGGCATTAGTGATGCTTCACTTTTACATTATCATAGCAATCAAACATGCCATGGCAACGGCTTACATTCTGGTGTGAAGCGAATTGTGACTAGCTCACTAGTGTGCAGCTAGACTGGGCAAGTGGGCAGGTGGGCAGGTGGGCAGCTGGGCAGCTGGGCAGGTGGGCAGGTGGGCAGGTGGGCAGGTGGGCAGGTGGGCAGGTGGGCAGGTGGGCAGGTGGGCTGGTGGGCTGGTGGGCACACGCTTATCAACTGTGCACTGGCCGCTATATATATTTGCACGTAGGTACACGTGAAAGTTGCACTTTTAATCATCATAAATCTTCAATTGATAAGTTTTATCACCTTACGGGAAACATTTCACACATAATATAAAGCAGTTATTTTTCTAAACATATTAATGTCCGATTTATTAACTTTTTTATATGAAAATATCATGAGTTACTTAATACAAAGATTTCGTGATGCAAAGGTTTTTTACGCCGTTTTTTAATACACACAAATCGGAAGACGTTGTGCTCTCAACTTTGATAAATATATTTGTTGTATTCAAATGTGACAGAAAGAACAGTGATGTCGGCACACAGTGTCAGAGTAATCACACGATAGCCACATCCGACAGAGCAAGCCGCGCGCAAACATGCGCCCGCCGCGCCGCGCCGCCAGTGTCCTAACACCATTCCACAACGTAATCAGAGTAAGCTTGAAATAATATAAGATTGCCTCCTGACATTATGTACGTACACATTTCTTTTTGTTTGTGATTTACATATTTACAGATCAGCTTCCTTTGGTCCCGTTCAGTTACACCATGTTTTGTTACACTGTTACCCATTTGCATTATTGTATAACACATTTTAATAAATAACTAACTACATGAAGTTTATATCTACTAAATATTTTTATTTCTCATGTCTAACAACCAATATTTGTATGGTGCTGAATAAATGATAAATGATTTTATTTCTGTGAGTAGGTTTGTACAAACACTTTTGTGTCAATCATATTTTAAAAACTAAGACGAGGTCGGCGTTTCCTATCGACTACTCTGAGAAGAAAGGCCGAAACAAACTCAGAGGTCACAGTCTCTTTTAAAGTCCAGACATAATCTTGGTCAGATCATGTGAAGACCATCTAAATTTGTGTTTGAAATGGTCTTTTGAGGAAAAACCACACGGATTGAGTGGGCCTGTCCAGTCAGTGCGCGCATTTCTCAGTAATCGTGCACCTCAACTCAGAACTTAAGTAGCTCAACGATTCGACGAGCAATACCAAAGAAAGGACATTTGGGTAGGCCGCATAAATTACTCAAACTGCCAGACCATGATTAAAACTAAGAGAAGGAAAAAAAAGTAACAATGACTCACATAGTCTTCACATGGAATGGCTGATGTGGTATTAGATTGTTTTCGTGAGACCCCGGCAGGTTCCCGCCGCGCTACTGCTGCTTGTTATTGTCGTGAGACCCCGGCAGCTTCCCGCCGCGCTACTGCTGCTTGTTATTGTCGTGAGACCCCGGCAGCTTCCCGCCGCGCTACTGCTGCTTGTTATTGTCGTGAGACCCCGGCAGCTTCCCGCCGCGCTACTGCTGCTTGTTATTGTCGTGAGACCCCGGCAGCTTCCCGCCGCGCTACTGCTGCTTGTTATTGTCGTGAGACCCCGGCAGCTTCCCGCCGCGCTACTGCTGCTTGTTATTGTCGTGAGACCCCGGCAGCTTCCCGCCGCGCTACTGCTGCTTGTTATTGTCGTGAGACCCCGGCAGCTTCCCGCCGCGCTACTGCTGCTTGTTATTGTCGTGAGACCCCGGCAGCTTCCCGCCGCGCTACTGCTGCTTGTTATTGTCGTGAGACCCCGGCAGCTTCCCGCCGCGCTACTGCTGCTTGTTATTGTCGTGAGACCCCGGCAGCTTCCCGCCGCGCTACTGCTGCTTGTTATTGTCGTGAGACCCCGGCAGCTTCCCGCCGCGCTACTGCTGCTTGTTATTGTCGTGAGACCCCGGCAGCTTCCCGCCGCGCTACTGCTGCTTGTTATTGTCGTGAGACCCCGGCAGCGTCCCGCCGCGCTACTGCTGCTTGTTATTGTCGTGAGACCCCGGCAGCTTCCCGCCGCGCTACTGCTGCTTGTTATTGTCGTGAGACCCCGGCAGCTTCCCGCCGCGCTACTGCTGCTTGTTATTGTCGTGAGACCCCGGCAGCTTCCCGCCGCGCTACTGCTGCTTGTTATTGTCGTGAGACCCCGGCAGCTTCCCGCCGCGCTACTGCTGCTTGTTATTGTCGTGAGACCCCGGCAGCTTCCCGCCGCGCTACTGCTGCTTGTTATTGTCGTGAGACCCCGGCAGCTTCCCGCCGCGCTACTGCTGCTTGTTATTGTCGTGAGACCCCGGCAGCTTCCCGCCGCGCTACTGCTGCTTGTTATTGTCGTGAGACCCCGGCAGCTTCCCGCCGCGCTACTGCTGCTTGTTATTGTCGTGAGACCCCGGCAGCTTCCCGCCGCGCTACTGCTGCTTGTTATTGTCGTGAGACCCCGGCAGCTTCCCGCCGCGCTACTGCTGCTTGTTATTGTCGTGAGACCCCGGCAGCTTCCCGCCGCGCTACTGCTGCTTGTTATTGTCGTGAGACCCCGGCAGCTTCCCGCCGCGCTACTGCTGCTTGTTATTGTCGTGAGACCCCGGCAGCGTCCCGCCGCGCTACTGCTGCTTGTTATTGTCGTGAGACCCCGGCAGCTTCCCGCCGCGCTACTGCTGCTTGTTATTGTCGTGAGACCCCGGCAGCTTCCCGCCGCGCTACTGCTGCTTGTTATTGTCGTGAGACCCCGGCAGCTTCCCGCCGCGCTACTGCTGCTTGTTATTGTCGTGAGACCCCGGCAGCTTCCCGCCGCGCTACTGCTGCTTGTTATTGTCGTGAGACCCCGGCAGCTTCCCGCCGCGCTACTGCTGCTTGTTATTGTCGTGAGACCCCGGCAGCTTCCCGCCGCGCTACTGCTGCTTGTTATTAGGTTTAACTGCAACTGGTGATCAGTAGAAAAAAGCCTTACTGCGGCAACAACGACCTATTTTTAAATCCATGCTTCTTTTACGTTAGTAAAAGTAAGGATTTAAAAAATTAAAATAAATGAATGCAGAGAACTCAGTGCCTCTCCTTTCGCGACTTGTAAGTGCTGTACAACAGTTGAGTAGATGTCGGGCAGGAGCCGCTGTGTGCTCTGTGACGTCAAGAAGTCGTTATATATATGTTTATTATAAAATTCAGGGAAATACGACGTATGAGTATGTATTATGTACACGTCCTGTCTTATTTATGACCGCTTCTTAGATAACGACATTCATAAATCAGGTGTTTGAGGTGTTTGAATATTGTAAAGTTTTCTTACTAAATTATTATTGAAACTCAAATGTATTGTTCGCACTGATTAGAACGTAATAACGTACCTATACCTATTCTGGGTACATAATTAAAAGAAACAAGTTCGGAGATGATTATGATAAACAAGGTAATTAATTCTTAAATCTTTGTAACTCTTTTGTATATTATTTTGTTAATTACGAAAAAACATATTGATAAGTATTAAAATTGTTTAACAATACAGACAACAAGAACAATGTAAATGTGAAATACTTTGTGGAAGGTTATCTAATGAGGTAGGCATCTGACAACTACGTATAATGAGGCAGGCACCTGACAAGATTAGTTATTGTATTGTTATATGTGGGCACACGGGTGTACGGCATACCCGCCAGGAAGCGGTTACCATTGCCAGCAGACGCCTACAGCCCCCAGGCTCGTCTAGAACATCTTAGCTTAGCTCCGGTTAAATAAATACACGGAGGTTGTGACTCCCTACTAAGCCCCTACTATTTGTAGCGAAATAAAAAGGATCCACCACATAACTTATAATTGTTAAAAAAATACACCGAAATTACAAATACGTACCTATACATATAAAAAGTAAAAAATATAACCAAATAAAAAAAAAACGAATCCTAATCAACTGCAGATATTTTTATATAGAAATTATTACCCGAAAAAAACTTAAAGACGCACAAGATCGTTAATATCTTTGTCTTGTTTTCGTTTTATATCGCAAAGAGTTCGATTGCAATCGGTATTCTAAGGACGGAATTTACTAATCTATCGCTATCCTTCTCTGTTGCACGAATAAATAGCATACGCGCTCTCTTTCATTCGGTGGTCTCGTCGCGCGCAGCTACAACGCTGCGTCCTCTTCTATCGCACGGGATATTTAGCTCGGACCTCTTTGTCACAAGTTTGCACGCGCATAAAATGTTCACCTTTCAAAACTCGACAACCGTCATTCAGGCCAGATTTTTTTACAGACAATCACATATTATCGTATTTGCAATTAAATAGCGCTCATTTTGATATAAGATTTATTTATTAAACAATTACCTAGATGAAAATAACTATTATCGATTTACCTGTTCATACCTGCCAACCTAGTAGTTACGCCAGGAAAAAAATAGACAACCCAACGTGTGTTTATTCTATAGGCTTCATACTTTCGGTTGGTATTTTTATTCGTTAAACTCATGAGTGCAGTATTTAAAAAGTCCTTTTGTTTTTTTTTATTAATCATAGTCTGGCCAGGAATTAATTAGACAACCCACAAAAACATTTTTAGACAACCCACTCGAGATATATTTTCTAATATATTAAATTTGATATAAAATACTTTTCATCCATTAAACAGATGGGTGAAGGTCCTTGCTAGTGCGGATCTTAGACTATTTGGTTCTACGATTTTTTCTGCAATGACATCCATTGTAAGAAAATTTTGCTTACCAAACGCAGAAGTTCTAAACTTCAAAACATCCAAGAACAAAATTATTTGCAGGTTAAGTAAAGCTTAAAACAGGTTGAATATGTTTTAAACAAAGGAGGTACCTATATTACAAAAAAAAATAGTGCATGTATAATACTGGATAATGTAGGTACAAGAATTGAATTTTATTCTTATTACTTCTTGCAAATAATAGATAAGATATATGCAGTGGAATTATATGAATTCGGTATTCTCCCCATCACGGAGTGTCATCCGAAGCCCGATGCGCACTTGGCGGTACTTACATGCAGCGCGCACGGTCGCACGCCACAGCCAGCTCCGTAAAGGCTCCTACAAACAGGCGCGACACGCGACGCGACACAAAGGCACCGCCTGTCGCGCAACGATCGGTGCCTTTGTATCGCGTGCGATTCGCGTCGCGTGTCGCGGCTGTTTGAAGGCGCCTTTAAGCTTTACCCTGTCTTGCACCGACATCGGCAGCCCCTTAAATGTGCACAATCTAAGGTTTCATTGGCAATGTTAAAAATGTGTTCATATTACTAAACCACAGCGATGTAACACGGGTATTAACATTTTCAGAACAAAGAATAATTTCTCAATCGTTTGCATAATGTTTAGATAAATTCCGACGGATTTTTTTATTTATTTTTAGTTCATAACAATTTAATTTTAGTATTAATCAACGACTGAAGCTTTCGATTCATTCATTCGCTCGTCTTTAAGAGACAATAAAAATAGCACGGTCGAAACATATTATTTATTTTATTATTATTTCACATTATCCTATGTAGTTTAAAGTTTTTTTCGAATTACGATATTATCATTGTCTCTAGAAAATGACGCAAGTGTATGTCAGTAGATTATACCTAACTGTATTGCGAATGCAAGCAAATAATGTGTATAAATGTTATTAATTAAGCGTACAATGATTAGTTCGCGATCGCTAGGCGACGCCACATCGCAGCAGATCAGGGCTTAAAATGGAGGGACAAGCTTGACTCCAACCGAAAGGACTGGCCCATACAAGCAGAAAATAGAAGTGTGTGGTAATGGGAGTGCCTGCCCTGCGGTGGTACAACCCTGGATAGACAAGGATGAGTGCGACATCGAGTGATGGTGTGCGGTGAGCGTGATGTACCTTGGACTTGGAGCCGCTGGGCAGCAGGTCGCGCAGCGCTTTGCCCACTTGGAACCGCTGCAACACACGCACTAGCTCTGCACCACACTCGCTCGCTCGCACGCACGCACGCACGCGCGTGCCCGTGCTCACGCTCGCATTGTATCTCACAACAACACACATCGCGGGCCCGATCAATGATATTACGCTATTGGAGAAAAAGTCTTTTCGCATTATAGTATGTATGAACTTGTAATAAAATGTCTTTGGCTATACTATTTGTATCTGGCTGGTTTTGGTATCATATAAAGTTTAAATTTTAAAGAACATAATTCCAAATTCAAATTAGGAAAATGTGTGATTTTCATTTGTTTTTCGTACTATCAAGATGAGTGAATCTAATGAAGAAATTCGATACATTTTAAAATTTTACTACAAAAAAGGTAAAAATGCAACGCAAGCCGCGAAAAAAAATTGCGATGTTTATGGACCTAGTGCAGTGTCTGTGAGAGTAGCACAAATTTGGTTTAAGCGTTTTCAATCCGGAAATATTGATGTCAAAGATGCACGTCGCTCTGGTCTCCCTATTACGGATAAAATGGATGCCATTTTTGAAAAAGTGGAGCAAGATCGGCATATCAGTAGTTACGGCGTAGCTGAAGAACTAGGAATTGACCACAAAACAGTTTTGGCACATTTGAAAAAACTGGGTACACAAAAAAGCTCGATATTTACCTGACGAGCTCACTGAAAGAAACCTAATGAACCGTGTACTCATTTGTGATTCTTTATTACGACGTAATGAAACCGAACCATTTTTGAAGAAGCTGATAACTGGTGATGAAAAGTGGATCACGTACGACAAGAATGTGCGAAAAAGGTCGTGGTCAAAGGCAGGTCAGGCTTCACATACTGTGGCGAAACCCGGGTTAACTCGCAACAAGGTGATGCTGTGTGTGTGGTGGGATTGGAAGGGCATTATTCGTTATGAGCTGTTACCACCAGGCAGGACCATCGATTCTGAACTCTACTGCGAACAACTGATGAGATAAAAAGCAAGAAGGTGAAAGAAAGCTGCCGGAATTAATCAACAGAAGGGGTGTGGTTTTTCATCATGATAACGCTAGACCTCACACATCTTTAGCCACTCAGCAAAAATTAAGAGAGTTTGGCTGGGAGGTGTTAATGCATCCGCCGTATAGTCCTGACCTTACACCTTCAGATTTCCACCTGTTTCGGTCTCTTCAGAATTCTTTAGGCAGTATCAGGTTAACACCACGAGAGGACTGCCAAAACCACTTGTCGCGGTATTTTGATCAGAAGTCCCAAAATTTCTATAGCAATGGGATCATGTCCCTACCTACAAGTTGGCAAAAAGTTATCGAACAAAATGGTAGGTACCTACCTACATATTTTAGTTAAATGTAAATAAACTATATTAAAAAATGTTTTCAATTTTCTTAAAGAATGCGAAGAAACTTTTTCCCCAACCTAATATTTGTTGCATTACCCTTAGGGCCGTTACACATGGCACCGCGGCCGCTGAATAGCCACAGTTTTAGTCGCCCTCGGACTTATAAGGACCCGACACATGGCGCCGCCCGACGACAGCGGTGAGTCTTGATACCACGCTGCCGTAGAGGGCGCGGGGCGCCATGTGTAAGGACCCGACACATGGCGCCGCCCGACGACAGCGGTGAGTCTTGATACCACGCTGCCGTAGAGGGCGCGGGGCGCCATGTGTAAGGACCCGACACATGGCGCCGCCCGACGACAGCGGTGAGTCTTGATACCACGCTGCCGTAGAGGGCGCGGGGCGCCATGTGTAAGGACCCGACACATGGCGCCGCCCGACGACAGCGGTGAGTCTTGATACCACGCTGCCGTAGAGGGCGCGGGGCGCCATGTGTAAGGACCCGACACATGGCGCCGCCCGACGACAGCGGTGAGTCTTGATACCACGCTGCCGCTGCGAGCTCCATGTGTAAACGCTCTTGAAGGTCGACTGGCCTTTACTACATAAGTCCAGTTTTGTGCTTTTTTTCACTTGTGTATGAAAGGTTTTAGTAAATAAATACACATATTCAGAACATTCATCTAAAATGTCACATTTTTGTAGCATGTCTCGTGGACATTTGTTTTCCTGTCATACATTAAAAAAAAATCTCAAACAGCTACAATATTATGAAATACTATGAATTTTTATTATAGACGAGATGAACATACCTAGGACTTGTTTAAATAGGTATAAGTACATAAATTACTAATGTGTGTGTTGTTGTGAAATAAAAATAAGAACAAATATTATTATATAGGTAAATTAAAATGAAAGAATTGTTACAACAAAAAAAAAACAAAATGATGAGGAGCATGTTTACAGAACAGAAAGCGTGGCAATGTTAGAGGGCGGGCCGCGCGAGGGTTTGTTAGCACAAAGTGAGTGGCGTCAACAAAGTAAGAAAAGATTATTTGTTAAAATATAGCTGACGTGACCAGAGGGCTGGCCTATATTTTGGTCAAAGAATCAGCATCGCCATGTTCGCCATACCACGTGGCAACGCTGCCAGCCTTTTGGGCACTTTTCCTGTCGACAGCGATGCGGACGAATTTTTTGATGCCCTATGATTCTTTTTCTTCTTTTTTTTATATTTGGATGTACATACTATTCATATTATTTATAAATTAAGTAATGATAGTAAAAAATAAATTTTATCTAATAGAAAAATAAATACTTATAGCACAATTCTACAACATTCAAATTCAAATTAATTTATTGTATTGTATTTATTTATTGTTTATATTTATCATTTGATCTGTGTTATTATAATTTTCTACGTCTGACAAGGTGACACAAAAGCATACCTTAATTATAGATTATTTTATTTACATTTACTCGAGTAATTTTAACCGACTTCAAAAAAAGGAAGAGGTGCTGAATTCGTCGGAATCTTTTTTTATGTATGTTCAACGATTACTCGAAGACGCCTGAACCTACCCTCACCTACATAACTAGCTGTGCCCGTGACTTTGTTCGCGTAGCTATCGGGTATCAATAATGTGTCGCTTAGAAAACGTGTAGGTACCACTCACTCCTGCATTGAAAAGGAAGAATCGTTTTCTCTTTTTTTAAGCTTTTTTTTTGGGCAGAACCCTAATTCTTTTTCTAATATAAAAGTACCTAGCCTCAGTTATTCCTTCTAACATCAGCTATCTGCCAGTGAAAGTCCTGTCAAAATCAGTCCAGCCATTTCGGAGATTAGCCTGAACAGACAAATAGACAGACAGACAAACATTTAAATTTAGTAAAAAAAATATATAAGTACCGAATATACTTTGCTGTTATTTTAACGTTGCAAACACTTCAATTTTATTAATTTGTGTAGATTCCGGGGGTCCGTTTATCGAGTCGCACGGGTGTTGTGTAGTTAGCCTGCGGTCTTCGCGTCTTCCTTCACTATTGTGGGTGCACATGGAAAGTTGTTCAATATCATAACTACGTGTGACTGAGTCCTTGTAGTTGAGTCCCTACCTGACCGCCACTAAACTCACGACGTGACTGGTATGCCTTTGTGTGTTCTACGTCACAAAAATGTCGTGAAATTGATATCACTTAAAAAACTAACTTAATTAAAATAAGAATGCGAATATTTTAAGTATCTTATTAGAATTGCAGATTAACTAACTTAGTATGCACATAAATTAGTAAATAAAATTAGTACATGCACGGACTTGAAAAAAAAGTACTTCGCGCCACGCATATCGAAAGTGAAGCAACGTACCGATCTACGTGTAAATAAGTGTCTTACTTGTGATATGTTATTCCTTGACACTTTTTCTGGGATGTAGAATTATTTTTACACCATTTCACAACACAAGAAGGCATTATTTTATTACTTGACGTAAACAGTAGGTACCTGCAATGACGCCGTAGTGCCGCGTAATGGCTGCCGGTCAGCACCTTATGATTTAAATGTGTGCGTGAGGCATGCTTGTACAAACGGTCCCGCATACCTACAGTGCTTCACTTTCGATACGCATGGCGCGCAGTCCTTCTTTTTTTCTAGTCCGTGAGTACATGTTGATAATTTATAAATATTTGCGTCTCATCTTTCTAATATTAGGCTTCACCCGGCTCGGTAGCGCGAATTAATTTCTCTAAAACTCAAGCAATATGTTTAATGCTCCATTTTACTCAAAACTGAATAGAACGCATTTCATTAGCAGCGCGACATCAGTGGCAGGGGCAGCCACTGGGCTGGGGCAGGCCTCGCAGGCACAATGACAAGCAAGCGCATCCCATTCGAAATAACACAAAAAGTCCTTTCTTTGGTAGTGTTCGTCGAATCGTTAAGCTCCTTAAATTTTGAGTTGAGCTGCACGATTACTGAAAAACGCGTGCACTGACTGGACAGGTCCACTCAATCTGTGTGGTTTTTCCTCAAAAGACCATTTCAGACACAAACCTACATGGTCTGCACATGATTGACCAAGATTATGTCTGGACTTTAAGAGACCGTGGCCTCTGACTTTGTTTCGGCCTTTCTTCTCAGAGTAGTCAGACAGGAAACGCCGACCTGATCTAGTTTAAACATATGACTGGCGTTTAAGTGTTTGTACAAACCTACTTACAGACATACAATCATTTATCATTTTATCAATAGCATAGCTTATGGCCATGCCTGGGAAGGGACATTTTAACGTTATTTTATTATTGTATATATGTATATTTACATAGATAAGTATATATCTTATGTTCGAACATCTATTGCAGCGGATGCGAAGCATTTATTATATATCTCGTCTAAACCATATAGAAAAACACTCTAAATTACGTACGCAACCATAGCCTCTCACACTTACACACCCTCTTACACACGCACATTCTCACCCTCACACACCCCTTCACAGCACTCTTACACGCACACTCCCACCCTTACACAACCCTTCACACCACTCTCACACGCACATTCTCACCCTTACACAACCCTTCACACCACTCTCACACGCACACTCTCACCCTTACACAACCCTTCATACCACTCTCACACGCACACTCTCACCCTTACACAACCTTTCACACCACTCTCACACGCACACTCTCACCCTTACACAACCCTTCACACCACTCTCACCCTTACACAACCCTTCATACCACTCTCACACGCACACTCTCACCCTTACACAACCTTTCACACCACTCTCACACGCACACTCTCACCCTTACACAACCCTTCACACCACTCTCACCCTTACACAACCCTTCATACCACTCTCACACGCACACTCTCACCCTTACACAACCCTTCACACCACTCTCACACGCACACTCTCACCCTTACACAACCCTTCACACCACTCTCACACGCACACAACCCTTCATACCACTCTCACACGTACACTCTCACCCTTACACAACCCTTCATACCACTCTCACACGCACACTCTCACCCTTACACAACCCTTCATACCACTCTCACCCTTACACAACCCTTCACAACACTCTCACCCTTACACAACCCTTCATACCACTCTCACACGTACACTCCCACCCTTACACAACCCTTCACAACACTCTCACACTGACAGTTATAGTCTCATTTTCATTGTTTTCGAATTCATACTCTGATACAGCATAATATTTACTCTTTTTTATTTAGGCAAAAGTATATATTTTTATTGTTTTTGTCTAATTTATTTCAATCATAATTTAATTTGAACATGTAAATAATTATCAATTTTAATGTTAATCATTCAAAACTTAAAATTTAAATGAATGTGTCAATTTGTTATTAATGTTGTAAAAGTCTGGCTGTTCCTATTAATTAATTAATGTATACTGTATTTTTAATTTTTTTTAAATGTCAAATGTAATTTTAAACATTTTTTTTTATTTTTTTTTGTTAAATTTGTTACAATCATAATATAATTTGAATATGTAAATAACTATCAATTTTAATATTAATCATTCAAAACTTAAATTAATGTGTCAATTTATTTATAAATTTTGTAAAAGTCTAGTTGTTTCTATTAATTATTGCATAAGAATTGTGTATTAAGGAAGAAGACACTGACTCCTGAAATACAGGTGATATACAGGTTGCTTGGAAATTATACTAGAGGTCATAGGAAAAAGGGGTTATACTAGAGGTAATTTCCAACAAATTAAGCCCGCCAACAAAAAAATCCGAAATAAATCGAAAATCGAAAATTAATCGTTTCCGAGTTACGGGGGTTTTTAAATAATTATAAAAAAATTCAGACTGGTCACCAAAAACAAATAAAGTAAAAAGAACTACTTCTCTCTCGACACTTATTTGTTATTTTTCTGACTTATGATAAGACACTTGGCATACAAATCTCGGAAATAATTTCCCTATTTCATAACCTTTCTTAAAAGGCACAAATGTTATCAACACATGTACGGGTTTAAATTTAAAAAAAATGCAGACATAATCAGAACATTAATTTCGTTTATTTATTTATCATTGGCAATGATCAAAAATAGAGTAAAATTATTACAGATCTTGTTCAAAATGCCTGTCTCGATTTCTTAAGCAAGCACGCAGCCTCTGGCGTCCTTGCACAGACTACATAGAGATACTACGTATCGTACTTCCGTCACTGTCACACGCGTCGAAATTGTGTTTTTGATGTGTTGGGCGGCTGTTAAAATTCTTTCTCTCAGCTCTTCACGGGATGCCAATGGAGTGGAGTAAACCAAGTCTTTCATGTGACCTCTAATGTAGAAATTGCAAGGCGTTAAATCAGGACTCCTCGCCGTCGCCGGCCAGAGAGTTGCACTCATGCAAAGGAAACCTTCTTCATTTCATCATTTTTGAAATATCAATTCTTTGAAAAAAAATAACCACACTTGGCATAAAAATGTCGGATATAAATTCCTTATTTTATAACCTTTCTCAAAAGGTACAAATATTATGAACTATGTGACGGATTTGTAAAAAATACGTTTACCTGGACAGGTAATCGTATTTTTTATCTGAAATCTGCTATACCTGGATCGTTGTAGATTTACAAGAAAAATGTCCTGCCCGGTGCCATTGCGGCGAGTAGTCCTGTTTTAACGCCTTGTAATTTCTACATTAGAGGTCACATGAAAGACTTGGTTTACTCCACTCCTGTGTCATCCCTTGGTGACCTTTTGGTGACCAGTCACCAAAAACAAATAATTATAGTAATAATAACAATTATCTAAAAACCTCCGTAACACGGATACCATTAATTATCGACCCCTAGTTGGCGGGCTTAATTTATTGGAAATGACCTCTAGTATTAACCCTTTCAAGGAATAGCTCGAATTTCTGCGCATTCTGTATATCTAGCTCTGGAGTCAGGGTTTCACAATAATTGTAATGAATGTTATGCAAATATATGTTTTTAAATATTAGAATATAGAAAATATAAAAACATTTAAAAATATAAAAAATAGTAGCCCACCGGTATCGGGAACAGGGTCCAAGCTACCGGCGGTCAGGGCTCCAGAGAGAGAAACCTCCTAACAATGCGAGCCGTGTCCAGAAGTACCGCTTTCTGAATCAAACCCTTGATCCAGCTGCCCAACGAGAGCCTCCTCAGGTGTTGGTCGAGGCTCTTGGCTATTAAGCCATTGGCAGTCACGACTATCGGCACAATGATCGCTGAGTCCACATCCCACATGTCGACAACCTCGCGAGCCAAGTCAAGATACTTGATTTGTTTATCTTTCTCGGCTTTCACGAGGTTCCCGTCATGCGGGACAGTTATGTCAACAATCATTGCGCGCCGCTCTAAACGATCCACCACCACTATATCAGACTTTTTGGCAACAATAGTCTTGTCAGTGATGATGGATCGATCCCAGTACAATGTGATATTTCCATTTTCGAGAACTGGGTCGGGCACATACCTGTAGTACGGCACTTCCGATTCTACAAGGCCATATTTCAGAGCAAGTTGCTGATGGATAATCCTGGCTACAAGGTTGTGTCTATGCAAGTACTCTTCGTTAGCTAGACGAGAACATCCGGAGATAATATGTCTGATTGATTCACCCGGACGGTGGCATGCCCGACAGATGTCAACCGTGCCGTCTTTCACAATAAATCTCCGGTAATTGTTTGTCATCATAACTTTGTCCATAATTGCACAGACAAAACCTTCGGTTTCTCCAAAGAGGTCACCGAAACGCAGCCAGGCTACGGACGCTAGTTGGTCTACATCGGGCCCATGTAGGGTCCGAAAGTAGATAAGCGAACTCAGACAACAGGCATATTTTTTGACATGTCGGAAGCCTTCGACTTCGTATCACATAAATTGCTAATAGATAAACTAGAAAAGTATGGGATACGGGGCCCAGCACTTCAATGGATAGAAAGTTATTTAAATAACAGAATGCAGTGTGTAGAAATTGAAAAAAATTATAGTAACCTGGAACTACAGTCATACAGATCAAATTATAAACATAACAAGTCTGGTGTGCCCCAAGGGGGTGTGCTTAGTTCCCTATTGTTTTTACTATACATAAATGACCTTCCTGAAGTTACTAATTACCCCTGTTTTTTATTCGCTGATGACATATCTTTAATAATGACATCGAATAATACTGACATTAATAAATATACAACTGACATCAATAATACAATTGAATCGATAATAACATGGCTTGACGACAATAATCTACGTGTAAATCTAAAAAAAACTAATTTTATTCAATTCAGTACATATGGACGCGAAAACAAGACTTTGGACATCAATTATAGAGGACTGAAATTAACAGAAGTAAACGAAACGACATTTCTCGGGATCATGATTGATAAACACTGCAACTGGAAGGCACACGTCAATAAAGTATGCAATAGAATAAACAAATTCGTGTTCGTCCTATACGAACTTACAAAAACATCAGCTCTAAAAACCGTATTATCTGCATACTATGGGTATGTTGATTCTGTGTTGAGATATGGTCTTATTGCCTAAGGTTACTCAACAGAAAGTCAGCGAGTGTTCATCGCACAGAAAAAATGCATCCGCGCTATAGCGGGAATACGCCCATGGGAATCTTGCAAACCCTTTTTCAAAAAGTTCAAGATACTAACCCTTCCAAGTCTGTATATCTTTGAATGCGCAAAATTTGTTAAAATGCACCCAGAGCTCATGAAATGTTTGCAAAAAGTACTAGGCACGGAAATAGAATAGTTTTGCCCATAATTCCGAGGACAGCACTATATAGTAAGAATTGCTATGCAATGTGCGGTCGCATATTTAATGCTATACCGGACAGCATTAAAATCTTACCAGCTAATAAATTCGTAAGGTGTCTTAAAGTATGGTTGATGGAAAAGAATTTCTACTCAGTAAGCGACATATTTATTAAGAGATTGAAAGATAACTATCAATAATATTAATCAACCCTCTGACTTTTTTTTTTAATGTGTCTAATAATTATAATAATATTTCTACTCAATTTTAATTCAATTATAAGTTCTATAAATATAATTTCATCATGACTAATTATATACCCAAATGTTTGCATGTCACAGTATTATGACTAAGTGTTATGGATCTGTATAATTATTTATGTTAAGACCGAAATTGTACCAACACTTATGGCAAATAAATTGATTTGATTTGATTTGAAAAAAGCGTCCGTGAAGCTCCTTACTCTGCCATACTTCCATGCGATCATTAGTGTCAAGCACTACTGGTTTGCGCCAGTTCTCTTTAGCTAAGGAGAGCGGGGTGAGGCCCTTGTCCACTGTGACCACATCTCGATGCATCCCCACGTCGGCTTCTAAGAAATATTCCCTGAGACTGCATATCTCGCGATTGTGGAGGGTCTTAGCATTTAAAAAGCCTCGACCTCCACACTTTCGCGACGTTAGTGAATATCAAAACACGACTGCCCGTTGTTCTGCGGGTAGAGGTTCAGTTTCGACACAACAGATGCGACACCAGTTCTGACGCCACATAAGCGCGTCGCTATCACAGTACTCATTGTTCATACTGTATCGAAAGCTTCGCATACCGTCCAGTGATTGAGTACATACACATTCACAACAGGTACGTGTCTGTGTTTGTGTTACAAAAACGTTATTTATTTAATTTCAGAATTGCAAGTATTTATTGATGAAGGAAGTTTTGGAAGTCAGTCTTCAGTTTTTTCGGCAGTCAAGCAAATTGATAGAATGGTGGCATTTGGCAATATGAACTGTAATTGAAGTAATTTGAAGACACAGGAACTCCTACAATGTACAGTACGGCTGGTTTAACGAGGGACTTGCTCAGGCAACGGCATGATCATTTAGGGTCAAATGCAATAAGTATTTTTTTCATACATAAAAATGATTTTTATTGAGTAATAATAAGATCATTTTATCCATCGTTTAAGCAGTCAGCTGTTTATTAAACTTAAGCGTGTCATACATACACCACGCAATGTCTTCTCCAGTCTGAATGACTTGACTGTTCACGTAGATAACGTGAACATCGTCACATCAGGTGAACATTGCGTCGTGGACGTGTGACTGCTTGACCAGTCGAGGGTGTGTATGGTTTGTTCCAAAATTATCCTATGAAAATATAAAAAATGGCTTAGAAAACCGTATCTGTGGACGCTAATTTGTAACGCGAACGGCTACACAGTATTGGCTGTCCAAATGCGGAGCGTAACACCTTCACACCAAATACTGGAGAAAATGAAAGGTGTTCATACCGACCGTTATAATATGACGGAACTGCTTCCTTAGGAAACCAAAACTTTCCAACCCGAAATTCAAATTTTAACATTTGACAATGGAGGTTAATTTTATAACCTCAATTTTCGTCGATGTTTTTTCAATTACAATTCAATAATGTTGTTCAAGCAATAATTGATAAAAACTTATAACACCCCGTCGTTTTTGCGTCGGGGGTTAAAAAAATGGTGAGATATTAAGTTGAAACCTTTAAAATACAGATGAATGTGTTAGTAATTCCCTTCAGTGAGTGATTGCGTAAGTATTGAACCTGAACAGGGTTTGTTTGCACTTTCATCAGATAGTTTAGGAAGAGACTATAGTGAGTAGTAAGAACAAGTAAAGCGGATACAGACCACGGTCTTTACCTCCTTGGTGGCGATGTTGTGCATGAGCGCCGTGCCCACGTCGCGCAGGTCCAGGTCCGCGCTCAGGCAGCAGTGCACGCACACCTGCACAACACAACGCACACTCACACACACCTGCGCCTACGTCACTGACCAGCCGATGCCTTCTGTAAGAATCTGCCCGTGAACACTTAGGTGAAGTGAGCTGTCAATAGTGTCAATTCTTAGCATTTCGTGAGATTTTTATAGAATAGAACGGCTGCTCACTTTGACAATGAGTTCAGATCAATGAGAAACAGAGACAGTTGTCCTATCTTACGAAGGCGGGTGAGCAATACTTGTAGTTGTGATGTGTATACACACGCGCTCTTGTGGACGTAACTGCAGGCAGCCGCAGTAAGTTCATCGTTGTCAAACAAAGTAATATAGGTAAGTAGTTAGATTTGTGTTTCGTTTAGTGATGAATCACTTTTTCAAAAATGGCATCGACTTTATCCGTAACAGGGCGATCAAAGCGAGCTGCATCTTTGACATTGTATTTGATAATAATTAACAGTTTCCTTATCCTTGACATTGTATTGTCTAGTTTTGATACATTGTTCTAAAGCATTTAATTTTAATTCTTTGAAATATTCGTACGCCGGAAACAACAACAATATTACATACACATACATAACATCACGCCTGTATTCCCCGAAGGGTTAGGCAGAGGTGTACCTATAGCACACCCACATGTCGCCAGTTATGATTAAGTCCCATGTAATAGGAGGCGAGCCTATTGCCATCAACCGGGCACAAACAACAATATTCTAACAAATAAATTGATTTAATTTGATTTGACATCAAAATTCCCGGACTGAAAACGCATGAACCAACTATGTGCTACTCTTAGGGCCCGTTGTTTGATAAATAGTTAAACATGACCAATGGTCAATTTAACAATTAGTCACTTGACAATAGTTAAAGTTTATCTACTCTGTCTAAGCATGGTTAACTTTCTTAGCAAATCGTAATTTTTTTAAATATAGTTAGCTTAACCATTTGTCAAACAACATACTTATGTCATTTTTAACTAATTGTTAGTTTAACTAACGCATTTTAACTATTAGTATGCTTGACTACTGATCAAACAACGGGCCCTTACTGACACTGCGTTAAGTCCATAAACGGCACATAATTTGTTCACGGCTTGTGTCTAATCTTTCCCGTTTTTGTATCGAAAATCTTCGTTTGATTCACTCATGTTGGCGGACATAAAAACCATTAAAAAATTCCGAGAAATCGCTTTTCCTTTTTAAAAATCAAAATCTCTTCTACCTATATAATGGTATTAAAACCAGCCTGATACAAACAGTACATCCAAAGAGATTTTACTACTTACAACTTTATATCTATAAAATATGAAAACTTTTTCCCCGCCCTATTATTTTCAATACTTTCGTGATTAAGCATTTCTGTATTTGTCATGTGTTGTTGAACGTTTCGTTTTTAAGAAGCCCCGTATGTTCTCTACAGCATTTAACGACCCTAAAACAAACAATGCTTAATATTAGAATCACGTATTCCATGTTACAACTAAATATTTAAACATTATTTAAGTACCTACTCACTGTGAACAACTTTTCTCAGTTTACTTTCCATATTGACGGTACGCGGCGCAAATTTTGGCGCGAAACAATTAACACTAGTACACCGACCGGCGTCAGCAGCTCGGCCGATAGCAGACAACGATAGACTAGGGGGCAATAGCGAGTGCTCGCCATGCTCTCAAACAACAAGGTCTGGCATTCCGGGAGTGACACATGGTTACGTCACTATCCAGTTACCACTTTATTGCAACAAAACACGAATTATGGAATCATAAATATATAAACCATTTAAATTGTCGTTTCATTTTTCTAATCAAACGAAACAATTCAATTTAAACAATACCACTGTAATTGTTAGTTATAACCTATTTGTTTTATCGGATTCGCATAGGTCATAAAGGCGATTGGGGAGTTAGTATTACACACTACTGGTAACACAGCGGTGATGACGTAGGCTTGTGTCACCCTTGTGACCCGAATGTTATACCTGGCGAAGTATATTATTATACCATGAGTGTTGCCGACGTCCCGAGCTTACGCACATAGAAACAATGTGCACGTGCACAGTACACACACAAGCAAAACTAACCCGCCTTCGTGAGATAGAACAACTGTACCTATTTCAACGTTACTACCAACATTGTTCAAATATTTAGGCATTTAAATACTTAAAGCTCATCTAATTTATAATTTCGCTTTTCCACTGCATTAGCACACATTTGCGAAGTATTCGTATGAACGCAATACAGATTATGCAGAAAAAGTATGCGCTTCAGTAATAGAGTTCGGTTTTTGAGAAACCGATTCCTAATATTCCTTGAGATCTATTTCCTTTAAGATATAAATACTTCAGCAAAATAGTGACATAACTAAAACAATTTTTACATTTTTATAAAGCCATGTACTCGTACCACTGCTTTCAAAATTCATAAGGTATTTTTATTACTGACAACAGTTACTAGTCTGCTATCGTCTTTCTTCGAAAATACGAACGCGTGATGATGAGTGGAGTGAACAACCACGGATTTACTTGCTTATTTTTCCCAAGTGCATGGTTACAAAATTATAGATTAACAACTGAATGCCATTCCAAAAAACGTTTCTAAACTTTTGAGTGACAACGTCCGTGCTAATTCGAAAACACGAAAATTATAGGAGCGCATACCTGTTCAGGTTTAACTATACACTCAAGTTCGTTATCGTCATTGGTTATTCAGTCAGTCACTGCCCAAGACAGACTCCATGGAAATCGTCACAATTGTTATGGGTTTTCACAATCACTGACTGGCTGAGTACTAATCAATCAACTGAATCAACTAAACAATAACCAATGACGGTGGCGAATTCAAATGTATTGCGATTATATCTTTACATGTGTGCGCAAAAGCAATGGAAGCGCAATTATAATTTAGACGATGTTTACTAAAAATGACGTAGGTATCTCTCCATTGCGTGCGCTCACACGTAGGTCCGTAAGGCTGTGGGCGCGCGTACCTTGGTGGTGGCGCGGATGTTGGACAGCGCCTGGCCGGCGTGCTGCCACTCGCTGATGTACAGCAGCCACTCCGACGACGAGATGTTCTCGAACAGGTTGCACATCTGCGGGCAGGCGCACACTGCTACACTGCTATCCCGATTGTCTTTATTTAATGAGTGGTAACGTAACCAATGACGTGCGGCCGCACAGACTAGCTCTACAGATTTTGTATAAAAGGTATCTTTTAAGACATTCCCTATGTGAAAGAGAAACTTAAGTACATTATGCACGCTGGCAGAAAAAATATTCTGGATATTATAAAGAGAAATAAATCTGAGGAGGTCTGGTTATACAAATTATTCTATTCTATTTAGGTTGCATTCGATCACTCAAGCGAATTTAGAATCAGTTTTAAAATTGTAAATGCAGCGCTTGTTTTTATAATAAGACAGTTTAATGAAATACGCGTACAAGTGAACACGTCCACTTGGAATAAATAACTAAAGTTTAGTATCACTTCTTATTCAGCACCTACGCCGTACACGTCCCAACACTGCAAGAGCGCCGGTCCTGGTGCAGCAACAGTGACATACGTACAAAGAGCGCCAGCGCTCGCTGCTCGGCGGGCGGGTGCGCGTCCACGCGCGCGGCGTAGTTGAGCAGCGCGTGCGCGCGCCGGTCCTGGTGCAGCAACAGTGACATACGTACAAAGAGCGCCAGCGCTCGCTGCTCGGCGGGCGGGTGCGCGTCCACGCGCGCGGCGTAGTTGAGCAGCGCGTGCGCGCGCCGGTCCTGGTGCAGCAACAGTGACATACGTACAAAGAGCGCCAGCGCTCGCTGCTCGGCGGGCGGGTGCGCGTCCACGCGCGCGGCGTAGTTGAGCAGCGCGTGCGCGCGCCGGTCCTGGTGCAGCAACAGTGACATACGTACAAAGAGCGCCAGCGCTCGCTGCTCGGCGGGCGGGTGCGCGTCCACGCGCGCGGCGTAGTTGAGCAGCGCGTGCGCGCGCCGGTCCTGGTGCAGCAACAGTGACATACGTACAAAGAGCGCCAGCGCTCGCTGCTCGGCGGGCGGGTGCGCGTCCACGCGCGCGGCGTAGTTGAGCAGCGCGTGCGCGCGCCGGTCCTGGTGCAGCAACAGTGACATACGTACAAAGAGCGCCAGCGCTCGCTGCTCGGCGGGCGGGTGCGCGTCCACGCGCGCGGCGTAGTTGAGCAGCGCGTGCGCGCGCCGGTCCTGGTGCAGCAACAGTGACATACGTACAAAGAGCGCCAGCGCTCGCTGCTCGGCGGGCGGGTGCGCGTCCACGCGCGCGGCGTAGTTGAGCAGCGCGTGCGCGCGCCGGTCCTGGTGCAGCAACAGTGACATACGTACAAAGAGCGCCAGCGCTCGCTGCTCGGCGGGCGGGTGCGCGTCCACGCGCGCGGCGTAGTTGAGCAGCGCGTGCGCGCGCCGGTCCTGGTGCAGCAACAGTGACATACGTACAAAGAGCGCCAGCGCTCGCTGCTCGGCGGGCGGGTGCGCGTCCACGCGCGCGGCGTAGTTGAGCAGCGCGTGCGCGCGCCGGTCCTGGTGCAGCAACAGTGACATACGTACAAAGAGCGCCAGCGCTCGCTGCTCGGCGGGCGGGTGCGCGTCCACGCGCGCGGCGTAGTTGAGCAGCGCGTGCGCGCGCCGGTCCTGGTGCAGCAACAGCGACACGTCGTCGCGCAGCGCGCCGGCCGCCAGGCTGCGCAGCGCCGCCTCGCGCACGGCGCCGCCCAGCGCCGGGTCGTTCAGCAGCCGCCCTGCGACGCGACACGACGTGAGTGCGAGGGCCATTTTTTATCGCGCACTGGATTTTCAACGCACTGCTCGACGCCGAGAGTCTGACAGTGTTTTTGACGAGTCGGGATGCTGGATTCTCAATGCTCGGCTCGCCACCGCCAGTTGAAAATCCAGTACCCCATAAAAAAAATGCCCGTGGGGACCAGCGGGTAATTACGTAAAAGTGTGTCCACACTACTTAAATAACATAACATGTTAAAAAAAATAGTTAAATACATGTTTCTATAGAAGTTAGCAATGTTAAATAATGTGGAAGTGTTATATAACAAAAGTATATAAAGAGCACAGGGAAAGAACGATCAAATTCACTAGGTGATTTGCGAGAAAAAATATTTTTTAACTTTATAGACGGACTAGTTTTTTTTCTAGTCCGTGTTTGTAGACTTGTATTTAATTGATAAAGGTGACACATAAAATGCCATTTGACATAAATGACTTCTGATATTTTTGTGACATTGTTTTCTAAAGAAAAACATAATACTCGTATTCACAATCATTATACGTAATCTTTTCTTAATTATCACTGAAACATAAATTGAAATAATGATCAAAGTTATATTGAAAGTTACGAAGAATGAGAATAATAACAACAAAAAAATGCGGGGCAGTCTTTGGGGACTGCCGATAGAAGTTAAAACTAAGTAACTTGTGAATTGTATCCTCGAAGGGTGCGGTGACGATGTCGCGAGTTTCATGCATTTTGTTCACCCAAAAAGTACACATTTAAACACAGTATACATATAGTTCATGAAAAGCGTTCGGTGACGATGACGCGAGTTCCATGAGTTTTGTTCACCCAAAAAGTGCTCAACGCGCCTTAAGAAGCGTTCACTTCAAAAATACGGTTTTTAGTGTTATTATTGCCCACATCATCATTCACAGTACATTCACTATCTGACATGACGAACTGATTTACGGCGTAAACGACAACCAATTGAACAAATTCGTAGAAAAACGAAAAGTAACGAACTGTCTTCTTGGCTAGAAGGATCAGTCTTGATGACTCTGATCGTTTTTAACATTTACCGCTTAGGCTATGATATTGATCACTAATAACTTTTATGCAAAAACGTAAAAGTAAATTTTTCGGGACTTTGTACGTTTTTACCCTTTTCCTATCGCGGGATAGGCAAGCTTAGTATCTTACAAACTAGATGGTGCTACTAACACAAACTAGATGGTGCTACTAATACAAAAGCAGTTACAGGATGACTTTGATCATTCTTTACCTTTGCTCTTCATAAGTGTTATGTAACATAATCTGGACGTACCCTAATACAACAGTAGAAATAGCTTTAATTTTGACAGTTCAACAAAATTCATTGCGTTATTTACGTTGCTGAGCAGACAAATTTTTCGAACATATGAAACAATGGATTAGAAATAAGCTTCAAAATAATTCAGATTGTGGTAGATAGTGTGTTACGCAATTAGTTAGGGTGCTGCGGGTGCGCTACTTGCTGCAGGACATCAGCTATACTAATACATTATGCCCGTATTCCTCATGTTTACCGCCAGATTTACATAGACGAGAAAAATGATATAATATTGCAGATAGATACGGATTTAACCTCAGAAATGAATATCATCTCGCTATACCCACAAGGAGCTAAGCAGTCCATCTTGACATGTATAAGACCGGCCATTTTAGTCAAATTGTTAGCGCGGTAAACAGCCTAATTAGCCTTTAATGTGATTGTTTTTGACCGAGCGAGCGCGAAGCGTCTCCGTTTCAGCTTAGGCAAAAATGCTGTCGTATAACCTATTAATGTCACGCGAACGAAGTCGCGGGCCGCAGCTAGTGAACTATAAGAGCTGTCGTATTCAACTAAGAGCTCGTCGTGGTCTTGTTAAGTAATTGTTTAAGTATATCTTTAGCTAGACGAATCCTGGATTGAAAGTCGATGGCGACCGTTCTTTCGGCAAGCACAGTAAGATCTCCTGACTGCTACTACCGCTTGCTTACCTACTCTTCAAACTGTCAGTGATATTGGTTTTTTATCTTGCAGCATCATTAAAAATATTAAAAGTAGTGGCTCTGTGAGCTGTACACCTCGCGAGTCTGTCTTTGCATACCTTAAAACTGAGTAGATGTTCACCATAAACAAAATCCTTAAAACAAAAAAGAGCGCGAAATGGCTGAAATATGATTTTTACGTTTTCAATATTTATTTATTAAAAACTTCATGCACAAGTAAAAAAAAATACTGCACAAAGGCGGACTTAATGCTTGAGGCATTTTCTACCAGCAACCTTAGGGTGATGCAGAGACTGGGCACGCCACAATTGCGGCGCTAAGTCCCATCTTTGAGGAGGTCCTCACCGGACATGGCTGTTTCGGGAGGTTCCTGTTTCGGATAAGGCGGGAGGAAACGCGTGGGTGTTGGCATTGTGTGGATCGACCGGAGGACACGGTGGAGCATACGGTGAAGGTCTGCCCTGCTTGGGCGGATCACCGCCGTGTCCTCGCGGCGGCGATCGGCGGCGGCGATCTCTCGCGTCCGGCCCTGGTACAGGCCATGGTACGGAGCGAGAGGGAATGGGAAGCCGTCACCTTCTTCTGCGAAGCAATAATGCTCGCGAATGAGGAGGCGGAGCGCGTGAGGGTGTGGCAATCGTTGCGCCCTCACGCCCCTAGTCGCCGCAGGAGGAGACACCCTGGGCGTCGGGAGCCGATAGCCGACTCCCGGCCACCGTAGGCGCGGACTTACGGACGGCGAGCAATGGGCAGCTCGCCGCCCAGTAAGGACCAGGCCCGGGTCCACGGCGCTTTGTGTTCCACGCGCGCCTCAAAGAGATGTCAGCATCATTGACGGGGTCCGATAGGGCCAATGCCTGCCGGGGTCGCGGATTGTTCGAAAGAGTTACCGTGGCCTTGGCGCACACGGGTGGATTTTAGTCAGTAAGAGTCTGACACGCCCTTCCGCTCCGCCCAGAGCGGGAGAGGTCATTTGATGATTACCCACCCAAAAAAAAAAAGAAGGGTGATGCAGCGACAAAACATGGCAGGTGCAACATAAGGGATAGATAACTTCAAAAATAATAAATACTAATACATACATACATACATATAACGAAAATAAACTTAGTCAAGAGAAATAACGATAGGAAGAGGAGACAATGAATCTAGCAAATCAGCGCTGGGATGATTCTGCCAACTTGTTACGAATATGTTCACGTGCCTTCAATTTAAAAGATAACCGACTAGTTGCCGTGCTGATGTTCAGAGGGAGCGCATTCCAAAGAAAGACCGCCTGGACAAAGAAAGAAGAGTGAATGAAACCAGAGCGGTGAGAAGGACATCGTAGAAGACGATTGTTGGTGGAACGAAGATTTTTAATATGCGCGGAGCATAAGTATTGAACATTTGAAGTGAGGTAAGAAGGAGAAGTAGGTTTGTCGAGAATAGAAAACAACATACACAGAGCCCTCAACTCTCTGCGCTGACGAATGGGTAACCATTTTAAATGCAACCGGTGCGCGGACACATGATCGTACTTACGAAGATTAAAAACGAATCGAATGCAGTTATTTAGAAGGCGGTCAAGTTTATTGAGGAGATCAGCATTCAGGTCATAGTAGCACACATCACCACAGTCAATTATGGGAAAGATTAGGGACTGTACAAGCATTGCCTTTATGTATGATGGGTGAAGGTTTTTCAACCGATAGAGCGACCGCAACGTTCCGGTGACTTTTTTACTAACAGTCGTGACCTGCTTTCGCCAGTCAAGACAAGTGTCGACATGTAGACCAAGATCCTTAACATCGAAGCTAAACGGGATGACTGCGTTGTCGAACATAACAGGTGGCACAGATAAGCCATTCAGCTTCCTCATACTGTGAGGGCTCCCTACAATGATAGCTTGACACTTGGTAGGGTTAACCGCCACCCCAAATCGATCAGACCAGTTTTTTATCACGTCTAAATCCTGATTTAGCTCCTCAACCGCGTCGAATATATTGTCAACACTTGCCTGGCAGTAAGGCTGCAAATCGTCAGCATAAAGATGATACGCAGTCCGAAGCTCGATGGTAATGAAATTAATAAAATGGAGAACAAAATAGGAGCTAATATACCGCCTTGAGGTATTGACGCCAATATATCTCTGCCATTTTGAAAAATTTCGAAAAACTGAATCGTCAAAATCGTCAGCCGGACATCCGGACATGTCCGGCTGTGCTTCTTCAACGGGTCGCACTTCTCAAGCGATTCTCGTAAAATTTTATGAGCAGGTTCGATAATTATATGGATTTTCTTTGACGATTAAATTTTTCGAAATTTTTCAAAATGGCAGAGAATATTGAAAACGTAAAAACCATATTTCAGCCATTTCGCGCTCTTTTTTGGTTTATTGATTTTGTTTAAGGTGAACATTTATTCAGTTTTAAGGTATGCAAAGACAGACTCGCGAGGTGTACAGCTCACAGAGCCACTATAGACCTAGCTACATAGTCTAGCTAAAAATATACTTAAATAATTACCTATGAAGACCACGACGAGCTTAGTTGAATGCGACAGCTCTTATAGTTCACTAGCTGCTGCCCGCGACTTCGTTCGAGTGACATTAATAGGGATATTTGGGGATTGATAGTCAGGGATGTTTGCCGAGGCGCGTGTGGATTGTTTCCACACAATCATGCGCAAGCGGCGCACATCCCTGGTGTGTAGGGTGCGCGGCAGCCGCAACACTATCCTGAACGCTTTTTCTAACCGTTTTGACTGTCAGTACGTGAACCATGCAGCAGTGGTTCACGTACTGACAGTCAAAACGGTTAAGATATTATTTTAATTTTGTTTTGTTTTTGTTTGATATTAATGTATAATTTTCAATTTAAATGTACCTACCTATTGTCTGTGTCAACTCATTAGTTCATTGTTACTAACCCAATGGATCTTTGTTATCTGAATATATAAGTAAATTATATTAAAATTAAATTATAATTAATTGGTAACTTTAAATATATTTTTTTGTCTTAAATAAAAGAAGCCTAAGTTACTCCTTATAACATCAGCTACCTGCCAGTGAAAGTCCTGTCAAAATCGGTCTAACCGTTTCGGATATTAGCCGGAATAAGCAGACAGACAAACAAAAAATTTTTTTTTTTTTTTTGTTGTAAGTAATTACCGATACTTTCATAATGCATTTAGTACAGACACAGACACATACACACACAGACAGACTCAGACTCTTCAATTTTATTTATTTGTATAGATGATGAATAAAGTTCAACAATGTTATACTGATAATAATCTGCTAGTGTTCACATTCAGTTCATTTGTCTATGTCAGAAGTTTCTAAGCGATTTGTGAGCGAAGCCTTGAAGGAAGGTTTTCAGTTGAACTTCGGAGCGGTAGGGATATTATTTTTCAGGTCAATCAGTGAAACAAGATAGCTTAGCTATTACCGCTATTCCGGAATAAATCTGCCTTTGTCACATCGATCTAAGTGATTCTCCTACGTCCTCATACTTTCGTAAAAACTATTAAACTATTGAATATGCTTCATTAATTTGGTTATAATGTGGGGGTCAGATGGCAGTTGCTCCGATTACATGATATATCTCTACAGGCGCAAAGTTTTTTATTATAAACGGCTAAAAGGCCAGATTTTAGACAGATAGACGGTACAATGTGGGCTATAATACAAACAATTTTGAAGTTATGCTTTTAGTGGTTTGAGATACATAAAAGAAAAACGGAGAAAGCCAAACAAGACAAAAAAAAATACATCACACCTTACTAAATTCACGCCTGTATTCACCACAGACAAGGTCTAAAGGAAGGGTGAAGAGAGGGGTTATTATAAGTACGTCCACCCTTCGCAAGGCATGTTTTAGTTCCAGGAGGCAAGCCTTTTACCAAAGGATCACCTAGAATCTAGTCTCTGGGCATCTACTGACTTTCTTATGCAGAAACCAAAAAAAAATTGTGTAATTATTTTCTCAGCAGTCGCTGGAACCATTTCTAAATACATGCAGACCTCCCAGGAAAACTTGCGCTTCGGCAATCATCGTTTACCTTCGGAAATACGAACGCGAGATGATGAGATCTATTATAGAGCTGTTACAACCATGAAAATACTATTTTGGTTTGGTATTTTATATTACCATGGACAGAAAGTAATAGATTAAAAACTCTATGCGTCTTAAAAAAACGTTTTCAAAACTTTTGAGTGACCAATGACTACGGTGCGACCGGAGTAGGTAGCCCGATGTAGAAGGAGAAGCTGTTAGATGGCTTGTCTCTGATTACACAGTACTCCACGTTCGTGCTAATTCGGAAACTCGAAGATTACCGAAGCACATACCCTTTCTGGCTTAACTGTGTGTAAAATTACTGTAATCGCTTGAATTTAATGTAATTAAGTATAACTACATTAAATTCAAGCTATTACAGTATTTTTCACTAACTATCGCATATTTTCGCATAGTCTGACCTTTGGTCTTCAATCGGCTGATCAAGTTTTCAAAGAAGTAAAATTAAAGTTTTTTTTTACTAAGTGTGGACACTTTGTTACTTTTGGGAGCCCGGAGTGATAGTGAATTACAATTATTTTCTTTCGTTCATATACTTAGTTTAAATGAACAAAACAACCTATGTTATAAGTTTATAACGAATATACTATGACTTCAAGTTCCGTAAACAAACCGATAACAAACCGATAACAGGCGATGTTGACATCGCGTATGAGAACTTCGAGTGGCAGTTTGTCAGGACGTTTGTTTTTGTTAATTTAAGAGGGTAAGCACAAAAAATATATAATTTCTTTAATTTCTGTGACACCTAACGTTAGTTCGTTACTGGAACGCACAAGACACGGGTGAGTTAAAACTCGATATTCAAATGGTCGTGCATTTAATTTTTATTGTTTTATTTTTTAATTAATCTGTAATAATTTATGCTTCCAGAATTGTAACACAATGCCTCTAACTTCAGCTCAAATTGATCAGGCTGTGTTGCTTCGGAGTCAGGGGCGAACGCAGCGAGAGATTGCTGAAACTTAAAATGTACCGCGTTCAACTCTCAGGTGCGCCTTAACAAGGTACGACCAGACCGGCCTTTACACAAGGAGACCAGGAAGTGGCGGTATCAGGTGTACATCTGCGCGAGATGACCGATTTATCGCTCTCGCAATTTTGAGAAATCGGTTTCTTACTGCGGTCGAAATACGGCAGCGGCTACAAACAGCAAGAGGGGTCAATGTAAGTGAGCTGACAATAAGAAGGAGAATGGAGGAACGGGATTTGCGTGCTCGAAGACCAGCTCGAGGTCCAGAACTGCTCCGGCACCATCGTGTAGCTCGACTTCGGTTCGCTCGCGAACACGCAAATTGGACTCACGAGCAGTGGAGTAAAGTTTTGTGGACTGACGAATGCAGAGTGGCCTTAAGAGCTCCAGATGGCCGCGAACGTGTGTGGAGAAGGCATGGGGAGAGGTTTCTGCCAATAACTACCAGGCGAACCGTCAGCTTTCATGGTGGATCAGTTATGGTCTGGGGAGGGATCTGTTCAGACGCACGCACACAGTTGGCAGTAGTTGCAGGTTGTCTAACGGCAGTGCGATACATTGAAGAGATCCTTCAGGAACACGTTTTACCATTCATGGGATTCATCGGTAGCGAAGATTTCATCTTAATGCAAGATAATTCTCGACCTCCTATAGCACGTTGCGTGGATGATTATCTGTCGGAGGTGAGAATTACCAAATTGGAGTGGCCGGCACGAAGCCCGGACATGAATCCCATAGAACATGTCTGGGATATGCTTAAAAGACGCATCCGATCCAATCCCAACCCTCCAGAGACTATCAGTCAATTGAAAATCGCTCTGGTGGCCGCCTGGGAAGAAATACCCGATGTGGACATTAAAAACATAACCCACAGCATGCCTGATCGCATGCAGGCGGTCATCAGGGCCAGAGGTGGAAATACCCGCAATTAATTTTAAGTACCATAGCTTTATTTTGTAAATTTCATTGTAAAATATTTTTTTGAAACTTAAAGCTTAATGTATTTTTTGTAATTTTGTAAAATTTAATAAAGTTTACTCACTTTTTTGTTAATTAATCATTCTCATTTAAGATTCAAATAAACATTTAAGTTTTACAACAACAAAAAAACCCTGTTCCGCGTTTCATTTTTGATAATAAAACACAGCGCGCTTGGGCCACATTCCGTGCCGCTGAGTGTACAATATCAACGAATTTTTAAACGCTAATAAAATATAAGTGTATTCTCTAATAATTATAGGTACCTAAATGTGCTTTAAAAAAAAAGTTTTACTTTTTGTAAGTATAAAAAAACCCTGACATAATAACTTAAATTGACTTCAGAAGACTGATTAGTTAAGTTGTTAAAGCTTCCTTTCTCCTATTTTGCAGTGTCCATCAGGGTCCATAATAAACTCAAATATAAAATTTTAAGTTTCCACCTAAGTACACATTGTGGAATGCAATAAACGATTAAGTATTGCATGAGCATGAGTACTCGTGCTACGCTCGCACTCGCTCCCTCTGTTCCCGCCTCTTACCTATGAAGGCGAGGAAGTCGTCGCCCAGCACCCAGCTGCCCTCGCCCTGCACCAGGTACTGCTGCAGCTCGTCCAGGCTCTGCCGCTCCTCCGCCGACAGCTCCACGCCCTCCAGCTCTTTAGCCAGCTTCTCAAACTCCTGCACGGCCTGCACCAACAACAGCACTCACGTTATTTTCTATTTGAATCGGTGGGTTGTATGATCCGACTAAGTGCCGATACTAAACACCACGACGCGAAAACACGAGGCTAACATGTGCAAGCGACCTCGACGCTAATACGAGTGTTCTTGAATTCCTTTTTAACGCGTTTTGAATTCGTATCGCTTCCAATCATTTGGCATCGAGGTTTTGAGTTTCAGCCTTAAGAAGACTGTCACAACATCAAAATGCTAGCTGATATCATCGTCTTAAATATTATACTACTAGTACTCTATGCGGAACTAAGAGGTCCTGCAAAACGTAATGATGACAATGTCGCTTATAGCGTCATACATATGTAGTCTGTTCCGGCAGCCTGTGGAACATGTTGAATTAGTTTGTAATGCAGCATTACATCCTACGGTCCTACTTCTGATATCATTATCCCCTAATAACACAGGCGAGCCAATAAATTGTAAGCATGACATAAGCGTTGGAGTGCTCATAATATGGCTCCCTATGGCAGAGACAATGTATGAGGGCGGAACGTAAACATTCCCTCCAAGACAAAATCCGGCATCCACGCGCAGAGTGCGACGTGCGCGACTAAGCCGTGTGTCACTGACCGTCTTGTTCACACGCTGGAAATTTCTAGAAGCATTTTATGCTCATCAATTTTCCATGATTGTAATAAAGCTGGTGACGGTGCAATAAGCATCACATGCAAACATCGGATTTTATATTTACAGCTTACAACATGCGTGAATCATCGAGTGGAAAATCAAGTTTATTTACAGAAGCTTACGAGAATGTTGTTCAGTTATAAGCCCAAGGCGTAAGCAGTTGCTTGTGTGTGGGTGAAATAGGTGATGATTCTGGAAGTGTTGAGTGGCAACCGTCGGTAAACAACACTAACTCTCAGCTAAACATAATCCGTTAAAACAAACGAAACGCGGTGAAGTGCCCGAGCTTTTGATTATGAGCATTGGTGGAGGAAGCACGAGGCTCGTCTCGTCCACGCGCGGTACTCACGTCGATGTCGGTGAAGACGATGGGTGGGTCACGGTTGCGCTTGCGCAGCTCGTCCTGGCGCCGCTCGTCCGCCTCGGCCGCCAGCGCGTCGGAGCTGGGCCCCGCGCGCGACAGCTCCTCGGGCGCGCCCGCCGTCTCCACTGCTTCTGCCATGTCTGCACAGTAACACCGACTTACATCAACATCACAACACTCACTAACGCAGACGCAGCGCCACGCTAGGTCTCACTGTCCGACAGCCTCTTCCGCCGCGAGTTCAGGGAACTAAATTAAACCCGGAAGAGAAATAAAATGCTAACTGCTTGGCACTTGTGCACTTGTTATAAATATGGATTTGGAGAACAGTCATATAATCGCGTTTGGGGAAGATGTAAAACAATTAGATTGGGAGCACTGTATACTTTAGAAGGTTAGTTACTAACCTAAAACTTTAGCGAGCCGCGTGAGTAAACGAGAATGTTTTGATACCGCGTCTGGCAGAAGTATTTTAGGACTCCGAATAGATCACTTAGATGGGACAAACATAAAACTTCGATCCGAATACAAAAATGTTTGGTTCGCACAACGTGGCGCACGCACACTGTCCAGTGTGAAAATAGAATCAACATAAATAAAGTGGAGAAGGCCGGCGCGGCGTGGCGTCGGCGCGGCGTCGGCGCGGGTGGCGGCTGCTCGTGCGCAGGCGCGGTATCGGCGCGGGTGGCGGCTGCTCGTGCGCAGGCGCGGCGTCGGCGCGGGTGACGGTTGCTCCTACGCACCTGCGCGTGCTGCGGGCTGCTGCTGCGGCGGCGCTGTCCGCGCGAGGAATGCCGCGCCGCGCTCGCCTGGCGCCACGCCAGCTCGCCTCCGCAACACTACTATATTTATAATTACGCCGAGCGCGGGATCGGGTACCGCTCTACTCTTCACATGTTCGTATTCGTTTTGTAAACACGCAGTCTCCGCGATGTCAGAGTTCCAGTGGCATGCATAATATCAGCGCCGATTCCGGGCCACATGACAAGCTCTCAGACAGCGGTCCTTATTCTGATCGAGTTACTTTCATGGTACACATTGGGTTGCCACTCGCTAAAACGATGCGTTTGTACATAAGAGAGGTGTGTGTTGTGCAGTAGGTACCTATTTATGTTCTAATTTCCGATGGTGACAGATTCATTAGCGTCGAGCTATCTGAACACGCCCGCTCCATCAGCGCAGCATGCGGTGCTCGTTGCCCTTAGTCGTCGGTTGGAGCCCACGTCCCGACCTACTTGTGGAGCGTTCAACTAACCGCACTCACAATAAATAGCGCTCTCGATCACTTGAGCGAATACGTTTACGATCAAATTCTCTTTAATTAGTCAAGGATTACATTACCACATGACGGATACGGAACGCAGTTATAAAATTTCACACCCAGAGATGTCCAATACCACTTGACACTTCGGTTATTTAGTGAATCTGCTGATTTACTAAGTAGAACCGAAAATCGAATTAAAGATCGTCATATTTATCAACATTTTAAGCCGATCTCAGCTCAACCTGTCAGCCTGAAATTACGCATCTATTGTTGGCTATACTTAAGAGCACTTTCATATTTATTTTTACTTTGCTTATACTCGTATTATATTTATAGAAATTAAGATAGGTATAATAATTATAAAATACTGAAATGAATAAATTAATTGCTAAACTTTCAATTTAATCCTTTTTTAAAAGACTCATCAACTCATCACAAAGCCGTCCTCATCTACGCATTCTTTACATCCAAATAAGTATAGTAGAGTACGCAACTCGCACGTCCAAGCGCGGATTTTGTGTACGGGCGGGAAAATCGATCATTCGATCCACCCCAGCACCTCAAGGACGGCCAGCAACGCCTTGCTATTAGGTACTGACAATCTCATGAAGGGTACCTGGGTTTACGAAGTATCGATAATGTTTTCTGCGATTGTGATTATTTAGAGAAATCCATAGTAAATTATCTGCCGTATGATCATAGTGGACAAACGGTATCCTTTAAGTTTAAAACACCTTTGCAAAAAGTGCAAATACAATTTAGACAAATTAGAACTGGCAAATTAAATAGATCCAATACTCGTAGTACCCTTAATAATAAGTTAAATGTTCTGGGCCATTATATGAACGATGCAAATAAATTGTATGAGGATTTCGTTTCAGCTCAATGAATTCGATTTTTTTTTTGAAAAGAAAACAAATAATATTTGCCCTAACTTTATATTTAGTGACTGGGCAACTAGAAATATTAGGATAAGCAGGGAAAGACTGTTCGAGCTGTAGGGCCTTAAGCCTTATTAATACTGAAACTTTCAACAAGTGTGTTGCTAAATATTCCAAAATTTTTAGGAATACTTGCAAGATAGCTACAGCCCTGTACATTAGCAACAAGATCAAATCCGAAGAAAATAAAATAATAAAAACAGTTTGGAAAGTTATAAATAACAAAACTAGTAGGAAAAAAATACGAAGCACTGATTACACATTGGAGACTTCACGTGGTGCCATAAGCTCTAACTTAGAAGTAGCTCAAGAATTTGTAAATCCCACCAAAAACATTTCATGTAAAATGTTGCCAAGACGACCACATAAGGTTTGCCCTGTGAAAAAGATATCAGATCTCATGTAGAGCCAAGCTTCTGAATCTACACGGCCTAACTCTACCGACCCTAACTTCACAAATTCTACATATCAGTAAAATATTAGGTCCTTTCCTCTTTTTAGTATATATTAACGATCTACCCCATTTATTAATAAACCAACCACAAATGGTGTTATTTGCTGACGATACTTCCTTAATTTTTAAGAAAAATAGACGTGCATCAAATCTTGACGACGCAAATAACGCCCTACTGCAGGTACATGATTGGTTCACTGCTAACAATTTAGTATTAAATGGGAAAAAAACTAAATGCATAAGATTTGCTTTACCGGATTGTTAAAAGTAGTGATTGTGACATACTATTGAATAAAGAGAAACTAGAATTCGTCGATAAAACTGTATTCCTGGGGATCACGCTCGACTCAAGGCTGCAATGGGGTCCTCATTTAACATCCCTTGCAGGATGCCCCTGCAGGTCGGCTAAGTTCAGCAGTATATGCTGTGAGAAAAATACGTCAATTTACTAATGTAGATACCGCGAGGCTAGTACATATTTCAGTTACTTTCATAGTATCATCATGTCTTACGGTATTTTACTATGGGAACGGACTGCAGATATCGAGTCTATTTTTATTCTGCAGAAAAGACCCATCAGAGTAATATATTGCCTCCGCAGGCGCGATTCTCTAAGGGAACTGTTTAAAGATATTAACATCATGACGGTACCTTGTCAATATATCTATGAAAACATCATGTACGTAAGATTTTTTTTAAATATTTTCAGTAAAAGAGGTGAAAGACATAACTATAGGACTAGAAATAGGAACCAATTAGTTCTACAAGTTTTCAGACTGGTTAAAGTAGACTCATCCTTCATAGGGTACTGTTTAAAATGTTACAATAAAATACCTCCCCACATACTCCGACTGAATTAAATCTACGAGCCCCGATGCAAAATAGTTCGTCTAGTATGGAAAGTAGTGCAAAGCATAAAATATAGAAAGTAAATATTGGTAAAATAATTAAGAACGTTTAATAAAAAGTAAACCACAATTTGAGGAACATTTTAAAGCTTATTTTAACATAACTGAAATTCTTTCATGACTTTACATAACATTTTTTTTTTTTTAATGTTCTAAAAAACATAACGCAAAAGTATTCGTTTACCCTTGTCACTCACGCAAAATAGTTCGTCTACCACTTAGTTGTGTCGCCTTTGCTCTCAATGACAGCTTTAATGTGAAGAGGCATGGTTGCAACCAACGCTGCACACTCCTCAGGCATAATTGACTCCCAGACAGTCAAGAGTTTAGGCTTTAAGTCGCTCTTCGATCTTGATGGATTTTTAGGGAGAACTTTTTTCATTTTCCACCATAGGGTTTCGATCGGCGACAAGTCCGGGCTGTTAGATGGCCATTCGATTGTGGGGATGCTTTTCGCCAGTAGCCACATCTTTGTTGTCCTTGCAGTATGGCAGGAAGCACCATCCTGTTGAAAAATGAAGGAATCTTGATGCTTAAGTGACGGAATAGAGGGCAGTAAATTATCTTCCACAAGGTTTTGATACCTTGCAGCACTGATAGAACCATCGAAAAACTGCATACCACCAACACCTTGTGCAGACATGCAGCCCGATATCATAAGAGACGCCGGAAACTTCACTTTGCGTTTGAGACAATCAGTATGAAATGCCTCATTTTTGTTCCGAATAACTTTTTTCCTTTCATTGCCGACTGTCACTTCAAATTTGGACTCGTCACTCCAAATGATACTACGCCACTGATCGGAAGTCCAATTTAAATGATCACGAGCAAACTTCAACCTCTTTTTCTTTTGTTCAGCAGTCAACAGTGGTTTCTCCTTAGCGGTGTAACATCCGTAACCCATTCTTTTTAGGACTCTTTTGCAAGTATCAACTGAGACGTCTTTGTGAATCATGTCCTTCCATTGCACCGTGAGTTCTCCAGCTCGAGCACGACGATTATTTTTGATAATTTTCTTCAGGATTCTGTTTTCTACTGCACTTGTGATGCGTGGTCGACCAGTTTTCTTCAAACAAAAAGTCGTTCTATTCTTTTTATAGTGCTGAATGATAGATTGGACTGTAGACTTGGGAAGTATCAAGTCTTTAGATATTTGGTAACTTGATTTGCCAGCATCGACCCCACAAACTATTCGCTTTCGAAGTTCTTCACACACGGGTTTGCCACGACCCATTGTTACTCAATACTCAATACTTTATTGCATTCCATAATGTGTACATAATAACCAATGATGTTATATAGGACTAGATCAGCAGTGTACGGCGCCAATGCGTTGCCACGTCGTATATGTCCACAAGCATATCTGACTTCAGTCGTCAGCTTGACGTCAAGTGAGCGATTGCTTAGCGCAAAAAAAATACAAAATGGTGAAATATGCGATTAATATTTGTATGACACGGTCTGAAAAGATCAATAAAGCAATTGGTGTTTCGTTTTATAAATAAGTTTGCTCAATTTTATTCAGATTATCGAAAAAAAACATTACGACACGTAATAAATTTATCAAACATTGTTTTTACCATCAGTGTTACCTGTAAAATGATTTTGATTTTGCCAGACTGTTGGGAGTTTAGGGAACGACGAATGCATGTTTCTGGAAGTCTAAATTATTATTATAGTCTGTTTGGTATAAACATATATATTGTACAGTACATATAAATATATTGTATAAATGATTGTACATAGAAATAATATCATTCCATTATAAACAAAAGTAATTTGACACGATCTTAATAGTTTAGAAATATAATATTTACGTTTACGCATTTGTTTTTCTTCTTCCTATATGTACCTAATCCTATTCAGTTTCTTTAAATCTTTAATCTATTGAATGTTCCAAAATACAAACTATCTATATAGTACCTAATTGATTCAATAAATACGTTTATCCATACTGGGGAAATTATGTTGATCATTGGCAACTCTGGCCGTTTTTCCGATAACAATGTCTTGTCTCATTCCAATGTAATTAGTTTGACGATAGAAGAAATGAGAGAAACATAGATTATTTTGACAGATTGACATAATAGTATCCGTTTCAAAGCTACGACTTTAAACTCGTAAGTGGTTACGTTTTTCTGATTTTTTTAGTACGACGTTGCTCCTCTAGTATTATAGTATAACCTGATTGATAATAACAGTTGGTATGTTAAAACATCAAATCAATTATGGACCCTGTCGGGCACAGCAAAGTTAATTTTTAATAGGAGAGAGGATGAAGGCACCTTTTGATAAGAAAAAAAAAAAAAAAAAAATTAAAACGTTACGTGAAACGTTGTTATTATTTGAAAACTAATGAAAAAAACTGAAATTTTCAGAATTTATAATGTCTCACTTGACAAATGACACAAAATTACTTTTACAAATTTAAATTATGCAACATAATTGTACAAAGAAGGAATAATCTTATTTAACTCACCGATAGACGAACTCTTTTGCATCGATTAACAATCAGACGAACTATTTTGCTTATAACTTCTTCGAATTTAAAACAGGATATTATGTATAAATTTAAAAAGCTAAAATAGTTTATTGGTTCATAATAAAAAAATGGCATAAGTAACGCGACATGTGATAGTAGAACAGATTAATATTTTATATAGATATACAAAAATAATGACGTTAGATAAAATCTCACAGAGAAAATTTCACACTAGACGAACTATTTTGCATCGGGGCTCGTAGTATAAAACGCACACTATGTAGCCAAGCATATTATAAATTGGGGGATTACATCGCTGACAAAGATGTTTGGCTCAACGCAGGTCCTACTCCACAGGGGCGCATAAATTAATTGATTAGCATTCGAAAATATTGTTGGAGCTGCTGAAGATTGTAAAAACTATCTTTGCATTGTATAAATTCCATCTCTTAACAATGTATAATTGCATAGCACATGTGTGAGCACTCTGTACCTAGTATAAAGCCACCATTTACTAGGTCCATCTTTCTTGAATGTGCCCTGGCAGTTGAGAGTATGTCATGGTCACTCAAATGTCTCGCTGGCGGTGGCGTGTGTGTTACATTAAGTTCCCTCCAAAATGGTTGAGCTGAATGGTGCTGATCCATACGTCATGTTCGTGAACACAATGAAAGGCTCGCAAAACATTGTGCTTATGGGTGCATGCAACGGTACGAGGTGTTAGGGTAGGGTATTTAAAGTTATGTTATAGTTATAACCATAGAAATATTTAAAAAAAACAGGAGAAGTGGAGAGGGGGCGTGTCTGTGTCCACACGTTATGTTCAAACTGCTCATGTCACAGGCAACTGGCCGTCTCCGCGAACTAGTGCGCTTTCGACCGTGATCGTGAGAAAATATAAGAATGCCGTGTTGTGCAGTGGTTTCTTATAACAACCGAAGCCAAAACAAAAACTTTGTCAATCATGGAATCACTAACCATTTTTAAGTACAAGTATTATAATATAGTTGTCTTTAAAATCATGAAAAACAACAAATCATAAAATATTATTGCTTTTATTTTTGTTGCCAAATATCGTAACGACTGTACTATTTTTGGAGTAAATACATTGCTCCTTAACCACTACCTACGTATGTCGCTAAGTGACTGGACAAGCAATGTAAAAATCACAAAACGGTACTTCATTCGTGCGGATTATCGCATGGTACGGCCGCAGCATCTTGGGGCGAGTTAAAGATGTGCTTGTGCAGATCCACTAGCGTAGGTTATCGACAATAGTTTATTTTTCAATTGGTCAACCGTTCTAACCCGTTTGGTAGCGTTAAAACGGTTCCACAATACCCATTGTTTCTATACGCTATGACAGCCTAAACCAACGTCACCTGATTTCTTTTTATATTGTTTGAATTTTTTGATTTACTTGATATTATTTTAGCTACATTTTGTTTTTTTATAGTATAATATTTTCTCGTTTATTATTTATTTTATTTTCAGGACCCCCATTTTTTTAGTACAGTAAAAAATGGAAGATTCGATAACTTTCCGATTTAAAGTTTTTGTGTGAGTAAGTTGTACGGAGCATGGTAAATGCACGCTGTGCTTGACGAGGTAAGGTTTAAAATTGATTGTGTAGTACGTTCTGATTTATGAATTGCGAGTGTGTGCGCGACTTCATATCTATTGCTTTTAGTGAACTGCATGTGTAGTAGTGGCGCGTGGTAGGGGCAAACTGGAGACACCGAATTCCAATACATTTTGAACTACCGGGCATATCTCCTTCTTTCTTATATCTAAGTTATAACATTTAAAACGTGTCTAATTTGCTAAATACGTCAAAAAAAAGACGAAACTATGACCTTCTATATCTCCGTAATCAGAAGGTTGAGAACTTTCTGGAATGGACCAATACAAAACTGCTTTAATGGCATTTTTTTTTTTTTTTTTTTAAATTAATGATATTAGTTTATAATTTTTCTTTTAAATATAAATTTTGGCTATTAAAATATAAATTTAAATCAATCACAGATAATAATAGATATATAATTAATGTTTTGCACTCAAGACGAATTATCTGAGTAGGGTCAAGTTTAGTGCGCTATGCAAACAATGAAGTACCCCTTCGCCCCAGCCCTACCGCGGCTCACCTAAGGACGTGTTATCGACGATTCTTGGTATGTATGTGCACTTGTGCACATAATAGACACCTATCTATGTAGCCGAAAGATAATAAAAATAATATTTACATAGTACCTACAGACATTATAATATTGTTATGTATTACAGTGTAGGTACGCGTCCGCACCGAACTTGTAAGGTATATTATACTAAACATTTTAGAAGATATATAATGTACTACGCGGTCGCTTTTTTGTAATCACTTAGACATGTCATGACCAAATATGTCATGTATCAAATATGTCATGTATCAAATATGTCATGTATCAAATATGTCATGTATCAAATATGTCATGTATCAAATATGTCATGTATCAAATATGTCATGTATCAAGTATGTCATGTATCAAATATGTCATGTATCAAGTATGTCATGTATCAAATATGTCATGTATCAAATATGTCATGTATCAAATAATCTGACCAAGATTATTTCCGGATTTTTATATACCTACACATTGACATTGAAGAATTTTATAAATTGACATGACTATTTACTTTATTAAATAGAATATTATTTTAATTATTGTGAATGTGAGGACTATGTGGGTAATTTTTTTTTTTCAGTGTATTTTAGTCATGATCTGGCAGTTTGAGTAATTTATGCGGCCTACCCAAATGTCCTTTCTTTGGTATTGTTCGTTGAATCGTTTTTGAGATGAGGTGCACGATTACTGACAAATGCGTGCACTGACTGGACAGGTCTACTCATTCTGTGTGGTTTTTCTCAAAAGACCATGTTAGACACAAATCTACATGGTCTTCACATGATCTGACCAAAATTATGTGTGGACTTTAAAAGAGACTGTGACAAGTTTGTTTCGGCCGTTCTTCTCAGAGTAGTCGATAGGAAACGCCGAATCCATCTAGTTTTTAAAATATGATTGACGTGGCGTGACGTGGTGTTTGTACAAACCTACTTACAGAAATAAAATCATTTATCATTTATGGTCGGGTTACCACGGTCTTGCACTTCCTAATGACTTTTATTTTATTATCTCGTTAATTATTGTACGAGCCCCGATGCAAAATAGTTCGTCTAGTGTGAAATTTTCTCTGTGACATTTTTTCTAACTTCATTATTTTTGTATATCTATATAAAATATTAAGCTGTTCTACTATCACATGTCGCGTTACTTAAGCCATTTTTTTATTATAAACCAATAAACTATTTTAGCTTTTTAAATTTACACATATCCTGTTTTAAATTCGAAGAAGTTATAAGCAAAATAGTTCGTCTAATTGTTAATCGATGCCAAAGACTTCGTCTATCGGTGAGTTAAATAATATTATTCCTTCTTTGTACAATTATGTTGCATAAAGTAATTACGTAAAAGTAAAAGTAGGTAATTCTGTGTCATTTGTCAAGTGAGACAGTATAAATTCTGATGGTGCCTCCACATGCTTGTCGTTTGCCACCAACACCAAACACGTGCCAAACACCGCCACAATCACCCAACACAAACACGGCATCCCCACGCTTGGCGAACATGCTAGTATATTCCGGATTGGCAAACATGGCGGACGACAAGCTTGTTGCGGCAGCGATTACTTTCAGATTGACCTAATTGACCTATTTTTATTACAAAAAAAAGGAAAATTAATAAAATAATAATAAACAATTCTTGTATTTTATTTTTTCGCGTAGCGGAGGCGCCGGACGTCCGGTAGTGCAAAGGCGACACGATTTCTTTTAATTGTTTACCACAACGCTGGCGCAGCTGTGGGATTGGAGCATTATCTATCGATACAAGCTTTATTTCAGTATTATTTATAATATTACTGCAACAACAATGAATGTATTCAATGTGTTTTGTAAATATTATAAATAATACTGAAATAAAGCCGTTCCGATTTTTATTTATCGCCTAAAGAAATTTTGATTTCAATGTCCACGGAGCGTCGATTTCGAACCACTGTGCGCCGTAGCAATAACTTCTGTTCTGTATAGATTCAGTAAGAAGCGTCACTGTGCTTATTGTTCAAGGTTATCATTCAATAGACTTTATACCGTACACTGTAATTTCATTTACCACCTTCTCCAAGCACCATATCATAAGGTCCCAATCCCAACAGACGTGTAAAAGTATTTGTACAAAGCTACTTACAGAAATAAAATCATTTATCATTAAAGACAACAACCGACCGAATGCACGCACTCCGAAACAAGAGGTTGGACTGACTTCCAACCTTCAGGACCCCTCCTGAAGGTTGAAGAGGTTTTCGAGACGCAAGCGGCGGAGGCGCGGGGAGTTTTGGCACATTATTCTAGACAGTATTCTGAATGCGTATGCAACTTTTTACCTGCTTATCAACAATTTAATTTCCTTAACCTAAAAATCCTGGGCTATTCGTCTTATTCACATTTCTATTCATCCCTTTCATCTTATATGCCTCCTCAATCACAGTCACTATTTCTTGTAACTGTTCTGCGGACGATGCAAGTAGAACTTGATCATCTGCATCGAGAAGGCATTCGACAGTCAACTCGTTCATCCTCAACCCGGTGAGTGTGGGTTGAGGATGAACAAATCTGTGAGACAAATCAAACAAATCTCTTTCAAATCTGTCAGACAACATCTATCCATGCTCAAGTTAAATAGCCACGATGACGCTACACAACCCTGTCTAGCACCCCTTGAGATGCACATTCAGCCCGTACATGCCCCATTTATCCTAACACAAGCTCTGGAATCCTTGTATTAACATTTCAATGTCCGTACCAAGCGCCAGTCCACACCGTACAGGGATAGTGTCGACCTCAGTATATCAATGATATATGGTGACAAAAGGTTATTTGCGGTAGGCGAGGGAAATAACTACACGCAAAGTCACTACTTAATATCGGAATCGCCACAGGGCGAAATGGGTCTGAATGAACGTGGACGGTGGCGCTGCTTGTAGATGTCAAAGACCTATCAAATATCAAATCCATTCATTTCAAGTGCAGTCGTGTTTGGCCGCGTCCATTCAGTCCGCCGGGCGCACTCACCGTCGTCGTCGTCGGCACCAAGGTCGCCGCGCTCGCGCTGCTGTTTCTTGCGCTTCTTGTCGCGGCGCCGCTCCTTGCGCGCCAGTTTCTCCGCCAGCGTGCTGCGCCGCGCGTCCAGCTCCTGCGACGTCACTCTGAGACAACACACACCGCCACTATGAATCAACGTCTAGTTTTTTTTACGGATTTTATGAGCTACTAACTCTGTTTTTAGCTATGATATAATTTACACAATAAAATCGGTGCATTTGTTAAGCACCCGCAGAGGAGCTGTGGGCTCTCCGGTAGTGTAGGTGGCGAGATTGGAGTTATCTCGGAGTAAGAATGAGTACCCTGCCCTGGCCACAAACACGAGCACAAGCCATATCGAGTCCTGTCGACGTCGTCCTCGCGAAGCTCGCTTATCGGATGTCCCGATCTTTCAACTGGACGGATAAGGGGTAGACAAACTAGAAACCTTTTTATAATTTTATAACATCGGTTATCTGTCCTGTTCGTCTGTCACACACGTTAACGAACGCGAAATAAAAACGTGCACCTTAATAATTTCTGCAAAGCTAGCGCCAAAATGATGCTCAATTGCACGTTTTTGAGCATTTTGCGTCACTTTTCCCAATACTCCTGGCCATAGAGTCGCCCCGTCTTCTTTGGCGGTTTATTAAGGGCAGATTAGATATTTGTTTTTTTTTTACTATCCACGCGTCTGCGCAATAACCTCATATGAAAAGTCTGTGTAGCTGAAGAATAGGGCTATCTTGAAAGCCACTGTAAATCACCAAATTGAGAGATTAAACAGCCAAGAGACACTATATCGTGTTGTAGTGAAGTATAACGCTCCATGGTATGTCGGCATAAATATACGACATGTCTTTTATTTACTTTTCTAGGGTTCCGTACCTCAAAAGGAAAAAACAGAACCCCTATAGGATCACTTCGTTGTCCGTCTGTCTGTCAAGACCCTTTTTCACAGAGGAAGGCGTGGAGGTATCAAGTTGAAATTAATATCAAATATGTAAGTCTACAGTCCCTTGGAACTCAAGAACATGAAGCTTCTAAATCAACCTAATAAAAAATACGCCTACGTATGCGACATATTTTGATACTCGCAAATAAATCAAAACCTAGACTACTTCCCGCTGACCTAGAGTCATGAAATTTGGAAAGAAACAAAGTACAAGTAAAGGAAAATGTCCGAAAGATTTGCAGAATTGATCATGACGTATATCCATATATGGGAGAACCTGTTTTTAACTACAATGTTAAGTTTGTTTTTGGGATTGAATCATCGCAACTAAGAAACCCTTCACTGAGCGTGGTCCGACACGCCGGTTTTTCTTTCTTACGTCTATTTCACAAATGTCAAAGCCGCGACGTACACCCGTCACGAGTGCGGGCTTGTTTCGGTGTTTCTTCCGAAATATCCTCCCTTTCGTCTCCATGCCCTTGTATGTTGCTTGAGGTCGGCGCAAAATCTTTTTCTCTTCTGTTCTAAGCCTATTGTATGTTCTATGGCTATCAGGGGAGGTCACGTAAACATTCATAACATATGTCACACAATCCATCTATTTTTTTCATTGGTTTCCCTCTCCCTGCATCATGTATATACCATACAGACAGGGTGGCCCATGAAACGACTTCCAAAAGAAAATTTTTGAATCCTCTATCCAAGGGCTTGCCGAAACACACCATATATGTTCAGCGATTATTTATATTAAAGGAGCCAGTTTATTGTTTTAATTGTAAAGTTCTCTTTTGACTAGACTTTTAAATTTTTCACTTTCTGTACCGCATTTTTGAAAACATATTATGTTTTAAAAACAGAGGCTGAAGGTAAAAATATTTTTATTTTCCACATATTGCTGCCGACCATGGTTGATGGAAAGGTATGCAATGCTGCGACAAAAACAGCAACTACAATACGGTGCTATATCTGTGGCGAGACCTCGAGTACCTTTAATAAATTAAACGTCAGAAAAGAAGAAAATCCCAAAACATTTAGATTTGGCTTGTCCACACTCCATGCCAGAGTACAATTCTTTGAAGTCTTGTTGCACATCTCGTATACAATTAAGGCAGAGGTGTATAAAAGTCGTGTGACAGGAGATGCCGATAAAAAAAACTGACATGAAAAAGATTATTCGAGATGAATTCAAGGCAAATATGGGACTTTTGATGAATGTGCCAAAAGCTAACTTTGGCAACACCAATGACGGCAACACCTCAAGAAGATTCTTCAGTGAGCCCGACCTCGCAGCAAAAATAACAGGCATAATTCCTGAATTAATTCAAAGGTTCAAAGTTATACTAGAAGTAATTTCATCTGGCTTCGATGTATACATCAAGAAATTTGCAAAATACTAATGGAGACAGCAGAATTTTACGTGCGACATTACGATTGGCAACCTATGTCACCCACCGTATATAAAAAAATTATTCACGGATCAAGTGTCATTGCGCATGCCTGGCTGCCTATTGGTCAGTTGTCGGAGGAAGCTGCAGAAGCGCGCAACAAACACTTCCACCAATACGACGACTTGACGGCACGGCTGGCGCAGTGGTTAAGCGATTGACTGCTGCCCTGCGTGTCGCGGGTTCGATTCCCGCACGGAACAAATATTTGTATGACCTACAAGTAGTTGTTCCGGGTCTGGCTGTTTGTGTATGTGAGTTTGAATGTTTGTAAACGCACCCACAATACAGGAGAAATTCCTAGTGTGAGGCAACGTTTTCAAAAATAAAAAAAAATACAGACAAAATTTTGCTCATAAATTTTCGAGAGAAAAGTGCAAATAGAGATAAATATTGAATCGACTGCTTTTGGCATCTGACCCTTATTTGACAAGCATACACCCAAAACCGAAGAAAAAAATGCAAGCATTTTCAAAAGATGCAATAGAGTTATTTCAACATGAACAATTTTGTCAATCTACTGAATCAGATCACAATGAAGAGGTAGAGAATGATGAAGATGACTGATCCCTGTATAGAAATGTGTTCTTGTTTAAAAACGAGCCTTATTTTTAAAATAAAAATACCTATATAGAAAAGTATAATCTTTATTCAAAAGTCAATTTTTCCCGTTTCTCCTCTCCAAACTTAAAATCCTTAAATCTTTAGAGGCATGAGAAACAGGGTGTAAAGTTCACTCATCCTCCATAGAAAATGGAGGACCCTCCGACCAGACGGGTGTTGTGTCTGGTGGGCAACTTCCCGAAGATTAACGTCGAGAAGTCTTATACGAGGAGCGACTGCCTATCTGACCTCCACAACCCAGTAACTGGGTAATACGATACCCCGTGGTAAGACTGGTTGTCAAACTTACGGGCTTCTGCCGACCCGTAACGACTGCGAAAGATCCACCAATGGCAGCCGATACCAACGGCTTAACGTTTCCGAGGCAAGGAGGAGTCTCGTTATGTAAAGATGGTCACCCATCCACGGCCCAACCCCGGCAAGCGTAGCTTAACCTGATGGATCGCCCCGTGCGGCTGTTATTACTTAGCCACGAGCTCCTCATAGATTTTTATATCCATAGCATAAGAAATACTAAGTTTCCCATACAAACTTTCATCCCCTGTATCACCCCTTTTAGGATTATTTTGAGACAAAAAGCTTATCTATCTCCATGGCAAATTTTATCGAAATCCGTTCAGTGGTTTAGGCGTAAAAAGGTAACATACAGACAGGCAGACAGTTACTTTCAATTTATATAATAATTATCTAGCTTCTGCCCGCGGCTTCGCCCGCGTTGTCTACAGGAATCTTTTTTTTTTTTTTTCAGAAACAAACATTATAGGCGCTCTCACTATCTCAATTGAATATACAAACTGACAATATCGAAGCAATAAGGACGAAGTTCTCCGTAAAACTAATCTCTGGGATGAGAGTAAAATGTTTCTAACATAACTCAAAGCCGGGACCAACGGCTTGGCGTGCTTTCCGAGGCACGGAGGAGTCTCGGTATGTAAAGATCGTCACCTATTCACAGACCAGCCCTGGCAAGCGTACTTTAACCTGATGGATCAACCCGTGCGGCTGTTATATATTACTTAGCCACGAGCTCCTCACATGTAATTATAACATAACATCACGCCTTGTTTCCTCGAAGGGCCCTACCCTTCCTTCCTTCCAGAGGTGTTCCTGTAGTACACCCGCATTTCGCCAGTTATGTTTTAAGTCCCATGTAATACGGGGCGAGCCTATAATTGCCATCAACCGGGCACAATTCCAGACTTCGGGCTGCTACTAAGGAATTCCTTTTGGAAAAACCCAATAATACTTTGCCCGACCCACACACTACACTACTACACTACTACTACTACTTTGGGTTTTCAATCGAACCCAGGACCTCATGCTCAGCAGTAGCGCTTGCGACCGCTACTTACTTATAAAATAAATGGAAATATTAGTTCATAGTAATATCTGTTACATATTTGATACATCTTGATACCTTGGTTGAGATTGGACACCAGTGACGATAATGATTCATTAAATCTATTTTAAATACACAAAAGTATACTGGCATCACGAGCCAACGCGAAAATCGGGATGTCACATATTACTGATACACCTCTACCTCAGAAAGATCCTATTTGACTCTGTTGGGGTATGATTTTGGAAAAACTGTGATACATGTGTCTCACAATTTTAATTGAATAGTATGTGTACAAATTTTCGAGTCAATCGACACAGAGAATTAAAAGTTTCTCAGAAAATTCAACCCCCTATTTCAACCTCTTAGGGGTGGAATTTCGAAAAACCTTTTCTTAGTGGATACATATTCACTTTTCACAAAGAACACACCCTCCAAATTTCATGTGTCTAAGACCAGCGGTTTAGCTGTGCGTTAATATACCTATCAGTCAGGACTTTGAATTTTATATATTAGGTCTTTACCTATGAAATTGCCGTTCTGCAGTACTGGCCATTTCAAATCAAAATAATTTTTGTTTGGCTAAGAATTCTAATTTCAAATTAATTTTATTTTAAAAACATGGTTTTTTTTTTCTAAAAGTAGTCATTTCTTTATTGATTAGTGTTACATTTTCATCGCATTTCAATCTTTTTCGTCATCATGGATACGTTAAAAATTCGAGTAATTATGGAATATGAGTACCGTCGTGGCAGCAACGCGGCACAAGCGGCACGCAACATCAACGACGTTTACGGAGCTAACACTACAAACCAACGCACCACCTGTTATTGGTTTGCTCGCTTCCGTTCTGGAAATTTCGACCTGAAAAATGAACCTCGCGGTCGTCCGAAGACTTTGGTCGACAATGACGAATTAAAGGCGATTGTGGAAGCTGATGATACACAATCTACGGCTGAATTAGCAGCAGCTTTCGACGTTAGCGTCAAAACAATACTGGTCCATTTGCGTCAAATTGGCAAGGTAAAAAAGCTTGACAAATGGGTGCCCCACGAACTCAATGATCGCCAGCGCGAAGTACGCGTCGAGACGTGCCTTGCACTGCTCAACAGACACACAAATGAAGGAATTTTGAACCGCATTGTTACCTGCGATGAAAAATGGATTCTGTTTGATAACCGTAAGCGCTCAGCAAGTTGGTTGGATCCTGGTTCAGCACCTAAACAATGCCCTAAACGAAAACTTACCCCTAGAAAAGTGATGGTCACTGTTTGGTGGTCTAGCGCCGGTGTGATTCATCACAGCTTCTTACCAAACGGGGTGAGCATTACTGCAGATGTGTACTGTGAAGAACTGAACACAATGATGGAGAAGCTGGCGCATCTCCAACCAGCATTGGTCAATCGCTCGTCTCCGCTGCTCCTGCACGACAACGCGCGACCTCATACTGCACAGCAGACGGTCTCCAAGTTGCAAGAACTGGGGTTGGAAGCTCTCCGTCATCCGCCCTACTCACCAGACCTTGCGCCTACAGACTACTACTTTTTCCAGAATTTGGATAACTTCTTGGCGGGAAAAAAAATTAATACCCGAGAGGCAGTACAAAATGCCTTTGAAGAATTTGTTGCCTCCCGTCCAGCTGATTTCTTTAAGAAGGGCATCAATAAACTGCCACTGCGATGGCAAAGATGCATTGATTGCATGGGTGATTACTTCGATTAATACAAATAAAAAATTCATGAAAAAAATTCGTTTAAATTTTTTCATACAAAACGGCAATTTCATAGGTAAAGACCTATTATATAGATTACTAACACTAACCCAGAGGTAAGCGACTTAACTCTCCCACAGCGGCGGCTTTAATATTTATAATTTTAACTCTATTTCTACCTCTAACTCTTTGTGGCGCAAGATAAATAATTTAAATAACCCTGAGTTAGCTGTCAACTCTGAGTTATTTAGGATAACCCATGAACTCGCAAGTGGGGTTTAGATTGTGAAAAGGTTAGAATTTAATCAATTTATTGTAAATCGAAATTGAAAATTGCATACCAACATGACAGGCTTAAAACAAAAAAAAAACTGTTTTATTGATTTTTTTTTTTATTAACCCAAAACGTTATTCCCGATTTTTTACAATAAAAATGGGATTCTTGTTAAAAAACAAATAAACTTGATTCAATAACTCTTATTGCCACCCCTTGCTCTAACTGTAGCTTCCATCTGGTTTTTCATCGATCTTATTAAAGTTATGATGATGTTTGGATAGCCACCTTCAGTTTCTGGAGGGTGTCTGCAGTATGCGTCCTAGCCCTGACCCCTTCTTTAAGCTCATCCTATAGGTGTTCTATCAGATTAAGATCAAGGCTCCTTGCTGGCCACTCTATAACAGGAATTTCGACCTCGTGTAGATATTGTTATTATTAAAGTTGTGCTTATTAAACCGTTTTTTGCCAATGGGGCCGAATGGTTCTGCAGTGGCGACCGCGTACGGAAGGACGTAGCGTTGAAAGGCCTCCAACAAGATGGACCGATGACCTAGTGAAGGCCATAGGAATCCGCTGGATACGAGAAACACAAAACCGGTTGAAGTGGCGATGCTCGGGGAGACCTGTCCAGCAGTGGACGTCTTGCGGCTGAAATGATGATGATGAAACCTTTTTTTATTGTAAGCCTGTCAAGTAGGTATGCAATTTTCCATTTCGATTTGACAATGAGAAAGTTATTGTTGCTTCATTGTACATTTTGATATATTATATCTTTATATCGATGCGCACAGGGTGGGCCGATTTTATTGCACGCAAGTGTATTTAATCCTGCTTCAATACGCCATTTTTTTTTAAATGTAAGTAGTACTGTTTTCATAACGGTGTAGGTATTAAATAGGTTAAGTTTTTTTGTAACTTTTTTATGCCTACATTGTAATTTGATTGTTTTAACCTCTAATATTTTCTTTGGATAGTAATATCATGTGCGTTTTGAGATGCGCACCCTGTATCTAAGAACACGTGTTGAGACGACTGTAACTCCTGCTCGGCGGTCCCGCCGCCCAACCACTTGTAAACACCCCCGTTGTACGTCTCCCGTAGCCCGCGTGAAACATGGAACTGCCACCAACGAAAACGTCGGCCTATAGTCATTTATATGCAGTGCTGTCTTTTCTCTATTCCTATAATCACATGTGTTTCATCCCTCGTCATCACATGCCCATACCATGTTCTCTTTTGTTTGTTTTCTTTTTTCTTTGCGTCATGTTTTAAAGCAAATAAGCATATTTAATTTCTTTCATACCTTGGTAAACGATTTCCTTGCGACTTTTCTGTTACTAGCGGTATCTGCTTTTGAAGTTCCTTGTTACTAGCGGTACTTTTGAAGTTCCTTTTGTATCTCTTCTCGTTCTAATCTCCGCTACATACATTCTTGTTTCATCCGTCTTCTTTACAGCCACGCATTTCGATCTATGCAGAACGCCAGGACAGGTTTTACCTCGAATTTGTAGATTTCCGTTTACGCAAATATTTAATCTAGCTAGCTACAAAACTACAAACGACATTCATGATTATTCTAATATTTCTGTTTATTCGTCAGTCAATGAAAAAAAAATATAAGTAGATAGCTGAACATTTAGAAGGGGTGTCTGGTCTTGTGGTGGTGCGGGCGCGTGTCGTCGCGGGGCGGGCGGCAGCGCGGGCGCGGCTCGCGGGGCGGGCGGCGGGGCGGGCGGCGGGGCGGGCGCGGCGCGCGGGGCGGCTGGCGGGGCGGGCGCAGCTCGCGCGCGCGCTCGCACAGGTCGGCCAGTGCGCGCGCGCCGGCTGCCAGCAGCGCCGCCCCGCGCCGCACGCGCGCCGCCAGCCAGTGCTCCGGCGTCGACCTACAGCGGGACACCGACCGCCTCGATCACTGAGCTCCGAAACACTACGTCTACCGCTCTTCTAAACTACAACTCTATCGATAGTGACGAGTATCGAACGGGGACACCCTTTGGTCGATTTCCAGCATTTCTGCATTGCGAGTCCGTAAGCAGTTCTGTGCAGACAGCGCCCGCCTGGCGGTGGCAGCAGGTAAACTGTGAGGGCTCACCTGGCTTCTTCGATCTGCGAGTTGAGCGTGAGGTAGTCGGGGCTGTCCTGCCGGCTGTGGCGCGCGGCGCCGTTTGTGTACGTCATCTACATAACAAACATACACTTTCTCAACTATTTAGCACTGCTAGTCGGCAAACACTTCTATATAATTTAATATTAGGTATGTTAGATTTCCGGGCAAGTAGTGTCTACAGACAAGGCAACCGTTTGAAATAGCAAAACGCTCGGAGAACGAGCTACTAGAGTCCTTGAGGGAGCTGGTCAAAGAAGAGATGCCCACTCGCTCACGGACATGTTTTGCACCGTGGACTGTACAAAAAGCGTGTCAAACTGTAGTGGTCCTTATTATTGATTGGTCGAACTACATTACAGGGGTGTAACAACTCACAGTATTTTTGCTTTCTTTCGTTTCATTCTTTCGCTCAGAGTCAGAGCGACGGGCCCGGGCCGTCACTACCGCGATCGCTGCCACTCATATCGCTCACATTCTGCAAACCACATCCAACACACTTGGTATACATTTTCGGAACTTGCAATGTACTGCTGACTCACAAAGCATGGAATGGCCGCATCGGGAACGTCTAGAGACCGCAAAACTAATAAAGTTTCCGGCGTTGAAAGTGCGTTGAGCGAACAACTTCTGTCACGACCGACATTCAAAGCGGTCAGTGTCTATGTATACGTCATTTGTGTCTTAGTGCGAATAAATGGTGACACGCTTGCCTTGTATGTGTTGACAGCGATGTCTCTAGAAGCGGCCGCCGAGGCGTCTCCATATTCTATGTGCTGGCTGGACATATGACCTCTTCCTAGTACCTTAATAGTGTTGACATTACAAAAAATTGGGTTCTGTTCCGTACCATAAACATAGTTGAGAACACACCTCCAGCCGGGGCAATAAATTTAAACTAAGCGACTGCATGCTAAGGGGGCGGGCGCCGGCTCAGCGCGGGACGCGGGCGGTGCGCGGGCGCACGAGCTGCCGTGCGGCAGCCGGTATGACCAAAGGGGTCCAAATCTAAATCCAAGATGGCGGCTACGAAAGCAATTTTCCGTAATGGGTGTCATTTTCATGGTTTTTGAGGTCGCTGACCACGAAAATGGGGTCTAAATCGAAACCCAATGGATAATGTTTTTGGACCTACCAACTTGCGGGGAGCGTGGTACAACCAAAATAATGTAATTTATAAAATTACTCATATTTTGAAAAATATGAGTATTTTTATAAATTACATTATTTAAAAAAAAATAAAAATAAGTAAATCTACTTGAAAGTAGTTTTTTTTTTTTTTTTAAATACTCCTGGATTTCTAAAATAATCGATGCTACGTAAAAAAAACACTTTAAAGCATAGTTGTACGTTGTAGACACGAGCATAAATATATTACTATGAATAACCCGATTACTATTAACTTACTTACTATCGTCAAGATGACGGCCAATTTATGTGGTTATTTCTGGAAGGCATATACAAGTGGCAGCACGAATATGTTACATCGAAGGAACACCAAAACTATCTGACAAGACAAGAGACACCAAATAATCGGATGCTGCATCAGCCTCAAAAAGATGTGTCACCTACCTACCTACTCAGTTAATTTCAAAAGACTGTTATATCTCATTGTGATCGAAAATATCTGACATCACTTGGGCAGTATAAAAACCTGACAGTATATATTTTCAAGTTTTTTTCTATATCGCAATCAGTACCGCTCATTTTGCAAAAAATTGTGACATCCCACTGGCAGCTTAAATATCTGAGATAAACGTCTTAGAAAATATTTACGACACGCTGCATTGCAAAAACTAAAATTCATTGTAGACATACATTAGTCCTGGAGTGGCGACCGCGTATCGGCAAGCGTAATGTGGGACGCCCCCCAGCTAGATGGACCGATGACCTCAAAAAAGTGGCTGGGACAGACTGGATGCGGAAGGCGGAGGACAGGGTGTTGTGGCGCAGCATGGGAGAGGCCTATGTCCAGCAGTGGTCTGCGATAGGCTGAGTTGATTGATTGATTGATTGATACATTTTACTCATTTTTACAAAAATAGTTTGGTACCAACAGCAATTATTTTCAAGAATATTATCGAAGACCTATTCAGTCTTCTTTTCAATTCAGAAATTAAAACAAGCCGTGGCAGTTAAGAGATGACCAGTCCCTACTGACGGCACCCGTTCAGAAACCCGACCTATGGATCAGCACCATTCAACTCAACCATTTTGAAGGGAACTTAATGGTCCAACACACAAGCCACCACCAGCGAGTCATTTGAGTGAGCATGACATACTCTCAGCCGCCAGGGCACATTCAAGTCAATGAAAGACGAACCCAGTAGTAACCCCAACTTTTAATATGCTTGGCTGCATAGTTTGCGTTTTATACAAGATTTAAATTTCGTTTCATTCAATTGGAGAATGTAGGGAGGTATTTTATTGTAACAATTTAAACAGTGAAGGTACCTTCATGATGTTAGTATCTTTTAACAGTTCTTTAAGAGAATCGCGCTTGCTGTCAAATATATATATTGGTCTGATGGCTCTTTTCTGCAGAATAAAAAAAGAGTCGATATCTGCAGGCCATCTCCATAGTAAAATACCTTAAGACCTGATACTATGAAATTAACTGAAATAGACTAGCCTCGCGGTATCTACATTAGTAAATTGACGGAATTTTCTTACAGCATTTATACTCCTGAAGCTGAACTTAGCCGACCTGCAAGAGATGTTAAATGAGGACCCCACTGCAGCTTTGAGTCTAGCGTGATCTCCAGGAAAACAGTTTTATCTACGAATTCTAGTTTCTCTTTGTTCAATACTATGTCAAAATCACTACTTTTAACATTCGGTAAAGCAAATCTTATGCATTTAGTTTTTTTTCCCATTTTATACTATATTATTAGTAGTGAACTAATGTTGTACCTGCAGTAGGGCGTTGTTTACGTCGTCAAGATTTGATGCACGTCTATTTAGCTTAAAAATTAAGGAAGTATCGTCAGCAAATAACACCATTTGTTGTTATTTTTTAATAAATGGAGTAGATCATTAATATATACTAAAAAGAGGAAAGGACCTAATATCGAGCCTTGTGGAACACCCATTTTCACTTTTAAATCAAGTGAATTGACACCATTTATTTGGACTTTTTGCAGTCTATCGTTTAAATAAGATTTTACTAAACTGAGCGCAAGTTTACCTAGTCCGTAATATTCAAGTTTTAAGATTAAGGTTTTGTGGTCCACGCAGTCAAATGGCTCGGTCACAAAATATTCCTATAGATAGCATATTGGGCCTCCTCCTACGCTGTAAATATGTGTTTTAATAAAGTGACACCGGCGTCAGTCGTACAACATCCTTTGGTGAAACCATATTGCTGACCGTGTAAGATTTTGTTGGTGTTAAAATGATTAAGCATTTCATTGTTTTTGTTATTGTAAACTTACATTCTGGCAAATAAATGGATTTGATTTTACATTTTCGAACACCTAACCTAACCTAACTAAAACTATTAACAAACTAAAACATGGCATCAAAATATTCCTGCGCATCGCTGTCGACTGATTATGTACCCAAGAGACTGGCGGCATTGTCACGTTTTATGGCAATGCTTAGCCTCCGGCCAAGATAAAAGCTAGCCCTTGGGTCACGGGAAGTGTCAACCAGCCGTTTAAGCCGCGTAAGGCGTTTAAGCGGTTATTTTGCCGATAAGGTTATTATTATACTTTCGCCGCTTGAGGTTTTCCGCAGCCGCAGCAGCAGTACCAGCGATGAGGAGAACAACAAGGAGCTCCTAGTTGCAGGGGAGCAGCCAGGCGGAATGTAGTGTCGTCGAACAAAGTGCGTATGTTCGACGATGGTAGTGCATGAAGCCAAAGACCCGACTCCCACTTACCCACAACCAGCAGGAGCGCACGCTCCGCAGTAGTAGCAGACGTGTCAAGTAAATTGTTCTGTACTACTCTGCAGAGCGGCTCATCCCACTGTTACTGGGAAGATGGATTATCGGGTGAATCTGAATTCAGGGAAGCGAGTTTCCGGCAAAGATTACCCACACAAAAAAAAGGCATCCATAGCGTCGGTAACACACGGCACATCAAATATATCAGTGTGGAATTATATTCATTATATTTTAAATGAAAATCTAAATAAAATTGACACGTCAGTGAAGTTAGGCATAAAATGAAAAGGACAACAGCAAAATTCTTGTTCTTCTATTAAACGAAGTTAAAGACTTGTCATTCGTTATATTTTATTTTTTATTTATTTATTTTATCAATTACAATTTCCTTACATTTAAACAAAGCCCACAATCTCTGGGGTCTGTCTTAGCATGCCATGGCCTGAGAGTTGATCAACGCGCTATTAACAGTTAAGTTATTATCGAGTTGATGTAGTATTCTTTCAGCTTACGCTTTATATTTTTACTGTCGTATAACGTTGTCAGTCTTGTTAACCTCGTTTTGGAAACAACACTGTTTACATAATAATAATAATAATATTAGGTCTTTACCTATGAAATTGCCGTTCTGCAGTACTGGCCATTTCAAATCAAAATAATTTTTGTTTGGCTAAGAATTCTAATTTCAAATTAATTTTATTTTAAAAACATGGTTTTTTTTTTCTAAAAGTAGTCATTTCTTTATTGATTAGTGTTACATTTTCATCGCATTTCAATCTTTTTCGTCATCATGGATACGTTAAAAATTCGAGTAATTATGGAATATGAGTACCGTCGTGGCAGCAACGCGGCACAAGCGGCACGCAACATCAACGACGTTTACGGAGCTAACACTACAAACCAACGCACCACCTGTTATTGGTTTGCTCGCTTCCGTTCTGGAAATTTCGACCTGAAAAATGAACCTCGCGGTCGTCCGAAGACTTTGGTCGACAATGACGAATTAAAGGCGATTGTGGAAGCTGATGATACACAATCTACGGCTGAATTAGCAGCAGCTTTCGACGTTAGCGTCAAAACAATATTGGTCCATTTGCGTCAAATTGGCAAGGTAAAAAAGCTTGACAAATGGGTGCCCCACGAACTCAATGATCGCCAGCGCGAAGTACGCGTCGAGACGTGCCTTGCACTGCTCAACAGACACACAAATGAAGGAATTTTGAACCGCATTGTTACCTGCGATGAAAAATGGATTCTGTTTGATAACCGTAAGCGCTCAGCAAGTTGGTTGGATCCTGGTTCAGCACCTAAACAATGCCCTAAACGAAAACTTACCCCTAGAAAAGTGATGGTCACTGTTTGGTGGTCTAGCGCCGGTGTGATTCATCACAGCTTCTTACCAAACGGGGTGAGCATTACTGCAGATGTGTACTGTGAAGAACTGAACACAATGATGGAGAAGCTGGCGCATCTCCAACCAGCATTGGTCAATCGCTCGTCTCCGCTGCTCCTGCACGACAACGCGCGACCTCATACTGCACAGCAGACGGTCTCCAAGTTGCAAGAACTGGGGTTGGAAGCTCTCCGTCATCCGCCCTACTCACCAGACCTTGCGCCTACAGACTACTACTTTTTCCAGAATTTGGATAACTTCTTGGCGGGAAAAAAATTTAATACCCGAGAGGCAGTACAAAATGCCTTTGAAGAATTTGTTGCCTCCCGTCCAGCTGATTTCTTTAAGAAGGGCATCAATAAACTGCCACTGCGATGGCAAAGATGCATTGATTGCATGGGTGATTACTTCGATTAATACAAATAAAAAATTCATGAAAAAAAATCGTTTAAATTTTTTCATACAAAACGGCAATTTCATAGGTAAAGACCTATTATAATAATAAAGGTTTTATTGATTCATAAACGTGTGTTACAATACTTAGGTAAGACACTGGATCCCGCACTAGGATACCCTGTGTCATAGGATCCAGTCTCTTTCGACAGACAATAAGGAATATTAACTTTAGTAACAAATGCAACGGTTTACGTATAATTAATTAATTAAACTTAGGACTAAAAGGTAACCAAATGTATGTGTGAATGTGATGGGTGTAGGTATGTATGTGATGAGTGAGTGTGATGAGTATGTGTGTGTGTGATGAGTGTAAGTATGTATGTGATGAGTGTGTGTGTATGTGATGAGTGTAAGTATGCATGTGATGGCTGTAAGTGTGTATGAGATGATGATAACTTTATCAGTTGAATGTTAAAAGATTTTCCGTTTCAGCATAATTAAAACCAAGCAGCCAATCCTGAACCTGCTTTTTGCACCCAAACTTAGTCAAGCGGAAGATTTTAAGTTTATTGTTCACTTTTTCATACAGGTATGGACCAATACGCGAGAAAGCCTTAGTGCCAAATTTGAGTTTGCAGAAAACTCTGTTCCACTTAGGTTTTCTACGAGTGCGCCGAGCTGCTACCTCTGTGGCAGCTGCTGTTTTATGAAATTTAAGTAGTACTGATAAAATGTAAAGTTGACGCACCGTAAGCACTCTCGTTTCTCGATATAACCTAGCAGTGGGGTATCGGATTCCTAATCTATGAGAGACCTTAAGGATAGCTCTTTGTGCACGTTCAACAGTAATTAGATAACTTTTACCAGCAAAACCCCAAGATATTATGCAGTAACCAAGCACAGACTGACATAAAGCCAGGTAAGTCATCTTATACATTGTTTTGGTCATAGGGTGCATAGATGTTATGGGACAAAATAATTACTTAGGTTTGGTAAATTAAATTGTAAACTATGTTTTGTACCTATATGTGGATAAAATTTTATCTATAGAACAAAGGTTGTTGACAATAAAATGGTTCCTTGTCCGTGTATACATATTTTTGGGGCTGACTGTACCTATTATAGCGCATTCTCATTTCGCCAATTATGTTTAAGTCCCATGTAATAGGGAGCGAGCTTATTGCCATCAACCGGGCACAAAATACCCCCAAAAAAAATTCGTAACCACCATCTTGTATTTAGATAAAGACCCCACTTTTGTTATCATTAGCGACCTCAAAAAAAATGAAAATGACACCCACGACAAGAGAATTAAAAAAGTTCTGTGGCTGCCATCTTTGATTTTGGTTAGTTGTCCAGAAGCGCCTGCACGGCGGCGCGAGTGCTGTATGTATGTACATACCTGCGCGGCGTGCGGCACCAGGTTGTCCAGAAGCGCCTGCACGGCGGCGCGAGTGCTGTATGTATGTACATACCTGCGCGGCGTGCGGCACCAGGTTGTCCAGAAGCGCCTGCACGGCGGCGCGAGTGCTGTATGTATGTACATACCTGCGCGGCGTGCGGCACCAGGTTGTCCAGAAGCGCCTGCACGGCGGCGCGAGTGCTGTATGTATGTACATACCTGCGCGGCGTGCGGCACCAGGTTGTCCAGAAGCGCCTGCACGGCGGCGCGAGTGCTGTATGTATGTACATACCTGCGCGGCGTGCGGCACCAGGTTGTCCAGAAGCGCCTGCACGGCGGCGCGAGTGCTGTATGTATGTACATACCTGCGCGGCGTGCGGCACCAGGTTGTCCAGAAGCGCCTGCACGGCGGCGCGAGTGCTGTATGTATGTACATACCTGCGCGGCGTGCGGCACCAGGTTGTCCAGAAGCGCCTGCACGGCGGCGCGAGTGCTGTATGTATGTACATACCTGCGCGGCGTGCGGCACCAGGTTGTCCAGAAGCGCCTGCACGGCGGCGCGAGTGCTGTATGTATGTACATACCTGCGCGGCGTGCGGCACCAGGTTGTCCAGAAGCGCCTGCACGGCGGCGCGAGTGCTGTATGTATGTACATACCTGCGCGGCGTGCGGCACCAGGTTGTCCAGAAGCGCCTGCACGGCGGCGCGAGTGCTGTATGTATGTACATACCTGCGCGGCGTGCGGCACCAGGTTGTCCAGAAGCGCCTGCACGGCGGCGCGAGTGCTGTATGTATGTACATACCTGCGCGGCGTGCGGCACCAGGTTGTCCAGAAGCGCCTGCACGGCGGCGCGAGTGCTGTATGTATGTACATACCTGCGCGGCGTGCGGCACCAGGTTGTCCAGAAGCGCCTGCACGGCGGCGCGAGTGCTGTATGTATGTACATACCTGCGCGGCGTGCGGCACCAGGTTGTCCAGAAGCGCCTGCACGGCGGCGCGAGTGCTGTATGTATGTACATACCTGCGCGGCGTGCGGCACCAGGTTGTCCAGAAGCGCCTGCACGGCGGCGCGAGTGCTGGGCGCCAACAGCTCCTCCGGTTGCGCCACGATGTGTTTAGGAATGTGTGCGCCACTTAAGAACTGTGCTACTTCTTCGCTAAAGTGATTGCAGTTGTGCTCCAGCAGGTTATACGCCGAAGGACTGAAATAAAACACAAATATTCGAAAATTCAGAAAACATTCGATTATTTTTTTTACAAGGTAAACTATAAATAAAAAGGTCTTTTCTGAAGCCAGGAAGAGGCTTCAGATTTATACTAATATACAGGATGGAAAGTGGAAGTGGGCCTTGGAAGCTTAGAGCATTTAACCTATGGAGATGGCATAGCTGAGCGAACCCCTCTGCCAAAGTCGATTAGCCATATAACCATGCACTTTATATAAAACTAATTCATTCGCCGACCGCTGCCATTGTATATAGTATTATGACGCAAGTAAGTGTTCCCAAAAAATGGTTAATTGTGCAGTTTCTTTTTCACAAACCGATCTGCCACTTCAAATTTGCGAAAACATTGTGTTTCCTACCACATGTAAGTATAAATGAACACCTGTTTCACAAATAAACTGATTGATTGATTGAATTTATACATCAACATGGTTTTATTTGAGTTACTAATGATTAGGCATGCCAATACATTAGATCCGTGTCGATATATTTTAAACAAAATCGATACCGTTCAGTACTCAGCGTGTATTTCTATTTGAAATATTACAATGCATCTCACTTAGAGCGTTTGTGCACTACCTCGTCTTCGGTTCAGATTCGTGATTCGTGTAAATACGATTCGAAATAGCCTCCATAATAAATATAATTATGGTTATTGGTTTGTGCACTGCTTCTTTTTCGTTTTTATATTCGTGAATTTCTCACATCCGAGTATTTTTTTACGGATCGAAGTTACCGTCATGCTTAATATCAGTGCTTGTTGACTCTCGTATTCGATTCTTATTCGTGAGTTTAAAACGAATGACGAAAAATTCCCCAAAACCAATCACGAATACGAATCGACTTCGAGTGAGTGACAGCGCCCTTTCGTGAATTTTTGGTCCGTTTTTATGCTGTTCGTAAAAAAACACGAATATGAATCGAATAGTGTACAAACGCCCCTATGTGTAGTAATTGTATAGAAAAAGATAATTAATTATTTAGGATGCATGGATAAGGATACGAAAATCGGTTTTGAACAAAACCGATTTTCGTATCCTTGTGGAGTATCCGGTGGAGTTTCTTGCCCATTCTTCTCCATACGAAACTACCTTTTGGAAGAGGCAACTAGAGTCAATTCTATTTTTTGTAAATTTTGACGTTCAAAAGTGCCTTTTATGTACTTATTTGAAATAAATGATTTGACTTTGACTTTGAATTCTTTCCACACCTATAAGGTGTATGGTGTCTTCAAAAATGTCGCACAAGTCACTACAGAAGCATCATAACCTAGAGCGAAAAGGGTTGAAAAAGAAAGTACGGAGGTACGTACGGATGCGTATGACGTCAGTGAGCAGGTGGGCAACTCAGGTAATCTCGCTGAAGATATGTGAAATGAAAGTTTGGGCATCACTAATAATTGTCATGTCAAAGATAGCAGCATTTTTGATGTGATGTCGTAAATAGTTACAGCTCTTTTAATTGTCCATTAATGAACACAGAATGTCCGTTTCATACAGATATTCACAATTAATATAAATAAATATATTTATAATGATTATGTACCTACTTCAGATGTTTGTTGGTCCTAGGGCCATTTATGACGATGTCCTTTCACTTATTTGTGAGTCGATTTAAATTCGTTTATTTGAAAGGTTTATGCTAATAAAAAATTAGTTTGTTCATTACTTAAGAGCGTGACGACGGGTGAACTGTCCATACAAACGTAATTCCTATATTATTTATAATTTCAGCATATTTCCACCATATTATGCTGATATTCGGATTTAGACAGTATTTATCTAGGTTCCTACATCTTGTTTATTTTTTTAAACTTATCTTAAATGAGGTTTGAGTGCATTTCGCATATTTTTACAGCGTACATGACATATTTTCATATTGTTTTTTCTGTATTATAACCAACAATATTTGTAATATTGTTTCTGCAGAAACATAGCTTACATTATCAAGTTACAAATTATCGACAAAAAAATCGTAAAACATTAAATTTTCATTCATCATTTTAGGAATAACGGAACACATTCAAATTCATCATAGTTTTGCGATAGGTAGTAGTGCCATCTCGCGTCATGGAAATATCAATGTGTGCGTGATCGTATTGCTCACGCACGGTAGCTTCTGTGTGTATCGCTGCACTCTTCTAGCGCAACGCGGGCACGCGAGGCGCGGGGGGGATGTTTGTTGTCAGTGTCACGATTTACCATCTACACGTTGGCCCAACATGCTCCATTATAAGCCACAGAATGCCTATATTACAACGATACGTTTATGCAAATGACGGTAGTTCAAATATTCTGATAATAGTATACGTATACTGTGGCGTACATTGGCTTACGCTGCCACAGAACATAATTATATACCTACTCTGTGCTATCAGCTGTGCTGTGCGTGCGTGCATAATTATTGTAGATTGAAAATTGTATTGTTATATTTTTCTGACACTCCCTTTTGACCTGTGCTATGAATTTGAATTTAGATTTTGCTTTTGAATAATTGGTATCGAGTAACCTATATTCTTACGACCATTGTTTTGTTTACGGACTTGGAAATTTATTTACGAATTGGTAGTTTGGTTGCTTTGCCGACATGGACTCCGAACGTTGGGATGTATCTCACAGTAAGTATAAGTATAAGTGTTTATCACGCTTCGATTCATATTTAAAAAATAATATGAATATATAAAAATCTATGAAGTAAGGACACAACTAAATAAATGTTTATTTAAAAAATCCTTGTTTTTTATTATTATTCTTAGCTCAGACCTATATGAATTTACGGACAATAAAAAAGACAAATATTCCAGTTATGTGTATTTACGTGATAAATATAAATGATTGGAATATTTGTCTTTTACTAAGAACTACCGACTTTGCATAACACTTTTATTATTTGGCTTGTATTCATTATTCAGTAAGTAATAACAATATTTGAAGTTTCCTAGAATGAATACAGAAATAACACAGAAGAAGCCTTACTTTTTTAATGTCGACACCATCTTATAGGAAATAAATAAACATAATACACAGGCTTAGAATAAATAAAGACAATAATAATAAATATCCCAACAATTTTATATGTAAGTATTTACGCGACGTGCGTCTGACAACTCTAGCGCCGTTCGTCAATTGATTTGCCCGCCAGGCCACGCGCGCACGCCACGCACGCCACGCCACGATTGTGGCGGTAAGTCCCCTCTTTAAGGAATGGCTTGAGAGGCGCCACGGCGTCCTCACCTTCCGCCTGACGCAGGTCCTCACCAGACATTGCTGTTTCGGGAGGTTCCTGTTTCGGATAAGGCGGGAGGAAACGCCCGGGTGTTGGCAATGTGTGGATCACCGTAGGCGCGGGCTTGCGGACGGCGAGCAATGGACAGCTCGCCGTCCGGTAAGGACCAGGCCCGGGTCGACGACGCGTCGTGTTCCACGCGCGCCTCAAAGAGATGTCAGCATCATTGACGGGGTCCGATAGGGCTAATGCCTGCCGGGGTCGCGGATTGTTCGAAAGAGTTACCGTGGCCTTGGCGCACACGGGTGGGTTTTAGTCAGTAAGAGTCTGACACGCCCTTCCCCTCCGCCCAGAGCGGGAGAGGTCATTTGATGATATCCCATCAAAAAAAAAAAAAAAAAGTCCACGCGTGATAACAATGTATATATAGGATTAGGTATCACGTATCTGATCTGCTAAATTTTCTCTACAAGGCCTAGATATCGAGAATTTATCCTAATATGTTGAGATATATAGTAAAGAAATTTCCAAAAAATGCATTACTAGTCTGTACATTCACTAACGATTCTATAAAGTAGTCGACCAAAATAAAGGAAACAATGAACATAGGTACTTAGGTACCTATGTTCATTGTTTCCTTTATTTTGATTTTTTGTATTTTTTTATATTATTAGTAAACTTAGGTTTACTAATAAATATAAATATCTTCGACTCGAGACGTTATGAATGAATAGTAAGTACAGCTAATAAGAGCTATCACTCACACACACATGGCTGCGTACCGCGTCTGTCCCCCGCTCGCCGCACGCCTTCTTTTTAACCGACTTCACAAAAAGGAGGAGGTTCTCAATTCGTCTGTATGTTTTTTTTTTTTTTTTTTTTTTTTTTTTTTTTTTTATGTGTGTTAGCTCATATCTTTTTTCTGGGTGAACCGATTTGGATGATTCTTTTTTTATTTGATAGGTGGTGCTTCACATGTGGTCCCATTCAAATTTGATCAAGGTCTGACCAGTAGTTTTTGAGTTATCCTTAATACTGCATATTTTTTCCACTTAGTTTATATGGATGATGTGCTAATAATTTCCTATCACTGTTATTTACACACCAAGTAGTGGTATACGAATTTGTGTGGGGTAGGTACCGCAACTAAAAAGTGAAAAATAAAAACTTTTTTACAAAAAAACAACCGACTTCCAAAAAAAACACTAAAAGACGTGAAAAATAACTTTAATTTCGGAAGTCGGTGGCCAAACACGAAAATACAAAACCAAAGGCACCGACTTCCGAAATTAAAGTTATTTTTCACGTCTTTTAGTGTTTTTTTTGGAAGTCGGTTGTTTTTTTTGTCAAATAGAGATAGCGATATTCAACGAATTTTGCACTTGTCTCGAATTGTGAGTTGCAAGCGATGTTCGTGGGACCCTTAAGTGAATTCAAAAAAATCCTTTATTAAAAAGAACCCGGTTTTTAATGATTAATCCCGAGACTACAAGACTAATAATAAATATAAATCTAACTTATTTTTTTACGTGATAATTATTTTAAAACTTAGAATAGTGTCGATGTGCTGCGCTTTACACAAGTCCGTTCCACTTACCACATGAACAGTGTTTTATTATAATATCAGATTCTTAAGTCTGATATTATAATAAAACTGATGATGATGTTTTAATTCCCGGTAATGTACTCATTTATAACGGCGCTAATCTATCTAAACTCATGCAATTTGAATAGAAACACCTAAGTCACAGGTATTACTAGTTTAGGAGTCAGGGTTTCAACTTTTGTGCGCCTTTAATTATTGTGAACTTTAGCTAGATAATGGTGCTGATTCTCTTGTACACCGAACTAAATTAAACAATCACTAAAATTTAGAATTTTTTACAAGCTTTTATTTAACTTGCAATGTTTGTATGTCAGTAAGTGTGTAGTATCCTATATTCGGGCCAAATATTGTAAGCTGAATTAAAACCACTTCCTCTTGTCCTACGGAATTAAAACATCACACGTCGATTCTGTTTCGAAGACACATTTTTATTATGCATGACCTGATTCTACCTCCAGGATTGGCACCAGATGAAGGAACTCCTTAACAGTCAACGGTATAGACACGAAAATTGAATATACCTATTATTTAATTAAGGTAGTTCCTTCTACAGTCCACCATGACTTAGCTGCTGCACCCAGGGTTGACTCCAGTCGAGGGAACTCCTCAACAGTCAACAGCAGAGACACAAAATTTTATATAAGCATACAATAAAGATAGCTTGTTCTAAAGTTCACCATGATCTGACTGCTGCACCCAGGAATGGCTTCATATGAGTGATCTCTTCAGCGGTCAACAGCATAGGCACGAAATGTTGTATAAGTACTCATTAAATTATGATGATAGCCCATTCTAAAGTATGGCGTGACTTGGATAGTGCAATTCGGGTGGCTTCATACCATGACTTGTGTAAAGGTGTTTGTTTGTTTTAAAAAAGGTTTTTACTTACATTTTATTTTGTAATTTTAAGCATTAGAATTTGTTTGAATATCCGTTCTATCACCTTCTCTTGAAAGGTACTTACACTACAAATCCAACGAACCCAAACACGCTTTTACACAAGTCATGGTGTGAATGACTTGTTAAAGCGTGTGTGTAAAAAAAAAACCGGACTTCATCGTCCATGTAAACTTCAGCTCCGTATTTTAAAACCTTTTATAAATAAACAAACAATAATTAAGTGATGTAACAAAGTGAATTAGTGAAAGAAAGGACACTCGTCTACATATGTGACAATGTTATGAACGAAAAGCATTTACAACAAGTGAAGTAAGTACAAACAATATAAAAAACTGTGAAAAAGCCGTACAATTTTTTAAATACAACATACTTTTTATGACATAAACTGTGCGCGTGTGTAAATATAAACTAGTACTAGTGATATACTGAATGATTTTTGACAAACTCAAGAAAAAACAGTGACTGGAAACGAAGTTTTTCCGAACTCTTAACCGTTCGAAACATACGTTCCTCAAAGAATTGAACTTTGGACCTGCTCGACGCCTATCTTTATCAGATGAAGAGGTATTTAGTCACCTAATTTCAATTTAACTAAGTAATGTGCGTATGACGCAGTGGTTAAAGCTTTAGCCATACTGCGTGTTGAATCTGTTAGACTCGGGTTCGATTCCCGCTATACTCGCCTTAACTTTTTTTCCATTTACCTAATTATAACATCGGAACAAAATGAATTTCTTTGAGAACATTACACTAAGCAGTCGGCGAAGATCCAAATCCGCAATTGAGACTTTCGACGATACTAGTTCTAACGAATCGACAATAGAGGGCGCCTCAAATAATAGCGTACCAAATATTATAAACATGAGAATGAAGAAATGAAACACCTCAAACATCAAATTAGAGAACTTAATTCACAGCTACAGGCAGCTCATGAGGAGACATATAATCTGTCTATTGAAAACACAAAGCTAAAAAAAACAATCGAAATATGAATTTTAAACATAAACTTGTAGAAAGGGTATCTAAGAAGTTAGCTAGCGAGACAGGAACACCAAATAAAAGAACTAAGTTATTTTCACCTCAAGAAACTTTACGTAAACAGTACTGAGAGGGTTCCTCAAGATATGGGACTCCAGGACTGTCCGTGGCAGCGTTCGTTGAGCGGCGACTGAGAATAGAAAGTTTGCGAGTTCGAATCCCAGTACAAGATTTACTTTTTGCAATTTTTTTTTGGCAAAATGATTTGCGCTGCTTGTAATGCTACTATACTCGTTACACAAAAGAGAATTAAGTGCTGTTTAAGCAAATGTGTCCTTCAGTACCATTTGGAATGGAATAATAACTGTAGTGCCGAACTCTTCAAGAAAAACGCCGTAGTGAGCACTCAAGTAAGGGAATTGGAAAGTAAATTGCAGTAAATTGATCAATTATCACGTGAGAACAATATCGAGATACATTGCGTTCCTGAACACATAACCGAAAACCTGTTAACGGTCGTAAAACAGTTCGGTAGAATTGTGGGAAGGGAAATGAAATGATTTATTCATAATCAAGTACATCATACATAGCAATTTATTCATAATCAAGTACATCATACATAGCAATTTATTCATAATCAAGTACATCATACATAGCAATTTGAACGGTGATCCCCAAACTAGACGTTAGTTTGTATCTTGGGTAGTTAAAATGAACTTCACGACAATGAAATCCAGTAATTTAATAGAGTTGCCAAATGAAATGAAAAGACAACTCGTCTACGTAGTATAGTCGTCACGTTAGCCAGTCCTCGCATTTGTGATAATATACTTGCTGCACTTAGAAACTTTAATAAGAAGAATGAGTCGGAAAAGTTGTATTGGTGGAGAAAAAGCAGCCGATATTTGTGACGGAAAATCTGACTCATGTTAATAAAAAACTAAATGCAGCAATCGCTGCTAAGGAAAAGAAATATAACTTTGTATGGGTTCGGAATAGTTGCATATTTTGAGGAAAGATGTAACAACTAAATCTCTGCTAGTAAAAAAATTGGAATCTGTAGAATCTTTGTAACTTATTATTTTACTAGTCACATACTTTGCACGCTTAATAGTATTACAAGAATTTAAATTCAAGTTTAAATCTATTATCAAAATGTAAGAGGGTTACGAACCAAGACAGAGGATATCTATACTACTGCTTTAAATTTCGATTACGACATAATTATCGGCACTGAATTTGGCTCAATGATACGGTGTTAGAACATGAATTTTTAGATAACCGATACAGAGTGTGCAGGCGCGATAGCTCATCTGCGGTATCCTGGACTACAAAAAAGGATGGTGGAGGGGTGTTTGTAGCAACTCTAAACAAATATGATGTGTCACGGAGATTAAATTGGGAGGCCTATTGCGAGGAATTGTGGATCACAACCAAGCGTGACAGTGGCTTAAGTATTCATATTTGTGCGGTTTATATCCTGCCTCCATTCAAACAAGACTATATCGATGCACTGTTACGAAACTTTACAGGAATAATTAACAAAAAGAGAAAAAACAATTCTATCAACTTATTAACCGGTGATTTTAATATGGGCAATATCTCTTGGGAATATAATGCGCATTCTGGTCAATTGGTTCCCATAGGACCCAGTAGTAATTTAGAACACTTTTTTTAGACATGCTAGCCTTTAACGATCTTCATCAATGCAACACGATACCCAATGCTTCAAATCGGATTTTAGATGTAGTTATTAGTAGTAGTAACAACAAAGTGCTGGTGTCTCGGGCCTCAATTCCACTTATACAAATTGATCTTCATCGTCCAGCGCTGGAGATCTCGTTTATATCTAATCATAGCAATCCTCTTGTGCAAACAAAATCCCATACTTGAACTTTTATCCCTGTAATTATGAAGCGGTCAACGCTGAGCTTGTGAAAATTGCTTGGTCTGATAAATGGAATTCTATAATGAATATTAACGAAATGTTACAAAAATCTATGATATTATGCCAATTATTAAATTGCATACTCCGATCGATTACCAAACTACGAGATGAACGCTATCCTGTCTGGTATAGTCGAGCTATACTAAAAGTCATTAGAGAAAAAGCTAAATATCACAATATACAGGGGTTTAATGCATCGTGTGCCAAATTGAAATGGTCGACTGAAGGGGTCATCTGCTAGCCCTTCCGACCCATTAACACCTCTAATGCCCTGTGGAATTGTCCAGCCAGCCGAGAGGCTCGCCACGGAGGGGCACGACACTGGAGGGGCCAGTCGCAAGGCGGCATTCTTGGAGTCGTCGGGCGGTAGGCAGGACTCCGCTGGCGCCTCCAAGTCTGAGCGAGTGGCCAGGTTTGAGAAGGTCGTGGGAGCCGCGATCAGGGGTGTGGCCTTGAAGAGAATTCAGTCTCTAAAGACAAGGTCATACCCAATGCCACGGCCTTCATTATGGCGGCAGCGGAGGCCTTACACCTTGGACCTCCGTCGGATGGAATGTCGGAGATGCGGGCGGAGGTCGCCCGCTTGACAGCCGCTATGGATCTTCTCCGAAAGGAGAATGAGGATCTTGAAGCGGACCTGGCCGGCCTCCGGGCAGCCGGCCCCCGGGAGGTGCCTCAGGGGGGGAGGCGCAGCATGGACAAGGCCTGCCGGTGCCTGCTGAGGACCGGGTTTTGACCCTGGTGCGGCGGGAGCTGGCTGCCTTCAAGTCGGTTTTCCGCTCTGGAAGCCATTGTCCTGCGCCCTCCGCTAGCGGCGAGCCGGCAGGTCTCATTGCCGCCGCTGCGGTCTAGCCAGGATCGGCGGAGCGATCTAAAGGCGGGCCTGTGCCGGAACCCGCGGGGCCGCCCCCAGCGAAGTAGGCGCCTCCCAAGCCCAAGAAGGGCGGGGGGCCTATGCAGGCGGCGAGACGCCCCCTCCGCCTCCTAATGCTCCTCCGGCTAACGCCGAATGGCAAGTAGCCGGAGAGAAGAGGAAGGCGGGTAAGGCTTCCAGGGCGGCCAAAAGGAAGGAGAGGCGGCAGCGGCGCAAGGAGCGAAGCGTTGCGGCTAGGCTCCGCGCTGCGAAGTCCGCAGCTGTAGTGATTACACTACAGCCGGATGCGGAGAAGGGCGTGTCCTGCCGCGACGTACTCACGAAGGCAAGGGCGGCGGTAGACCTCGAGGAGCTTGGCGTCACCAATGGCATCCGGGTAAGGGTCACTGCGACTGGGGCCCGGATGCTGGAGGTCACCGGTGCGGGCAGCGGCCCGACGTATTATTTATTTATTTATTGGGATATTACAGGAACAAGACAAAAACAAAACTTACCATAAAACCGGGTTAGCTCCGTGTGCACCAAGACAACATCGACTCCAACTTTGGTTGAGAGTACATGCGCCTAGCTTCCGCTAGATTATCACCAGCAATTGCGTAAAAACGCTTCATGTCCAACCACTCCACAAACGAATAGTTAGCACTCATATTCACAAACAAACGCACGATGCGTGCCTGTGACGTAAATACATCGAATGCATACGTGTCACTTGCTCGAGTGATTTCGTTAGACTGGCTACCGTCCGGGCGGCTCGAGCGGCTCGCGACATTCAACAAATAAATGGGCGGAGGGGTACTTCGCGCCATTGCATGTCATTGGCTAATAATTTATTTGCATTTCGGCCCGCATTGGCCGGACATCCTTGTAGTCCACGTAGACTCCTAATAACTCTTGAATGCCATATCGCTACCGCGATGAGTACTTTGATGTTACAGTTATTGTTTGAACACGTTCTACGCGTCATGTTCGTGAACGGGCGCCGTCAGTTGAGACTGATCATCTCTTAACTGCCACGGCTTACTTTTATTACACTTATATTTTGATAATACTTATTTTTTTTTTACATTTTTCTCACTTATAGAAGCAACAAGAATAATGTACCAAGGATTTTCTGACTAACTGACCGACACTTTGACAGTTCAAAAGTAAATTCAACCTGTAAATGGTTTAATTGAAATAAATGCTTTGAGTTTGAGTTTTGAGAGTTTGAGCAACATGAAACTAATTTGAGAACGCCTAGTTTAGTTTGTTTCAATAACATATTTGATGCTATACTCGTAGAATGGTAGTAGACCATGGTCTGAACAACGTTTGTTGTCGCAAAACTGTGATTCAAATGTCACCGTGAATGACATGAGTATTTACTTTGTAAAGTATAATATTATTTTAATTATTGTGAATGTGAGGACTATGTGGGCCATTGTTTTTTTTTTCTCAGTTTGTTTTAGTCATGATCTGGCAGTTTGAGTAATTTATGCGGCCTAAACAAATCTCCTTTCTTTGGTATTATTCGTCGAATCGTTAAGCTCCTTAGGTTCTGAGTTGAGCTGCACGGTTACTGACAAATGCGTAGGGTCGCATGGTCAACAATGGATCGGTGGTACACAGATGATCACACACACACCTGCGCCATTTATTAATGTATGAGTAAATGAAATATGTAATCGTGTTTCGTTTGCGAACGCCCTCTCACTCCCGCAGTCGCCGCGCGGAAGCGCTTGTGAGAGTATTCATATTTATAGGCGAATAACTGATTGATTATTGATCACAAATATTGATGTTGTCTAATGATCTCTAATCTAGAATCACAATATGAACGTCAGGTGTCAGATGACAAGACAAAGACATTGACGTATGGAAACGTTCCATTTCAACTATGTTTTATTAAACGTAAGTTATTATTTAATAAATAGAAAGGTTTAATTTAAAATATATGTTATTAGCATTTATTTAATTGATATTTCATAGACAAAAGTATTTAATGTAAATGGTATTTATTCTGACTTAAAAGGCCGCTTCACAAACAACGATTCTAGAGTTTTCAAACAAGTTATGTTTGGTGGTTTTACATAATCAAAACAAATGTTTATTATCTTAGCATTACAATAAATGATTCAATAATAATTAATATGATACTAGTAATACTTCTCATGATTTAATATTGCAATTTAAAAGTAACAAGTTGTTTTAGACGATTCTCAGATCTTAAAGATGAAGTTAATATAATATAAGATTTTACTTAAAGATTACAAATAAATACACACTAAATTGCTAAATAATGTTATGAAGTTTTAAAATAGTTCAACTACACTAGATTTGTTAATTAATACCTATATTATAAGATATTTAGCAATTATGTACAACCATCTCTGATTGGTCTAAAAAGGCGGCAGAATGGGCGGCAGTTTGTGGTACTGACTGGTAATATGGAGGGATTTTAATGAGTTACGGCCAATTTCGAAGGGGATCTTGGTTCGAATGGTTTGACGAGAGAGGACAGACTCACAGATCCTGAGTGGTGTCCAATGTCTATAATATTAATTTGTTAAAAGCCAATGTACATAAGGAAATCACGCTGCATAGCGTAGTTCTTCCTATATTGTAAAATGGATTAAATTATGATCATCACATCACTTCTAGTGGAAAGATCGACTGACCACAATGTTCATGTAAGTTAAGTATGTAATTGATATTATAATATTGATTAGTATTGCTGATCTAAGTTGTTATTTATGTGTTATACATATAGCTAATACTGCTTATGTGTGTTAAATCGAATTAAGGAATATTCCTGTTCTTTCTTTACATTGATAAAGTTGCTAACTTTGAGAAACGGACCTTGTGTTAACAATAATAAATTATGCTAATGTGAAAATGTGTTGACAAAAGACTAAAACAAGCTGCCATGGAGTTTCTTATCCTTCTTCTCCATGAAGACCTAGTTTTGGAACGGATAATAGCTTTCTCATTAACGTTACCTACCTATATTTATTGACAAGCCTAATTGAAATAAATGCCTGGTCTTGTCTTTCTGTGCTTTTCTTCATAAAATCCCTTCCCAACACACCATAATCACACACACACACAACTAACACATTAAATAACTACACACACACACACACACACACAACTAACACATTAAATAACTACACACACACACACACACACTTCACACACACACCACACACACACACTTCTTACATATTAAATAACTAGCCATTCTGACACTCAAAGCTTACTAATTAAGTGGATGCCAATACCTATAAATGTAGTATTTCATCCACTTTCTAACACGCTCACCAATAGACGCGAGAGCGCGCCGTTTTAGTTTTCGGGAGTAAAAACTACCGATAAAGTAAGTTTAATTTTGTTTACATATCATATACTAATGCTGTCTTCCTATATATTTTATTCTAATTGTTTGTGTAGATTTATGTAGTATGATTGAGAGCTTATACATTTACGTAATTATCTGTGGTTGTTGAGAAATTTAATTTCGAACTGTGTAGTGGCAATATGGTTAACAGTGGATTGATTCACTGTGTACACTATGGATTATGATTCACTGTGTACACGATCCAGAGTGTACCCTCACTAAAACAAGGAACTTGATGGAAGTTTATCTTTACAGAAATGCCGAGGAATAGAGTTGAAGAAAGAAATGTAGGTGCTCATGCACATGAGCAAATGCGTGAAGCATTACAGGCCATAAAAGATGGAAAAAGTATTAGACAAGCTGCTGCTGACCATAATATTCCTTTTACGACACTCCAAAGGTATCAAACTAAAGAAAAAAATGCGCAAAACCAGCTCACAAGGTTGACACCAAACTACGCGGTGAACCAAGTATTTTCCAGAAACCAAGAGCTAATATTGAAACAGTATTACATAAAATGCGCAAGCCTTGTCTATGGTCTGTCTGTTAAGGATTGTAGACAAGTGGCGTTCGAAATGGCCAAAAGTAATGGCATCAGAATGCCAAAGACCTGGACAGACAACCAATTGCCTGGAATAGATTGGTTAAGGGGTTTCCGCCAACGACATCGGGATTTGACGCTGCGTAAACCCGAGGCGTGCAGCTTAGCACGAGCATCGGCTTTTAACAGGGAGACTGTCAATCATTTTTACGATAATTTGGAGGACGTGATCAAGCGCCATCCTGCATTTGCTGATGGGACAATAATTTATAACTTAGATGAAACCGGTACCACAACTGTGCAAAAGACCCAACGGGTTATAGCGCCAAAAGGTAGACGAAATCTGTGCAAGGTGACCAGTGGTGAGAAGGGGACACTTGTCACTACCTGCAACATCATAAGCGCTGGGGGTCAGGCAGTTCCACCAGTCCTTATATTCCCAAGAAAAAATACGAAACCTCGCATGGCTGTTGGTACCCCCCCTGGATCACTGATTCTGGCAAACCCATCTCGGTGGATGAATATTGAGCTATTCTTGGATGTAATGAAGCATTTCATACGAAGAACGGGAACTTCGAAAGAATACCCATCGATTTTGATAATGGATAACCATGAGTCTCACCTTTCCATAGAAGCCCTCGATCTCGTGAAAGAGTCTGGGGTTACTGTGCTTACATTGCACCCACATACATCAGCGCGAGTTCAACCACTGGATGTTGGTATTCACGGACCTTCCAAAACGTTTTACTATGCCGCCATGAGTTCTTGGATGTTACGCAATCCTGGGTGCCCTGTCACTATTTATGATGTGGGAGCATTAATTGGCCAGGCTTTCGTAAAGTCTATGACACCATCTAATATAACACAAGCATTTAGAAAAACGGGAATATTTCCTCTTGATCGACATGTGTTTACTGACGAGGACTTCGCACCCAGCAGTGTTACTGATAGACCTGAAAATGCTCAACCTGTAAATTATTCTAGTGAAGAACACGCAATCACTGACCATCAACCGATTTTAGAGCTAGAAGACAACTCACTGCATTTACTAATAACTGACTCTTCAAGACCCTCCAATAGCACTACTGAAGAAACATCTAGAGGTACAATGAGTCCATCTATGTTGGAAAATTTGGGTGAGTATTCAGCAATTCTTTCGCTGCCAGTTTTTTCCACTCCAGAAAAATCTGTTTTAATTGATCTATCTGATGTTTTGCCTCGCTCTTTTGATGGTTATGCAAGTCAACATGCAGTCAAGGGCGGATCCAGGGGGGGGGGGGTCATGGGGGTCATGACCCCCCCCTGGGCTGGGTCCAGGACCTAGGTGGACCACAAATTAAAATTGTTTTATATATTTTTTGTCACAATATAGATTTTATGTAAGTACCTTCAATATTTAATTAATTTAATATAGTAGGTACTTACATTAATAAAATACCTAGGTACTTTTTACTTATATCTATGTTTATAAAAATAAAAAAAAACTTCTTGTGATTTGACCACGACTATGTGACCCCCCCCCCCTCCCCCCCCCCCCCTGGCACCAAAGCTAGATCCGCCCTTGCATGCAGTTATTATGCCCACTACTGTTTCTGAAAGTGAATCAACTAATACACCTGGAATCAAGTCTCTCATTACACCTGATCAGTTTCGGAAGCCACTTAAAGCACCCACAAGAACTGGAAAGAGAAAGCCAAGAAAACTAGGTAAAAGTCTTATAGCCACGGACACACCTGAAAAAAATGCTATTGCAGAACAGAAGGCAGCCAAAAGGAAGAAAGAAACTAAAACTAAAGGGTTAGGAAAGAAAGCTATTCGTCAAGTGCTGCAAAGTGATTCAGAAGATGAAGATGACATGATATTGAATGACGAAACAGACGATGAAGGAGATTGGGTGGAAAGTGAAGAGACCATTATAACAGAGGATTTACTAAAAAAAAACCACTTGTGCGATTACCAAATGAAGGTGAATACGTGTTCGTACAATTTCGTTCCAAAAACCAGAAGATATTTTTTGTTGGCAAAGTTCTTGAGGAACGAAATCTTAATACTTTAGAATTTTATGTGTCTTTTTTTAAGGTACAAAAAGGGTAAATTTGTTATGCCTAATGTCCCAGACTTATCCTAGGTGAAAGATGATGACATAAGGCACATATTGCCAACGCCCACCGTCAGTGGAAGTACTGCTAGGCAACAATCATATTATGCATTTCCTGTAGATTTAAATCACATTAACATTCGTTGAGTTTGTTTTTTTTTTTTGTCCTTATCATTCTTTGATAGATATTATTATTGGAAGATAATGTTGAAGACTGACATTTAAAATGTGCCATTTAAAGTTAGAATTGTTCTTATTTTACAATTTGGTAAAATAAGTTAATTTTTTTTTTAGTTGTGATAAAGTAGTGATTTTCAAGACTTAGTAGATTATAATTAATGTTATTGCATTATCGAATGAAGACTGAAAAAGTACAAAGTTCCTATAAGTTACTAAGAAAAATAATTTTACGAGTATGTTATGTCAGTGGTTGCTAATCTTTACGATGCTTAAAAATAAACATCCAGTTGATTATTTGTATTGACTTTTATTACTTTCCTGTTCGGATTTTCTTTGATCCACTGTAAACCAGGGGGTGATCCACTGAGGACCAGGAGGTGTACACAGTGGATCAAAACCCACTATAAAAAAAAAAGAAATGCATCTTTCTTATTGTACACTGTTTGTCAGAAAGGCCAATAATATTGTAAAGCTTAATAACCATATGTGCCTCTGGCAATTTTTCGTACAATTCTGACTATTAGTTTTAATATTATAATGCGTCAAAAAAGTGATCCACTGTTGACCATGTTACCCTACACTGACTGGACAGGTCTACTCAATCTGTGTGGTTCTTTCCACATAAGACCATTTCAGACACTATTCTACATGGTCTTCGCATGATCTGATTCTGCACCAAGATTATGTCTGGACTTTAAAAGAGACTGTGACCTCTGAGTTTGTTTCGGCCTTTCTTCTCAGAGTAGTCAGATAGAAAACGCCGACCTCATTTAGTTTATTAAAAAAATATGATTAACGCGTTAACCGCTGACACGTCTGCAGTCACAATTGTGACTTTAGTTGCAGTGAGCGTAAACGTCCCAGCCACATTTGTGGCTTCAGTCGATTGTTGCGTTTTGGGTCGGTAGAATACCGTGGGCACACTGTACAGATGCCAAAAAATTACACCAGGTGGCTCCTTATTAGTTTCCGCGTACAATAGTATGATATAATCTGTGTCGACCATAAATATTTTTTGCAAAAAAAAAGTTGAATGTCAGCGCTCCGTCAATTTCTTCAAAATTTTTTACGAACGATGCGCGCTCCCTAGATATTATGTGTTGGTGACTTAATTAATAACCCAATGTATTAGTGTTATATACCGTAAAAATCCTCATTAATCAAGGTTTTAGAATATCTATATGTGTCATAGGTTTTGAATCAGTATTATTGTGTTAAACTCGTTATGAAAAATTGAGGCCGTAGCGACACGCTACGCGCCGGCATTTTCGTATTAAATTACGTATTTTTTACTAAATAATCTATAATGTAATGCTTGTAATATGGACATAAGTTAATTATTAGTATTTAAAAACGCTAAGAAAGTTTTAATACTATGAAGATAGTTCAAGATCACCAGTAATCTAATTTCGTTCCGCAAGACATTTTGATAGGCAACAATAGTGGCCGTGGGCAGTTTTCATAGACGGCGAATAGGCATCGGCCAAATGTTAAATGCACACACGCTTCGTTTTATTTCCAAATCTTTTGGTATGCTGGTATTGAATTGTTGTTAAATATATATAATTATTACATACAAATGAATACCTATCATTCCAAATATAATCACACAATAATCATCTAAAATAAATTAAATCTTATTCGTAAATCACAGGTGAGAGGACCCTTATGTCGGCCCTCTGGACCTCGCAGGGGGCATCAAAATTGTTGCGGGAATGGGGTGTTTGTTTTGGTGTATTGTGCTACTCTGAGCAAACCAATTATGGACATATGGGTATCAAAAAAAAGCTTAGATAGTCTAGTTTAATAATAAATAGGTTTTATTGACGCAAACTACAAATTAATGTACAAAAATTCAGTAAGAACAAATATTTTACGGAAATTCAACACATATTCTTATTTTAACATTTTTTTACAGTTCTTTCGACTATGAAGTTGTAATGTAGTTTTAACACCTGTTGATTCTGTATGGTTTCAGCTACACACACGATTTTTTATTTAGGTATAAGTTTGGTAGTTTTCAAGTTATTACACTTTATGTTAGAAATGACCGGTGCGCACGCGCGATTTTCAGCATTTTTTGTTGCTTGGACGTTGGACACGCCCGCACGCGAAAATGCTGGACCTGACCTCCCAAGCCCAAGAAGGGCGGGGGGCCTATGCAGGCGGCGAGACGCCCCCTCCGCCTCCTAATGCTCCTCCGGCTAACGCCGAATGGCAAGTAGCCGGAGAGAAGAGGAAGGCGGGTAAGGCTTCCAGGGCGGCCAAAAGGAAGGAGAGGCGGCAGCGGCGCAAGGAGCGAAGCGTTGCGGCTAGGCTCCGCGCTGCGAAGTCCGCAGCTGTAGTGATTACACTACAGCCGGATGCGGAGAAGGGCGTGTCCTGCCGCGACGTACTCACGAAGGCAAGGGCGGCGGTAGACCTCGAGGAGCTTGGCGTCACCAATGGCATCCGGGTAAGGGTCACTGCGACTGGGGCCCGGATGCTGGAGGTCACCGGTGCGGGCAGCGGCCCGACGTATTATTTATTTATTTATTGGGATATTACAGGAACAAGACAAAAACAAAACTTACCATAAAACCGGGTTAGCTCCGTGTGCACCAAGACAACATCGACTCCAACTTTGGTTGAGAGTACATGCGCCTAGCTTCCGCTAGATTATCACCAGCAATTGCGTAAAAACGCTTCATGTCCAACCACTCCACAAACGAATAGTTAGCACTCATATTCACAAACAAACGCACGATGCGTGCCTGTGACGTAAATACATCGAATGCATACGTGTCACTTGCTCGAGTGATTTCGTTAGACTGGCTACCGTCCGGGCGGCTCGAGCGGCTCGCGACATTCAACAAATAAATGGGCGGAGGGGTACTTCGCGCCATTGCATGTCATTGGCTAATAATTTATTTGCATTTCGGCCCGCATTGGCCGGACATCCTTGTAGTCCACGTAGACTCCTAATAACTCTTGAATGCCATATCGCTACCGCGATGAGTACTTTGATGTTACAGTTATTGTTTGAACACGTTCTACGCGTCATGTTCGTGAACGGGCGCCGTCAGTTGAGACTGATCATCTCTTAACTGCCACGGCTTACTTTTATTACACTTATATTTTGATAATACTTATTTTTTTTTTACATTTTTCTCACTTATAGAAGCAACAAGAATAATGTACCAAGGATTTTCTGACTAACTGACCGACACTTTGACAGTTCAAAAGTAAATTCAACCTGTAAATGGTTTAATTGAAATAAATGCTTTGAGTTTGAGTTTTGAGAGTTTGAGCAACATGAAACTAATTTGAGAACGCCTAGTTTAGTTTGTTTCAATAACATATTTGATGCTATACTCGTAGAATGGTAGTAGACCATGGTCTGAACAACGTTTGTTGTCGCAAAACTGTGATTCAAATGTCACCGTGAATGACATGAGTATTTACTTTGTAAAGTATAATATTATTTTAATTATTGTGAATGTGAGGACTATGTGGGCCATTGTTTTTTTTTTCTCAGTTTGTTTTAGTCATGATCTGGCAGTTTGAGTAATTTATGCGGCCTAAACAAATCTCCTTTCTTTGGTATTATTCGTCGAATCGTTAAGCTCCTTAGGTTCTGAGTTGAGCTGCACGGTTACTGACAAATGCGTAGGGTCGCATGGTCAACAATGGATCGGTGGTACACAGATGATCACACACACACCTGCGCCATTTATTAATGTATGAGTAAATGAAATATGTAATCGTGTTTCGTTTGCGAACGCCCTCTCACTCCCGCAGTCGCCGCGCGGAAGCGCTTGTGAGAGTATTCATATTTATAGGCGAATAACTGATTGATTATTGATCACAAATATTGATGTTGTCTAATGATCTCTAATCTAGAATCACAATATGAACGTCAGGTGTCAGATGACAAGACAAAGACATTGACGTATGGAAACGTTCCATTTCAACTATGTTTTATTAAACGTAAGTTATTATTTAATAAATAGAAAGGTTTAATTTAAAATATATGTTATTAGCATTTATTTAATTGATATTTCATAGACAAAAGTATTTCATGTAAATGGTATTTATTCTGACTTAAAAGGCCGCTTCACAAACAACGATTCTAGAGTTTTCAAACAAGTTATGTTTGGTGGTTTTACATAATCAAAACAAATGTTTATTATCTTAGCATTACAATAAATGATTCAATAATAATTAATATGATACTAGTAATACTTCTCATGATTTAATATTGCAATTTAAAAGTAACAAGTTGTTTTAGACGATTCTCAGATCTTAAAGATGAAGTTAATATAATATAAGATTTTACTTAAAGATTACAAATAAATACACACTAAATTGCTAAATAATGTTATGAAGTTTTAAAATAGTTCAACTACACTAGATTTGTTAATTAATACCTATATTATAAGATATTTAGCAATTATGTACAACCATCTCTGATTGGTCTAAAAAGGCGGCAGAATGGGCGGCAGTTTGTGGTACTGACTGGTAATATGGAGGGATTTTAATGAGTTACGGCCAATTTCGAAGGGGATCTTGGTTCGAATGGTTTGACGAGAGAGGACAGACTCACAGATCCTGAGTGGTGTCCAATGTCTATAATATTAATTTGTTAAAAGCCAATGTACATAAGGAAATCACGCTGCATAGCGTAGTTCTTCCTATATTGTAAAATGGATTAAATTATGATCATCACATCACTTCTAGTGGAAAGATCGACTGACCACAATGTTCATGTAAGTTAAGTATGTAATTGATATTATAATATTGATTAGTATTGCTGATCTAAGTTGTTATTTATGTGTTATACATATAGCTAATACTGCTTATGTGTGTTAAATCGAATTAAGGAATATTCCTGTTCTTTCTTTACATTGATAAAGTTGCTAACTTTGAGAAACGGACCTTGTGTTAACAATAATAAATTATGCTAATGTGAAAATGTGTTGACAAAAGACTAAAACAAGCTGCCATGGAGTTTCTTATCCTTCTTCTCCATGAAGACCTAGTTTTGGAACGGATAATAGCTTTCTCATTAACGTTACCTACCTATATTTATTGACAAGCCTAATTGAAATAAATGCCTGGTCTTGTCTTTCTGTGCTTTTCTTCATAAAATCCCTTCCCAACACACCATAATCACACACACACACAACTAACACATTAAATAACTACACACACACACACACACACACAACTAACACATTAAATAACTACACACACACACACACACACTTCACACACACACCACACACACACACTTCTTACATATTAAATAACTAGCCATTCTGACACTCAAAGCTTACTAATTAAGTGGATGCCAATACCTATAAATGTAGTATTTCATCCACTTTCTAACACGCTCACCAATAGACGCGAGAGCGCGCCGTTTTAGTTTTCGGGAGTAAAAACTACCGATAAAGTAAGTTTAATTTTGTTTACATATCATATACTAATGCTGTCTTCCTATATATTTTATTCTAATTGTTTGTGTAGATTTATGTAGTATGATTGAGAGCTTATACATTTACGTAATTATCTGTGGTTGTTGAGAAATTTAATTTCGAACTGTGTAGTGGCAATATGGTTAACAGTGGATTGATTCACTGTGTACACTATGGATTATGATTCACTGTGTACACGATCCAGAGTGTACCCTCACTAAAACAAGGAACTTGATGGAAGTTTATCTTTACAGAAATGCCGAGGAATAGAGTTGAAGAAAGAAATGTAGGTGCTCATGCACATGAGCAAATGCGTGAAGCATTACAGGCCATAAAAGATGGAAAAAGTATTAGACAAGCTGCTGCTGACCATAATATTCCTTTTACGACACTCCAAAGGTATCAAACTAAAGAAAAAAATGCGCAAAACCAGCTCACAAGGTTGACACCAAACTACGCGGTGAACCAAGTATTTTCCAGAAACCAAGAGCTAATATTGAAACAGTATTACATAAAATGCGCAAGCCTTGTCTATGGTCTGTCTGTTAAGGATTGTAGACAAGTGGCGTTCGAAATGGCCAAAAGTAATGGCATCAGAATGCCAAAGACCTGGACAGACAACCAATTGCCTGGAATAGATTGGTTAAGGGGTTTCCGCCAACGACATCGGGATTTGACGCTGCGTAAACCCGAGGCGTGCAGCTTAGCACGAGCATCGGCTTTTAACAGGGAGACTGTCAATCATTTTTACGATAATTTGGAGGACGTGATCAAGCGCCATCCTGCATTTGCTGATGGGACAATAATTTATAACTTAGATGAAACCGGTACCACAACTGTGCAAAAGACCCAACGGGTTATAGCGCCAAAAGGTAGACGAAATCTGTGCAAGGTGACCAGTGGTGAGAAGGGGACACTTGTCACTACCTGCAACATCATAAGCGCTGGGGGTCAGGCAGTTCCACCAGTCCTTATATTCCCAAGAAAAAATACGAAACCTCGCATGGCTGTTGGTACCCCCCCTGGATCACTGATTCTGGCAAACCCATCTCGGTGGATGAATATTGAGCTATTCTTGGATGTAATGAAGCATTTCATACGAAGAACGGGAACTTCGAAAGAATACCCATCGATTTTGATAATGGATAACCATGAGTCTCACCTTTCCATAGAAGCCCTCGATCTCGTGAAAGAGTCTGGGGTTACTGTGCTTACATTGCACCCACATACATCAGCGCGAGTTCAACCACTGGATGTTGGTATTCACGGACCTTCCAAAACGTTTTACTATGCCGCCATGAGTTCTTGGATGTTACGCAATCCTGGGTGCCCTGTCACTATTTATGATGTGGGAGCATTAATTGGCCAGGCTTTCGTAAAGTCTATGACACCATCTAATATAACACAAGCATTTAGAAAAACGGGAATATTTCCTCTTGATCGACATGTGTTTACTGACGAGGACTTCGCACCCAGCAGTGTTACTGATAGACCTGAAAATGCTCAACCTGTAAATTATTCTAGTGAAGAACACGCAATCACTGACCATCAACCGATTTTAGAGCTAGAAGACAACTCACTGCATTTACTAATAACTGACTCTTCAAGACCCTCCAATAGCACTACTGAAGAAACATCTAGAGGTACAATGAGTCCATCTATGTTGGAAAATTTGGGTGAGTATTCAGCAATTCTTTCGCTGCCAGTTTTTTCCACTCCAGAAAAATCTGTTTTAATTGATCTATCTGATGTTTTGCCTCGCTCTTTTGATGGTTATGCAAGTCAACATGCAGTCAAGGGCGGATCCAGGGGGGGGGGGGGTCATGGGGGTCATGACCCCCCCCTGGGCTGGGTCCAGGACCTAGGTGGACCACAAATTAAAATTGTTTTATATATTTTTTGTCACAATATAGATTTTATGTAAGTACCTTCAATATTTAATTAATTTAATATAGTAGGTACTTACATTAATAAAATACCTAGGTACTTTTTACTTATATCTATGTTTATAAAAATAAAAAAAAACTTCTTGTGATTTGACCACGACTATGTGACCCCCCCCCCCTCCCCCCCCCCCCTGGCACCAAAGCTAGATCCGCCCTTGCATGCAGTTATTATGCCCACTACTGTTTCTGAAAGTGAATCAACTAATACACCTGGAATCAAGTCTCTCATTACACCTGATCAGTTTCGGAAGCCACTTAAAGCACCCACAAGAACTGGAAAGAGAAAGCCAAGAAAACTAGGTAAAAGTCTTATAGCCACGGACACACCTGAAAAAAATGCTATTGCAGAACAGAAGGCAGCCAAAAGGAAGAAAGAAACTAAAACTAAAGGGTTAGGAAAGAAAGCTATTCGTCAAGTGCTGCAAAGTGATTCAGAAGATGAAGATGACATGATATTGAATGACGAAACAGACGATGAAGGAGATTGGGTGGAAAGTGAAGAGACCATTATAACAGAGGATTTACTAAAAAAAAACCACTTGTGCGATTACCAAATGAAGGTGAATACGTGTTCGTACAATTTCGTTCCAAAAACCAGAAGATATTTTTTGTTGGCAAAGTTCTTGAGGAACGAAATCTTAATACTTTAGAATTTTATGTGTCTTTTTTTAAGGTACAAAAAGGGTAAATTTGTTATGCCTAATGTCCCAGACTTATCCTAGGTGAAAGATGATGACATAAGGCACATATTGCCAACGCCCACCGTCAGTGGAAGTACTGCTAGGCAACAATCATATTATGCATTTCCTGTAGATTTAAATCACATTAACATTCGTTGAGTTTGTTTTTTTTTTTTGTCCTTATCATTCTTTGATAGATATTATTATTGGAAGATAATGTTGAAGACTGACATTTAAAATGTGCCATTTAAAGTTAGAATTGTTCTTATTTTACAATTTGGTAAAATAAGTTAATTTTTTTTTTAGTTGTGATAAAGTAGTGATTTTCAAGACTTAGTAGATTATAATTAATGTTATTGCATTATCGAATGAAGACTGAAAAAGTACAAAGTTCCTATAAGTTACTAAGAAAAATAATTTTACGAGTATGTTATGTCAGTGGTTGCTAATCTTTACGATGCTTAAAAATAAACATCCAGTTGATTATTTGTATTGACTTTTATTACTTTCCTGTTCGGATTTTCTTTGATCCACTGTAAACCAGGGGGTGATCCACTGAGGACCAGGAGGTGTACACAGTGGATCAAAACCCACTATAAAAAAAAAAGAAATGCATCTTTCTTATTGTACACTGTTTGTCAGAAAGGCCAATAATATTGTAAAGCTTAATAACCATATGTGCCTCTGGCAATTTTTCGTACAATTCTGACTATTAGTTTTAATATTATAATGCGTCAAAAAAGTGATCCACTGTTGACCATGTTACCCTACACTGACTGGACAGGTCTACTCAATCTGTGTGGTTCTTTCCACATAAGACCATTTCAGACACTATTCTACATGGTCTTCGCATGATCTGATTCTGCACCAAGATTATGTCTGGACTTTAAAAGAGACTGTGACCTCTGAGTTTGTTTCGGCCTTTCTTCTCAGAGTAGTCAGATAGAAAACGCCGACCTCATTTAGTTTATTAAAAAAATATGATTAACGCGTTAAAGTATTTGTACAAACCTACTTTCAGAAATAACATCATTTATCATTTACTTAAAGGAAACATTCGATTTTCCAAAATGTTTTGTGTCCAAGTTAATGGCAGCATTGTTCTGTATTTATCGTAAGGTAACGTGTTCCTTTTAGTATAGCCACACTTCAACAGTTATTTTTTTTTGTTTTCAACTCATCTAAAATGCAGGTTAGTAGGTTATTTCAAGTCCGAACCTTCCGTTTTGTCTTATAGCCCTGGGACTGTCCGCAGTCTTCCCAATCTTTGAATACAAGCATGTAGCTGGGGCGAGCTAGTTACTTTATAAAATGTGACCTAAGCTGAGCATGCACTTATAGCGAGACATCACTCGTCCTGACCTGTATGTGGTGGTAGAGAGTCCCTGCAAGTAGTCCACGAACACCTGGAACGGCACGAAGGTCTGGCCGAGCTGCTCCACGCGGTGCGGCGGGCCCAGCTGAGTACCGCCCTGTAATTAACAAAATTGACGAATTAAAAATACTTATAAGCACGTGCGACTCACAAGGCAATAAATGGGCCTTATTATTAAAGTTTTTGTCTGTTTAATGTACGGACACTAATTAATAAGTTAATAACGCAGTGCTTTCCTTTGATCTAGATAAACACGCAGACGTGTCCGTCCGGTCCGTCCTGACTGTCCTGTATGTGGCTCGTTGCAGTGCCGGCACAGATTTGCGCGCGACCCACAGCTTCTGCGCAAGTAGTCATGTTTTTATGGTTTTGCGGCAGCAATGACAGAAAATTCAACCGAATTAGTGCGTAGTGAACTTTATTTGTATGAAACAAATCATGCAGACTACTTTTAAAGAGAATCACTTTGCTAAAGTCTTTTGACGCTTTGACAAACTAAAGTAACAATACAACGAAATAAAAACGAATTTTATATACAAAATTAGTGACATTAGTCATCTAGTTCTTTTTTTAATTTACTCGCATAGGTAAAACTTAAATTAAAGCTGTACATGACAGCTGCTTACATAGATACAAAAAAAAAAAAAAGACTGGGATCGTCCAACTCCCTCATTAATTCTCTAGTCTATCCTTTTGCTAATGATGTGCCACATGCCTTAAAAATCTTTTAACAACTTTGTGAAGTCGCTAGATTTTGTGAATCGAGTTAAATAAGGTTAATATTCAAAATTATGATTTAAAAAAGTATTATACGAGGGTGAATCAAAAAATTCTTGGAATCAATATAAAAAAATGCAAAGATTTAAACAAAAATATTTTATTTTTCTACATTATCTCCCTCCAATGCAATGCATTTAGAATAACGCATTTCAAACTTCCTTATTCCTTGTGAAAAAAAATGTTTTTCTTGACTCTTGAAAAACTCCTCTACGGCAGCCATAACCGCGTCATTATCGTAAAATTTTGTTCCACAAATGTCCTCTTTTAATTTTGGGAATAAGTGAAAATCACTTGGGGCTAAGTCCGGAGAATATGGTGGGTGGTCAAAGAGATTGAAGCCAGCACAGCGGATTGCGTTGAGCGCAACTTCCGATCGATGAGCAGGAGTGTTATCTTGAAGAAACAACACGCCCAACGATAGTTTTCCACGACGTTTTTGGAAAGTAGGGATTTCGTGGTAGTACAGGCCAAAGTGAATACAAACAGTCTTTTAGTTGAATGAAAATTGTCTCTAGAAATAAATCAATAAGTATTTTTGCATAAGTACCTACTCAGATTGGTTAAATGAAATTGAATGTGTCGAATTAGGTAGTAAGAAGTAATGAGCAGTGCATTCAAGAAATAACGAACCAGCCCGGGCCATCTTGCGAACGCGGACGCCCGAGGAAATATTTTTCAGAATTGTCTAAGCGCTCGAAACGTAGAAGATTGGCAGAATTATCTCAAGTAGATGACTGCTGTGAATTCGCTGCTCAATACTTCTGATGCCTATGTCTAATACTAGCTTAAGACTGAATATAAATGCGGACGAGGTCTTATCCCTTTTTGTTGAGGCTAAGCTGACGAAGCATCAATATTTATTAATTAAGAAGTTCATTAACAATAAAACTGCCTGTGACATTTTACCATCTTACCAAAGTGTACTGACTGCTAAAAAGAAATGCTATCCCGAAAACTTATCCGTTTTAGAATCTAAAGCAGAAGTAGAATTGAAAAGTTTATTAGATCACACAACTTCTAGAATACTCGAGTCGCAAAAATTAATTTTAGATAGAGTGCCAACAGATTCCACTCATAATTTGACTTTGATGAAAGTTACTCTTGAGCAAAACTCTTCTAAATTGCAAGTGCTGGAAAGAGACAATAGCAAGCTGCAATCATCCATTCAAGACCTCAATAAGCGCGTAAATCTAATGAAACAATACAACAGATCCACCAACATTGAACTGCAAAACGTGCCAGAAAACCGTTCAGAAAACATAGTCACTACCATTCTGCAACTCAGTAACATTACTAAATGCAAAATTGAGGAAGCTGACATAGCCTACTGCACTAGGACTGCTAAAAAAGACACCCAGACTGCCCGACCAAGATCAATTCTGGTAAAATTCAATACCCCACGCTTACGAGACTCTTTCCTCGCTGCGGCAATAAACTTCAACAAAAACAACACCAACAACAAGTTGAACACAAGCCACCTCGGTATCGCTACAGATAAGCGAACACCAATCTACGTTGTGGAACACCTATCAGCAGGCAACAAAGCCTTGCACGCAGCGGCAAGACTTCGAGGCAAAGAGCTTGGCTACAAAGGACATTGGGCATTTTGGTCCTTATGACCAATGGGCTCAAACCGTACATCGATGGATAGGTCTTTTCAAGAGGAAAAAAGTTATTATTGGGGTACATTTGAACTTGTTGTCCGATTCGAGATATCGGCTTATAAAATATGTGTTTTCAGTATCTCGGATAGTGCGCAAAAAATCAATAAAATACGTATTGTGTAGTGATTACTAAGCTGGAATGAGTATATGAACTCATTCCACATCGGCAAAAACTGCATAAACATATTATTTATATAGGTACGTACATGGTTTTTTTTTTAATATGAATTATTATTTAGGTAAAAAGGCATTCATATAGATTTAGGCTTACAAGTTATTATTACCAAGCAAGTATTAACAATAGCCTTATTCTGCGAATAGGTCCGGTCGGTCATTGGAGACGCAAAACACAGCTATCCCCCTCCATCCCCCGCCCGCTACCTGGCAGCGGCCGGGGCCGGCGCACGCGCCGCCATTTTAGTTGTTTATGTGTGTGACTAGTGTGACTACGTATTCGTCTCTCATCACGTTTACAACGATTTTGACCCCTGCATTCTTTTGAACTCTGTTTTCTGCATCTTACGTTGACCCTGGCTTGAACTATTACTACCGAAGTGCTTTACGGTTGGACTATTTAACATAATGGAATCCTTCCGTTCTTGTGTGATGTGCCGAAGAGGACTACATCGAGGCAGATATCAAGAACATATTTTATCTGAAAATCTGCCGACAACGCGTCCAGAATTAGCAGCATTCATACATGAAAATGCTGTTTTGGAGGTTAGTACCTAAATAGTATTACTTAAACTTCTGGAAAAATGGATTAGACGATTGTTATATCTCAGTTAAGTCTGCTAATCCATTTTTCTTGAACTATACACACGTTCAATAACAAATAATTAATCCCTTTATGTTGCACCTGCCATGTTTTGTCTCTATATTAAGTCCACCTTTGTACGGTATTTTTTGTACTTGTACATAAAGTTTTAATAAATAAATAAATAAGAAGGTACACACGGCTACACATCAAGCTATACATTTCCAGTTTACGCTGATCTCACACTGTACGGAAATCCTATACAATGTGAGATCAGCTTATATTGGAAATGTATAGCTTGATGTGTAGCCGTGTGTACCTATAGTGACTTGTATACAGGTTTAAACAGGTAAGTAAAAGCTTTTCGTTAGTGTTTCCTATTTGAGCGACCTTACTCTTTCAAAGGGATTTATAAACTAAAAGGCTTACTCAATATTATTTGTTTCAGGTAGTGTTCGATGGTAGACGGAAGGTGTGCCATCGTTGCTGGCAAAGGGCCGAAAATGCGACTCGGCATCAACCTGAACTGCCACCACAACAGCAACCGCAACAAAATGATGTGCTTCATGTACCGGACTACAAGAGAGCGCCAAACACAGCAACGCATTGTGTCTTTCGAGGCTGTCATAATACAACTCGCCATCGAATCCCGGAAGTTGTAAAAGTTCATGTTTTAATGGAACATAAACTGTATATTCCCGAGAGCGCTAGAGTATGTCACGAACATCTGCACGGAAATAATTGGGACGATTTACCTGATTTTTGTAACATCTCTCATGACTTTACGGCCGCGCATTTCAGTGATGTTTGTGATATACTTAGGAATGCTTTCAAAAATGGACGTCGATTGAGATTTGATAAATTGCAAGGTATGAACGAGGAAGAAATGCATTTTTGGACTGGACGTACCCATGAACAGTTCAATACTATGCTATCACAGACGCCTTCATTAAGTCAAAGGTGTGCAGATCCTAGAACGGCTTTGGGTATTCTTATCACTAAACTACGAACAGGCGAACCCGACGAGAGACTTGCAACGTTGTTTTCTATGTCGCGAAGAAAACTTGAACACATTGCGGCCATCGCTCGAGAGTGTCTCAGCAACGATTATGTGGTACATCATTTTGGATTTCAACATTTAAACAGAAACGAGATTTTGAATAGAAACCTCAGGATCGCAAAACATCTTTTCGGAAATGAGGAAAATACAAGAGCTATAATTATTTGTGATGGAACGTATATTTATATCCATAAAAGCAGCAATTTTCTTTTTCAAAGGCTATCTTATAGCTTACACAAATACCAAAACCTTTTAAAGCCATTTCTGCTTGTAACATCGGATGGTTACATAATTGATGTGATAGGACCATTTGCAGCCACAAAAACAGATGCTGAAATAATGAGCGAAATCATGAATAACGATCAACACCCACTTCACACATTACTGCAGCCGAATGATGTTTTTATTTTAGACCGCGGCTTCCGTGATAGTTTGAGTCACATCGAAGGTCGTGGATATGTCCATCACGTTCCACCGACGAAAAACCGAGAAGATACGCAGCTCACCACCGATCAAGCAAACGATTCAAGAGTAGTAACAATATGTCGTTGGGTAGTGGAGGTAGTAAATGGGCGATTTAAGGTCGAATTCAAACTATTCAGACAAAAATATTTTAATAATGCACTGCTTCACATGTTCTGTGACTTGAAAATAGCAGCTGCCATAACAAACCACTTCCACATCCCAATCACCGACAGTCAACATTCAGAAGGTTTTATTGAACGAATAACACAAAAAATGCACACACCAAACATTTTATATAACTACGTAGAAGCTAAACGACTAAATCACAGAAGAGCTGATTTCCAAAGAATGGAAGCCAATGATGTCGAAGGATTTCCTCGATTAAGCGAAGATGTCATATTACTGTCCTTGGGAACTTATCAGCTCAAACTTGCAAAATCGTATTGCAGCGAGCACTTACATAATGGACTCTACACTATCGAAACATATAGGGAAGATGCCTTACATGACATACAACAATATGGCATACAAGAAAATACGTGGCTTTTGCGAGGTCGCATTCAGTCTCGACACGTTAGGTCAAAGCAATACTTTTGCTATGTATTAATAAACTCAAATAATAATACAATTATTCAACATTATTGTACATGCTTGACAGGTCGGCGCACTGTGGGCTCCTGTGCTCATATTATTTCAATAATATGGTACCTAGGATATGCTAGACATCAAGGTTTCACGGAACCCGCAATTTTTTTGAACAATGTAATTATTGACGATGCTTAGTTATTTAAGTAGGTACCTATTATTGTAATGAAGTAGGTATGTGTTATGTAAAATAAAAATATACTAAAATGAAAGAGCTGTTTTATTTTAACCAAAATATAATGAAAGTAGAATTGATGGTGAAAGAGTTGAGCAAGTGGTTTGTATGTAGTGCTGTGTTGGTTCCTACGTTGACTTATGGGAGTGAAAGTTGGGTATAAGTTGGGTATAGGATCCATAGTCTCTGCCTACCCCTCTGAGAGACAGGCGTGATGTATTTATGTATGTATAGAATATAAATGTAAAGAAACTAATTAAAATCAAGTACTTACTTATTTTCCACTTTCGAGCAAAAAATAAATAAATCCTAACACATTACGGTAAATCCCAATACATTAAAGCTCACGGTCGCCATCTTTTTTTAAAATATTTTATGAACACTATAACACTGGAGAGATGTATACCTTTCATTTAAGATTAAATCATTAGAATCGGTTCGGCCGTTTGAAAAATATTTCAAAAATATTTAGAGATTTAATCAAAAATTGATTTAATATTCAATGTACGCGAACTCCGATCGGACAACATATCAGAACAAGCGCCATATCTATTCGTGCTCTATGAGAATATACCCTTCTAATGATATACTATTTATATTTATTGGGTCCAGGACCAGAGTCCATACATTTGTGCCCAAGGTCTTTTGTGTGGGTGCGTAATGGCAGAATATTTATGAAGAAGACCGATCAATCTGAGCGTATTGTAATCACTTGTCAGGAGGTCGTGCAAACTGTCAGTTAAAGTAATCTTGTTTGTTTTTTAATTGTAATTACTTTGCATGTTTATGTGTATAACCTGTTCACATTCAGTAACTCACTGAAGATATATTTCCAGAATGTACGCGGTTTAAGTACTAAAACAGATACTTTTTATCATAACATGTCTCTTCAAGACTATGACATTGTCGTGCTTTCGGAGACTTGGCTGAACGGTGGCATTTACGACTCGGAACTATTTGATGATAGATACGTAATTTACAGGCGAGATCGCGAGTCCAGTAGATACAGAGCACGTAAAAACGGAGGCGGCGTTTTGATAGCTGTAGCTAGGCACTTAAATTCATGTAGAATGCCACACTTAGAAAGTCAGTGCGAGGATCTGTGGATCTCGGTTGACTCAGACTCTCCCGGGAATAAGAAAACTAAGATCTACATCTGTTGTGTCTACCTACCCCCCCCCGATAACATATGAAACCATCCAAACTTTCCTAGACTCAACTCAAATTGCCCTGGACAAAAACGAACGTACTGTTATTATCGGTGACTTTAATCTTAGTACCATAACGTGGAAAACCAATGAGGAAAGTCAGATGAGTCACACTACTCCCTGCCCTTTCAATAACAATGATGTAACCAAACACTTTTTAGATTATATTTCTATGAATGACCTAGGCCAGTATAATTACCTCACAAACAATAAATCTAGAACATTAGATCTAGTTCTATGTAACACTACAGTACAAAACCTGACACGTTGCCACACACATCTGACACAAGAAGATCCATTACATCCGCCGCTCGAATTCACCATATCCGCGGTCAACAACACAAATTGCCTACAAAGAAAACCGACCACTAAACCTAATTTCTTTAAAGCAGACTACGACGATATCCAAATTTCCCTTGTATCTATGAACTGGGAAAGTTTGATGCGGGGTTGTTCAACGGTCGACGAGATGGTCAATATTTTATATGATATTTTGCTCGACGTTATCAAGCAACACGTACCGCTGAAAACGACGTCTAGGAAAGAGTATCCGGCATAGTATACGCCCAAGCTTAAACGACTTTTTAAAGCAAAAAACAGATTCCGTATTAGAATAAAAAAATACAATAATCCCCTTGAAATTATATCCTTCGAAACACTGCGTGCCGACTGTAGCAAGTTAAGAACAGTTTGTTATAAAAATTATATCGAGAAATTAGAAACAGCGGTTTTGAAAAACCCTAAAACTTTCTGGTCTTTTATTAAAAATAAAAGGAAATCCAGCAGTGCTTACCCCGCAGTTATGTGTTGCAATAATATAACCGCATTAACTGGTCATGACATATGTAACTTGTTTGCTGATAACTTCGCAGGTGTAACTAGAACTTAATGCTGGCGAAATATTTCGAACTTTAACATCTTTAGATGAACAGAAAAGCGTAGGAGACGATGGTATTCCACCCGTTTTTATAAAGAGATTTGCGAAAGCGCTGGCTTTACCCCTCAGTCTTATCTATAACAGGTCTCATAAAGATGGTATTTTCCCTGAGCAATGGAAAAAGGCACTGGTGGTGCCTATTTTCAAAACAGGAGATAGGAATTTGGTATCCAATTACAGGCCCATTTCTATTTTAGTCATCTTTGGCAAAGTATTTGAGAAGCTCATAACCGAACGTCTTTCATCGCATGTTAAACACCTTCTAACCAGCCACCAACACGGTTTTATGAAATCTAGATCTACGACTACTAATCTCATGTGCTACGTGTCGTCTCTGTCAGAATCTTTAGATAAACGTATTCCTGTCCGCACCATATACACTGACTTTAGTAAGGCGTTTGATAAGGTAGACCATTCTCTTCTTATAGCTGAACTCCAGCGCTTGGGTATAGGAGGATCAATGCTGAAGTGGTTTCAGTCTTACCTCAGTGACCGGTCTTCAAGAGTTGTTATAAGTGGCCATCACTCAAATTCATTTAAAGCTACATCTGGTGTTCCGCAAGGTTCACATTTAGGCCCAATTCTCTTTAACATTTTCATAAACGACATCACGCACTGCTTTAGGCATTCAAAATTCTACCTTTTTGCCGATGACATGAAAATAATGAAACCAATGGTATCTGAATTTGACTCTGCCTTATTGCAGGAAGACCTGGATAGACTGACGAACTGGTGCAAAACGAACAAAATGGTTCTTAACGTCTCAAAGTGTTACTACATGCGATTTAGCCGTAACAAAATTGACAAATCTAGCAATTACACGATGGGCCAACAAAAGCTACAACAAGTAGAGGAAATACGCGACTTGGGAGTCACACTAGACAAAAAACTTAAATTTGACAAACATATCCTAAATATATCATCGAAGGGGTTCAAAATCCTTGGATTTATCTTACGTAACAGCAAAGATTTTAAAAAGGCGTCCACCATAATAAAATTATTTAACACACTGGTTCGGCCAATACTTGAATATAGCAGCCAGGTTTGGAATCCTCACTACGACATATACATAAAACACCTTGAAAGTGTTCAAAGACGTTTCCTATATCATCTATGTTACAGAGATCGTTTGGCGAAAAAATTTATTAGGTATAAAGACAGATTAAGGCACTACAAAATGGTGTCACTTGCAGACAGGCGAAAAACAGCAGACCTGATATTACTGCACAAAGTATTCAATGGAGTCATAGACTGCAGCGAACTACTAGGCAAACTGCATATGAACGCGCCATCTCGTCTGCCGCGGAAAAGCAGCTACAATTTATTTTACGTCTCAGGATCTAAAACTAATCTGGGACATTTCTCCGCTCTCCCGAGACTCTGTAGGCAATACAATGAATTGTCCAAGCGTTGTAACCTGGACATAACCCTCCCCATTTCAAGATACAAAAATAATTTAACCACCGCAAAATAAACAAGTATGTAAGTAGTGTATAATTGGGGGTTCTGGATCACTTGCTCTCGCTTCGCTCGAGCGCATGATCCAGAACTCCCCAATCATACACTAATATCGTGATCTGCGATATAGTTAATAATATTGATTGAGTTGCTCACGCTTCGCTCGAGCGCATGATCCAGAACTCCCCAATCATACATTACTATCGTGATCTGCGATATAGTTCATAATATTGATTGAGTATTGTGTTTCATTCACAGTGGAGCGCTTGATACAGGATCTCCAATTTTTTTTAATGGTCCGAGCGGTTGTCGTGTGTATTCATAAACTGGCATGGTATCGAACTGTTATAGCGAAGCAAAATTATCGCGTGAACTTAAAAAAAATAAACAACAATATCATGTTCGATCGCCGCGCAGCGCTGCATTGAAACGATGTAGTGCATATTTTTTTGTATTGGTGGATACAATAACCGTATTGAGAGGTCAGCTGTTACTGGAAATTGTAACTTAATGTGTAGCCGTGTGTAAAAGTAACTGTATTATGGAGATAGAGTAATTGATTATAATATAAAAGAACGTAAAAAAAAAGTCATAAAAACCAAAACCAAACCGGAACAAATACTCATTTGTTCCGTGCGGGAATCGAACCCGCAACACTTTGGCACATTAATTGAAACATCTATTTTAAACCTACTATTTACATTGTGATGTAGCGAGTCGAGCTCTTAACCAATGCGCCAAACGTGTCGTCAGCGATGAGATAAAATATGTATTCAGTATTAAAGTACACAGGTACATTCATGATATCGACATGTTTCGACTTGATTCTGCCGCCAAGCACATAGGTAATATTATGAAGGAAATTAAACCTTAAAGACATGAATCTAAATACCTTATATAAGAGAATCTGTTTTGTATCTAGATCGTAGAGAGCCTTTGACTGCGACACAGTAAATACAAGTTTTTTGTTTTTGGTTGTTTTCATTACCCTGAGATTCAATCACAATGTCGGTAAGTAATAGTTTTAACATATTAAATTATTATTATTGTTTTTTATTAATTATTATAATGTAGGCATTGTATGTAATCATACTCAAAACACAATTTATTTCTGTTTTCAGGACAATGAGGATCTTTTTAATTTTATCCCAAACAAGCAGCTCAAAGAATCTGTTACATCACGACTCAATTTGAAGAGAAAAAATGACGCGACAGGTCCTCCACAGAAACTTGAACGACAGCAAAACTACTCGTACATCAAAACCAGGGCGCCAAATACATCTTCAAGGACATGCATGATCAAAATTGAGATATACGAGAGTGATAATTTACCAGAAAAATCTTGCAAGTGCAGTGCAAATAAGTGTGTGCAATTTATAACTGAAAATGTTGTCACAAGTGATATATACTTAGATTTAGAAAACATTATTAGTAAAATTCGTGAGAATATATAATTGAAATTATTTTATATATTTATTAAGTATAGAGAGAGATATTCAATGTAATCATTATGTTAGTACCAACGTTTGTTTTTGTTTTTTATAATTAGCAAAATAAAATAGCATTTAATAATATACTTAAATAGTACAACTAATATTGTTGATTGTATCGCATAAAAACAAAAAACAAAACAATACTTATTATTTCATACACATTGATGTTAGATTAGGTAAGGAATCTGTTATTTCTTAGAAGATTAATTAGGTACTCTTTTAATGAATATATTAAAAAATAAAAATTCTGTTTGTTTTCATTTTCCAATATTAATTTTCATTTCAATAAAAAATAAAAAAAACAACTCGTAATAAGGTATTACAGAATTAGGTCGGGTGAATAATGAATGTTGGCAAATGAAACAAACAGAATATTAATTTTAAAACATATTCATTAAAAGAGTAATTAATCTTCTAACAAATATCAGGTTCCTTACCAAATAGTAAGGAAAAAAGGTGCTTATTATAATTATACACATTGATGTTAGATTAGGTAAAGAATCTGTTATTTATTAGAAGATTAATTACTCCTTTTATGAACATATTTAAAAATTAAAATTCTGTTTGTTTCATTTCCCAACATTCAATCACCCAGCCTAATTCTGTAATATCTTATTACGAGTTCTATAACCAAAAACCACTTAGAAATCCATTGCCACCTCTTTCCATTTACATCAAAATGAGCAGGATAGCTATAGCTAACACAGCCTTTACGACTTGAGAGTTTAAAGAATAAGGCGACATTTCTGTGTACATGACAAATAACTACCAGAGATCTAATTTTATTGGTTTCTTATAAGTTTGTATGTATTCCGACAGAGTTAATTGACACCTCATTCCTTTTACGATTGTCGTCTTCAGTCGCCTCCAAAAACTCTAATAAGGATAAAGTGCTGTGAAAACACTTTCCATAACTAGAGTATTTGGAAGCATTCACATTGCGACTTCAGTACGAGAATTGAATAAAATAAAATCTACTCTAAGTTCTCAAGTGATAGAGATGAAATTCTAATAACAAATATTATTTTAATTAATTTTTCGGAGTAATTATTGTTAGAAACTAACATATGACTAAGGCTTTAGGATTTAGGTCTATAAAAAGCATGTGAGAGAATTCCTTTACATTTTGTCATTGTTGTGCTGAAGTGCATTTCACTGAACAGTGAGTTTAAATTTGTTTGTGGTTGTTCACAAGTGTTGCAGAAACAAAGTATGTGAGTATTATATTTTATTTAATAAATATTTTTTCTTCGATAATATGACTGTAATAGTTAATTGTTTTACCACTGAAATTACTCAATTAAGTTTAGATCATATAATAGTTATTTCAAAACTATTGTACTTGTACTGCATTTGTAGTTTCATATTAATATTAATATTTTTACAAACTAAACGTTTGTTATAATTATTAACGTTTTATTTTTACAAACGTTTAATAATTATTAGCGTTTTATTTTTACAAACGTTTATTTAATAATAGTTCTTGCTTCGTTGTTCTATCATGCAATAAAAATAAGGCCTGGGTTCGATTCTTAGGGCATTTAAAGTTTTTTTTTCCTGATAAGTACTGTAAATATATTATTCCCTATTCGATGAGATTTCAAAACGCTCCTGTAAAAAGTAAGGGGGAGGGACTAACAGCACACCTCTGCCTAACCCTTTGATAAATACGGGTGCTGTTGTTTCATGTTGCTAATGTTGGTAACAAAAATATTTATTGCATTTTAATAATGTTTTCAGGGCTCAGTCGATGAATAATCCTTTTTGGGTTGAAGAAGAGGACTCCACACCTTCAACGTCTGGACCAACAAAAGAAAAAAACAAGCGGCAGATCAAAAAAAACAGCTGTGAAGAGAGATAAGAAAGTGTCTCAGAAGAAGAAGGCTTTGCTTTCTAAAATCCTTTCGCTTCAGAACCAGAGTCTGATAGCGACGGGCCGGCAGTTGTTACAACACCAGCTCCAAAAAGAAAACGGAATACCATCGCTTCAGACTCTGAGGTAAGATATTTTTTTCAAACATGTTAAATTCCCATTTCATTTAAAACCCTTCCAGTGTTTTACAGCGTGTGATTTTCTCCATCAAAATTATACTTATTTGTGGACACAAGTGTTTAAATAGACCTTTTCTAATAGATAATAGATTATAGTTATGGTAACGGTAGATTCAAGAACGTGGAAGTCTGGAGTTTATCTATTATATTTTTTTTACTTATCTATTTTTTATTATTTTTATTTATCTATTTTTTAATTACTCGCCCTCACGCATTATTATTTTTAATTAAAACTAGTCATCTTATGTATTTCAGGATGAATCGTCTCGACCGCTGATCCGTGCTACCACTCTGAAGAACTGCTTCACTCAGCGGGTGGCTGATGGTTATACCTTCCAATCAAACCCGGACAGGGTTGAAAAGTATTATTTTGAATTAAGAGTTTATAACACGGGTGAAGTGGAAAAACTTACTCCAAATGAACGTTGGAAACAGTCTCTTGTAGCATTAAAATGATCAATAGAATAGAGAATATTTATTTGATTTATAATAATTATTTTACATGTACTTTTTCAGAGTTTCGATGTGAAATCGAAATTGAAACTTGAGAAATTAAAAAACCCGAAATAAGAAATTCTGAAATTAAGAACTGAGAAATTAAAAACTGAGAAATTAAGAACTGAGAAATTATGAACTGAGAAATTAAAAACTTAGAAATTTTAAATATGAGAATTTACCAACTTTTAAATAAAAATTGGATGACTGAGATAAAAAAAAAACTGTTAGTAAAAATAGCTTTTTATAAAATTTAAAATAAGTGTAATGAATATGTTTTTTTTTTGTAAAGACTGTAATATTTATGTTTCAAAATTATCAGCACACAGTAGAACAAATATTCATATATCTAATCGATTGCTCTGCTCAGAATGATTAAAATCGAAATTGAAACTTGAGAAATTAAAAAACCCGAAATAAGAAATTCAAAAATTAAGAACTGAGAAATTAAAAACTGAGAAATTAAGAACTGAGAAATTTTAAATATGAGAAATTACCAACTTTTAAATAAAAAATGGATGACTGAGATAAAAAAAAAACATTTAGTAAAAATAGCTTTTTATAAAATTTAAAATAAGTGTAATGAACATGTTTTTTTTTTGTAAAGACTAATTATTATGTTTCAAAATTATCAGCACACAGTAGAACAAATATTCATATATCTAATCGATTGCTCTGCTCCGAATTCGAAAATATTCAAATTATTGCTACTGCTTTTAGAAATAGAATCATAAGTATAAAGTGAATCCACTTAAATCTAGTGAAGTAACAATAACTCCAGAAACGTTTTTAAATCAAATTTCAAAGTCAGTATGTGATATTATCAATCTTATAATTCAAAAACATAAAGCAATTAAAGTCAATTTTGAATTATTTGTGTCATAAATTTTGCCAAAAAATAATGAAAACTCTATGAAATCTTTCAACACGAAATATGAGATAGCAGTTCCCAATACAAATGTTTATAACATGTATTTTAAATGCTCTGAAAAAATAATATTTAGAGTTTGAACTTGCCGAATCTGGTTGGGCTATTAATTCTATAAACCATTTGGAAATAAACATAAACAAGTGCAATCCTTTAAGAGCTGGAACATACTTAGAATTGCCTACGGTTATAAAAAACACAAAGTCATGTTTGAATATACGCAACAATGACAATCATTGTTTTTTGTGGTGTATTATTGCCCAGATGTTTCCAAAAAGATTGAATGCTAATAGAACGCAATCGTACCCACACTACACGTTGCTTTTAAAAATAAATGATATGTCTTTTCCGCCATGTTTCGATGATATTAAAATATTTGAGAAAAATAATCCTTGTATAAGTGTGAATGTTTATGGTCTTGAAGCTAATAATCATGTAAATGGTCCTCTATATTTGACGCGTGAACGAAAGCTTACACATGTCAAATTGTTGTACATAACTAAAGATGATAAAGTCCATTTTTGTTTAATGTTATAAGATCTAAAAATCATCAAGTTTTTACACAAAAATTGAATAAACTCATACTTAATAGTGATGACGATAAAAGGCAGAGAACTGAAGGTTGTTTCAACACTTTGCCTTGGGGGCATTATAGTTCAATACTTTAATACTTGTAGGATTACTGTATTCGTTCTACTGTGCTAAAACTATAGTTTAAGTTAAAAAAGCTAATTACAAATGATTTAAATGTGTAAAAAGTATGTAATCGAATAATAAAATGTAATAAATGAACGTTACTATAATCGATATTTATTTTCTTTTCTTTTCCGAAAGATTTTGCCTCTTATAAACACTGTGTATAGATTATGTCATGGTTAATATTAATATATTTTTTTACGTTTATAAGCTTGTCATAACTATATGCAGTGTTTATTATTAAGAGGTATCATACAGGATCAAATTAAATTAGCTAGAGAAACTCCTCAGATGTGATGGGTATCGATACCTAAACATGATAAAACAAAAGAAAACAGATTTTCTCAACTCATACTTCAAGTACCAGCACAACCAGCGGTCGTGGACCCCAAATAAAAAATAAAAAAATATCTTTTTTTTTTTGTTGTGTTTAGATATCGATACCCATCACGTCTGTGGAGTTTCGTTAGCTAATTTAATTTGACCCCTGTATACTAACTTATTAGGTGAATAATAAAAGAAACATTATGTAGAATCAATTTTAATTTTATTGTTTCGCCTTCAATTAAATAAACTCGACCAATAATAATAACTAATAAACAATAACTTATAAACTGCATTTAAGGTCTGCATGTGGGTGAACTTAATTTTTTAACTATTTTACCGACGAGATATTCTGCTTCATCCATAATTTCATCGTAATTGTCCTTGACTAAATACTGAACATTCACACAAGCACAATCACTATCACTGCGATCAACACGATTTATTTAATTATTGTCATTTAAATCACAAATAGATATTTTTATTAAATGGTGTGCTTTTCCTGGATCCTTGCGAATTACGTAAGATGTAGACGGTGCAGGTGTATCCAATAGGGCAGGCCTATGTTGTTTCGAACGCCGCTGTTGCGACACACGCTGTTGCGAATTATTTTTCCACTGCCTCACAGGTTCGAAAGCTCATGGACTCGAATGAAGTAGTCGCGAAAGACGCTGTTTCGAAAAACATTTTCACTGCCTCATACGCTCGAATGCTTGTGATTTCCTGGAACTCAGTTTGTTCAACATTGTCCCCAGCAAATTCTTGAGTAAAATAGAATGACTTAATAACATCATCAACAATATCAAGGCCTTCCATTTTCTGAAAAATATATATATATATATATAAAATTAATTTCCATTTTCTTTCATATTAAATTAACATTATTTTTATTATTAGACTTGACAAATTTATTAGTTACTTACAATCTTAAATAGATGAATTGACGATTAAAGATAATTTAATATCTAATCATTTTAAAAAAACTCGTCCACTACGAACACTGTGACGGACACTGTCGCTGTGTAACTCAGTCGAGGACACGACTCTTAATAACGACCCAGGTCCAAACCCGTTGCTAGAATACTGTGCTCACAAGTCACATATTCATATATAAAGGATAGTAAATAAATAATAGGCAAGATGAAGTTGATCAAACAACCCATATCTTTGAACGTGAATAATATCAATTTCAATGACTCAGCTCGTCAGATTAGACATAGTGCTTTATTGCCTAATACAATTCGCTGCATAATATGTGGACCCTCGAACTGTGGTAAAACAAACGTTATGATCAGTTTACTGTTGCATGAAAATGGGCTTAAATTTAAAAACCTTTATCTTTACTCGAAAACTACTTTCCAGCCAAAATATCGCTTTTTAAGTGAAGTATTAAGAAGAGTACCTCAGATACAGTTCAATGAGTTCAATGACGACAAAGATGTTATAGCTCCGAATGAAGCTTTAACAAATTCTGTATTTATTTTTGATGATGTTGTGTGTGAAAAGCAAATAAACATTCGTAATTATTTCTCTATGGGAAGACATAAGCAAATTGACTGCTTTTATTTATCACAAACCTACTCAAAAAATCCGAAACAGTTGCTACGTGATAATGCTAATTTTCTTATAGGGATCCCTTCTTTTCACATAATGTTCTTTGTCCTAATATACACTCGAGAGCAATGAATCCGGGTCACTTAAAGAGTCCTAAAAATCTCGGAAACTAAAAATGCTAGGTTAATGCAATAAATTGTATTTAATAGACAATGTAATACTCCTTAAATGAAGGTATTAAAACTTCTTAGTTATTGTAAAGTTATATCATAAAAAAATCAAATTTGAAAAAGGGCCACTTTCGAAGATGGAACTACGAAATTACAGCATTTGGTTTTGCTTTTGTTTGTAATCTGTCATTTATGTGGGTACATAAACCATGTTGATAGTGCTCTATATTCATTATTCAAGCTGAAATTATGTCGCTTACGCCTGAAGAATGCACCAGAATACTTACAATGCTGGAAACCGGCCGGAGTCAGCGCGATACAGCCAGGACTGTCGGTGTGTCGCTGTCAACAGTACAAAGAGTTCTCCGACGTTACGAAGAAACTGGTTCTAACCTACGCAGACCAGGAACGGGCAGAACCAGGTGTACCACAGCACGAGAAGACCGATACTTGGTGAACACCATGCTTCGAAATCGCTTTCTCACAGGAACTGAACTCACAAATCAGTTTCGACGCCTCGGAGGAAGTAACCCAAGTGCATGGACAGTAAGACGTCGGCTTGCTGAATCTAACTTAAAACCCCTTAGACCTGCAAACGGCCCTAAACTGGAGCGTGGGCATCGTATTTCAAGACTAAGATATGCCCAGAGCCACGTAAATTGGAGTATTGAAGATTGGTCAAAAGTTATGTTCTCCGACGAATCAAAATTTATGCTCTACAAGCACGATGGAAGACACAGAGTGTATCGAAGACCAGGGGAAAGATTCAAGCAAGCATGCATCGAAGAAAAAGTAGCCTACGGTGGTGGGTCTGTACTTGTGTGGGCCGGAATTTCTTCTGAAAGTCGCACAGAGCTGGTGATCATAGAAAACGGCTCTTTAACTAGCGTAAGATATGTGGAAGAAATCCTCAATGATCACGTTGGTCCATTTATGGTCAATTTAGGTGAGGATGCTATATTTATGCATGACAATGCCCGACCTCATACAGGTAGGATTGTGAATGACTACCTTCAAGAGATGAACATTACTCGTATGGAGTGGCCAGCGCGCAGCCCGGATATCAACCCGATCGAGCATGCTTGGGACGAGCTAGGCAGATGCGTAAAACAACGAAACCCTCCCCCAATCACGCTTCGTGAGCTCAAAATTGCTCTCACAGAGGAATGGGAGAATATTCCCCAAAATCGTATAAGGAACTTGGTGTACAGCATGCCAAACCGCGTAAACGCAGTAATGGAAGCACGAGGAGGCAATACGAAGTATTAAAATTCAAGAAAATCGTAATAAAGTTCAAAAATTTCATGTTTCCTATTTTTGTTTTAAGGAGAGATCAGCAGTTTTTTTCTTTATGTAATTTTGTGTTAATAAAATGTATGGTGACTCATATTTTTTTTACTTTCATTTAAGGAGTATTACATTGTCTATTAAATACAATTTATTGCATTAACCTATCATTTTTAGTTTCCGAGATTTTTAACATTCTTTAAGTGACCCGGATTCATTGCTCTCGAGTGTACTTCGGCATAACGATTTTTGCACAATTTGTTTTGGCATAATAATACTTCGGCATAATTTTTTTAGGCATACATTTTATGTTGGCATAATCATCTTAAAGACTAATTTGTTTTGGCATAAATTTGATTCGCATAACGTTAGTAGGCCTAATGACTATTAGCATAACGTTAGTAGGCATAATGACTATTAGCATAATAATATTTAGGCATACAATTAATATAAATAACAAAAACGGGGATAGGATGCAAGAGCGAGCGAAGCGAGCTCGGGACTTGGGGCACCCCGACTCTTGACAGGTTAGGTTAGAAGGGGATGGCGGGGTCTGAAGGACCCCGCCGTCCCCTTCGTGGTTATTTTTTTTCAACCGCCCAGAAGTAGGCACCCCGCGAAGCGGGGCTCCGTCGGCTACGCCTTATAAATAAAAAAGGAATGCGTAAATAAATTTATGCTTTAGGATATTATGGTTAAAAAAGTTATGCTTTTGAACTTTATGATTAATAAATTTATGCTTTAGAATATAATGCTTAATCATTATTATGGTTAGAGAAATTATGTTTAAAAAAATTATGCGTAAGCTGTTATGCGTAATTATATTATACGAAAATATAATTATGCCAAACAAAATTATGCTAAGTTATATTAGCTCTTAAAATTTGATGCAAATGGATGGGGAACCTTTCTTATAATATTTAAACAAGATGATGTGAACTTAAAGCATATCTATGAAGAACATGTAAATTCTGATCTGCTGTGGAATCAGTTTAAAGAAGTTTGTAAAACTGTTTGGAGTAACCCTTATAATTTTCTACTTATTAATAAAGAGTCGGCATTAAACAATGGGAGGTACAGACAGAATTTTGATATTTTTTTAAACTTTGAATGAAGGTACATACTTATAAATGAATTACATACATAAATGCTGTTAGTATTATTCCTTGTTTAGCTGAATACAGTTGTTATTTATTGTAAGATGGACAAAAATATTAAAATGGAATTAGTGAAGTCTTTCGACTCCATAAAGAATAAAATAAAACAAATGAAAAATCAGGAACATACAATGAACTTGTCGCTTGATAAAATGCTAAAACCTGTCACAAATCCTCTAAAAACTCTTGTTGAATCTAATAGATGTGCAGAAAAAATAAAAATAAATGAAAATACAACTTTAAATAATTCTGAAGGAATCGAATTCGATGAAAAGAATACTAGCTCATCTACAAAGCTCAATGACTGTTACGATCCAAAACTAAATTCTACCCAATCCGTCAAACAAAATGCTAAAAAGGAATCGATAGATAATTTAGAAATGTCATTAGAGGGTGAAGATATCTTTGGTATTTATGACGGTGTTAGTATACCGTTTGGAATTAGAAGTGAAAATAAAACTCTATTGATGGGTAATTCAGCAGTATAATTTTCTAAAATTGATAGTTTGAATAACGATACAATCATTTTAATTGAAATCGGTGACAAAGCTTACAATTTAACAGTTGGTCTAAAAGAACTTTTACTCCGAAGAAAACCTGATTTAAAGTTAATATCGAGCGAAGATAAACTTGTCTATAAGGATATGTTACACTATACAAATGCACATAAAAGAGATTTTAATCCTAAAGGTCAAATAAGAGGTGACAAAGGTACAAAATATTGTAAAATAATAAAACCTCTATTTTCCGAATTGTCAAACGATGTTATACATGCTCACACTAAACTTGGACGAAAATTACCAACGTTAAAAAAATACAAAAACAACACCGACTTGGTATATTGGGATGATCCTAACGAATTAGTCGAGAGATTGATTGAAGATTGATTGATTAGTAGCTTCAAGAGATGCTGGCAATACAAACCATGATAATGAAATTTTATCGATAATTGAAGAATTAAAAGAAGCTGATATAATTAAAGAATAAATAGTCGTAATAATATGCTTTACATTCAGTATTATACATGGATTCAAGACAAATGTACTGAATTCTGAACATGAGCAAAGCCGATGTGGTAAACGAAATTCATAAAAATGCAAGGGTAAACTTTCCCCGAAGACATGTTATTATGAAAGATATAGACGACCTGTGGCAAGCAGATTTAATTGATATGCAATCAATTTCAAAAGAAAATAAAAATTACAGATTTATTCTTACCGTTATCGATACATTTTCGAAATATGCTTGGGCCTTTCCTCTGAAGTAAAACCAAAGATGATGTATGTAACTCATTCAAAGTTTTGTTGGATACAGGGCGTGTTTTAAAAAACCTCCAAACAGATAATGGAACAGAATTTTATAATAATAAATTTCAAAAGCTTATGAAATCTAATCATATTAACCACTATTCAACCTTTTCAACAAAAAAGGCTTCAATAGTTGAAAGATTTATCAGAACTTTGAAATCTAAACTGTATAAGGAATTCAGTTTAAAAGGCAGCTATAATTGGGTAGATAGTACCCTTAATGATGTTATATATAAATACAATCACACTTACCATCGAACAATTCATGAAATTCCTGCTAATGTGGATAACATTAATAAAAACCGTATATTAGAAAGGTATTTAAGGTCGGTAAAAAATGAAAGAATAAAAAGCAAGTATAAAGTGGGTGATTATGTACGTATCAGTAAATACAAAGGAACATTTGAAAAAGGATATACCCCCAACTGGTCGACAGAAATATTTAAAATTCGAAAAATACAAAATACAACTCCTATTACCTACTTCATTGAAGATACAATCAGAGGTCAACCTATTTTAGGAGCGTTTTACTTACAAGAGCTTCAAAAGACAAAATATCCTAATGTATATCTAGTCGAGAAAGTTCTTAGAAGGAAAGGAAACAGGGTTTTAGTAAAATGGTTAGGTTTATCTTCTGCTGAAAACAGTTGGATTGATAAATCGAATGTAGTAATTTAAATAAAAATAACTTTACTAACCGTATAAGTATTTATTAAAGTGTTCAATCCAGATTCATTAGTCTTATGATGTGTATTGGAGAGAGTAGTCTTCTCAATTGGCTTATAAACAATTTACCATTTGAATTACACTTACCAGGATACAATTATTGTGGTCCTGGTACAAAATTAATTAAAAGGCTTACACGCGGAGACGAAGGTATTAATAAATTAGACGAACATTGCAAAGAACACGACATTGCCTATCTCAAATCATCAAACTTAAAGGATCGTCACAGAGCTGATTTAATTTTGTTGAAAATGGCAAAAGAGCGAGCAGTTGCCTCGGATGCAAGTGTAAGCGAGAAAATCGCAGCACGCTTAGTAAGCAAGACAATGTCTACAAAAATTAAAACTGGCTCCGGCCTAAAAAAAAATAGAAAAAAGTGCTTTCAAAAACTTACACCTGGAAAAGGGTTAAAAAACAAATTTAAAAATGTTATCACTAAAACGAAAAGACATATGAAAAAACTAAAACCAAAATGCAAAAAAGTGGCAATTGAATTAGCTATGGCCGCAGCCAGAGAATTTTCTGATGATTCATCCATTAAACTTCCTCGTGTTATTCCTATACCAAAAACTGGTAGTGTATTACCTTTGATTCCTATTTTTGATGGATTATCAGCAGTGGGAGCAATAGCAGGCGGTGCAGCAGGTATTATTACCAAAACCATAAATGAATTAAAGATGGCTAAAAAGCTGTTGGCTGAATCGATGAGACACAGTGAAAAAATGGAAGCTCTCTGCATTGGGAAAGGACTACACCTTAAACCACATAAAAACGGGCTTGGAATTTATGTATCGAATGAAAAAAACTAAGATATCGGCTACCCAAACGAGCCTTAACTAACTTTGACATTTTGAAGTATGGAAATAATATTCCATATTTTAGAGGAGTCTTTATGAGAGATGAACTTCCTAAATGCCCGTTTAAAAAATAATGTGGAGTTATTAATTTAGATAGTTCAAAAGATCCTGGCTCTCATTGGGTAGCTTAAGCAAAATACACTGATTATATTGAGTACTTTGACAGTTACGGAAATCTCAAGCCTCCAAAAGAATTTATAAAATACGGAGGTACTAAAGTCCACTATAATTATGAAAATATACAACGCGATCATCCTTTCAATTGCGGACATCTCTGTTTAATTTTTCTAAGGAATTTTTGGAGTAGTCTAGGGATAAAATAAACACGAACTTCTGAAACAGCCCAGTATGCAAGCATGTCTACCACAGTTACCATCTCTGGAAATAAATCTGATTTGGTGTCATACTTTCAACCTCCACTGCATTTATCCGATCAATACGAGTGCGGTTTGTTATACTTTTCAGTGTTAAATTCAAGATCAAATGTGTCCATCAATAGCAGCAGTCTATCTGTAATCAAAATTGGATGTGATCTTGTACACAGTTCGTACTGCAACGGATTACCAACTCATTTTCATGAATTTGTATTTGATACTGCTCCGGGTCATCAGTGCATAGAAATACCACGAAACGTTATTTACTTTCCAGTGAACAAAAATATAATTTCATCTATATCTGTTAGGATTGTTGATCAATTTGGTTATTGTATTAACTTTGGTGACGAATTCAATATTCAACTATGTCTTCATTTAAGAAAAACAAAATGATACTATATTATAAAAACACTCCTGTGAAAATAAAACGTATTATTCCTTCAACGACCACTAAGGTGAATAGACGTAAGAAAAAGTTAAGAAATTGACTGAAGCAAATAAAGGTTTTCTTAGAGCCCTAGGTTTTAAAGTATGAATATACTCCAGATTACTGAATTACCGCACTTCGATAGTTCGATCGAAAGTTATGAAATCCATTCATATAATCCCTACAATAACAGCTTTAGAGAAAACGATGAAATCAGAATCCCCATACATCAGCAAGACATACGTGCTACCATCAGCCACTTCAATTTACATCGAAGGCCAAGCAAAGCTGTTTGGTAAATATGAGAATCCGATCAAGAAAACTGTTACGTTCACTAATAACCCTGTTATGTCTTTGTTTCAAGACATCAGGTACGAAATGAATGGTATTGAAATAGAACGTATAAAAAATTCTGGAATAACGTCAACAATAAAATCATACATCTCATTAAATGAAGCTGAAAATAAAGTTGCTGCGTTATGGGGTTGGAATTTAAACGGATTCCAAAGTGATGGGCATTTTAGTTTAGTGATACCGTTAAATAAGATTTTAGGGTTTGCAGAGGATTACAATAAAATCGTTATAAATTGTAAACACGAACTTATATTGAATAGAAGTAACTCTAACTTAAACAGCGTTATTCTTACTGATGATGTTGCTCATTTTCAAATAGATATGCAAAGAGTTCAATGGAGGGTGCCACACATAAAAGTGTCAGATCGAGAACAATTAACACTTTTAAAGCATTTAGAAAGAGATAAACCCATTCAGATGGCTTTTAGAAATTGGGATTTATATGAATATTCTTTACTACCTAAAACCACAAAACATTCTTGGTCAGTTAAGACTGCTTCACAATTGGAAAAGCCTAGATATGTAATTTTTTGCTTACAAAGTAACAGAAAAAAGAATAAAACTAAAGACATATCTCTATTCAATCATTGTGAGGTGACAAACGTTACGCTCTTCTTAAATTCTCAATATTATCCTTATGAGCCTTTGGGTTTAAAGTTTTCTGACAACAAATACAGTATATTATAGGAAATGTATGTGAAATTTCGTCAGTCGTATTACAACTGTCCAGTAGACCCGTTGCTCGATCTAAAGGAGTTCAAAGAAAAAGCTCCCCTGTTTATCTTAGACTGCTCAAGGCAAAACGATAGTCTAAAATCAGGTCCAGTAGACGTACGCATAGAAATTGAATGTTCAACGCCAATACCAGATAAGACTACTGCATATTGTTTGATTATAAACGATCGACTTGTGGAATACAAACCTCTCAGCAACATTGTGCGCAGGTTATCATGATTGCTATTGTGGATATTCAAGGCTTTAAAACAGAAACAAATGAATTTATAATAAAAGAAATCGCTATATTGTATAATAAAACATTACAAGTGTTTTTATTTAAGCCACCATTTCCATTTGAAAAATTAACGAAACAAGAAAAAAAACAAGTTAGTTGGATTGAACGTAACAGAAATATATATTGGCGTGAAGGATTTATTCCATATTCCAATTACCAGAATTTTATTGCTGATATTTTAAGCGATAAATGTGTCTATGTTAAAGGATCAGAAAAAGTCTTGTGGTTTGTGGAAGACAAAGGTTGTTCTAGTTTGTTAAGTCTGCACCATCAATATAAATATTCTCAAGATTTGTATAGTTGTATTTATCATGACTCAGTATGTGCTTTAAAAAATGTATTGTGTTTAAATAAATGGTGCTACGATAATAAAATTTTAAAATAATCATTTTTTTGTTTAATTTCTTTATTTTTGGTAAACCGTTTCCTATCCCTCCCAATCTCTTCAACGTCGTCAAAGCGTTATAAGCTGCTGACTGTTACTAGACGGTGTCATTATGCAGTTATCTGTAAAACGGGGAAGCATGTCTCATAATAAATACAAACCTCGATATGACATGTATAATACTTATAAAATGCGTCAATTTTCATTTAACCATTACTGGGCAACGGCTGATTCAAAGAAAAGATTAGTGATGGAAATGGCTGACGCTGGATTCTTTTACTGTGGAAATAGTATAAATGATAAAGCAGTATGTTTTTCATGTGGAGGTGTTATAGAATATTGGGAGATTTATGACGGTCCTTGGATGCAACATGCTATAAATTTTCCTCAATGTTTTTAATTGAACGCTGTGAAAGGAAGAGAGTATATATTTAATACGCGTATCTGCATCGCAGCATTAGATTCCTTAGCATTGAAGTATATAACTAAGTAATAAATAACGCAAATATTTACTGCACCACGAGAGATACGATACGATACGAGATAGAGATTGATATTACCTATCTACATCATGTTTCACTCAGAGAAATTTGATTTGGAAGGCATTTCTAAACTTATTTTCAAGAATACTAGGGGTGAGATAATATATATTCAAGATACGAGTATGCACCCTAGAAAAAAGAAATCGAACTCAGGTGAATTAAAACATCAGAATAGTGATATAACCCGAAAAGAAGATTTATTTTACCAGAAGTTGAAAAATTCAGAGAAATCTAACTTGAAAAATACTGACTACCTTATACTAAAAAGCGAACCTGGTGAGGATCTTCGCACATTCGTTAAAGTTAGCAACAAACAGACTGATCATAAAAATCGATTGTGAGTTCGTCAAATACCAGTGGGAGTAAGTAGTATATCGACAGCAACAGCAGATTTATTCCATCAGGAGAGTGATACAGCACATGAGTTAGTTTTACACAAATTATATACCGAACTCAGATTCATAAAAACCTCAGGTCAGCGATTCAAGAAAGAAGATTTCATTACTTATTACTTTAAGTACACATCGCACCGCTGATTGGGGTGTTCTGCATAACGCGCTCGAGCGAAGCGTGAGCAACTCAATCAATATTATGAACTATATCGCAGATCACGATATTAGTGTATGATTGGGGAGTTCTGGATCATGCGCTCGAGCGAAGCGAGAGCATGTGATCCAGAACCCCCAATTATACACTACTTATGTAACTGTGTTACCTGCCTCTAATAATCAGCAAATGTGAAATATTTATTATTATACTAAACAATTGTACCTAATTTGAATGCTCACTCTTGACATGTTATATTTTTTTTTATTTTTTATATTCATTCCCTCAAATTTAATAATTTGTTTTCTCTATTTATTTTTTAATTTTTATATCATTGTAATTTGAATGCTCACTCTTGACATGTTATTTTTTTTTTTCATCATTCATCATTTATTTTCTCAATTTTAATTTTTATCGTGTTTACACCTAGTTTTATTATGTGCATGCTGTGGTCTCCTGTAATTGAAGGAGCACACGTAAAAGAACCTATTTTTTAATTATTGTGATCTATATTGTGTTTGTGTATCCTTTGTTGGTGATCCCAAATAAATAAATAAATAAATAAATAAATCTCAAAGAAATGTATCATTGAGAAAGTACATTTAATCAAAGAACCAGTTTTTTTTTTATTACGTATGTTTCGTAGACCATGCTACGCCTGAGCCTACGCAGTCGTAGAGGCTATATAGCAACTAAAGTCGCAAAAGGACGCAAAAAAACCTTTTATATTTTCAAAATAGACAGATCAATCTTTAATTTAAGATATATGTGAAAGTACTATGGTTTAAATTAGTTGTAAGTCTATGTGAAGTCAACAATAAGTTAAATATTTGGTAGAAATCCTGTGTGGCGTAGCAGGTAACACACTTAATACATAGACTTAATACTTAGACATATAAAATTTAAAAAATATAACTAAATAGTAAGAACATTCCCTGATCTTGGAAATCCATGTCACAAAACCCACTCAAAAACAATGCAATTCTGAGAATTCACCGTTACACAAACAATATGTACGTGTTACGTGTATGTGTTACTGATAAGGCGAGCGCAACGTAATGATGTGTTCATTTCGGAGGTCGCAAAATAAGAGACAATTAGGTAAAATGGGTGATATATTTATATTTTTGGGTAGCTTGTTTATCGGTTAATCGTTATGTTATAAATAATTAAAGTGGGGGTAATTGATAATGAATTTTTTGAATTTGACCTAAGGCGGTACCACCGTGGACTGTAGTACTCTTTGAGGCCTCTTTTGAGTTGATCCAAAAAATGTTCAATGGGATTGAGGTCGGGGCTCATTGCAGGCCATGGCAAAACCGAGATACTAGCGTGATAGAGCTCTTTCTGTATTACGGGCTGGATGTGGACGAGCATTATGTTGCATTAAAACAAAACCAGCACCCACTCTTTCGTGAAAATGGAATGACATGAAGTCGGATTACTCGCTCAACGTAACTGCTAGCAATTACAGAACCCTCATCCAGAATTACCAACGGTTTTGCTTACCAAAGCTAATTCCACCCTATATCATAACACTTGGACCCCCGAAATGAATGCATGGTTTTGTAAAGTGTTCGCCTTGTTTTCTCTACACTCGTATTCGTTTGTCATCCCTGTAAAACTTGACCTTACATTCATCTGTAAAGAGTACAGTGCTCCAGTTATCCATGGTCCAGTCCAAATGTTCGCGAGCATACCTTAAACGACCTGCACGAAAAGCCCCTGTCAGTTTGAGTCAAACAGCACGTACTTTGGAACGTTGGCCATCTTTGAGGAGTCCATCACAAATGCCCGGGCGGTTACAGTACGCTCCCGAGGTGCAGTTAACCTGAATTCATGAGCAGTTGTGGGGTAAGTGGGTCGTCTTAGGGGCGGGGCTCTAGGCTCTAGCTCTTCCTGTTCCAGGTCTCCTAGCCACACTCCCGGTTTCCTGGTAGCGCTCCCACACGTTTCGGATAGCTCTTTGCGACCCAACAACACATATTGCTACAGATCTCTGAGACTCTCCCTCCTGAAGCAAAGCAACTGCTCTTGCTTCCTTTTGAATTTTTATTTGAATATATAATGTTCATTGAAATTTTTGTCTATTGTGGACTGATTTGAAAATATTTTATTCATTTGGTAGAGGCTTGCGCGGTGGCCCCGATTAAATTTTATTATCTTTGCTTGGGTCGTTTTGAGTTAGCTTCAATAATACGTATTTTTTTTCACATAGTGTATGTTGATGATGTTATAATATAACTTCTTGTCATTGTAATTTACACAGCAAGTAGTAGTGAAAAATAAAAACTTTAGCATCTATTTGACTTTCTGACTTTATGTAGGTCCGTACCGTACGTGTGGCAATAGTACCTACTATTGCCACACGTACTTGTTTGGGTTCAATTTCATGACTGCGATATACCAACATATATCGCAGTCACCCAAACAAGTACTTATTGAAAGTCAGGTGCTGCATTTACTCGTAAATTGCTCGTTCCCATGTTAGCACCTGAATATAGTTGACCTCACTTTTTAGGACACGCCCGCCATATACCCCCAATACTCTCCAATCCCTGCAACTCTTGAAAACCAAATCTACAATGGCGACCAGACAACGAAGCTCGGCGGGTCCATCTCGCTTGTTTAAACCCAACAATGTACTAGAGAGCATTCAAAAAAGTTTTATGGGAATCACCTTTAGGATTGGTGGAAGCAATTAAAAAGGAACCCGCCGGCTATAGTCGTTAGAGAGGAAATACTGTAGTACAGTCGCAGCGCGAGGTGGCGCGGCACGGCGCGGTGACATGAGCGCGAGTGAGGGTCACACGTACGTCGTCGGACGTCGCTTCTGCAAGTGTTGCGGCATATAAGATATAGACCAGAGTCGATAATTTTTGAAACAAAAAAAAATATAGTAGGATGAAACCCATTAGAAAAGGAAGAGAATATTACATAAATGAAAGGAAAAATAAATTACGGGCAATCTGAGATTTAAAATATTAATTTTTTGACTTAGATTACTTATACAATGTGCCGTTTTGCATCCTCGACAAATTTCAGGAGGCTGTTATGAAAGATATAAATAATAAAATAAAATTACGATACCTGCTCAATAATTAATACATACATGTATTTTTAGTCATTTAAGTTTGACAGTATTTCAGAATACACCACTTTCCAAAGAACAGAATCGCCCCGTTGCGTATGCGGTAGGCAGTGTCGCATGACTATGTCGCTGTGTGCGTGCGTGCCGCGTGTCGACCACCGGCAGGCCCCGCCCACCTAACAGCAGCGCGTGCGGCTAGCAATAGCCTAGTTCGAGTTTGAAAATCACCTACCTACATGACATAAACTCTTGATAATTACCTAGATCATATTTTCAAAGCTTAATTAGAATGGTACCTTTATTGGGCATCACAGCTGTAAGGCCACGCGGCTGTGAAACGATAATAACTCTATGGTCGGGCGTTTTAGTCACAGTTTAGCACGCAGCGGTCGCTGACATGAAGAATGCTATTATCGCTGTAGGTGTAGGAGATTTTGCAAGGAGTAATGTATAGCTGTTACAAGTTAAATAATCTGTGACGCAGCTATCAGCTGATTTAATAAAATGTTAGTTTTGCTTTCTTTCTTTTAATTTCATTCCTGTGAATCGGACAGTAAATAATCCTAAAATTGTAAATTTATCTTAGTAATAAAAACGTGTAGGTACGAAATACGAGCGCATGGCGCGGGCGCCGCGCGTAGTTTAGATACCTATGTAGGTAATAATAGAAACCTGTGAGAGTAGGTAGGTACGTAGTTATCAGCTGATAAATAACATGTTAGTTTTGCATTACGTACACAATTTATTTTATTTTTGATAAACAGACTACAGTAAATAATGAAATTGTAAATCTTAGATCTTAAAAAATGAGTAGGTATCCACAAAAACGAACGCATAGCGTCTTCGGCGCGCATTGTTTTGATACATAATAAAAGTTCAAAGCTTAGGAACTACTCTCGGATTTAAAGTAGACTGTAATGTATCAATAATGACACTGGAACTTATTGCAATTTATCAAGCGATCTTTTATAGTCGAAATCAGAATTTAAAAAGAGTTGTTATTCTTTCAGACAGTAAAAGCGCACTAAAGCATATTGCTCGATGCGCCTCTGGTTTCAGAGGTGCATCGATAGCATATGATATTCTTGAAAACATTATTATGTTGCTTAAGAATAATATAGAAATTAAGTTGCAATGGGTTCCAGCTCACATTGGACTACGTGGTAATGAGGAGGCTGACCGATTATCCAAACTAGCAGCAGTAGATGGTACAACAATTGACTACTTACCTGATTATTGGGAATACATGTGTAAATTTAAAGTAATCTGTTATAACTCCTGGAAACAACACTTTGTTAATATCTGTCAACTAAAAGGTATATGGTATAGGACCATACAAGGCGAGCCTTCTCGTGTGCCTTGGTTCGATGTTGATAAACTTGGTAGGAATTATGTTAAATTAATATTAAGACTTCGCTCTGGGCATTATCCATCAGCGAAGTTTGCATTCCTTATGAAAAAAGCTGATTCGCCGAATTGCAGAGTATGTAATCAGATTGAGGACGTGCAACATTTGCTGATGGATTGTGTCCGAAACAAGCGCGAGAGGGAGTCATTTTTGAGGGAATTCGACTTAAACAAAGTTAACATGGGGTTAATTCAAACAATTTTATCTCAACCAACGTCAGAAGTTGCCAAAAAGTTATGTTGTTTAATAACAGTCCTTCATCTGTGACTTTCATGTGTGTGAATAAGTGTTTTATACAATATGTTGGGTGTTTACATTATGTAATGTTAAAAGGCACGATGGGGTTGGCGTATCTTTTTAGATACAAACCCCTAAACAAATAAAAAGAAAAAAAAAAAAAAATGTAAATAGGTAGGTACTTAATAAAAACCAGAGGTGGCTACCACGTAAATCTAGGTGTTTTAGGCTCAGTCAAACATTTGAAATCTACCTAATTAGGTAGGTACACCAATTGATTTAAATAACTATGTACGCATTTACAAAGTATTGTATAAGTAAAAATAAATTAATTACCTACGCTAGCCGGAGGTATTGTTCGAAGTGTCCACCTTCACATTCTAGACACAGTCTAGCACGACGTCGCTGTTTTCTTTCAGCTTTCGCAACACAAACACATTCGTTTTTACAGTGTCGAAAGCACTGTCCACTTTTTCCCTTAATTCTAAATACCTAACACTTGTTATTTCATCTGTGTACACTAGTCTTTTAATGTCTCCCCACAAATAAAAGTCCAGGGGCGTTAAGTCCGGAGAACGCGGAGGCCAGGCCACAGGTCCGCCGCGGCCAATCCACTGGTTGCCGAAACTTTTGGTCAAGGACTCGCGTACTTGACGACCGTAGTGAGGAGGGGCACCGTGCTGCTGGTAGTACAGGTTGCGATAGATTGCCAGGGGAACGTCATCGAGCATCTCCTGGACGACTTGTCGTAGTAGCTCCAGGTAAGTAGTGCTGGTAAGGTAACCCTCGATGAAATAGGGTCCAAGCACGCGGTCCCTTATTATGCCAGCCCACACATTTAAGGAAAACCGCACTTGGAACGAATCCCGTTTGGTCACGTGCGGGTTATGGTCCCGCTGAGTCCACCAGTGTTCATTATGAACATTGTAGATGCCAACTCGAATAAATAAGCACTGGTTCGTCCACAGGATGTTGGCGTCTTGATGTTCCAGTAACCACCAACAAAACGTAATGCGTCACTAGGCAAACTGCGCCCCTAAGAAGACCCACTGCCCGGACCATCTCCACCAACTCAACAGTGGAATAATTTTCCGTCATCGTGCCGTATTTAAAACGAATTAAAGGAGCGCGGGACGGAAATCTCGAAAGGCGCACTCACGGCGGCGACATCAATCACACTAAGTAGTCGATGTGTGAGTGTGAGCGACCGTGGCCGGGTGGGGTGTAGGGATAGCAGAGGGGTGCGTGCGCGCGGGGGGTAGGCAAAATTATGATCGTATAATCTGCCGCGTTTTTATGTGTGTGTAAAAGGGCAGTTACAGTGCGGTATCACACAGGCCGCGTTTTAACATGCGTGTCCAACACTTACCGATTTCCGAAAATTTAAAAAAAAAAAATACCTACTTATTTTATTATTGATTCGTGTCGAGAATCATTAGCATAGTTACCTCCTTGATTTTGACGAGGATGCAAAACGCCACATTGTATACCTATGACCTACTGAAAATTTTCGGATTCGAGTTTTCTTCGTTTCTTTGCTTTTTCTGAGAACATTTACCATAGTAATGTATAAAAAATAATCCACCATCAGAAAGCAGGGATTTCAAAGAACAAAAACACTACACTACACTACACACACAACACACACACACTACACTTTAAAAAAAAAACAATATTTTGACGTGAGAATTTTCGTTAAAAATTAGGGTGCTTTTTCGATATTAGTTCAAAAAAGGTGTAAAAATAAAGAATATTATATATTTAAAAAAAATACAGTGGGTTTGGGGCATGAAAAGGTAAGTTTTCACCAAATATCGTGAAAAAACATATTTTTTTTGTAAAAATATAATAATTATAAACCAAAAACTAGGTTAAATATTTGAATTTTTCACATAAATTTTGAGGTTATGTGAAAAAAGTGTAAGTTCAAAAGCTGTAGATCTCTTTATTACCTACAACTTTGCTATTTAACTTTTTTCCATAGGACTTGTAGTTTTGCCGGTAATCGAGATAAACCATTTTTTACTCTTAAAAACTCACCCCCTTCCACTTCCCGACATCAGATTGCCCGTAAATTATTTTTGCTTTCATTTTTGTTATATTCTCTTCCTTTTCCAATCGGTTTCATCCTACTATATTCTTTTTCACTTTTTACCGTATTCCAAGGCTTCAGCCCTGGTCTAATAGAGTCGTCCAACGCAATAAATACGGTTGTAAGAACATAGCGAGTTCTGCAACACGCACACAGGCGCGGCGGAGGCGCACGCGCTGCACCGGCTAATAATACAGCCCCAGTCACTGCCCCATTGCGGAATTGACATATCTTTAGAATCTTTAACCATAATTGCTATGACATTTTAGAACTTATTCATAGATTGGTTCGGATAAGACGAGCATATTATTGCCATGGTGAGCATTTACCTGCATTTGTTTAAATATACACTGGATCGCAAAAATTCCGGGTCGCTAATAAAAACCGGGATATCTCCATAAATTATATAGGTACCTAGATCGTTAGAATAAATAATATGTATAGTAAGCAGGTTACTAATGCTTGTTCTAAATCATGAAAGAGGTTTCTAAAAAAAGTGCTCTTTGAAAAATTTCTAAATTTAAAATTAAGAAAAAAAAAAAACTGCTTTTGTTTCAAACCGCGCTGTCATTATAAATGGTTCCTTGGATTGATCCGAGTATTCAGTGCAATATCATGTCGTTAACCCCTGAAGAATGTACACGGATTATTACCATGGTACAAGAAGGAAGAAGTCAGCGTAGCACTGCTAGAACAGTAGGAGTATCTTTATCAACGGTCCAAAGAGTACTCCAGCGATTTCAAGAGACCGGCATGAACATCAGGAGATCAGGAAATGGCAGGCCAAGGTGCACCACTACACGAGAAGACCAATTCATCGTGAGCACTATGTTAAGAAATTGACATCTCACGGCTGTTCAGGTCTGAAACAGTCTTCAAGAAATTCACCACAACAATGTGAGCTCTGATACGACTCTGCGACGTCTTCGTGAAGCTGATATAAAGCCTTATAGACCAGCAAACGACCCCAAACTGCTCAGAGAACATCGAGTTGCCAGGTTACGGTTTGCTCGAGAAATTTTAAACCTTTTAATTTTTGGGTACGAGGCTTTTGGCTACATTCTATGTTTATATTTTTATTAATGTAATTTTTTTGTAATGTGCGTTTTGTTTGTGCAGAATAAACTATTTTTCTTTCTTTTCTTTTCTTATAGAACACATCCCATGGACTGATGAAGATTAGTCCAAGGTTATGTTTTCCGATGAGTCCAGATTTTGTTTATTTACGCACGACGCCAGACGAAGAGTATGTAGACGACCAAGAGAACGGTATCACCAAGCGTGTTTTGAAGAAAAGATGCCATTCGGTGAAGGATCAATAATGGTTTGGGCTGGGATAACTTCAGAGGATCGCACGGAGTTAGTAATCATAGAAAACGGTTCTCTGACTGCTGTCAGATACGTAGAAGAGGTTTTGAACGAGCAGTATGTGGTCGCGCAATATCGTGCATAAAAATGGAATTTACACCCATATTCACTAAGAAAGGTCCAGTTCTTAGTGAATATGGGTGCAAATTCCATTTTTATGCACTATATTGCGCGACCACATACTGCTCGTTTGGTCAATACCTATGTATATTCAAGACGTCGGTATTACCTGCATGGAGTGGCCAGCTCGTAACCCAGACTTTAATCCCATAGAACATGCATGGGACGAGCTCGGGAGATGCGTGAGACAACGCTCTCCTGCTCCCGTTACCTTACACGAGTTAAAGAATGCGCTAGTGGAAGAATGGGCAAACATAGACCTAAATCGTATTAAAATTTTGGTTTACAGCATGCCATATCTTCTTAGTGAAGTGATACGGGCTGGTGGAGGAAATACAAAATATTAAATTGACAAAAAATCTTTTATTTTTTAAGATTTACTGCGAAGTGTATTTTTGTTGTCATAAGTTAGAAGCGAAATTTTCTAGTATTTAATTAAAGTTATATAGTGTACAAAACGTGTTGCACATTTTTTTATATATAATAATCAGTCATCTACAATATACTATAGTTTCGCAAATTAGTCTTATGTATTTAAGAAACTATCGCGCCATTTATTAGCGACCCGGAATTTTTCGATCCAGTGTATTTTTTCAAGCTTGAGAACGGATACTGATATCAGGAACATAAATTCGCAATAATATAGTTAGGTAGGTCCTACCTTTCCACTTTTTATAGTTTTGGAGAGCCTATAATAATATATAAAACTATGAATAAGTTGAAAGGATCAGAATTTGCTTGTTTCAGTGATTGTAAGGCCACTATAATTTACACAAACATTACTTATTTTCTTCAAATTTTCTAGAAAATAGTGAACTCTGCGAAGTCACCCACTTCATCGCTTGGATCGTAAATAAGACGAAAATAATGAAAGTGTAAAAGTTGCAGCTGTAATGTTGAATGCATTCGGTAATTGTCATGTTGGCGCCGAGCCCCGCTTAAAAATAGAGTCTGTTTACAATTCGGGAGCGTTCATATCCCGGTTCGGCGAGAGCCGCCGCCTGTGTCGGTCAGGTGTCACGGGGGGTCGCGCTGCAGCGACATACATAATTAGATAGATACATAATCGCGTCTATAAATAACAATGGAGTAAGAATAGTGCACAACTCGTTTATGATATTTATTAATAAGCGACTAATAATACACACCGCGACATTAAACTGCCAGTTTACACATTTAACGATATCTATAAGATTACCGGATTTATTTACGGAAATTTAATGAAGCATCACGTCTAGATTTGTAAACATTTTATAAAATATTATTTTTACCTACTTGAATTTCTGACTGGTTAACGAGTTTTTAAAATAGGATGTGTCCACGGCTCCAACGCCATCTGAAGTCGAAAAACAACAATCAACTGTTCGTTACCCGTTGCCGTTGCTAATGAGTCTAATGAGTCTAATGACGGACACAATAGCCGAGCGTTTGCAGCAAGGTATAAACCATGTATTGTACCTACATGTTGCGTTTGCTGATTTCGTTTATCGTTTACACCTGAAAAAACTTGCATAGACTAGTTGTAATATCCAAGTTATCAAAAATGTCAAAAAGGTGAACAAAATATAAAACAAAACATGTCTGAAACAACGTCAATGCATGCATGATATGAGTATGTTTGATACACAACATGTTTTTGAGAAATCTCATATCGCAACTTGTATATGTATATGGGTGTAAATGCGAGGAAAGTTTTATCTGCCACTATTTATAAATTTTTGAGGCTATAACTGACTTGATACACACTTAATTATATTACTGGCAACACTGAGTCAGAAGTTCCGTTGGTTTAGTGGGCTAGTGGCTTGGTAGTGGGGCTTAGTCTACGCCTAGGCAGAAACGATTCGTTTGCCAGATATCATAGTTATTCTGGAGCTCATGACGAGCAGTCACTCCTAAAAAGCCGACACGTAATTATTTGTTAGATATTTCTAGAAATAAGCATTTATATTAAAAGTTATGGTTGTACTGTAAGTTCAAATAATTGTCAGTCCTAATTAAAACGTCATTAAACGATCCTGTTGTTTCAATTCTGGTTGTTTCTACATCTCAGAATTGGGATTGAACAATAAATACGCCTACAATATTAAGGTTAGTACCCTTTTTTTTTAAATGTATTAGTGTTGATTTGAATTTAAATTTTAAAGATGAGTCCAAGCTTTGATGCAGTATAATGAAGCATGGTTATTGAGTGATATTACCTAGTGTATGCACACTAATAAAGTTGTTGGACTCACCTTTACCGTGCGGAAAGAAGGTGGGTACTGTCTACTTACTTTTACTTCTTTATTTTTGTAAGTACTCTGTTGTATTGTGTGTACTAATCCAGTACCGATAATATGTATTCTACCTATACACCCTATGACCCTACCCTGTCCTACGTGTGTATTGTTACGTATTTGTTGAAGCTAATATATCCACGCCAGGGCTAATACGCTCTGGGGATGTGTGAGTTTTACTTAAGGCTAAGAATTCTAACATGACTGCCAGGGCTACCCTCTGGGGATGTGAGAATTCAAAGCGCATACGTATTGAATATATAAGTATACTGTGTATCCCTATCTACCCTTTATGCATGGACCTGTAGGTACGTTGTGCAGGGGCGACTTCCCGGGGCTATATCCATTGATTATTTTTCCTATTTATTTTCCTTATTATTAGGTAATAACTTTTAAGTTTGATTTTTTTTGTGAATTATCGCCAAAATATGACTCTGCGACATTCGCCTGATAGACGTTACAGTAGAAGCAATAGTGGTCTATACCTGCAGCATCGACAGCCCGAGACACCGCACCATCGATCACGTCGTCAAGAGCGATCACGCAGCCGCAGCGGAATTAGGGAATTAGAGGAAAACATAAGTTTGGAGAAGCAAAGATTGGAGCTGTTGGAGAACCAGCTTCAGAAGGAACGACAATCGCGGGATCCCTCTGAACGACAAACACTACGAGATTTTGATCTACGACGGAGATCAAGACCAAGGGATAGTTCTAGAGGTAGATCCCAAGATAGATCCAGGGATAGGTCAAGGTATGACACAACATCATTATTTTTTGAGGAAATGGTAAAATTGCTAAGGAATAGGTCTGGTGATAGTTTTTCCTCTATGAACAATAACGTTATCCCCGAATTTGATCCTCTTTCCAAAGAACAAACCATTACTGTTTGGTTAAACAAAGTGGATGAGTGCGCGGAAATTTATGGATGGAGCAGTAAACAAACTATAGGGAGTATATTATGCTATACCCAAACTAGTAGGTCAGGCAAAATTATGGTACCAAGGCCGTCCTTCTCTTAAGCGAACCTGGTCTGAATGGGAGCAACTATTAAAGGAATCTTTTCCGGCTACAGAAAATTATGCTGAATTGTTAACAGAAATGCTTAATAGAAGGGTGGGCCAAGGAGAATCTCTAGAAATGTATTATTTTTCTAAAATAAACATACTAAATCGGTGCAAACTATTTGAAAAGCAGGCTATCGACTGTATTATCCATGGGATAGATGACAAGAGTGCAGCGGTATCAACATACGACAAGCGAGCTACACGTCATATTGACGTCACGCAAATCCTACATCGCGCAAGCAGAGTTTACCGCGCGACTAGCATATATACAACGTCCCGACATCAACCGTCGGGCAGTTGCCCACCAGACACAACACCCGTCTAGTCGGAGGATCCTCCCTTTTCCATAAAGTATGAGTGAGCTTTACACCCTGTTCCTCATACCTCTATAAGAGTATAAGGTTAGGTGCTCAGGCCGCGAAATTTAAAAAATCGGAAGATGTATTAGAATTTTTCAAAACTGTTAAAACTCAAACTAGGAAAAAACAGCGAGTTTAGGAGAAGGATTTTATCTCGATAAAATAATTCTAGAACGGCAAATAAAACTAATGAACATTATTCAGATGAGTCGAATAAAGCTCGTCAAAACTCCGATGGCATATTTTGCTATAATTGTAAAGAAAAGTGTCATGTAAGTTTTAAATGTCCCAAACCTATTATTAAATGTAACTATTGCAAATTTATAGGCCATACTATTACGGAATGCCCAATAAAGAACAAATCCAAACCCGATCCACAAAAATCCGTTCTTAAAATTGCTACCAACAATACTAATGTCCTACCAACATCTTTGGATTTATCTCAATTAAACGATTCTAATAATAAGTACAAAATATTTATTAAAATAAATCAGAACCCAATATTATGTCAAGTAGATTTAGGTAGTGAGGCTACGTTGATCCGTGAAAAAGAAGCTACTCGTAGACAAATAGGATTAAACTGGCAAACGGGCACCGGGCCTTTATTGCGAGGGTTAGGTAATGTGCCACATTTGCCAAGAGGAAACGCGTTTATTACAATAGATGTACAGGGTGTTATAAAGAATAACGTAGAGGTGTTAGTAGTTGACGATTGTTTAATTAATTATCCAGTGCTCCTAGGACATAGTTTCACAGAAAGATCCACTATTCATATTATAAAAACGCCAACAGATCTCCAATTTCAAAGGGTACAACCGAGCTACGGGTTGAAAGTTATTCTAAAAACTAGTAAAGATCTCTGTATTGAAAATAGAGAAATTAAGTTAATTCCCGTTAAGTCAGATTCAGTGATCACAGGTAAGTAATTCAGTTAGAGGAAAGATAAGCAGTGAGTATTACCTATTACCAGGGGAATACGGGATAAGACGGGGCGAGTCCGGGGTCTTAATCCAAAATATAGGACTAACTTCTATCATGTTTCCGAAAGATAGTCTTATTACAAGGGCTACGTACGTTAATACAGAAGTCAAAGTGATGAACGTCGCAACCATAGATTCAAATACTGAATTAAAGCATGACAATCTGTTAACTAACATTGAAATTCATAATTTAAAAACTTTAATAGAGAAATATAAATGTTGTTTTTCTCACGGATTGCATGATTTAGGATGTGAATCCTAAATCATGCACATGCATGATGATGCATGTGACGCAGTTACTGAAATGGTTATACAACTGAAAGATTCTGATCCCGTAGTATATATGCCTTTTTCGGAGCCAGAACATGTGCGTGACATGGTAGATGAAATGATGCGGTTCGGTATAGTCAGAGAGTCAAATTCCCCTTATGCTAGCCCTATTGTACTAGTACAAAAAAAACTGGTGAAAAACGACTGTGTGTTGGCTATCGATCTCTCAATATAAAAACCAAAAGAGACCACTACCCACTCCCTTTGATCAATAATCTTCTGGATCAGTTATCAGAGCACTCTATTTTCTCCACTCTTGATCTCGCCTCGGGCAACCACCAAATACCGATTGCAGCAGATTCGATAGATAAGACCTCATTTGTTACACCCGATGGACAATGAGTATACTCGTATGCCATTTGGATTGGCCAATGCGCCAGCCGTTTTTCAGCGGGCAATGCACAAAATTTTAGACAAGACTAAGTTAAAATACGTTATTGTTTATATGGATGACATTCTAATCCCAGCTAAATCTATTGAAGAAGGGCTAGCTCGTCTCGAAGAAGTGTTGATAACACTTCGCGATAGTGGTCTTACTTTGAAATTGGAAAAATGATTTTTTTTCGAAATAAGCAAAGATGGGATAAAGCCTGGGGAACAAAAAACAAAAGCCGTGTCTAAATTTCCTATCCCATGTAATCAGCAAGATATAAGACGGTTTATAGGCTTAGCTAGTTTTTTCAGGCGGTTTGTCAAAGACTTTGCTTTGATCGCCAGGACATTAACTAATTTACTTAAAAAAGATACAAATTGGAGATGGACTGAAATTGAGGCAAATGCTTTTGCAAGTCTAAAACGAGCTCTTACAGAGAAACCCGTGCTGGCACTGTATTATCATAAGGCAGAAACTCATCTGCATACAGATGCTAGTAAACTAGGTCTCGCTGGGATCTTGTTGCAAAAGATTGGTTCTGATCCTTGGCGACAGGTTGCATAGTATAGTCGACAGACTACGGCTGACGAACAAAAGCTTCATTCATTTGAGCTTGAAACGTTAGCTGTAGTCAGCGCTCTTGCAAAATTTCGGGTATATCTGCTCGGTATTAAATTTACCATCGTTACGGATTGTAACGAATTACGTAGTACAATCATTAAACGGGACCTTCTATCTCGCAAATCAAGATGGTGGATCCAATTTCTTGAATATGATTGTGAAGTGGAATACCGTCCTGGTGAGAAAATGTCCCACGTTGATGCGCTGAGCAGAAACCCGGTCGTAGATGAACAGGGACCAATAATACACACAATTGACGTTCTGACTATTAATAGCGATGATTGGATTTAAGGGTCAAGGGTATAAATAAAAGAGATAGGCAGGATTAACAGTGATATAATAGTATGAAAAAACACAACATTCTTGCTACGACAACCATTGAATTGCGAGAGAGAGACAAATTACGACAAAAGTGACATGTGCTAAATACATTGACATATTGCGTTTACAGATAAGATCTACCATCATGGATATCTACCGTCCAGTCCGGAGATTCTGAAATTAAACGCATAAAAGCGATTTTAGAAGATCAACAGACCGCTAAAATTGCAAGTATACGTAAGGATTTTAAAATTTTTAACGGTCAGGTTTTCCGCGTCATAGACGAGAATACCTTGAGATGGGTCGTACCAAAAGGCGTGAGATGGCAAGTACTAAAAACTAACCATGATGACGTTGGACATTTTGGTTTTGAAAAAACTCTATATAGGATTTGTGGTTACTTTTGGTTCCCCATAATGAGGAAATTTATAAAAAAATATGTTTCTGCCTGCCTTGAGTGCGCTCACCACAAGATACCCTCTGGTGCTAAAGAAGGATTACTACATCCCATACCGAAAATAGAAGTACCCTTTCACACTATTCATGCGGACCACCTGGGTCCATTTATTCGTACCAAAAATAAAAATTGCTATTTATTAGTAACAAGCTGACCCGACAGACGTTGTCCTGTCTTAACTATGAATGTCATATGTCGTTTAGTTTTAGTTTTGACTATTGACTACAACTAAAACTATCGACCCATTTATCAACCGATCCATCTGTGTTAAACGATATTTGCAGCGCGCATTCTGTCAATCGCTGACAGTTATTTCAAACAACTGACATTTATGTAAAATTAATATTGGCGTTAAGTTTTCTTAAATTTTATAACGTTCCGATCAACTTCCTTATTTTTTTATTTCATAAGATCCTTCTCGTGACAATAAAGAACAAAACAAACAAAAAATGTGAAATCGGTCCAGACGTTCACGCGTGATGGCATGACCAAGGGAAATAGGGATTTATTTTTATATATATAGATAGTCGATTCTTTTACTAAGTATGTTAATTTAGCACCGGTCCGTAGTACTAACACGAAAGAATGCAATAAAGCGTTTAAAAAATGGTTCATTTATTTCGGCGCCCCTTCTCGACTCATAACGGCCTGTCCGTTATGAGTCGAGAAGGGGGTACGAGTTTTACTAGTAAAACATTTAAATTATTTGTAAAATCTTTAGGGATTAAACACATTTTAAATTCTGTGGCTACACCTCATGCTAACGGTCAAGTAGAAAGGTACAACCGCACGATCCTGCCGGCATTGAGCACAATGTCACATGGTAAATCTCCCAATACGTGGGACGAGTATGTGCAAGACGTACAATTAGGTATTAATACCTCTAAGCATAGTATAACAAAGAAAACTCCAACTGAATTGCTGTTTGGGAGAAGAGTTACAAACCCTTCTCTGGGTATATTAAAGGAAGTAATAGAGGATGTAGGTAGCGCCGTGATAAATAAAACGTTGGACGAAGTTAGGGACGAAGCCGGATAATTTATAACTAAACATCGAGAAATAAGTAAGAAAAATTTTGATAAAAATAGGAAACAGCACAAAATATAAAATAGGAGAATTAGTGAGAATAATTAGGGCAATCAAAGAAATTAGTGAGCAAATGTCAGGGCCCGTATAGAATTAAAAAGATTTTGCCGAATGACCGATTTGTTGTTGAAGACACCCCACTTACACGAAAAGGTAGACGATTCGAGAGCGTAGTGGCAATAGATAAAATATTTCCGTAGCTCAGCTACAATGCTCCCAGATGTAGTTCCAGTAGTGATAGCGAGGATTTGTAACATCACCAGGCTTGTTCTAGGGTTGGCTCTTTTCTTTGATGAATGTTGTCGTGCCATCAAATTACCATGATTTAGTCAAGATTAGTTTTTCAAATGTTTGTTATTATGTATCGTATCACTGTATCAGGTAGGAGCACATGAGTGCTGCCTGGCGTTGTTGGTACAGGTAGGAGCACATGAGTGCCGCCTGGCGTTGTTGGTACAGGTAGGAGCACATGAGTGCCGCCTGGCGTTGTTGGTACAGGTAGGAGCACATGAGTGCCGCCTGGCGTTGTTGGTACAGGTAGGAGCACATGAGTGCCGCCTGGCGTTGTTGGTACAGGTAGGAGCACATGAGTGCCGCCTGGCGTTGTTGGTACAGGTAGGAGCACATGAGTGCCGCCTGGCGTTGTTGGTACAGGTAGGAGCACATGAGTGCCGCCTGGCGTTGTTGGTACAGGTAGGAGCACATGAGTGCCGCCTGGCGTTGTTGGTACAGGTAGGAGCACATGAGTGCCGCCTGGCGTTGTTGGTACAGGTAGGAGCACATGAGTGCCGCCTGGCGTTGTTGGTACAGGTAGGAGCACATGAGTGCCGCCTGGCGTTGTTGGTACAGGTAGGAGCACATGAGTGCCGCCTGGCGTTGTTGGTACAGGTAGGAGCACATGAGTGCCGCCTGGCGTTGTTGGTACAGGTAGGAGCACATGAGTGCCGCCTGGCGTTGTTGGTACAGATAGGAGCACATGAGTGCCGCCTGGCGTTGTTGGTACAGGTAGGAGCAAATGAGTGCCGCCTGGCGTTGTTGGTACAGGTAGGAGCACATGAGTGCCGCCTGGCGTTGTTGGTACAGGTAGGAGCACATGAGTGCCGCCTGGCGTTGTTGGTACAGATAGGAGCAAATGAGTGCCGCCTGGCGTTGTTGGTACAGGTAGGAGCACATGAGTGCCGCCTGGCGTTGTTGGTACAGGTAGGAGCACATGAGTGCCGCCTGGCGTTGTTGGTACAGGTAGGAGCACATGAGTGCCGCCTGAAATTGGTAAACAGTCAAGATAGCATGTTGGGAATAGAATGCATGTAATGTAGCCTATAAGCAGCACACAGTTTTTGTTATGATATTGATTATGATAAATTATGTATCATATAATTTTTATTCCGTGCTAATGATACACCTTGTAACACAATGTTGTAATATTAGTAAGTAATTTTATTTTAAGAAAGTTGTATTATTTTTAGTTATTATTTTGATTACAGTTGATTATGTTTCATGATTTGATTGCTCTTTTGAAACGTTCATATATAGTTATTACAGTTTAATTATGTTAAAAGATAGATAAAAGTTATTTATTTTTAATCTTCTATGCAATCAATCATAAATAAACGAAGGGACTCGTTGCTTCTGGATGTCCGAATATAAACTTTTGAGGCTATAACAGACTTGATACACACTTAATTATATTTCTGGCAACACTGAATCAGAAGTTCCGTTGGTTCAGTGGGGTAGTGGCTTGGTAGTGGGGCTTAGTCTACACCCAGGCAGAAACGATTCCTTTGCAAGATATCATAGTTATTCTGGAGCTCATGACGAGCAGTCACTCCTAAAAAGCCGACACGTAATTATTTGCTAGACATTTCTAGAAATAAGAATTTATATTAAAAATTAAGGTTGTACTGTAAGTTCAAATAATTGTCAGTCCTAATTAAAACGTTATTTAACGATCCTGTTGTTTCAATTCTGGTTGTTTCGACATATTCTTGTGTGATTAGATTACTCAATCATCAGTTTTGCGGAAGAGTCAGGTCTACCAATCTACGCTAAATGTTAGAAGTGTGGTGCGGTACGGCGCAGCGCGGTTTGTATAGCTGTTGTTTCGTACAAAACTGGAGGAACGGTCATGGAACATCAAAACAAAAGTAGGTACCTACGCAAGCTGCGCTGGCGCTGCACCTCACCGCGCCTGCTGTGCGACGTCGTTCTTCTTTGCACAGTCAACTGCACATCGGTGGTGACATTGGCAGCGCCTTTATGTCGTAGCAGTATAAGGGCGATTTTTTTTAGTGCATGTTTTACCTTGGTATACGGTTTACTGTATGTATTGGCGCACAACTACAGCATGTGCTGTGTTGTTTAATTAGGAAGTGTGATATCATCACTAGGGTAATCTTAATTTCACTCACTGATAGGCAACTCACAGCCTAAACCGTTGGGTCTAGAACCAACAAATGTTGCACAAGGGAGCACTGAGGAAGGATTTTTGAAAATTCTTCCTCATTTCATCCCTGAACCTGAAGGGGTTAAATAGGGGTTGAGAGTTCTTCATTCTTTGCCGATGGAAAATCCCACCCAGGCATAAATGGCATGTTCATAACCGAGATACCAACAAGAACAAGAACATTAGCGAAATAAATATAAGAGGTGTTCTACGACTTTTACCTCTCGAAAATAAACTGCGTGATTTCCTTGAACAAAAATGTCCTAACTATTTTAATGTGGATGATGATAGAAAACACGTAGTAATGTGCTATAAGAATAGACGCCGGCGCCGAGTGGGCGGGCGTTAGATGTATACAATCTAACGTGAAACGTCTTTTTAACATACCTTCATCTGTGCCTTGAGTATCAGCACAAGCGGCACACATAGGTAAAGCATGGCTACTATTTATTTGTTCACCAAGTAAACATTTGGTGCAATTACTAGTCTATTTACGGTGGACATCGTCGGAATATTTGTTCGGTTACAGAAACTCCTCACGCACCTGTTGGTTAGAGTGATAAAGTCCCTTTGGCCGATGTGAAGGCGTACATTGCCAACTCACATCGTCACGTTTGAACATGTTATGTTGGTTACGTGCTTTGTTCTGTTGCATGCTTGCATACCTATCATTTATACCGAAAGTGTAGCTATTAGCATCCGCCAACATTAGCCTATGCAGTTGAGCTTGCCAGAGACGTACTACAATCAAATTATACTAAATAGACTGACAATTTATCGCGCAGACTACATCAGGAGCTGCGTCTTAACTGTACACAAGTACCTACTACTTATGTACTCAACATTGACTTACTGCCGCAATGCCTGGCGGACACTTGCACAGCTGCTGCTTGCGCAGGAGAACTAAATTGTTTTAGTGCTGATCAAAGTATTTGGATTTGACTTCGGATGGGTGTTGCGTATTACCAATGTGGAAAAAACGAAAGCTACATACCTACAACGAAAGTAACAGAAGTTTTCTTTATGGAAATCTTAATATGTTTTTTTTTACATTTCATTAGTTACATGGTCCTTTGTTAAATTGGGCTATGTTCAATACAGTTAGCGGTCTCCCTGCATGTGATGTGGGTTGGTGTGTGCGTACTGACCGGCGCGCAGCTGCTGATGCCGCCGCCGCCGAAGAAGAACTCGCGGCCGTACGCCACCACACCGGTGTGCCACACGCCCTCGATCCGCCGCCCTGCACACACAAAACAAAAAATTAAGAGATTAATACGATAACGCTTTAATAACAATCGTTTCGTTTTCCTTCCGGTTGAAGACATGTCATCGCAGCCTTATGAAAGGAGATCGTCTGAATGTAGACTCATAATGCTTCGATTTGTTGACAATTGTATTGTTGAAAACATTATAAAAGTCAATTATTGTTAAAAGACTTACAGTAGAGTCTAAAAACCTAGCTTCTGACGTTAAATACGAGTAAATCCTCATGTTCGTTTATGTAAAATAAAACAATTTGAATGGACTGGCCTTAATGCATATCCACCAAGACATTGCTTCAATGATGAACGCTGAAGAAGTACTGAATACCTTCAGCAGCAGTGGCGTAACTAATAAGGTGCGAAGTGGTGCGGTCAGTTCAGTTCCGTTGTCGGGCGGCCCGACAACGGAACTGAACAGACTGACCGACCAGGGAAGAGACATTTTTCTAGGTTTCAGTGAAATTGTAGCAAAACTACGCAAATTAAATGGATGAAATTTAGTGCCATAAAAGGAGACAATGAGTTTTAATGAAATATGTTTGCTGGTTTACATTTTTCGAAATATATTTGTTTTTTTCATGTAATACATCGATGCGAACTCTTAACGTAGAAACACCCATTTATCGATTTTATTTCGACTGCAGCCAATAATTATTCAAAATCTACTTTAATAGTAAATTGATGTAATTACTATGAAGTTTTTTTTACATTTGATATAAAATTTCTTTCATACGTCGACAAAGTAGGTAACGTAGATTTTTCTTGATGATAAATTAACAATAGATGGTACACAATTTTATTTTATCTACGCCACACTTCGTTCACCGAGATTGCTCCCGGACCCTAAATAATAGTTAAAAAAAAACAAAAAAATACGCTTTTATAGAAAATTCAACTAAAACATGAAAAATAAATAACCCCCACGTTTTTTTACAATAAAATCCTTTTTTCTTACACATTTTAAAAAAAATCAAATTCATTAAAAATTATTTTCTATTTTGTAGTTGGATTTTCTATAAAACGAATTTTATAAGTTTTTTTTAAACTATTATTTTTTGTGTGTTGAACGAGCTGTCCCGGTTATTTTGTGGCGTTAAAACTCCAATTTCGAGGTTCGTATATGCATGTTTGCGTTATTTTTATCCGTCTCTCTCATAGCTACATTAATACTTTAAAAAATAATCTTGGGTTGTGGTAATAATCTGCTTTTCTTTATGAGATACTACATTTTTAGGTTAGCTTCGCAACATTTTTCCGTCACGAGTGATACCGAACGTTACTAAGAGAGTTACGTAATACTCGGGATATGTTTTAAGCAGAGTTTACATTCACGGGCGACTTATTTAGGGGAGGTCGAAGGAGGTTTTTTTTGTAACTGCTTATTATTATTTTTAAATTTAGAATTGAACCAAGTTTTTGCTTAATAAATACTTAAACACAATGTTGTTTTCATAATAAATGATGAATTTTGACGTGCTTTCAGCGGTTTTTTACTGAACGAAAAAGAAACAGGCTCATAAAAAATATGCTTATTTTAATCTACTTATACCTATGTAAACAGGCAAAAAGAAAAGACTTCAGTAGGTACCTTTTTCTTCTGTTTGTCAAACGATTTTCTTTTTTTGTTTAATAGCTATTTGACATGTGCATGTTACTTTGTTTTTCAGGCGGCTCCGTTATCAGCCACCGAAAAACAAAAGAGGTATAGAGACCGTATGCGGCAGAGTAATCGTGAAAAGTTTTCTGAAGTTCTAAAAAATAACAATAATATCAAATTAAAAATAAAATAATAATGTATGTACTACAGTATTGTACACCTTAAAAAGGTCTAGAAAAAAGTCCGCGATGGTATATGTATGTCTATCTCTTAGGGATAACCCACAATAATCATTTTTTATCCTTCACTTTTTACGAAAAATAATGGCTTATTTACGAAGCGTTTTTTAGCAATACAGCATTAATCCTTATCCAATTAAGTACCGTAAATACATTGTGCATTTAATATACATCAATATGACCCATTACAGCATGTAATTTAAATGAATATTTTCGAAGATATTAATGCAGGGATATAGCGGTTGCGATGGTACCGGCCGGGGGGCCCGGCGCGGGCGGCGCGAGAGTAACCTCTAAAGAAAACATGTTTGTATTGTCTAATGACAAAAAAGCTGTGAAAGTTGTATATAAAAACATTCTGTAGTATATTTAGTATCAGCATTACACCCGTGCGAAGCCGGGGCGGGTCGCTAGTACATATTACAAAACAAAGTCTCGCGCCGCGCCGCGTCTGTCTGTCTGACTGTACGTGATAAAATCAAAAACTACCGAACGGATTTTCATATGGTTTTCACCAATAGACGTAGTGATTCATGAGGAAGGTTTAGGTGTATAATTTATTAAAGTTTTGTGTAAATTGGCTGAAATATGACAATTATAGTTGAAGAAGTCGGAAGAAATCCTGCCGTTTGAGAGCTATCCCGGCGTGCGCTGCAGAAACCGTTAGATGTACACATAAATAATGGATGGTGGGGTTGTTACTTGTTACTCATAAATAGATCTAAAAAAAGTCCGCGATAGCATGTCTACCATTTAGGCGAACGCCGTTATTGGCAAAACTTTGTCCGTTGCATTCCGTAAATTTGGTCAAGTTTAAAAGTTTAAAAATCGCGACAGTGCACGTGTCGCCGCTATGCCATAAAAAAAACCCTCAATCCTCATCTTGCAGGATTGGAAATAAAATACATTAAAAAAATACTCCAAGTAGGATGAACGTTAGTTACATTTTAATTTAACCCCCATGCTCGACGCAACATGCTGATACACCATTACGTCAAAAAGAAAGTAGGCATATATTATACTCTAGTACCCGTGCGAAGCCGGGGCGAGTCGCTATACTCGAAAGGTTTAGGTAGTTAAATAAAGGTAAACAAATCGTAAAAAGGGTTTTTTATAGTTGACACTTTCTTGTTTAAAACTACGTTAAGTACAACAAAATTAAAGTTATTTGCGGTTTTTAAGATAGTTTCCTCTTTTATTAATTTATGTTAAACTTTATCATTTATTCGTAAACTATACTCTTCGTAGGTACATGTAATTGATTTAGCACATTTTTTTTTGTTAGATTTATAAAATAGTATAATATTTTGTAATCTGTCTATTGTAAAGAGCCCAAAAAGACAGGTTCCCTAAACCTTTTAGAAAATACAACGAATTAGATAACGTTGCTAAATTGAAGAGTACACCTGTGACGTAGTATGGCAACTGAAGTAGCAGGTATTACCTTTAGTCGGTTAACCAGATGCCTTTTATGTTGTGGATGAATTAGAAAAAAAAAATTAATGGTGTCACTGTATTGCGGCTGCCACCACACCACTGTGAGCGCAATTCAATTGAGTTAATATGGGCTCAAGTTAAAGGGTTTGTTGCCGAGAAAAATAAAACTTTTAAAATGTCTGACCTAAACATTCTTTTGCCAGAGGCTTTAGTTAATGTGACTGCTGAGAATTGGAAACGTTGCGAGGGTCATGTAATAAAAGAACAGAAAGTGCTTAAATTAGACAAAATAATTGATGATACCACTGAACGCTTTATTATTAATGTGACAGATAGTTCCTCAGATTCAGATTCAGAATAGAGACTATTATTAAGGGATTCAAAATAATATGATTGTAACATTTGAAATAAAAGGTTTAACATCTATGAGTCACGTGTTTTTTTTTGTTTATCTTTATTTAACTACCTAAACCTTTCGAGTATAGTTACATTATAATTTGGTATATACAGGCTGGATTTTTGAGACGGGGCAGTAAGGACAGGTACCTTGTAGCTACAGGACAACGGTCTTAGGAGATTAACCTTAACTTTTTGAGAAATTTTGATCTGCATTCATTTGTTTTTTTTTTTCTGCATTTTTTTAAAAATATTACAGTCGGCAAGAAAATGGGCACTTTTCACAAAAACATTTTTATGTCAATCGAACCTGTTTTTTTTAAGGATCAAATGACAATCGGACCAACTGAAGATTGAGTACTAGAAAAGCCAGAAATCGCAAAAAATTAAACTTTTCTAATACATTTCGTAAAAATGAGAATCCATATTGTTTTGATGGATATACAACGAAAACTTCAATAAATTAATTTGAATTTGAAACTGGCCAAAATTAAACAAATAATTAAACTTCGAATTTCAAACGAATACGAGTTATTTTATTTTTGCTTGGAAAATAAGATATTGATAGTTTGATGCATGCGGTTCCTTGACTGACCGACCCCTTAACAATTCAAAAGTGCCTGTAATTGGTTTATTTGAAATAAATGCTTTCGAGTTTTTGAGTTTTTTCATGAAATGATCAATTCTAAGATCTGGCCACGACATCCATCAAAATGCAAAAGTAACTCTTTACTTTCGCATAAAAAATATATAGGTATTAGTATGAACATGATTACATTAATAATATTAGTAAGTATGGATAGTACGGATGGATGAAAGTCGCAGTAGTCCTAGGAACTGAAATAAGTAGCTGTGATAGACAGACAACGAAGTAACATCATAAGGGTTCCTTTTTTACTATTTTGGTACGGAATCTAAATATTTATATATTTTTGTATTGATGTACAATATTACGAAAGCTTTAAAAGAAGACCAGTACCTGCGAGATGTTTTGTACAATGCAGAAATCTATGTATAGATTTTTAAATAGAGCAACCAAACAGTCCTTGAAACTCACCCGATGACGACTCCAGGTGTCGGTACTAAGTAGGTCGCGAGATACTCGCATCATCAACGTCTGTAATCGGGGAAGTACGTAGTGACTTTGTGACGACTGTGACACCACAGTACGACAGTACGACGAGCAGTGCCCGCAGCAACGGAGTTGATGGGCGAAGCACCGAGCAACGTTGCAGCCAAATTATATTGCTTGTCTATAATCATTTTATGCCACCTACTAACCGGACGGGACGGGAGTTCGGGACTACTGATAGTCCGGAAGTCCCGACCACTGTTTCTGACGTTTGTAACATTACTCGTTAGTATGTCATACCGTCAATAGATGACATTTTGTGATTGGAATAATAGAACGACGGTACGTAACACTACGAAGAACAAACCTTGAAACATAGCCTACGGTTGAAGGTTTGCTAATACGAGCTTACGACAGATTAAGAACATTTCAAATCTGTCGACATTTGCTAACATTATATTAGGTCGGGGAAAAAGTTATTTCGTATTTTATATACCTACCGTACAAATTCAAGACTAAGAGCTCGTGTGGTACCCAAGTATCGAGTGTTTTTGTATACCCAGACTTTTAAAATGGGTCTAAACTGTTTTGAGGTCAACCCGTAACTCTGCAGCTATGTCGTAACTATAATATCAGTTTTTTCAAAAATGGCATCGACTTTATCCGTAACAGGGCGACCAGACCGAGTTGCATCTTTGACATCAAAATTCCTGGACTGATAATGCTTGAACCAACTTTGTGCTATAAACTTCACATGCTGTTTTCGCGGTTTGTGTCGCAATCGTCCCTTTTTTAACAGACTTCAAAAAGGAGGACGTTATTATGTTCGTGGGTATGTTTTTTTTTCGTTTTTTAGTATGTTCATCGATATTTTCGTCAGTAGTGGACAGATTTTGAAAAATATTTTTGCATTTGGTAGATGAAGCTTGCGCGGTGGTCCCATATATATTTAACTTAGCTTTGGTGATTTAATCCACTTTGCGTAGGTATCTTGATGAAGTTATAAAACTTCCTGTCACTGTTGTTTACATAGCAAGTAGTGGTATACGAATTATTGGTGAGTGGGGTAGGTACCATAACTAAAAAGTGAAAAATAATAACAATCAATAACTTAATAACCAAGAGCCTCGGCCAACACCTGAGGAGGCTCTCGTTGGCTAGCTGGATCTAGGGCTTGATTCCGAAAGCGGGAAAGTGTACTTTTAGACAAGGGTCGCATTGTGAGGAGATTCCTCTCTCTGGAGCCCTGATCGCTGGTAGCTTGGACCCTGTTCCCGATACCGGCGGGGTATTATTTTTTATATTTTTAAATGTTTTTGTATTTTAATTTATATGTTTCGGAAATACGTTAAATCAATCGTTTGACTTGACTAATCGGGACGCCGGTGCCACCAGGTGGCGCTGGATAGAGGCTATAACGCTAGCACTTGACCAGAGTTAAAGCAGAGTTTGTTGTTGACGGGTACGCAGTGAAGACGTTTAGAAACTGTCGCGCGTTTCGTATAGTTATGTCGTGTACCTACAGTGTGTGATTCGCAAGTGTGATTCATTTGATCGTAAGTTATAATTTGATTTGAACCGTAACCGGTTTTTCTATTGCGCAATAACCAACACTACCCATAGTACGTCCACAGTAGTTATAATATGGCTGATAATAACGAGAGATACATACCATCTCCGTCATACATATGTATATAATGAAATAAAGGAAATAATAATAAAATCTTTATTACGAGAAGAATGGGTAATTACAGTAAATCTCCTTAAAAACAAAGGAGATCACCAGCGCTTCATACAAAATTACCCCAGGGCCGGCGCAAAAGAAACTTATCTCAGCCTTTTGTATATTTTATGTGCAAAAATTTTTGGTAGGTGTGATTGCCGCTAGAAGTGGCTAACATAAAAAAAGGCCATGTTATTATTTTCAGGCACAGATTTAAAGATACACGGGACGGATACGGATATGGGACGTCCCGTTTCCATGGCTCAAATAATGCATCGCGCGATAAATGTCTGCGGGAGGCTAGTTGTCCCGCTTATGGTACCACATATTAATTTCTGGTCTCCCACAATGAATATAATGAATAAGAGTTGGCAACCCTTACTCTAATCCATACTTTTTTTTTCAATTAATCTATTTACATTACAGGCACATTCGAATGGGGAAGAAAACTGACAACTTTTGCCAACGGTGTCGCTGGTAACGCTTGACTCGCAGAAAATGACATTAGCTGTCAAATTACATACAAAACTTGTTTACAAAAACTTTGGACGGTATCTGACAAAAAAATGCCGCGTTGTGTTGTAATCGGTTGTAAGGACAACCCACCCTATATTGTACACGTTTCTTTGAAGGATGGCCAGACCCCTGGTACTGTTCTGCACCCGGTTAAATTTGGAATGTTTTTAACAAAAAATAACTACAGCAACATTCTCCTAGGTAGTGTCAAACGCCTGGGAAGGAACCGTGTGTCTGTTGAGTTTAAGTCTCACCAGGATGCGAATAGTTTCTTAATTAGTCGTACATTAGCCCAAAATAACTTTGTTGCAACTATTCCTCAATTTAATATTACTCGTTTGGGTCTCGTCAGAGACGTACCAAGTGAGTGGACAGAAGATGAGGTCATAGAGAATATTAAGGTTCCTGCTGGATGCGGCCCCGTTATAAAGGCAAGGAGAATGAGCCGTAAGGTGACTTCTCTGGGTGTTACAGAGTGGAAACCCACTCAAACTGTAGTTCTCACTTTTGATGGCCAAGTCTTACCTAAGCGAGTTTATTGTTTTTATTCTGCCCTTTCAGTCGAAAGGTATATGTACCCAACTATTCAATGTTTTAACTGTTGTCGTTTCGGTCACACTCGCACTGTATGTCGCTCGCAACCCCGCTGTTTCAAATGTGGTCAAGACCACCCAGGTGATGGATGCCAAGTTACTACTGACTGTGCCATTTGCATATCTTGTTCTGGCAATCATTATGCCAATGATAAAGCTTGTCCTGAATTGGGTCGGCAGAAGGGTATTAAAGCTCTCATGGCCGAGAAATCTGTTTCTTATGCGGAAGCAAGTCAGGTCTTTCCACCAGTGTCAAGATCATATGCTGAAGTGTCAAGAGCTTCTCAAAAATCCAAACCAACAACCAATTTTCCTCAATACCCCAGTCCAGCTCCCCAAACACCAAAATCATACCGTAAAACGGTCTTTCTCAAACCTAAATCTCACGCCCCTCTTTCACCTAGTTACGATAGGCAGGCTCATCAAGCCCTTACTCAGGATTACTCCTTCTCTCCTTCCCAAAACGGTTGTGCCTTCCCTATGGAAGGTGCTAGTAGTCCTGATAAGTCTGAAAACATACTTAATATTATAGCCAATATGCTAATAACTGTATTAGCTAACCCTGCACAATCTTTACCTGACCACGTTGCCAATAAACTGAATTCAATTGTCCATTATATTAATAACATTCCATCCCCTGACATTCCTGCAATGGAACGTGAGGAGTATTTCTCCCAGAAAACCTGACCTACTCTTTTTAATTAATAAATTTAAACCATCGGTCTGCGGCATCGCTGAGACGTGGCTTCGTTCTGAAAGCAATTTCAGAATCCCATGTTTCGGTGGTGTTCGTCATGACAGATCAGATGGATATGGAGGATGTGCTTTGTTCATCAATAACAAAGTATCATTCTCCCAGATCCCTTTACCCTTCGTTGGCGACAACATCAATGTTGTTGCTGTTAAGGTTGAGGGTATAAATATTTTTTCTTTTTATATTGCACATCCACATTTTGAGGATCTTGTTTTAATTAAAAATCTGCTACGTAGTGTAAACGGCCCATTACTTGTCATGGGAGATTTTAATTGTCATCACTACCGGTGGGGATCGGATTCTTGTAATAGTACTGGTGTTGGCCTGGTGGATATATTGGACGATCTTGACCTATGTATTATTAATGATGGCAGTGCCACACGTAGGTCTGGATTAGGACAAAGTAATAGTTGTGTTGATCTGACATTTTGCTCATCCAGCATAGCCAGCCTTTTTGTTTGGAGTCGTTTAGATATGACCTACGGAAGTGATCACTATCCCATCACAATTGAAATTCCTTCTAAATCTCTTCCTGATAAAACCTCCCCTCCCTTACTAAAGTACCAACTGAACTCTGTGGATTGGGATCTTTATTCAAAAATTTTAGACCTTCGTATCTCCTCCCTCCCACCCATCAATGTTGAAAATGCTCAAGAATGTTTTACGTCTTTTTCCAACACCATATCCGCTACAGCTAATGATTGCTTCCCTTCAAAAAAATCACCTACAGGCAAAATCCCTTCTCCGCCTTGGTGGGATAGGGAATGCACTACCATGATCAGGGCCAGAAATGAGGCGGAAGAGACTTTTAACCTTGAAATGAACCTGGATAATCTTCTCGCCTTCAATAGAATATTGGCAAAGTCCAGGAAATTAAATAGAAAAAAGAAAAGAGCAGGCTGGGTATCGTTTTGTAGTTCTCTGAGTCCATCTACCCCAGCGTCGGTGGTGTGGCAAAGAGTGAAAAGTTTTAGAAACAGTTTAAAACCATCTCCCACGAACAACTTGTCTGAAGATTTGGGGTACCAGTTTTTCTCTAAAGTCGCCCCAGTCTATGTTCCTGGTATAGACGAAATAAACTTTGATGTTTCTGTAACTTCGAACGATCCTCTTGATAACCCATTTTCCCTTGACGAACTTAAAACTGTTCTCACTTATGTCAAGGATTCCGCTCCTGGCGTGGATGGATTCCCTTACTCTTTCATTGCAAAAGCGGGTGTAAAATGTCACCAATATTACCTGGACTTAGTCAATTTCTGTTTCATCTCTGGGTATATTCCTCCAGCTTGGAAGGTTCAAGTGGTTATTCCTCTATTAAAACCCGGCAAAGATCCTAGTGATCATTGCTCTTATCGACCAATTGCTTTATCGTCTATTCTTATTAAACTTCTTGAACATCTAATTAAAAACCGCCTGGAATGGTTTGTTGAAAATAGAAAACTACTTCCAACGACTCAATTTGGCTTTAGGAAAAGTCTGGGTACTACTGATAGTGTGGGTATCCTCACATCAGAGATCCGGCTGACCCTTAGTAGAGATGAGTCTGTGGTAGCCGTTTTTCTAGACATATCAGCTGCTTATGATTCTGTCCTCCTCCCAATTCTCAGGCAAAAGTTGCATGAGCTGAGAATACCGGCTAGGATTATTCAGATCATCTGCATTATTTTTTCAAACCGCACTCTTCAGCTAAGGATTCCAGGGGATACCTCCGAGCAGAGGGTGACCTGGCGAGGTTTACCTCAGGGATCCGTAATTAGCCCCATACTTTATAATATCTACACTTCCGATCTCCCTTCATGTTTAAATTATAATTGTAAAATTCTTCAGTATGCTGACGATATCGCATTATTGGTCTCTGGCAGTTCCATAGAGGATGCCGCTCTTTCTTTGAATGTCTCTTTATCCTCATTAAACCAATGGCTTCTCGATCACGGGTTGTCTTTGAGCGCTCCTAAGAGTACAGCTGTTATTTTCACTCGCAGACGTCTTGTCCCCCAGGTTGACATTAATATAGATGGTCAAGCTATCCCGATCAAGGAAAAGGCCAGGTTTCTGGGAGTTACTCTGGACTCCAAAATGTCGGGTGTGGATCACATCAACAATGTTGTTAAAAAATGTGAGCGCTCAGTATCAGTCCTAAAAGCTTTATCTGGAGTCTGGTGGGGAGCTGACCCATACACTCTAAAATTAGTGTACAATGCTCTGGTCAGAAGTGTGATGGACTATTGCTGCTTCTTACTTGAGCCCTGTAATAAAGAAGCGCTTCGCAAACTTGACGCCATTCAAGCCAAATGCCTTAGGATTGTCGTAGGAGCAATGAAATCCTCTCCTATAAATGCCCTCCAGGTAGAATGTGCAGAGCCTCCCCTTAACATACGAAGGCAATACTTAGCAGATCGTTTCCTGTCAAAAGTTTTCTCTCTTTCATCCCATCCCTTACTTCCCATTTTAGAACAAATACACCTCTCTTTAGAAATATCCCCATATTGGAAACATAAATTGTTTCCCCCTTTGATGAATAGGTACAGAGAGCTTAAAAACCTCTCCTCACCTGTTTGTCAGTATCCCACCCTACCAGTATTTTCTTCCGCATACGAGGTGGTCCACTTTAGGCCAAACGTCGTTTTGGAGCTTGGTATTTCAAAGACTTCCGAGGACGTAAAAGGTGACTTTGATCGGGCTATTGAGAGGTACTGGAGGGGTTGGAATCTATTTTACACTGATGCGTCTAAATTAACTTCAACAGGATGCACAGGAATTGCAACATATTTTCAGAACTCCAGAATTGCCCTTCTCTTTCAGTGCCCTCCGGAGGTTTCGGTATTTACAGGGGAATGTATTGGCATTTTAGAAGCAATTAATTTTATAAAAACGCATAATATTCAAAATTCGGTAATTTTTTCAGATTCCCGCAGTAGCATTCAGGCTTTAAGTCAAAATCAATTAAAATCAAAAATTCATAGCAAAATTATTATAGACATTCAAAATTTACTCTTCACTTGCTCTAAAAACGGTTTAAGCATTGAAATAGCTTGGGTTCCCAGTCACTCGGGTATAGGTGGCAACGAATGCGCAGACTCGTTGGCTAAATATGCTACATGCAACCCTGTTGACCAAAAACATTATGTCGTCCATAGCTATGATTTACGGGCTGATACAAAACCTAAAATGCATAACGCCTGGTCAACAGTGTGGCAGGTAACTTCAAAGCTCAAGGGGGCATACTACGCCAGTATCCAACCCGACATCCAGCGGAAACCTTGGTTTTTTAAATGCACTAAGTTATCCAAAAGAACTGTTTCATCCTTGTGTAGGCTGAGACTCGGTCACTGCTGCAGTCCAGTATTCCTGAATAAGATTCGTGTTCGTGACAATTCCCTGTGCGAATGCGGTCTTGACGAAGGTACTCTGGATCATATCTTTTTTTCATGTCCTTCAAATTCCCAATCTTTTGATTTGTACCATAAGCTTCCCAAAATTAATATCACCCTTCCTACTAACTTCCATTCCCTCTTGATTAACTTTTCGCCTAAACTAATCCAAATCCTGTCAAAATTTTTAAATGACAATGATATTAAAATGTAGTCTGATGTGTAATAAATAATAATTATAACTTTGTGAATGTCTGTGTCGTTTTTTAATAGAGTAATCAATCTATTAAGAAACATTTAAAAAAAAGAAAACATGTTATTTAACAAAACTTGTCTTGTCCTTTCCGCTACTAAAACTATTAATTATCAACTACCACAAAGTGCAAAGTTCGAAGGCGCATCTTGTTGTGCTGCCGTCACTACATGACGCTGGCAGAATAGTCGACATCGGCTCAGTTGCCAAAAAGGAAAAAAAAAAAAAAAAACAATGGAAATCATTCATTTCATAAAGACTTACGATTAAAAACACTTTGGGAAAGGGCGACTAAGATACGCAATTTTGCAGCTGTTATTAATGTCGTGATAACTCTCTGGAGGTGGAAGATCCATCTTGGTATCATCAGTTTCATGCTGCTGAGGTATCCCGAAATTAAAATTACGATCAAATGGCGAATCATTTACACCAGAACTAAATCTGTTTAAAAGTAAACAGATTTAGTTCAAATTCAGATTTAATTTTTAGGTTATGTTTCGCTCATGAAACATCGAATACATTCTCATTACATCGTTTTTCGAAACTTCTGTGTAAGTACATAAAAAGTTTGTAATTACTACGATAATTAATGAACGATGTTGCTATAAATAATATATATTATTGGGCTATTTGCTTCCACTAATAACAAGATCGGTTCTTTAGTTCAGCTTTTAACTGAGGTACAGTCCACGTTGAATACATTGTTCGTTGAAATAACAAAACACACACACTAGTTCCTGTTATAATTAAATAAAACCCGAAAAACATTGAGAGATAAAAATGACAGTGCGATGTTATGAGTCATGCGTTAGCAGCGCCACCTGTTCATAGCTTTGCGATTTATTCCTCATTGTCAAACCAGTGGATAAGACAAAGCTGAAGCTAGTATCATTCACTTATGATATCTTCTCATTTGAATAGAAACACCAACAAGCATTTAAACAATGAACTAACTAAGCAGGCAGGGTACATTCTGTATTTCCAAGTTTTTTTCTTATTACATAGTGTCACTGACGATGCAACATAACCACATATAGGTGTAGGTGGGGATTCTCTTAGGGTGTTTGTTGGGTCTATTAATGATTGGAACACACATTTAGCAGTAAAAAGGTATAATAATTTGTAAACACAGTAAAAGGGCACAAACAGGTAAATATAAAATAACAATCAAAACTTTTATAAGTACAGATACCACGCTCGAGACCCACTCATAAAATTTAGAATGACAATTGACAAGGTTGCTGACATCACAAAGTAATAACAGCAGCATGGGCGTACCTAGCGGGGGGCCCGGGGAGGACGCCTCCCTGGATCTTGTATGGCTTTGCCTATCTATAGTCAGCAAAAGACATAAGTATCCAGGGTCGCTGGATATAGTTGATGTATAGTAAGAAACCAATGAATGTTTTGGAATGAAATTTAATTTGATAAATGACCAGTTTCTTTTCTATTGATTTAATTTTATTTTATTCAAAAACATTCATCGGTTTCTTACTAAACTTCAACTATATCTGGCGACCCTGGATACTTATCTCTTTTGCTGACTATACCTACAGGTTAAATAGGCTTTGTATGCTCAGTATTACTCAGTGTACATAAAAAAAATTAAACAAATAGGCGATTCTTTCACGGGAATCGTCATAAACCATTTTGCAGAAGATCCTCGAAAATTACTTGTAAATAGATGTCTAATTAAACAATTTAAATTAAAGAAATGCATACTATTATTATGTTTATTTATTTGACCACCTATAAAGCAGGATCTCCTGCGGGTGTTTTCCCTAAACACTACATACACCTAATGTTTCATGTAGAAGCCAACTAGCTTCGTGTAGTGCGCAGGCCAGAGTAATACAAGTGGGGGGACCTGACTTAATAAATTTCTGATTGCCCAAGGGGCCAAAAGCTGGGTACGCCCCTGTTCAGCGGTTTTTAAACAATATCTATATTTTTTTCTATTTTAGTTTTTATTTTATTTGTGAAAGGATTTTGAAATGGAAACTTATGTCAGCCATATTGGTTCTACACAGTTGTTTAAATAAAAACATTCTAAACCATACAGTTCACTGCTAGCCATGGCCACAGCCTACTACTAGCACTGTCGAGCTAGAATCATAATAATCATCACCTATAATGAATTTGAATGCTTACCTAATATAGAGGGTGAGAGCAAAGAGGCAAGTCCATTAGTGAGGTCATAGACGTACAGCTCCACTGCTGTGCCCTGTTCAGCCATGCTGCGGGTGCCACCAGTGCACTTCGAACAACATCAGAACCATTCATTACACACTAAACTTATCACTTATTGCTAACTTCCAACACTCGCACTTATTACATGTAAACTTTATTTCTAGTAAACTTGTTATCAGCTGCTATCATTCAACAAGAATAGTGTTGAATAGACTTGTGACCACTCTTTAGCTTCAGTTATTACCTACTCAGTATTCTTCAGATAACTTTTGTGCTGATTAGATGCTATTTTGATTGTTTCAAAAAACTGTAAGTTCAGCATAATATTATAGGTACTATCTTAGTAAATAGCACAAACAAGAAATATTCATGAGTATTAGGCACTGAAAATTTAATTTATTATTTGAGCCAAACCATGTTGGTGCAATACATACATTTAAGTTGAAGGTGTAAAAGAAAGGTAGGTGTAGTTGTATTCGGTATTAGGCGATGTACGTTGGGAGAGCGCGTGCCAAGTGCAGCACTTGCAGCGGTGCAGCGACCGGCGAGAGACGACTCACTGCTTCGGACACGGCGGGACGTAAGCTCGACCGCTCACGACATGCAGCGACTTGCGACTAACACCAGAAATATATTTATAAATAACACACCGCCAACACAATCATACTACACGACATTCCCACATGAATCGCCTACAGGTAGGTAGACTTCGCGGACTATTGCGTCAATTCCGTGTAGTGTAAACAGAACCGTCAACCGCTATTCGCGATACTAGTCGGTATACATGCGCTACTCGCTCATCGCTGAATAAATACAAAGACATACTCGTAGCACGACTTTGGCTTTCAGAAAGTTTTATAACTTCACAGAAACTCACCTTTCCTAATTTTTTTTCTGGAGATGGAATTGGACTACTTAGACTAAATTATTCATTTTATTTCAGACCTGCTGTTAGATTGTTCATATCAAATTGTTATTTCTCTTTCTTCGGCTGACTGTCCTGCTTTTAATTTAATCCTTGACTCCCCAAGAAAGCCTGGGTGAGTGGAGGGCTCATAGACTATTACAGGAGCGATGAAAACAGCAGAGAGCAGAAGACTGCACCAGGCAGACTAGGTTATTAAGTTTCTGTGCAGCAGACAGTGATTCAGTGATTCCACAAAATTTGAAATTTTTGACAGTTTCACGTTTGTTTAAGGTTTGGTTTGGTTTGGTTCACCGGTTTATAGTTTGGTTCTGAATCTGTTCTTTCTTTTGGTTGTTGCTACTTAGGTATAAAAGTACTCTGTGGTTGTTGCCGTTGTTGGTTTGTTGTCGTCCAGCCTGACTTGTCAAATCCACAGAGCATGTAACTTTAGTCAAATCTAGCTAGATAGAAGTTGTTCTGTGTCCCTAGTATAAAGTAGTTTATGGTCTGTGTCAAATGGAGATAAAAACTGGAAAGGCTCACCTCAGAGTTCAGGGCTCAGAATAATCTAATTGTTGTTCTGAGGTTCAGGGTGTCGCTACTCTAAGTATGTCCTCCGTGGCTACTATCACTAGTCATAGTCCAAGAATTTGACAGTTAAGGCGGAACCTTCCGGGTAGCCCGCGAAATTCAAATTTTATTACGTTTTTTGCAATTTGCATGTCACTTTCAGGTTGTATTTTGATTAAAATATGATTCGCGACCGTAACAAATATGGCTTTACAGAATTATAATCATTAGATTCAGTAATACATCTCTTTAAGTTCATATTACCCTATTGAATGACTATTTCATGAAATCATGACATTTGAGGGTAATTCTAACTTAAGGAGTTGCATTGCTGATTCTAATGATTATAATTTTGTAAAGCCATATTTGATACGGTCGCGAATCAAATTTATATCACCATACAATCTGATACTGACCTGCAAGTAGCAAAAAACCTAAAAAAAATTGAATTTCGTGGGGTACTTTGGCGCATCCCCCTTAAGTAGCTGTCACAATCCGTATTTTCTTTGTAAACAAGCGACGTTCATTTACGCGTAATTAATAAATTAATATCGTGGCACAGCTGTTGACAACAAAAATACATGGCTCCCAAATCAAATCAAATCATTTATTTTTGCAAACATGGTTATTTGGTACATAGATGTTTTCTTAAAAAAGTAGTCCTCCGTATTCTACCGTCTCATGGGCATGCAAATAATATTCTAATCCAATATTAAACAGAAATTCTATTGATACCGAATAAATGTCAAATCATTAGAATTACAAAAACAAAACAAAAAACAGACTAATCAGTAGTAACATTTTTAAATGAATGTCAAAAAAATATATTTAAGATAATCAAAGTATCAATTAGATTACCTACAGTGTCAGAATAGGAACATGTATGTCAATTATAATAATAGTTTATCAATCAGTGCAGAGCTTTATCATTAAGGAAGTCGTCAATGAGGATAAAAACTGCCACTTGCTCACTACAGATGTCGCTACCATTGTGCGTCTTAAAACTTGACAGTTAGCTGTCAATATCCATACATTTTTTGTAAACAAGCAACTTCTTTTACTCCTATTTATTTAACATGACCTTTTGCGCAGCTGTTAACTGCAAAAATCCGGGAACTCATGTATTTCCCAAAGATGTTAAAAGAAGAAAACTGTGGGAGAGCGCCCTCCGAAGAAAAAATTGGAAACCCAATAATACGTCGAGGCTATGTGCTATCCATTTTAGACCAGAAGACTTTTATCAGAGAAATGCGTATACAGGTGACGCTCTTTTTCAAAAAACAGAGAACTAAGTGTATTTTCATTGCAGGCACTTGTGGGTATTTATAGTACGGGTGTTTGTGTAATAAGATATGTCAACAAAAATATATCGGAATGGCATCTAACCAGCATTCGCTATGCTGCATTGTATTTAATTCCCTCATACCAAACTACCTACTGCCTACTATTAATACAAATCCGGCACTGAATCCTACCCAAAGCACTGGCCCGCAATGGTAGTGGACAGACGTGTGTGGGAAAAGGAGGCCTTTTCCCAGCAGTGGGACATTACGGAGTAAATAGATAGATCCTACTCTCATCATAATAGTATGATGAGAGTAGGATGGTAGTAGCCTCGACGTTCAAGCGAATGTAAATAGTTACATTCGCTTGAACGTCGAGGCTACTGGCTACCATAATAGCCTGATACGTTTTCGCACATAGATAGATCCTTTTTGTCTGTTCTAGGTGATGAAAATATCTATAAAAGGCTGAGGAAGACTGCTGTAGGTACCGTCTATTTTTTCATTTACGAAAGTCAAACCAGTCAACCCATCAGCTGAAAACAGATCAAATAGACATGAGATGAGAAAAAACTTTGTTTTCATACATATAGCGATCAAATTGCTGGATCTAGCCTTGTTCAAACCCTTGATAGTTGTGAAGAGCAATATAAAGATGAGGAATTTACAATGCTTAATGAAATAGAAATATTTCCCAGCACATCATTAGAGCCAGATGACGGGCCAGATCAGAATCCACATACTGTATTATCAAAGAATACTTAAGTAAACTTTGTATACATTTATGGATATATACAGAAGTTCCGAAGACCGATCAAGTTATTCCTGTCGTATGCCTCCAGTCTTCCCCAAAAAACGACTTTTATGTAAAACAAACAAAACAACCCATCCATTATAAAACGGTCATAATTTATTTACCTTTCTATTAAAGCTGCTTTCTTACCAGTGCTAGACGCTTCCCTTTTCCTTAGTTCCACTTTTAGTTGAACTACACTCCAAGGCGCATACATTTTTGTCCAGTTTTCGTTTAATTTGTGATTGACACAACAGTAAAAACATACACAACAATGGCGATTTGAAGACATTGAACAGTGCTGCCACCTATGTCAAGCTTTCAGTTTTTAACCCCATTGTGTAATAACTTTTGTCGATTAATATTTGGTTTAGTGCCCTTTTAAATTTTACTACAGTCATATTTTTTATCACATCCGGTACTTGATTGTAGATACGTGGGGCAATACCAAAAATCTTTTCTGCATAAGTTAAAAAAAAAGATGCAAAAGGTGCAAAGATGTTAAAGACGGAACCTGTAGCTCACTGAAGAAAAAAAATTAGAAACCCGATATTTCTTCAAGACGATGCGCTAAGGTAGCCCGCGAAATTCCAATTTACTTACGTTTTTGCAATTTCCAGTACCCTAATTGCGAAACACACTATCTATCACAATCTGAATCATTTTGAAGCCTATTCCATTGCTTCATATGTTCGAAAAATATGTCTGCTCAACAACGTAAATAATGCGATGAATGTTGTTGAACTGTCAAAATGAAAACCATTTCTACTGTCAGTGTGTTACGCAATTACCCCGCTGGTCAGTGTCACGTTGTATGTTCATTAAAATATGATTCGCGGTCGTAACAAATATGGCTTTACATAATTATAATCATTGGAATCAGCAATACAACTCCTTAAGTTAGAATTGGCCCCAAACCAAAATTTTGTGAAATTGTCGTTCAATAATATTTTTGTTAAGGCAACGGTGTGGTTTAAAAGAAGATGTAGTGACAAAACTTGAAAAGAGTATGCTAAGATGGTTTGGTCATGTTGAGAGGATGAATGAAGGGCGATTAACAAAAGGTATTTAAAAGGCAGATGTGAGTGGAAACGCCGGGAGGAGACGCCGTAGGAAGATATATAGTGACCTTATTGGTGATGTTCTTCAGAAAGGTCACGTGCGTAGTACTCACAACCGGCGTGCGTGTATGACCAGATATATGAAAGTAAACGATGCAAAAGGAGTGTGTAAGGATCGCAGCAGGTGGCGTTCTGTAGTTTCTGCCTACCCCCATGGGAAGAAGGCGTGACTTTATGTATGTATGTATGTATGTCGTTCAATAGGGTAATATGAACTTATAAAGATGTATTGATGCTATTTGTGATTATAATTCTTTAAATAAATATTTGATACGGCCGCGAATCATATTAAGATCAACATACAACCCCATACAGACCTGCAAATTGCAAAAAATGTAAGAAAATTTGAATTCCCCCTGTTGACCGTAGTGTTTATGGTTTACGTATGGTTTGTCTATGCACAAATCATGGAATTACTATGTACAGTCGCCAGCAGGTCAAGCTACACGAAACTGTGAAAGGGACGTTTCGTTTTAGTATGGAAATTTGGCTAGGACGTGTATGTACATTCCCAGAAAATCTGTGAAATATATCTATAAACATGTGAATTAATTTGTATTGTAGTTATACAAAAATATAATTGAAAATGTCTGACATTTGTTGTAAGAAAATTGGAGAAATAATGACAGCGGACAATGACATTAATGTCATCCGTGATAAAATACTACCAGTCATCTTTTACTATCGTAAAGCGGTGAATTTTTTTTTTTTTTTTTCCTCTTTGGCAGCTGAGCCGATGTCGACTATTCTGCCAGTGTCATGTAGTGGCGGCAGAGCAACGAGGCGAGCCGTCGAACTATTTATGCTCTTTGTGGTAGTTAAATGTTAGTAACTGAAACGACAACACAGTTTTTTGTTTTAACAAAGTTTTTTTTTGTTTTTTTTGTTTTTGTTTTCTTTCAATTTATACTTATAGGTAAATACATTTTAAAACACCACAAATTATATAATAAAAGTTATTATTATCCCACACCGAACTACATTTTGATACCATTTTCTTTTAAAAATATTGATAAAATTTGGATTAATTTAGGAGAAAAGGTAGTCAAAAGGGAATGGAAGTTAGTAGGAAGGGAGATTTTAATTTCGGAAAGCTTATGATACAAGTCAAAGGATTGGGAATTCGAAGGACATGAGAAAAATATATGGTCCAGAGTTCCATCATCAAGACCGCATTCGCATAAGGAGCTGTCACGAACATGGATCTTATTTAGAAATACGGGACTGCAACAGTGACCAAGTCTTAGTCTACACAAGGTTGCAACAGTTCTTCTGGACAATTTTGGACATTTAAAAAACCAAGGTTTCCGCTGGATGTCGGGTTGAATGCTGGCGTAGTACGCCCCCTTGAGTTTCGAACTTACTTGCCACACTGCTGACCACGAGTTGTACAGCTTATGTTTGGTGTCAGTCCGTAAGTCGTAACTATGCACCATGTAGTGCTTCCGTTCAACCGGGTTAGATGTAGCAAATTTAGCCAGTGAGTCGGCGCACTCATTGCCACCTATACCCGAGTGACTGGGAACCCAAGCTATTTCAATGTTTATACCGTTGTTTGAACAAGTGAATAGTAAATTAAGAATATCAAAAATAATTTTGCTGTGAATTTTAGATCTAAGTTGGTTTTGAGCTAAAGCTTGAATGCTACTGCGAGAATCTGAGAAAATAACTAAATTATTAATATTAGGTCTTTACCTATGAAATTGCCGTTCTGCAGTACTGGCCATTTCAAATCAAAATAATTTTTGTTTGGCTAAGAATTCTAATTTCAAATTAATTTTATTTTAAAAACATGGATTTTTTTTTCTAAAAGTAGTCATTTCTTTATTGATTAGTGTTACATTTTCATCGCATTTCAATCTTTTTCGTCATCATGGATACGTTAAAAATTCGAGTAATTATGGAATATGAGTACCGTCGTGGCAGCAACGCGGCACAAGCGGCACGCAACATCAACGACGTTTACGGAGCTAACACTACAAACCAACGCACCACCTGTTATTGGTTTGCTCGCTTCCGTTCTGGAAATTTCGACCTGAAAAATGAACCTCGCGGTCGTCCGAAGACTTTGGTCGACAATGACGAATTAAAGGCGATTGTGGAAGCTGATGATACACAATCTACGGCTGAATTAGCAGCAGCTTTCGACGTTAGCGTCAAAACAATATTGGTCCATTTGCGTCAAATTGGCAAGGTAAAAAAGCTTGACAAATGGGTGCCCCACGAACTCAATGATCGCCAGCGCGAAGTACGCGTCGAGACGTGCCTTGCACTGCTCAACAGACACACAAATGAAGGAATTTTGAACCGCATTGTTACCTGCGATGAAAAATGGATTCTGTTTGATAACCGTAAGCGCTCAGCAAGTTGGTTGGATCCTGGTTCAGCACCTAAACAATGCCCTAAACGAAAACTTACCCCTAGAAAAGTGATGGTCACTGTTTGGTGGTCTAGCGCCGGTGTGATTCATCACAGCTTCTTACCAAACGGGGTGAGCATTACTGCAGATGTGTACTGTGAAGAACTGAACACAATGATGGAGAAGCTGGCGCATCTCCAACCAGCATTGGTCAATCGCTCGTCTCCGCTGCTCCTGCACGACAACGCGCGACCTCATACTGCACAGCAGACGGTCTCCAAGTTGCAAGAACTGGGGTTGGAAGCTCTCCGTCATCCGCCCTACTCACCAGACCTTGCGCCTACAGACTACTACTTTTTCCAGAATTTGGATAACTTCTTGGCGGGAAAAAAAATTAATACCCGAGAGGCAGTACAAAATGCCTTTGAAGAATTTGTTGCCTCCCGTCCAGCTGATTTCTTTAAGAAGGGCATCAATAAACTGCCACTGCGATGGCAAAGATGCATTGATTGCATGGGTGATTACTTCGATTAATACAAATAAAAAATTCATGAATTAAAAACGTTTAAATTTTTTCATACAAAACGGCAATTTCATAGGTAAAGACCTATTATTATGAGCTAAAATGAAATTGATGGCTTCTAAGATACCGATGCATTCCCCTGTAAATACTGAGGCCTGTGGTGGACATTGAAATAAAAGAGCAATTTTTGAATTTTGAAAATATGTTTAAACACCTGTACATCCTGTTGAAGACAATTTGGATGCGTCCGTATAAAACAGATTCCAACCCTCCCAGTATCTTTTAATGGCCCGATCGAAGTCGCCTTTTATGTCCTGGGAATTTTTGGAGATACCAAGTCCCAAAACGACCTTTGGCCTGAAATGGAGCACCTCATAAGCTGAAGAAAAGATGGGAAGAGAAGGGTATTGACAAACAGGTGAGGAGAGGAGTTTAAGCTCTCTGTACCTATTCATCAATGGAACAGATTTATTATTCCAGTAGGAAGACGCGTTACGAGAGAGGTAGATTTTTTCCAAAATTGGAAGTAAAGGATGGGACGAAAGGGAGAAATCTTTTGACAAGAAACGATCCGCTAAGTACTGCCTACGAAGGGTAAGAGGAGGTTCTGCACATTCTACCTGGAGAGCATTTATGGGGGGAGGATTTCATGGCACCAATTACGATCCTCAGACATTTGGCCTGGACAGAGTCTAGTCTACGTAGAGCCTCCTTGTTACATGGCTCAATCAAGAAACTGCAATAATCCAGCACGCTTCTGACCAGCGCATTGTAGACGAGTTTTAAGGTGTATGGGTGAGCACCCCACCAGACACCTGCCAAAGCCCTAAGGACCGAGACCGAGCGCTCACATTTTTTAACCGTATTATTAATGTGATCCACTCCCGACAATTTGGAATCCAGAGTAACCCCCAGGAACCTGGCCTTCTCCTCGATTGGGATAGTATGGCCTTCAATATGAATGTCGACTTGGGGGATACGACGTTTGCGAGTAAAGATAACTGCTGAACTTTTTGGAGCACTTAAAGATAACCCGTGACCTAGGAGCCATTGGTTTAACGAGGACAAAGATATATTAATGGACTGAGCGGCATCGTGTATGGAAGTGCCACAGACCAATAATGCAATATCGTCAGCATACTGAAGAATACTACAGTTGAAATTTAAACAAGAAGGAAGATCAGAAGTATATATATTATATAAAGGGGGACTAAGCACGGATCCCTGAGGTAGACCTCTCCAAACCGGCCTCGGCTCAGAGTTTCCTCCGGGAATCCTGAGTATAACGCTACGGTCTGAAAAAATGCTGCATATGATTTGACGAATCCTAGCCGGGATTCTCAGCTCTTGCATCTTCTGCCTGAGAACTGGGAGGAGGACAGAATCATAGGCAGCTGAAACGTCTAGGAAAACGGCTACCACAGACTCATTCCTGCTAAGAGCCAGACGGATCGCTGATATGAGGGTACCAACACTATCAGCTGTACCCAGACCTTTCCTGAAGCCGAACTGAGTCCCTGGGAGTAGTTTCCTGCTTTCTACAAACCATTCTAGACGGTTTTTAATCAAATGCTCTAAAAGCTTAATAAGTATGGAGGATAGAGCAATTGGCCTGTAAGAACAATGATCACTAGGATCTTTACCGTGTTTCAATATAGGGATGACGACTTGAACCTTCCAATCAGGAGGAATATAACCGGAAGAAAAAAAAATAGTTGACTAAGTCCAGACAATATTGATGGGTCTTATCACCCGCTTTGGTAATGAAGGAGTAGGGGAATCCATCCACTCCTGGAGCAGAATCCTTTACATGGGCGAGGACCGATTTAAATTCCTGTAGAGTAAATGGCCCATCCAGTGGGTCATCTGATGCCAGCTGAGAGCCCGTAGTGGTGCACTCATCCATACCAGGAACATAGACTGGGGCTAGCTTAGAAAGAAACTGGTTACCCAGTTCCGCAGATAGTATGTTCCCGACCAGGGGCGTCAAACTATTCCTGAACGACTTCAGTTTACGCCACACTGCAGACACTGGAGTGGATGGACTCAGCGAGCCGCAGCACTTCCGCCAACCTTCTCTCTTCTTATTCTTGAGCAATTTTTTGGACTTAGCCAAGATATGTTGAAAGGCAATGATGTTATCCAGGTTCATGTCGGAGTTGAAATTCATTTCGGCCTCATTCCTGGCCCTGATCACGGCAGAGCAGTCCCTATCCCACCATAGCGGGGCCGGGATTTTCCCCGTTGGAGGTTTTTTTGGAGGGAAGCAATCCTCTGCTGTAGAGGATATTATGTTAGAAAATGAGGAAAAGCATTCCTTAGCAGACTCTGGATTAATGGATGGAAGGGAAGAGACACGTAAATCTAGAACTTTTGAATAAAGGTCCCAATCCACTGAGTTTAGTTGGTATTTTAACAAAGGAGGGGAAATTTTGTCAGGGATAGTATTAGAAGGGATTTCAACCATGATGGGATAGTGATCACTCCCATAAGTCATATTCAAGCGACTCCAATTAAAAAGGCTGGCTATATTAGATGACCAGAATGTTAGATCAACACAGCTGTTATTCTGTCCTGGCGCAGACCTACGTGTGGCACTGCCATCATTGATCACACATAGGTTAAGCTCATCCAATATATCCACAAGGCCTATACCAAAGTTATCGCAGGTTTCTGATCCCCATCTATAATGATGGCCATTAAAATCGCCCATAATAAGTAATGGACCTTGAACATTACTCAGCAAACTTTTAATTGTAGTAAGATCTTCCATTTTTGGGTGAGCAATATAGAAATTAAATATATTTATATCCTCAGCCTTAACAGCAACAACATTGATGTTGTCACCAACAAAGGTTAGAGGAATGGGGGAGAATGGAACTTTGTTATTAATGAGCAAAGCACATCCTCCATATCCATCTGATCTGTCATGGCGAAGATCACTGAAGCACGGGATTCTGAAATTACTATCAGACCAAAGCCATGGCTCAGCGATGCCACATATCGATGGTTTGAATTTGTTAATAAGAAAGAGTAGGTCAGGTTTCCTGGGAGTAATACTCCTCACGTTCCATTGAAGGAATGTCAGGGGATGGAACATTATTTATATAGTTTACAATTGATGACAGTTTGTTGGCAACGTGGTCAGGTAAGGATTGTGCAGGATTAGCTAATACCGTAATTAGCATATTGGCTATAATAATAGGTCTTTACCTATGAAATTGCCGTTTTGTATGAAAAAATTTAAACGAATTTTTTTCATGAATTTTTTATTTGTATTAATCGAAGTAATCACCCATGCAATCAATGCATCTTTGCCATCGCAGTGGCAGTTTATTGATGCCCTTCTTAAAGAAATCAGCTGGACGGGAGGCAACAAATTCTTCAAAGGCATTTTGTACTGCCTCTCGGGTATTAAATTTTTTTCCCGCCAAGAAGTTATCCAAATTCTGGAAAAAGTAGTAGTCTGTAGGCGCAAGGTCTGGTGAGTAGGGCGGATGACGGAGAGCTTCCAACCCCAGTTCTTGCAACTTGGAGACCGTCTGCTGTGCAGTATGAGGTCGCGCGTTGTCGTGCAGGAGCAGCGGAGACGAGCGATTGACCAATGCTGGTTGGAGATGCGCCAGCTTCTCCATCATTGTGTTCAGTTCTTCACAGTACACATCTGCAGTAATGCTCACCCCGTTTGGTAAGAAGCTGTGATGAATCACACCGGCGCTAGACCACCAAACAGTGACCATCACTTTTCTAGGGGTAAGTTTTCGTTTAGGGCATTGTTTAGGTGCTGAACCAGGATCCAACCAACTTGCTGAGCGCTTACGGTTATCAAACAGAATCCATTTTTCATCGCAGGTAACAATGCGGTTCAAAATTCCTTCATTTGTGTGTCTGTTGAGCAGTGCAAGGCACGTCTCGGCGCGTACTTCGCGCTGGCGATCATTGAGTTCGTGGGGCACCCATTTGTCAAGCTTTTTTACCTTGCCAATTTGACGCAAATGGACCAATATTGTTTTGACGCTAACGTCGAAAGCTGCTGCTAATTCAGCCGTAGATTGTGTATCATCAGCTTCCACAATCGCCTTTAATTCGTCATTGTCGACCAAAGTCTTCGGACGACCGCGAGGTTCATTTTTCAGGTCGAAATTTCCAGAACGGAAGCGAGCAAACCAATAACAGGTGGTGCGTTGGTTTGTAGTGTTAGCTCCGTAAACGTCGTTGATGTTGCGTGCCGCTTGTGCCGCGTTGCTGCCACGACGGTACTCATATTCCATAATTACTCGAATTTTTAACGTATCCATGATGACGAAAAAGATTGAAATGCGATGAAAATGTAACACTAATCAATAAAGAAATGACTACTTTTAGAAAAAAAAAACCATGTTTTTAAAATAAAATTAATTTGAAATTAGAATTCTTAGCCAAACAAAAATTATTTTGATTTGAAATGGCCAGTACTGCAGAACGGCAATTTCATAGGTAAAGACCTAATATTAAGGATATTTTCGGATTTATCAGGGTTGTTTGCACCTTCCTTGGGGAAAGCACAACCATTTTGGGAAGGAGGAAGGAGTAATCCTGAACAAGGGCTTGATGAGCCTGCCTGTCAAAGCTAGGTGAAAGAGGGGCATGAGACTTGGGTTTTAGAAATACCGTTTTACGGTATGATTTTGGTGTTTGAGAGGCTGGACTGGGATACTGGTGTGAGCTAGGTATAGATTTAGATTTTTGGGATACTCTAGACACTTCAGCATAGGATCTTGAAACCGGAGGGAAAACCTGACTTGCTTCTGCATAAGAGACAGATTTCTCGGCCATAAGAGCTTTAATGCCTTTCTGCCGACCCAATTCAGGACAAGCCTTATCGTTAGCATAATGGTTGTCAGAACATGATACACAAATGGCACAATCAGTGGGAACTTGGCATCCATCACCTGGATGGTCTTGACCACATTTAAAGCAGCGGGGTTTGGAGCGACATATTGTACGTGTGTGACCAAATCGACAACAATTAAAACATTGAATAGTCGGGTACATATATCTTTCGACCGATAGGGCAGAATAAAAACAGTAAACTCGCTTGGGTAAGACTTGCCCGTCAAAAGTAAGAACTACCGTTTGAGTGGGTTTCCACTCTGAAACACCCAGAGAAGTCACCTTTCGGTTCATTCTCCTTGCTTTTACAATGGGGCCGCATCCAACAGGAACCTTGATATTCTCAATAACCTCATCCTCTGTCCATTCACTTGGTACATCTCTGACAAGACCCAAGCGTGTAATGTTGAATTGAGGAATAGTAGCGATGAAGTTATTCTGAACTAATGTATGGCTTATCAAGAAGCTGTTTGCATCCTGGTGAGACTTAAACTCTACTGAAACACGGTTTCTTCCTAGACGTTTGACACTACCTAGGAGGATGTTGCTATAGTTGTTTTGTGTCAAAAACATTCCAAATTTAACTGGGTGTAAAATAGTACCAGGGGTTTCGCCATCTTTTAAGGAAACGTGAACAACATATGGCGGATTATCCCTTTCCCATTTCTTTTTTGGGTAATTTTGGGGGATTTATAACAGTAGTCGGGGAAGAAGTAGCCAGTCTTTTCCTACTTGAAGATTCGGAATCCATTGCATTTAGCAAATTGTCACTGGGGAGAGAAACTGTTAACACTGGAGTGTAGTCAAACGGATCAGGAGGGTCAGGGGGTTTTTTGGTATCCATGGTGGATACGGGGTAAAATCTTTAAAATAGAAAAAGTTAGTGTTAAAACAAACCTTAAACTACAACACAAACACAAAGAATAATCTCGATTGAAGTTCACACTTGTAGAATTCACTAAAATCGAAAAAATTCGTAACACAAACAAAAGCACGTAAAGCCTTCACCACTACCCACATCGAACAGTGATGTTTTAAGATCACTATGATTAGCAACGACACTGCCGACAGAGTATGTCAAAATAAAACGTTCGGAAATCGGAAGCACACAGGCCAAGTAGGTTTTATTAATTTAACAAAGACATTATTACATGTTTCCATTTGTATCACATTAGAAATAGGTGTAATAGATGAATTAATAATACAGCGATACTTTTTTATAATTATATTTAATATTTTGGAATTTATGATTTCACATTCCGTTCTGATTTCAGAACGCATGTTGTCAGGACGTATGGCGGCGGCCATAGTGTGGCCATAACGACAACAATGGCAATAATTGAAAATTCACAGATTAATATTTTTTCTTAAATTCAGTGTATTTCTCCCCGTTTTTTGATATAATGTATAAGTGCTGGCCAAAAATAAAACATCTCCTTTCTCTAATCGATTTTAAGCATTAAAATGTTTAGTGGTAAGTTCAAAATCGAATGAGGAAATCTGATAGTTTGTGGTAACTTGATGTGTGCTGGCGACTTTAGGTACATACTATTAATATTATTGGTAGAATCTGTATAAAAGTAAATCATAATAATAAAAAGAATAAGTATGTATTTACAGAATTATAATCATTAAAATCATCAATACAACCCTCTAAGTTCAATAAACTTAGAGGGTTGTTGGCAATCTGGCGCTTCCCCCTTAGGACTGAACTGGCTCTTTAATGCGATCCAAACGACTATCCGAACATATTACATGTCATTTTGTCATGCATGTGTCATTGTTCGAATTTACGAAATATTAGGTTTCCTAAACTGACGCAGGCCATTTACAAGCATTAAAGCGAGAGGTTTTACTTTAATGCTTCTTTTCACATTGAAGAAAGAGATAAAAAGTCTAAAATGTTGAAAAGTTGATTAAAGATAGTGGAACACTTTTGTCATTGTTGTCATGTACTGTCAAAGTTTCAACAAGTCAGGATTGTTATGTCAGTCAATTGTTGGTGTTTTGCAATTATTTTACTTAAAACGAGAAAATGTCGGGTTCAAAGAAAATGGTAACAATATTCAATACTCTATTAACAATATCAAGCTGTCGCACCGTGCTATGCGAGTAAAATTTACATACGACATTCGTTTACTCAGTCCAAAATATTCAAGTTTTCTGTTGATCCACTTGTCAACTTTTTCAAATTCAAATGTTTCCTAAAGTTTCTATATTATTGTAACTATGGCTAAAGTCTTCATATAGTAAGAACTGTAGAGCGACAAAATATCAGCAAATTATTAGAGGTTACAATGACGAAGCATTTTTGATATTTATCGAAGTTAGTAATGCTTTGATGGCCTTTATTTGAATGTGTTCAGATACTTCGGGTGCAATCACCGGAGGGTACCACTCGCGTGGAGATGTTGGAATCAGACGTGACGGCGCAGCTGTTCGAGCGTGTGCATGAGAGCCTGCATCTGGGCACGTTCGCGTTCGTGCTGCACAAGGACCGCCAGCGCAAGGACGAGGTCACGTCCAGCAAATCGCGGCGCCTGCGCGACGTCGGCCTGCAGCACGGCGACATGCTCTACCTCAGCCCTGTCAATGGAGCTGTGCTTTTTGATCAGCCCTCTACCAGTGGAGAGGTAGGTGCACGCTGTTACTCTCATGGCTATTACAAGACTTGTGTAAATACCATAATTATAAGTTTTTTTCCACATTTGTTTTCAGACAAATGAGAACAACAAACCATTTGGGGAGCCAGTCGAGGCAGGTCCTTCGACGTCAGGCACAGAAGTAGATGCTTCAGCCACAAGTCCAACAGCACGAACCACAACAGTGGAAGAGGACGAAGTGGACCTCCAATTGTACCGCATGTCAGGCAACATTCAGAGACAACGAGATGAGAAGCTGTGAGTACTTACTTTATTTACTTATTAATACTTTGTTTATAATTCTCAGTTTTACAAAGTTGTGTATCCAAACAGGATCCTAGTAGTGTAAATACACTAGTTCTATTTCTTGCTCTAGATAGATCTATAGGTCTTTTTTTTCTATAATGTAAAAGGAGAAACCAAATGACTGACTGACATACCAGCGCACAGCCCAAACTACTGGAACTGGGAATGTAGAATATTGCACAAGGCTTCCTTTTATAATGTTGGTGAACTCTATTTGGAAATTGATCCTTTAACAGCGTAAACAGGAGAATTTTGTTTGTAAGAAAAATCTTATTCCATTAATCTGTAAACTTACAAATAAGCCAAATACTTATCTACACACATACACACATAACATCACGCCTGTATTCCCCGAAGGGTTAGGCAGAGGTGTACCTATAGCACACCCACATCTTGCCAGTTATGTTTAAGTCCCATGTAATAGGGGGCGAGCCTATTGCCAACAACCGGGCACAAATCCAGACTACTGTACTACACTTATCTACATAAAATTATATAGATTGTAATTATTCATTTTAGAAACCTACCATTTATACTAATATTATTAGGGGGAAATGACAAAAACCAATGAGGACTTTGTGGTTTTCCAGACTGTTTTTGTACTTGTGGGTGTGAAAATAAGAGTTCTTCTTACAAAGATTTTGTTTGGTTTGCTTGCAGATGCCGACATAACTCCAAAGGCTGCTGTGTGCACTGCTCACCACTGGAGCCCTGGGATGAAGGCTATCTCAAAGAACATAACATCAAGCATATGTCATTCCATGCTTACTTGCGCAAGATCACATCTGGCAATTTTATTTCATTAGATGAACTGTCATGTAAAATTAAACCAGGTGAGTTTTGTGGTGTTGGTTGGTACATTACTTTAATTTAAGAGATTTTTTTTATTCTGTAATTTTCTCATCAAACAATATGGATCTTAAGAGCATACACGCAGTCCATGCGCTGTTTGGCTCCAAAACGTGACTTTTCAAACCAGATTGTCCATCAACCACTTATCATAGTAATTTATATTCATGTATTCAGTATCATGAGAAATTTATGCGGCCTACCCAACTGTCTTTTCTTTGGTATTGTTCGTCGAATCATTGAGTTCCTTAAGTCCTGACTTCCTGAGTTGAGCTGCATGATTACTGACAAATGCGTGCACTGACTGGGCAGACCCACTCAATCTGTGTGGTTCTTTCCTCAAAAGACCATTTCAGATACCAATCCACATGGTCTTCACATGATCTGACCAAGATTATGTCTGGACTTTAAAAGAGACTGTGACATCTGAGTTTGTTTTGGCCTTTCTTCTCAGAGTAGTCTGATAGGAAACGCCAACCTCATCTAGTTTAAAAACTATGGTTGACGCGTAAAAGTGTTTGTACAGACCTACTTACACAAATAAAATCATTTATCATACAAACATCAAAAATATTCATAATTTTAAGAAATGTTGTTGTCTATGTTGTTACGTTAGTTTTTTATTTTATTTAGGTATAGTTTTTTTGTGAATACCATCAAGATAACTGAACAGGGGTTTTCTTGATTTCACTTTCAGTGTCTATTTCGATGCTTTTTAACCGACTTCACAAAAAGGAGGAGGTTCTCAATTCGCCTGTATCTTTTTTTATTTTTATTTTTTTATGTGTGTTAGCTCATAACTTTTTTCTGGATGAATCGATTTGGATGATTCTTTTTTATTTAATAGGTGTTGCTTCACATGTGGTCCCATTTAAATTTGATCGAGGTCTGACCAGTTTTTGAGTTATCCTTAATACTGCGTATTTTTCCACTTAGTTTATATGGATGATGTGTTAATAATTTCCTGTCACTGTTATTTACACGCCAAGTAGTGGTATACGAATTTGTGTGGGGTAGGTACCGCAACTAAAAAGTGAAAAATAAAAACTTTTTTACAAAAAAACAACCGACTTCCAAAATAAACACTAAAAGACGTGAAAAATAACTTTAATTTCGGAAGTCGGTGGCTAAAAACGAAAATACAAAAGCAAAGACACCGACTTCCGAAATTAAAGTTATTTTTCACGTCTTTTAGTGTTTATTTTGGAAGTTGCTTGTTTTTTTGTAAAAAAGATTTTTTAATATCTGAAATTACTGATAGATCTAACATTTTTTTTTTAAACTATCTGCTAAGATCCTTAAGATGATTATTATTAGTTAAAAGTTTTTTTTTAAGGCTACTTACTTAAGAAATTAAAATCCAAACAAAATGAAGTTTTTCAGAATGATAGTCAATAAAATGTTTATTATAACTAATATATCATACTTAATTTAATATAATTAATACTTACTATAATAGAAGAACATCTTCTTTAAAACTTACACTTATAATACAGACATAACATTACGCCTGTATTCCCCGAAGGGTTAGGCAGAGCTGTACCTATAGCACACCCACATTTCGCCAGTTATGTTTAAGTCCCATGTAATAGGGGGCGAGCCCCCACTTATAATACACACTACACACACACTACACACTACACACTACTACCCTTTTACGAGCCCCGATGCAAAATAGTTCGTCTAGTATGGAAAGTAGTGCAAAGCGTAAAATATAGAAAGTAAATATTGGTAAAATAATTAAGAACGTTTAATAAAAAGTAAACCACAATTTGAGGAACATTTTAAAGTTTATGTTAACATAACTGAAATTCTTTCATGACTTTACATAAAATAAAAAAATAAAATAAAAATTCTAAAAAACATAACGCAAAAGTATTCGTCTACCCTTGTCACTCACGCAAAATAGTTCGTCTACCACTTAGTTGTGTCGCCTTTGCTCTCAATGACAGCTTTAATGTGAAGAGGCATGGTTGCAAACAACGCTGCACACTTCTCAGGCGTAATTGACTCCAAGACAGCCAACAGTTTAGCCTTTAAGTCGCTCTTCGATCTTGATGGATTTTTACGGAGAACTTTTTTCATTTTCCACCATAGGGTTTCGATCGGCGACAAGTCCCGGCTGTTAGATGGCCATTCGATTGTAGGGATGCTTTTCGCCAGTAGCCACGTCTTTGTTGTCCTTGCAGTATGGCAGGAAGCACCATCCTGTTGAAAAATGAAGGAATCTTGATGCTTAAGTGACGGAATAGATGGCAGTAAATTCTCTTCCAAAAGGTTTTGATACCTTGCAGCATTGATAGAACCATCCACAAACTGCATACCACCAACACCTTGTGCAGACATGCAGCCCGATATCATAAGAGACGCCGGAAACTTCACTTTGCGTTTGAGACAATCAGTATGAAATGCCTCATTTTTGTTCTGAATCACTTTTTTCCTTTCATCGCCGACTGTCACTTCAAATTTGGTCTCGTCACTCCAAATGATACTACGCCACTGATCGGAATTTCAATTTAAATGATCACGAGCAAACTTCAACCTCTTTTTCTTTTGTACAGCAGTCAACAGTGGTTTCTCCTTAGCGGTGTAAAATCCGTAACCCATTCTTTTTAGGACTCTTTTGCAAGTATCAACTGAGACGTCTTTGTGAATCATGTCATTCCATTGCACCGTGAGTTCTCCAGCTCGAGCACGACTATTATTTTTGATAATTTTCTTCAGGATTCTGTTTTCTACTGCACTTGTGATGCGTGGTCGACCAGTTTTCTTCAAACAAGAAGTCGTTCTATTCTTTTTATAGTGCTGAATGATAGATTGGACTGTAGACCTGGGAAGTATCAAGTCTTTAGATATTTTGTAACTTGATTTGCCAGCATGGACCCTACAAACTATTCGCTTTCGAAGCTCTTCACCAGAAAAAGTTTTACAAATTTAAATTATGCAACATAATTGTACAAAGAAGGAATAATCTTATTTAACTCACCGATAGACGATCTCTTTTGCATCGATTAACAATTAGACGAACTATTTTGCTTATAACTTCTTAGAATTTAAAACAGGATATGTATAAATTTAAAAAGCTAAAATAGTTTATTGATACATAATTAAAAAATGGCATAAGTAACGCGACATGTGATAGTAGAACAGCTTAATATTTTATATAGATATACAAAAATAACGAAGTTAGAAAAAATCTCACAGAAAATTTCACACTAGACGAACTATTTTGCATCGGGGCTCAACTAAATAAACCCTATTATTTTTCTATAAATATTTTAAAACTACTATAAAACTGCGTGCGAATCGGTTCAAATCAATCATTTGGCCGCGAGCCCTTCCAGCACGCGTAGCATGACCACCATAGAAACGGATTTTGTCGATGGAAGAATAGATAAAATGACAGAAAGTAGAAAAAAAACTGTAGAAATCTGTCAAAAATCTGTCATTTTGTCTATTCTTTCGTCGACAAAACCCGTTTCTATGGTGGTCATGTTATGCGTGCTGAGAGAGGACACGTCGCTCGGCGCTCTGCCTGACCCTTGTTGACCTTTGCCGTGCAGAGTACGAGGATAGTACAAGCTTATAGTGTGATCGTCAAATAGTAGTGCTTGGTAAGTAAAATATGTTATTTTTGATGACCAACAAAATTTTATAGTGACAACAAATTATTTTTAGGAAAGCGAATACTCAATTTTTTTGAAAATATGGCTAAACCAGGATCTGAAAGGTTGGTATATTTATGTTATACTAGCGACCCGCCCCGGCTTCGCACGGGTGCAATGTAGATAAGTACTAATGTGGTGTCAGTGTGGAGAGATTAATAATATAATGTCGTTTATTTATTTTTCATACTTATTTATATATACATATTTTTAAATAAATTTAAAAAAAACCATAATAAATAAATTTTAAAATATAAAAAAATAGTGGTCCGCCGGTATCGGGAACAGGGTCCAAGCTACCGGCGGTTAAGGCTCCAGAGACAGGAACCTCCTCACGATGCGAGCTGTATCGAGGAGTACTGCCTTCTGATTCAGGCCCTTGACCCAACCGCCTAACGAGAGCCTCGAGAGATGTTGATCGAGGCTCTTGGTCATAAGGCCATTGGCCGATTTGACAATCGGTACAATGACAGCCGAGCTCACATTCCACATGTCAACAACCTCGTGTGCTAAGTCGAGATATTTAATTGGTTTTCTTTCTCAGCTTTCACGAGGTTCTCGTCATGCGGAATAGTAATATCAATAATCATTGTGCGGCGCGCTACTCGATCTATCACCACTATATCAGGCTTATTGGCGACAATAGTCCTGTCAGTAATGATAGACCGATCCCAGTATAACGTGATATGGTCATTTTCGAGAACTGGGTCGGGCATATACTTGTAATACGGTACCTCAGAATCCACTAGTTTATATTGCAAAGCAAGTTGCTGGTGAATAATCCTGGCTACTTGATTATGCCTGTGCAAGTACTCGCCGTTAGCTAGACGAGAACAACCAGAGAGAATATGTCTGATGGACTCACCCGGACGATGGCATGCCCGAAACACATCAACAGTCATGTCCTTCACAATATGTCTCCGATAGTTATTCGTTAAGATAACTTCGTCCATAATTGCACAGACGAAACCTTCAGTTTCCCCGAAAAGGTCACCAAAAAGTAGCCAGGATACGGACGCTAAGAAATCTACACCGGGCTCATGTAGAGCCCGATAGAAGCGCCCGTGAAGCTCCTTGTTTTGCGCCAGTTCTCTTTAGCCATGGAGAGCGGGGTGAATCCCTTATCCACTGCGACCACATCACGGTGCATACGCACTTCAGCTTTTAAAAAATATGCTCTGAGGCTGCACACTTCGCGGTTGTGGAGGGTCTTCGCATTTAAAAAGCCTCGACCCCCGCACTTCAGCGGCATGTAGAGTGTCATCACTGTTGATGCATCCGGTTTGTAGTCAGCAGTGTACGGACTCTCCTATCCAGAGCGTCGAGTTTGGTCTGAGTCCATTTGAGTATGCCGGAAGAGTACATCAAAATCGGCATGACCCAACCGTTGAAGCTACGCACCTTGTTTCTGCCTGAAAGAAGACTAATTAATACCTTCTTCAGGCGACCAATGAAGCGCTCCTTCAACGATAGCTTCACGTCCGCAACGTTGATGCCTAACGCTTCCGACATACTCAAATACTTATAGCTTTCGGATGAGGAGAGGGATCTAAGGTGTATGGAATCCGAAAGTTGAATTCCTTCGGATTCCATAATCTCACCTCACTTTACATGCATGACTGCATATTTGTCCACACCAAATTCCATCCTGATGGCGCTACTGAAAGTTTCAGTTACCTTCCGTAGCTTCATCAGTTGCAATTTGTTGGGGCAAAGAGTTTCAAGTCATCCATGTAGAGGAGGTGAGATATGACCTGACCACATCTCCTCAACCTATAACCTAGACGTGAATCCTCCAGTAGTGTACATAGAGGATTCAGTGCTTAGCATAACCAAAGAGGACTCAAACTGTCGCCCTGAAATATTCCCCGTTTAATCCATACAGGCTCATTATTCCCCTGGATCTGTTGACACCCTGGATAGCGAAGTTCCGTCCTCCATTGCCCCATACACGACTCAAGGAAGGTGCGTAGAGTTGTATCTATCTTGTACAAGTCCAGCACCCTCATGAGCCATGTATGTGGCACTGAGTCGTAGGTCTTCTTATAATCTATCCAGCATGTCGACAAATCCTTGCGGGATCGATGAACCTGTTGGCTAATGGCCATATCGATGATGAGTAGCTCCTTAGTACCACGGGATCCATTCCTACATCCATTTTGAGAGTCTGACATAATCGTGTTACTTTCAATGTGCGGGTTAATTTTCGCTTTAAAAATGGATGTAAGAAATTAATAGATCGTCGACAAACACGTGATCGGTCTATAATTCTGGGGATCCGTGGAACAACCTGACTTATGGAGCAGATGAGTAACGCCTGTTGTTAGAAACTGCGGAAGCGACCCGGACTCTAAGGAAGCTTGGAACTGAGATGCCAGGCAGGTGTGTGAACTAATTAGCCATTTCAACCAAAAGTTGTGCAATCCGTCTGGTCACCGGTGATTTCCAGTTAGGTAACGGACGGACTGCTTTGGCGACGTCTAATGGCGTAATCCGTATCGCTTCCATTTCTGGTACAGTTTCACACACCCGTCCGACATCTCGTATCCAGTCAGCCTCAACGTGACAGACGGGCACTGACCAGATGCTGGGGCAGAATGTAATCGTGGCGACATCTTCCGGGTGGCACCCATCTGTCACATTTTGTTCAGGTCGCTCCCAAGCTCTATACACCCATCTCTCATCGCTCTGGAACATGCGATTCTGTGTGTACCGATCAACCCGCCGCTTATACCGCCGAATACGGCTCGCCCATGCACAAACTTTCTGCTTCAGGAAGTCGATGCGCTCTGTGACACGGGACATATCTTCCTGAGGGCTGATTTCAGTCCCCGAGAATGCCCGAATTACAAAGCGCATCACTCGTGGTCGTGTATTGCCCTCCCTGAAGCAGTATAGTTTGCCGATGAGTACCCTGGCACCATCGATACGACGCTCGATCCTGCACTGCAAGGCAAGTACCGCAGGTTTTGGTCGAGTAGACCCGTCACAGTTTGGAAACTTGACGTTAGCTAAACGACATGCCGCAACAGCCGCGCAATACAGGATCGAATGTGTATCAACGAGATTCTCGCTGCTCTCGAACACATTCTTAAGCTGCGAGTCGAGGGCACGCACCAGCACCCTATTTTTTTTTTCGTGTCTTGGCAGGCGTGGTAATAGGGGTCTAAGTTCGGTCTGAGTGGATCTATACTCACGAAATGCATCCTCCAATGCGCTCCTCAATCGGGCGTTGCACTGGCTACTTACTGAAGCAAACCTATCATCTTCCACTTCTACACCATGATTAGACCGCGGCGGTATTTGTACCGCGGTTTGTGCTGGACTGGAGACGATATGTTTGCTCAGCTCTGAGCGCAGTCTACCAAGTGCGGCATCGTCCAACCTATGACTGCGTTGGATGACCCGCAACTGATCCGGCAGTCGTTGGGCCGAGACATTGACGGTTGGTTCTAGTTCCTAAAACAGACAGCATCCTACCACGGTAGGCAGTGAGATTAGTTCCCCTAGCCCTGCAACATGCGCGCATGACGTTCTCGTTCATAGACTGAGTCCATCTCATGCGCTGCACACAACTACCGGCAGCGGGGACCCGGCTCGGGGCCGCATGGCCCCTAAGTCCCAAGCTCCTCGGTGGCCGGCCTTTCCGTTGGCGACGCACAGGTGTTGGCGACGTCGGCGGGGAAAAATACTCGTCGCTCGAGCTCGACGAAACTGCCGCGGCCGGTGTTGTCACTGCGCTCACAGTAGGCCTGGATACCGGCGGCGGTGAGGCGGCGTTGAGCGAAGAGTCCGGAGGTGGTGGGCGTGCTCGTGTTCTTGCTGATCTCAACAACATGTTTTATTTTTATAACAATTTTCATCATAGTATTCTATTTTGCGGAGGTCACACATGACAGATGTCACCCTTCGGCAGTTTTTAATGAAGTCTGCTATTATGTTTTTTTTTTTATTTTTCTTAAATTGTGTGGTGATTACTTGGTTTTCGGTTTGTTGCAGGGTTTCTGATAAAATATAAAAACTGCGTCCAAAATTAATGAAACTGAAAATTATTTGGTGACATGTTGACATTGGTGTTGCCAGCTTATTATTTATTATATAATATTATTATTATTAGACTATACTAATAATATAGTACTATATTATACTACTGTATATATTTTTATATGCAATGTTTACTGTTGTTTTTACTTGCTGCTGCTGTGCTGTCTGGACCTTAAAAATGAGTACAATAGAAATACAAAAACCAGGACAAGTGGCAAGGGGGCGTGTCTGTGTCCACGCGTAATGTTCAAACTGCTCATGTCACAGGCAACTGGCCGTCCCCGCGAACTAGTGCGCTTTCGACCGTGATCGTGATCGTGAGAAAATATAAGAATGCCGTGTTGTTCAGTGGTTTCTTGTAACAACCGAAGCCAAATCAAAAACTTTGTCAATTAAGGAATCACTTACCATTTTTAAGTACCTACAATATTTTAATATATTTGTCTATAAAACCATGAAAAACAACAACTCATAAAATATTTCTTGCTTTTACTCCGTTATTTTTGTTTTCAAATATCGTAACGACTGTACTAGTTTTGCAGTAAATACATTGCTCCTTAACCACTACCAAAGTATGTCGGTAAGTGACTGGACAAGCAATGTAAAAATCACAAAACAATACTTCATTCGTGCGGTTGCAACGCGTGGTATGGCCGTTGGAACTTGCGGCAAGTTAGTGATGTGCTTGTGCAGATCCACTAACGAGGGCTATCGACAACAATGTCGATTGCCCAATGAATATATTGCTACTATGGTTTATTTTTCAATTGGTCAACCATTTTAACCCGTTTGGAAGCGTTTAATCGGTTCCACAATAACCACTGTTTCAATACGCTATAACAGCTTAAAACTTTATGAACAAGTAAAAAAAAAAACTGTACAAAGGCGAACTTAATGCCTGAGGCATTTTCTACCAGTCAACCTTGATGCAGAGACAAAAAATGCAGGTGCAACATAAGGGATAGATAACTTGAAAAATAATAAATACTAATACATAGATAGATACATACATACATATAACGAAAATAAACTTAGTCAAGAGAAATAACGATAGGAAGAGGAGAAAACGAATCCAGCAAATCAGCGCTGGGATGATTCTGCCAACTTCTTCCGAATATGTTCACGTGCCTTCAATTTAAAAGATAACCGACTAGTTGCCGTGCTGATGTTCAGAGGGGGTGCATTCCAAAGAAAGACCGCCTGGACACAGAAAGAAGAGTGAATGAAACCAGAGCGGTGAGAAGGACATCGTAGAAGACGCTTGTTGGTGGAACGAAGATTTTTACTATGCGCGGAGCATAAGTACTGAGCGTTTGAAGTGAGGTAAGAAGGAGAAGTAGGTTTGTCGAGAATAGAAAACAACATACACAGATGATATATATATTTATTTATTTATTAACTATGGATAACTTACAGCTAAAACAAACATAAGAAAAATAGTATGTGAGACTGTCAGCCAATTAAAAGTCATCACTTCTAACAACAGATTGGAAATAAAGAGTGTGAACAACATAACACAGCTACCAAAAAAGAAATAAAAACAGTATAACATTCAAGCCTAAAACTAAATTCACATTTCATATTCAACACAAGAATAAAAACCTAAACATACAAATTATTAATTAAAAAAGCTAAGGCTCAGGCACTTTCTGGCCGAGGACACACCCGTTATGAATGGATCAAAATCATGCTGTTTACACATGTCATTATAGTTTCTACTAGCACGCACTATAAATGAATTTTGCCTGTAATTCGTAGAGGTAAATGGAACACGCAACGGTGAGTTCCATCGCTTCGACCTTCCGGGAACGGTAAAATAAAATTTGGATAGAATATCAGAATTATTAATAGAATTATTGAACATTTTAAATAATGAAATACGATCAGAGATTGTTCGCCGATTAATTAGGGGTAATATATGATACTTCTTACAGAGGTTGAGGTAATCCTCAGACGGGTAGGGCACTTTCTGATGATAACACAAATACTTGATGAACCTTTTCTGGATGCTCTCTATACGATCAATGTACTTGTGATGACATGGATTCCAGATTTTAGACGCGTATTCCAAGTGGCTTCTAACAAAAGTACAGTAAAGAATTTTTAGAGTTTTGGCTTGAGTGAAGCACTTGGATAGCCGCATTATGAAACCTAGTGCTTTAGATGCTTTAGCGACTATGGCATCGACATGATGTTCGAACGTAAGCTTAGAATCGTGATATACCCCCAGATCTCGGATGCAATTCGTTCTAGGTAGTGCTTGATCACCCAAGATGCACGATGAAGGTATAATTGAGCGCTTTCGAGAATATGTTAGAACCGAACATTTAGCAGGGTTAAGGTCAAGCTTACTCCAACGACAGTAAGCCTCCAGACGACATAAATCATCCTGAAGTGCAATCACGTCCACATGTGATGATATTGTGGCAAAGATCTCCATATCGTCAGCAAAACACAACAGTTTGGATGAAATCAAGCAAGAGTTGATGTCGTTTATATAGATAATGAAAAGTAATGGGCCAAACAATGAACCCTTTTTTTTTTATTTTTTGGGTGGGAAATCATCAAATGACCTCTCCCGCTCTGGGCGGAGCGGTAGGGCGTGTCAGACTCTTACTGACTAAAACCCACCCGTGTTCCTTCAGTTGCCTGTGCGCCAGGGCCACGGTAACTCTTTCGAACAATCCGCGACCCCGGCAGGCATCGGCCCTGTCGGACCCCGTCAATTATGCTGACATCTCTTTGAGGCGCGCGTGGAACACAACGCGCCGTCGACCCGGGCCTGATCCTTGCCGGACGGCGAGCTGCCCATTGCTCGCCGTCCGCAGGCCCGCGCCTACGGTGGCCGGGAGTCGGCTATCGACTCCCGACGCCCAGGGTGTCTCCTCCTGCGGCGACTAGGGTCGTGAGGGCGCAACGATTGCCGCACCCTCACGCGCTCCGCCTCCTCCTTCGCGAGCATTACTGCTTCACAGAAGGAGGTGACGGCTTCCCATTCCCTCTCGCTCCGTACCATGGCCTGTACCAGGGCCGGACGCGAGAGATCGCCGCCGCCGATCGCCGCTACGAGGACACGGCGGTGCTCCACCCAAGCTGGGCAGACCTCCACCGTATGCTCCACCGTGTCCTCCGGTCGATCCACACAATGCCAACACCCGGGCGTTTCCTCCCGCCTTATCCGAAACAGGAATCTCCCGAAACAGCCATGTCCGGTGAGGACCTGCGTCAGGCGGAAGGTGAGGACGCCGTGGCGCCTCTCAAGCCACTCCTCAAAGAGGGGACTTACCGCCGCAATTGTGGCGTGCCCAAACAATGAACCCTGGGGGACTCCACTGGGGACAGGCACCCAACCAGACATATAATTGCTTAATACTACTGCTTGGGACCTGTTCTCCAGATAAGAAGAAAACCATCTGAGTAAATCTCCTCGTATTCCCATACCATATAACTTTGAAAGTAAGATCTCATGGTCAATCCGATCAAAAGCTTTACTGTAATCGGTATAAACAACATCAACCTGCTTACCGTTATCCATGGCATCAGTAATAAAATCATTGAGCAGAATTAAGTTGGTGCCTGTAGACCTTCCTTTCAAAAAACCATGTTGAAAGGAACTAAACGAATTTTTGAGTGCACTATAAATCTGGTTGTAGATGATCCTTTCGAAGATTTTTGCAACAATATAGAGCTTGGATATCGGCCTGTAGTTTACCACTTCGGTTTTGGCTCCTTTTTTGTGAATAGGCGTTATGAAAGTCGATTTCCAAAGGTCAGGTACAACACATGTATCCAAGGATTTCCTGAAGAGAATCGAGATAGGTTGGGCAATCGAAGTCGAACATCATACAAGACATTTGGATGAAATATTATCCGGACCAGCCGCCTTAGAAGTATCTAACTTACGAAGCAAGTTAGAAACCTCCTCAACATTCACTACAATGCTACATATATCAGATAGGCTGGAAGATTCAGTAAAAAGAGAGGGTGAAGAAATTCCATGACTAGGGCTAGTATCTAGAAATGTAGAATGAAAGTACGTAGAAAACGCTTCGCATATTGTTTCACCGGTACGCAATTTTTCGCTATTATAGTTTAAAGTGCTCGGAACTGCATTTGAGTTATGTCGTTTTTTAACGAAAGTCCAAAAATATTTAGGGTTTTCTTTAATAGATTTTTCGGTTAATTTCAAGTAGTTTTCATAACATTGCGATTCTAATACCTTTACCCTTTCACGAAAAAGCTTAAAAGTTGACTCATCAGCTAAATTGCCATACGTTTTTTTTTTTTTAAATACTTGTATTTTTCTTTAATTGTTTTAATCAATGCCGAATTGTACCAAATTGGATATGTTTTGCTACGATGTAATTTTTGTTGAATGTATTTTGTGTGTAAATTGAGAATAACTAGATCGAAAAAAAAATGATTCATCAATTGATCGTGTCGCAAACTCGGATTCCCAGTCAGTCATGGAAATGTCTTTGTTGATAGATTCATAGTCACCCTTGTCGAACAGATATTGCGTCCGTGGCGCGCACTCTAATAGTCCCCCCCCCCCCTATTAGCTTCAACGAAATCCATATTTATAAATAGTGCTGGATGGTAGGCGTCGATGGGAACCAGCGGACTTGAGCATTCAACCACATTAACTAATTGGTTTGAAAGTACTATTCTTTCTATTTATTTTCTCATAATAACTCATTTATTTGATTTTTATAACAATAATTTAGTATTTCATAACATATTGAGTAAGTAACTGACAGTTGATTTGAATATGGCGGTTAAGTGTATAAAAAGGGAGGCAAATCATTTTTAACATTCATTATAAATTGTGAACTAGTGATAAGGACGTTACTATGCCCAAATACATACTGAGTGTGAATTATAGTTCGTGTTTAATTGTGTCAAACCTGCTACTGAGCAACAATGGGAATGGCTCATGTTAAAATCACCAATAATGAGAAAGGTATCAGAAGAGTTACTCATAACTATTTGGCTAAGTTTTGTGAGGTAATTGCGAAGTTAGTTAGAAAAAGAAAGGCCTAAGTTTTGCGGACATAAATAAACAACACAAATATGTTAGGAATTTTTCAGTCGTATGCTGAGCCATAAATCTTCTGCTGTAGAATAGAAGGTAGGTTGACATATAACTGAAAGTTCTCTACGCGTAGCAATAAGCACACCCCCACCACGCGATTGTCCGTTCAAAACATAATCCCGATCACGACGCCACACAATGTACCGTTCATCAAAGAATTCGGAGTCCAAAACTCCATCTAATAACCACGTCTCTGTAAGAAAAATAATATCATACGAGTTTAGAAATATTTGACGATAGAAAGTATTAATTTTAGTTCTAAGCCCGCGAACGTTTTGATAAAATATATTTAACTTAGGAGCCATTAAAAGACAAGACTAAAAATTGAGTATAAATCTGTATAATCCATTAAAATAAAGCATTTCATTAAATAATATTGTAAAATAAGGTATAATATAATTAAATAAGTATAATGAAGGTAAAAGTCAATAAGATTGGCGCGAGCGCAGGAATCATACGATGTTATGTAATACACAGCTGTGCGAAAAAGCAAGCAATAGTGCGTGGTGCGTGCAAGTGCGAGAGATTAAAAAATATTGTAGTGCGGTAAAGCTTTAAAGTAAACAGCGCGATAACGAACACAAAACATACAAGTATCTAAACAAAAGAGAGGTGTCGAATTCATTAGTACGGCAGAGGTGTTAAACATTTTGTAAAAAGTTATTGTGACACAAACGGTATTAAACAGTTGGAGCCATTGTTGAAGTAAAATATAATAGCAAGATAGGAAAATATGTGTAAAAGTTAAGAGGCACATTAGACAATCTTGTTTAAATCTGACTCCTTCCTTATGATAAAAACTTTCGAATGATTATTTTTAATTATATGAATTTTACAATGTTTAACCCATACGTACTCATAATGTTTATCCTTGGCAATGATTTTAACTTTAGTTAAAAGCTTTTTGTACTCCACGCTTAGGTGATCGTTAACATACACACGCTGAGATGAGCCTTGAATCCCGATGTCACAAGTGGAAAGGTCCTTCTTGGCACGTGCCGCCGCAATGAAATCTTCCTTTACATACCGGTTTAAAAAACGGGTAGTAATAAAAGCTCCGAAAAAGAATTAAAATATGAGCGTACTCAAAATAGGAAATTTTCTGCTTTAAATACTAACTTTCCGACAGCTTATATGCGAATGCAAATAAAGAAACGACCGAATAAAATACTGAAAATTCCGAAAAATTCATACAAAATTTGCTGACGTAATATTTTTCCACCAGCTTATAAATTTAGAATCAACCTTACACCTAACATACCAAACCTCGGGGTGCTCCTGACGTCGCCGGCTAGGGTTAGGGTTAATAAGCAGGTCGACGAAACCCCGCTCTGCGGGGCTCCTATTTCTGTCTAAAGGGTTTAAAGGAACCTAACCAACCGAACCTCGGGGTGCCCCTGACGTCGACCGTTTAGGGTTAGGATTTTCGGGAACATATTATATGTTTTCGACAACTTAGTAATTTTTTCGAAAGATTAGTGTTTCTTTTTGGAAATTTAGTTTATTTTATTAGAAAGTATAGATTATTTTTCGTAGAATTATAATTTGAATAAGTTCATGTTTGTTCGTTAAATACAACGTTTTTGTCGGTTAATTTTGTATTAATTTTTCGGTAATTCATTTTAACACAGCTTAGTTAGTATTATAGTCAATCACAGATCGCTGGAAGTTAATTTGTTTTTCGGAAGCTTTATTATTTCCCTTAAAAAACTCACTATTATCAGCTTTTCATTGGAACCAAAAATAGGGACCCTAGAAATAAAGTTCACCTGGGCTTTGGGAAAGCTGTAGTTAACTTTACGGCCGATAGCGTCGATAATTGTAGTACAAATTCTCATCCTTCTTTATAGGAACCCCCTTAATTTCAACGTTGTTTAGCCTGGATCTCTGTTCATAAGTCGAGAGTAGATACTTCGTGCTCGCCAAGTCAGTCTGTAAACAATTCATTGTTTCCTGAAGCTTTTCAAATTCAGACACTTTTACTTCAACTTCAACGAGTCTTGTGTCAAAACCGTCAAGTCTCCCACCAGTGCCCTCACATGACAACTTAAGCTCAGCCAGCTCATTCTTGATCACGCGAATGTCATCTACCAAGGTCGGCAAATTAAGTAGCTGCCGCTTCATGTACGTATCTCGCTTAATATGGTATCCAGCGACGCAGGTTCAGGGGCAGGCACAACTGGTGACGTGGTTCTGCAAGTGGGGCATTTCCATTGAGCCATCCTATTGACACCCAGCTTTCTCCATCCGGTTTCTGAGATGTTTGCACATCCAAAATCCAGGTGTTTCTTGCAAGTGCCACACTGGACGCCATCGTTGAACTGCACGTTACAAACTGCGCACGATTTCATTTTAAAAATTCTATAGATTGAACTGAACTAAAACGAAAAAAAGGTTAGCGATCTATTTCTTTTGAGTGTCGCGTACTGTGCGTATGAGTATCCGCACACGAGTGATGATATATATATATATATGAGTCTTGTTGCTTGAAATAAACATTTTATTTTTGTTTATTTATTGATCCGAGAAAATGTCGGTCAATGCCAATTAGACATGTGCGATTTAAAAATTAAATTCTTACTTTAAACTTCGCTTGTTGTAATTTATTTCAACAATTATGTTATGTTGTGGGTAGTATATTTGTTAATTTTAATTTTTAAGACTACAGTGTTTATGCCTAGTATACTACTGTTTGTTTTCCCAAATATAATAAATAAATAAATAAATATTATATACAAAAAATAAATTCATAAAAAAGATCCTAAATAAATAAGAGTATCAAAGTGATTCGTGGTTGTAGATTTTGAATTGCGCTAAATCGAACGCGCGCTCTTAATAGAATTTCAAAATCGCCATGTTGATGCTGAAAGCTGAGAAGCCATTTTCACATAAGTTATTAAAGTTAGCATTACAAACATTCGTATGCGTAGGTTGTTCAGAGCACCCGCCGTGGCCGCGCGGTATCTGCTCCAAGTGCCAGCCGGGCGCCGTGACGCTGAACCGGCAGCCCTACCGCCACGTGGACAACGTGCTGTTCGAACACCCGGCCATCGTGGAGCGCTTCCTGGCCTACTGGCGCGCCACGGGCCATCAGCGCGTGGGCCTGCTGTACGGCCAGTACGAGCGCCACCCCGACGTGCCGCTAGGTGAGTGCGCGTGCGCCGCGCCGGTACGCATCTCGTTCTGTCGCTAGTAACGCTCTGTGCGCAGGCATCCGCGCGCGCGTGGCCGCCATCTACGAGCCGCCGCAGTCGTCGTCGCGCGACGGCGTGGCGCTGGCGCCCGACGCGCGCGCCGGCCTGCTGGACGAGCTGGCGCGGCGCCTGCGCCTGCGCCGCGTGGGCTGGATCTTCACCGACCTGCTGCCGCTCGACGTGGCCGCCGGCACCGTCAAGCACATACGGTGAGACCTGCGGTGTGTCGTGATGGCGTTCTGACGTCGACTGTTGCGTCTCAAATCTATGTTTTTAAGATAGGCAGATTCGTGAATCGCTAGCTTAACACACGAGAATACCACGGTATTCTCGTGTGTTAGCTCTTTAGCGTCTCGTCAAACGGTTAGATGTTACGCGACATGACACACCACATGCTAACGCGCCGCGCTTGTGTGTAGGGGTGTGGACACGCACTTCCTGTCTGCGCAGGAATGCATCATGGCGGGCCACTATCAGAACCAGCTGCCCAACGCGTGCCGCCACGCATCCTCGGGCTACTTCGGCTCCAAGTTCGTCACAGTGTGCGTCACAGGTGAGCATGTGATATAAACACTCTTGCATCTAGCTAGCACCGATATATTCCGGGTAGTGATGGGCGGAGGATAAATACTCGTTTTCACTCATTTTTATCGGATATTTACTCAAAATAATGTTATTTTTTTTGCGCATCCATTGGTTATTTAAAAAAGAAAAATGACAAGTATTATACGTGTATGATTATATTTTACAGTCGAACGTATTAATTTGTTTTTTTCGAAAATTACATGTATTTTACCGGAAAGATACAAAGTTTCGATAAAAACAAAATGTGTCTTTCGCAGTTTTCACAACGCTAGTCCGGAGCCCCAGTGTCTCTAATAGAACAACCTCTTTGGATATAATTTTGGGTCATGTTCAGCCATCGTGTAAGTTGTCATCCAGAAAAGCGCTATCGACGCAATCATCATCATCTGCCTGGCTATTCCCGACTATGTTGCGGTAGGCTTCCAGTCTATGTTGCGGTCGGCTTCCAGTCTATGTTGCGGTCGGCTTCCAGTCTATGTTGCGGTCGGCTTCCAGTCTATGTTGCGGTCGGCTTCCAGTCTATGTTGCGGTCGGCTTCCAGTCTATGTTGCGGTCGGCTTCCAGTCTATGTTGCGGTCGGCTTCCAGTCTATGTTGCGGTCGGCTTCCAGTCTATGTTGCGGTCGGCTTCCAGTCTATGTTGCAGTCGGCTTCCAGTCTAACCGGTTGCAGCTGAATACCACTATTTTATATGGAGCCACTGCCTATTTGACCTCCATAACCCAGTTACTGGGAAATACGATACTGGCTGTCAGACCTTCGGACTTTTGGCGACTATCAAAGATCCACTAATGACAGCCGGGACCAATCCACGGCCCAACCCGGCAAACGAAGCTTAACCTGATCGATCGACCCGCGCGGCTGTTGTTACTTAGCCCCGAGCCACATCCACCACATATTTGAATCAAATCTACGACGAAATAAAGAAAGAAGTGAAAAAAAAACTTGATACCCTTAACTGCTGCACAAAATGAGCCACTAAGGTGTTTGAAAAATACAAAAGCCGCTCTCTTAGCGTTAGCAATACAAGAAAATACCGTCATGTCAAATGATACAACAAGCTTTGCTTGATGATATTTTTTGGAATTACAAAGATCAATGCATATCTGAACCAATAGCAGAATCTATGTCTTGAAAATTAAGCCAAGAATCAAATTCTCTCAGCAATGTCAAAAAGGATGAACGACTGCATAAAGCCTTTACATTTATCCGCCTATTTATTGGGTCAACGCGTGACCTTGCCAGGATCGTCCCCGAACATTTATTGTTGGCGCGCCACGGGTCGCCCCGGCACTTATACGCGACTTGTAAACAAAAGATTTCTATGAACCGATAGTAAACAAATTACTGTTTCCTTTTATGGACAGACCAAGCCTAATTATGCGACATGTTTTAGAACAATAGAAACTTTAATTTTATTAATTTTTTTATCATAAAAAGTAAACTCGTTTTATTACACATTATATATATACTATTATACATTAGCGCCATCTTCATCTTCAGAGCTCATTTTTGTCACAGAATGTCGGAAATCATGCAACCAGGCAACAAACTATCTCGATTCTGTTTTCAAATTAAATTATGACGCGTATTCGTTCGAAATACGAAGGTTAATTATTTTTTGTTTATATTCGGGCAGTCTTCATTTTAGCGGGTAGTTTATCCATAGTAAAAAAATAAGGTTTAGTCTCATTTCCTACGAAATGTATGGGAAAAGTTTTCTGCGATTTCTGACTTTTCTAGTACTCAAACCTCAGTTGTTCCAATAGAGGTTTTTGATCCTTTTATGAAACATGATCGATTGGCATAAAAAAAAGTTTTTGTGAAAATTGCCCATTTTCAAGTAGACTGTATTTAAAAAAAAACTGAATTAAAATAAAAAAATCTAAAAAGTTAAGGAAAGTGTCCTAAGACCGTTTTCCTGTAGCTACAACGGTTAAGGTGGTTGCCCTTGCTGCCCCATCTCAAAAATCCACCCTGTATATATTTTTTTTTTCGAAAGCGTAGACCCTATGTTTTTTTTTGTCTAAAATGAAGTTCCACTCGTGATTTACAAACTGATTTTCAACCACAGATAACTTATTTCATAATTCCGATACACACGCACGGATTATGGCAAAAATATGCTACATTTATCCACCTTTCAAAATAACCTGGAACGCAAGAGGTGGGTCCACGCATAAAATTAAAAAACTAAGAAGCGCCAACGCGGAGTCCGCTGTCATTTTGACGTGTTTTGAAGTTGTGAGTTTCGTGCGTGCGGACATTTTAGGGTTTTCGAACTGCTGACTTTGTAGTTTTCGGCGACGCTGCGTGCGATGTCCGGCCGGCGCTGCGTGCGATGTCCAGCCGGCGCTGCGTGCGATGTCCGGCCGGCGCTGCGTGCGATATCCGGCCGGCGCTGCGTGCGGTGTCCGGCCGGCGCGCCGCCCGCCAGTGCTGCGGAGCCCACCGCTGTCACGGCCACAGTGGTGCTGCCGCTCATCTCAGCATGTTTCTCTGCTGCTTCTAGAGCCGGGGCTAGGTCCACCGCCATTTTGTATTGGATTTTCTTTTGCGCAAAGATCCTGACCGCATCACTTCATTTGATAAACCTGACATGAACTGGTCCCGCATGTTTTATTGTAGAGTTGAACATGCATTTGCTGAAATTGCATGTCGTCGCGAGATGTTTTAATGTTTGCAAATATTCTGCCAGTGGCTCGCCGACCCGTTGCCTTCGCAACCGAACACGTGGCGCTCCGCGATCTCTGAACGTGGCGAGTCCAAGTGTTCCGTCAGAAGTTGTACCAGCTCGTCATAAGTTTTACTCTCTGGAAGACTGGGTGCACACAAATCACACATTAACGCATACGTTTCTTCACCGACCACGGTTATCGGTTAACTTAATATACTGATTAACGCGACGAACGTAAGCTGGCTACTGGTTGGAATTTAAATTAAACGGTTCAATATTTCCGATCGGCATTTTTTTAAAAGTCCACCTACTCTTCGTCCATGAGACGTCGATGAAAGACGGTACTTAATCTAATATAAACATACTTCGGTCGTCATAAAATCAAAGCGAAGAACTGGACGGCATTGGATACGGATTTTATTAACGAAATGGCAGGTTTGTTGAATGTGGAAGAAATGCTAGAATTCGGTGCATGAGGCCAATGAAGGTTTTTGGCGATCACCTTTTATTTGGAAGAACATTTACGGAATAAGCCCCTTAAACTGGTGGAAAGGAATTTGTTCTTCGACAAAGTTAAATGAACGTGCAGTGCGCATTATTTTAGCACCGTGTACTTCTGCCGCAACAGAACGGTATTTTAGTAAACGCAAGCAATCACAGCAAAAAATTAATCACCTGACGACAGAAAAAGCGGCAAATACTACGTTATAAAATACGTTTATAAAATATAATTGGAATATTTTTAACATAATTCAAGAGAGTGCAGACAGCCATGGTGATGATGAACATGTTCTCAACGTGTAACTTTGTCAGTGATTGATGAAAGTTCATTCATGATTGAATGGAATCATTGTTATTATAGGCTTTTTGTAATTGTTAAAGTGATTAATAAAGTACGGTACTAATCGATATTTTCAGATTTTCATTTACTTCAATCCTTTTGTTTGTAAAATGATAATTTTTTTGTTACATAATGGTGCCTCCACATGCTTGTTGTTTGCCACAAACACCAAACACGTGCCAAACACCGATCACAATCACCCAAAACAAACACGGCATCGCCACGCTTGGCGAACATGCTAGTATATTCCGGATTGGCAAACATGGCGGACGGCAAGCTTGTTGCGGCAGCGATTAGGTACTTTCGGATTGACCTATTTTTATAAAAAAAAGCAAAATTAAATTAAACGAAAAAGAAGGAAAGGAAGACGATGGTGGAAGATCAATTGATCGATAGATTTCCATGGTATTATGAGGAAGAGTACAGCGTCAATAATGGGTAGGTTGCGCGGAAGCTCCAACTGCATCCTAAAAACATTAGGCAAAGTCGACAATCCCTTTACGTATAAGGCACTGGGTATAGAGGCACATGCCAGCGTGTATAGGGCCACGTCTTTTTTAGTTGTTTTAGTTTTGTGAAAGTTTACTAACAAAGTTTTTTAAGTAATTGTTGCTAACACTATATGGATTGCGATTGTGTGTCCGAAATAAAGAATATTTATATATACATAAATAATTTGATAACGCCGTCCGCCGCCCGCAAGCTCGCGCGTACTACTGATTGCTAAACAAGCGTTTGAATACATCACAAACACGTTTGTCGAACACCCTTTGATTTGTGCATAAAAACCGACACCGTCGCCGATCACTGGCAAACACCTATCCACACGTTCGTGTTAGTTGTTTGATGTTCACTGTTTGCCGTTGTTTGCCAAGTATGTGGAGGCACCGTAACATAACGAAAACTGTAGATAGTATTTATCCGCTGTTTTGAATAAATACTCAAGTAAAAACGGACATTTATGAGTATTTATCCGGATAAAATCCCAGCAGCTATCTATGTAACAGTGAAAGTTAGATAGTTACTACCTACATCAGTAAACAGAGCATCTCTTTTTTCTTTCTGATACAAATTTTACCAATTTTTTTTGCAAACAGAGAGAAGGGTTTTTCTGTTTGGGTTTTGATAAGTTAAGGCTCTGTTGAAGGAGACACTGCAGGGTGAGAGTAAGCTGGTCGTGTGTCGCAGGTGACAGCGACAAGCAGGTGCACTTGGAGGGTTACCAGGTGTCGGGGCAGTGCCAGGCGCTGGTGCGCGACGACATCCTGCTGCCCACGCGCGACGCGCCCGAGCTGGGCTACATCCGCGACTCCAGCGACAAGCAGTACGTGCCCGACGTCTACTACAAGGTCAGTGTCTGATACACACTACACCTCCCGTTTGAAGGTGACGCGCGGATGACTTGCGGGGACGGAGAGTCAGTCGTACGCCGGCGTCTCAGGCGGGGACACATGCTCGCTAATACGGTGGCGCATCTCAAAACGCCATTGCTATATTATTACCCTGGATAAAGGGTCACGAGCAAAAACTCATTGTTCAACTGGCCACGTTTTCTTATACTTGACATAATATACACTTGAGAGCAATAAAATCGCACACCCCTTGTAATTTGGTTTATTACTGATTTTTTTCTTAAATCTAAAGATATTGAGTACAGATCATTAGGCAAAATTAAAGAATACAAGCTTAGCTTTAAAAAACACAAAATTAAAATCATTGACCTTCACGTAACTTACAGAAACCAGCCGTACACCAAATTAGCCAAATTCACCCGTTAGCATTGTCACTACTTGCAGCCGTTACCCGCAGGTATAAAAGGGTCGGTTTTTTTGGATTTTTAATCCCCCCCCCCCACGACCCTTGCTCGACCACGCGCCAGCCCGCTCCGTAGCTGAGCCTGTAGCTTTAATTTCCCCTTATAATAATAATATAATTTCGATCCAGCCTGTCCCACCTTGCTGCCCTCCCCTCAGTGACCCTCCAGTGAGTCCCCTTAGCGTGCGGTCACCTAGTATTTAAGAAATTTCGCCCCTGGCTGGAGGCTTTAAGTTAGTAGCTTGAGGCACCCACAGGATTGACCGGTTAAGTAGCCAAGACCTCAGTGGTCAAAACTACGAGTTGCCAATTAGGAAAAAAAAAAATGGATTTTTAATCAGTTGCATACCGAAGGTCAACGTGATAACATCTCTACTGAAAGCATACGGAAAAATATGGATACCACGACCGCAGAAGCCGCTCAAGTTATTGCCTTGCTCGAAGCAGGCCATAATCAAAGTGAAGTTGCTCGACGACTAAATTTGAGCCGCTACTCTGTTCGTCGTGTGTACCAGAGGTTTCAAGCGACCGATGTAGCCATCGGTCGCATTCGGCGACCAGGATCTGGCCGGCGACGCAGAACATCAGAGCGTGATGACCGCTTTCTTGTGTCGAGGTCTTGAAGAAATCGGCAACTGAATGCGGTTCAACTGGGACAAGAGCTTCGAGAAGTTCGCAATGTCAGTATAAGTCGGTGGACAGTCAGAAAAAGACTTGGTGAAGCAGGACTGACTTCACATCGCCCAGCAAATGGTCCCAAATTGACCACAGCTCACCGACAAGCCCGACTACAATTTGCCAGGGAACATTTAAATTGGACGTATGACCAATGGCGGTCTGTTATGTTCTCTGATGAGTGCAGAATGACATTACATGGTCACGATGGACGCTCTAGGGTCTACAGAAGGTCATCAGAGCGATTTTCACAATGCTGCATAAGCGAACGTGTGGCTTTTGGCGGTGGATCGTGTATGTTTTGGGGTGGCATAATGTTGGACACTAAAACTGACATTGTATTCATCACTGGGGCGAATACCGGCCCGAGATCGAGAGGTTTGACGGCTGCACGATACGTCGAAGAAGTGCTCGAAGGACATGTGAGGCTGCTTGCGTGGCTTATGGGAAAAGATTTTCTCCTAATGCACGACAACGCCAGACCGCATGTCGCTAGAACAGTTTGCGACTACATGGAAGACGTTGGAATCACCGCGATGGAGTGGCCAGCTCGTAGTCCTGATCTCAATCCGATTGAGCACGTCTGGGATGAGCTAAAAAGAAGAGTTCGAGCAAGAAGCCCTGCTCCTACGCGCCTCCGAGAGCTTCAACTTGCCATTGAAGAGAAGTGGAACGCTATACCACAAGATTTCATGGTAAAATTAATACAGGCCATGAAAAACCGATTAAGAGCTGTAATTAAGGCTAGGGGAGGGAATACACCTTATTAATAAACAATTTGATCAAGAATTTTGAGTTTGATTTTCATTATTTCTTAAGCGAAATTGGGTAATTTTACCAGTTTGTTGGGTTTTGTGCCGTAAAACCTCTTATGGGTATTTTTTACACTGTATTTGATATCATTAGAAAGGTAATGAGGTAGACTTTCAATTAGTGTGTGTTTTTTATTCAGATTCATGAAAAAAAAACTGCCTTAACAAAAAAAAGTCAAGGTGTGCGATTTTATTGCTCTCAAGTGTATATTTTCTCAATAAAAACGTACGAAAAGGTTTTTAGCAACTTCTCTGATGTGTAGGCTCCGGCGGAGCGCCAACGAAAATCTGAAGATGATATCAGAAAGGCCGGAGTCTGCAGCGCTGGGAGGCTTAGTCGGCTTCACGTGACGACATGACGCAATGTTTTTATTTTTATCTAGAATTATTGACATTAATTGGATTTTTTGTTTATGTGAATTTATTCGAGAATGCTGAATGAATTGATTGATTGCTGTTGAATGAATTGTTTTCAAGACCTTTGTTACTAACATTAGATGGACAATTTTTTATTATGTCTGAAATAAATGTATTTTTTATTATTTTTTATAAGCGTAGCATAACGTATTTTATAAACTTCGGTTTATTTTTAAATGTCAGACCAAATCAATTAGTGTCAAAAGCACAAAGCAAAATAAAAAATAATCAAATAGGACAGTGAATTAAATTAAGTGAATGAAGTTATATCAGAAGCAAAAATTATAATATCCATAAGACTACATGCCTAAACGACATGACTAAATGCCTTCAAAACTCGTTTTGACAAATTTCTTTCTATCTATCGTATTTCGGGACTTATTTGGGAAAATGTGAAATTTTGCTCTGAAAATAACTGTATCACGCTCTCTGCCGCCTGATTCCGGCCTTGTTTCAATTTGTGGTCTTTACTTTAATAATACGCATAATTTACTGCTATATACCATATTATGACTTATAAGGTGATGTATTTTTTTTTACTGAATCGAGCTCTCTGCCTCTTGAATCTGGGCCTGTTTAAAATTGTAGTCTTTACTATCATATTCATAATAGACATACCAAGAGCTGCACGTAGTGCTAAGACACATGGTGCGCCCAATGTGCATCTACTGATAGTAGAAACCACAAGTCAATGAACACTTCCGAACGTTTGATTAACTACGTATATAAAAATATTTCGAGATGCTCACGAAGGGGTACGATTGGTCCAAGAAGAAATAAAAAAGGTACGAGAGTCGCGAGAGATCTGTGTTTCCACGAGGAGTGATATGCTCGGCTGCGAGACCGGAAAAAGACGAGCTTTAAACTCAAGGGCCTAGTTCAGTTTTCTGCAGCTCGAAATTATAATAGTGTTGTTTGGCTTGCCGGCGCTGTCACCGTTGCAGCTCAGCCGGTCCACGAGCTCCAGATCCTGGACCATGGAAGCGAAGATTGCTGTAAAGCCGTGCATCTCGCGCAACACGATGCGTAATGCGAGCCCACCAGACCCAGGTTGTCGTGCCTCTTGTGTAAGCGGCGCGGCCCCGGGCGCGTGTCGCGCGGCGTGAAATAGCAGTCCTCGAACCGTTGAGCTCATTAAGTTCTGGGTTGAGTTGCATGCTTACTGACAAATGCGTGCATTGACTGAACAGGTCCTTCCTCAAAAGACCATATCAGACACCAATCTACATGGTCTTCACATGATCTAACCAAGATTATGTCTGGACTTTAAAAGAGACTGACCTGTGAGTTTGTTTCGGCCTTTCTTCTCAGAGTGGTCAGATCGGAAACGCCGAACTCATCTAGTTTTTAAAATATGATTGACGTGTAAAAGTGTTTGTACAAACCTACTTACAGAAATAAAATAATTTATCATTTAATGTTATTGAGCGGTAAATGGATAAGTTATTTTTTAACTTTTTTTAAATAGGGATAATGATGAAGAGTTTCATTTAATGCATTTCGGCACGTGTACGTTGAATTGAAATAACACCATTTCAAACTCCTTCGCGAGAAATATTTAACCGATCCTCTAAAAACTTCTAATGAGATAATAATAATAATAAATAAATTTTGATGACTGCGTAGACCTCACCGATACACATTGGATTCTGTACTGCGCGGCTGTAGCGGCATGTTGTGTCGCTCACGTCAAATTTGCTAATGATTCTAGAGCTACACGACCGAAACCAGCCGTACCAGCTTGGCAGTGCAGAATTGAGCGCCGTATTGGTGGGGCCAGAGCACTCATCGGCAAACTAATCTGCTTCAGGGAGGGCAATACTCGCCCTAGAGTGATGCGTTTTGTGAGACGCGCGTTCGCAGGGGCTAATATCAGCCCTCAGGACTACATGTCCTGCGTCACAGACCGCATCGACTTCCTGAAGCAGAAAGTGTATGCAGGGGCGAACCGTATTCGTAGGTATAAGCGGCGACTGGAGCGATACACTCAGAATCGCACCTTCCAGCGCGATGAAAGGTGGGTTTATAGGGGTTGGAAGCGACCGGATCAAGGTGTGGCTGACACGTGCCTACCGGATGATGATGTGTTCTTTCTGGCGCAATATCTGGTCGGTGCCTGTCAGTCACACCGAAGGTGATTGGGCTCGGGAAGTCGAGCGAGCCTGCGATCCAATACCAGAAATGGGAGCTATTACCATCTGTCTCCAAGATGTTACTCGTGCAGTCCGTCCGCTGCATAACTGGAAGTCTCCAGGGCCGGATGGACTGCACAACTTCTGGATCAAATGGTTCGGTAGGTCGCTCGCTCGCTTGGCGGCTCAGTACCAGGTTGCTTTGGAATCTGGTTCGCTACCCCAGTTCCTAACAACAGAAGTTACCCACCTGCTCCATAAATCAGGTAGCACTGCGAAACCCAAAAATTATAGGCCGATCACGTGTTTACCGACGGTCTATAAAGTTCTTACATTCATTTTGAGAGCTAAAATTAACAAACATATAGACGCCAACTCCACCATGTCTCCTTCTCAAAATGGATGTAGGAACGGGTCCCGTGGTACTAAGGAGCTACTCCTCATTGATATGACCATTAGCCAACAGGTTCGTCGTTCCCGAAAGGATCTGTCGACATGTTGGATAGATTACAAGAAGGCCTATGATGCCTTTAACGGTTGGGGCATGCCGGTTTTGATGTACTCTTTCGGCATACTCAAATGGACTCAGACCGAACTCGAAGGTCCGTATACTGCTGACTGCAAATCGAATGCATCACCCACGATCATCGGTAATGAGGCTGTATATCCCGCGAAAGTGTGGAGGTCGAGGCTTTTTAAATGCTAAGACCCTCCACAATCACGAGATATGCAGTCTCAGGGAATATTTCTTAGAAGCCGACGTGGGGATGCATCGAGATGTAGTCACAGTGGACAAGGGCCTCACCCCGCTCTCCTTGGCTAAAGAGAACTGGCGCAAACCAGTAGTGCTTGACACTAATGATCGCATGGAAGTATGGCAGAGTAAGGAGCTTCAGGGACGCTTTTTTCAGGCCCTACATGGACCTGATGTAGACCAACTAGCGTCCGTAGCCTGGCTGCGTTTCGGTGACCTCTTTTGAGAAACCGAAGGTTTTGTCTGTGCAGTTATGGACGAAGTTATGACGACAAACAATTACCGGAGATTTGTTGTGAAAGACGGCACGGTTAACATCTGTCGGGCATGCCACCGTCCGGGTGCATCAGTCAGACATATTATCTCCGGATGTACTCGTCTCGCTAACGAAGAATACTTGCATAGACACAACCTTGTAGCCAGGATTATCCATCAGTAACTTGCTCTGAAATATAGCCTTGTAGAATCGGAAGTGCCGTACTACAGGTATGTACCCGACCCAGTTCTCGAAAATGGACATATCACATTGTACTGGGATCGATCCATCATCACTAATAGGACTATTGTTGCCAATAAGCCTGCTATAGTGGTGGTGGATCGATTAGAGCGGCGCGCAATGATTGTTGACATAACGGTCCCGCATGACGGGAACCTCGTGAAAGCCGAGAAAGATAAACAAATCAAGTATCTTGACTTGGCTCGCGAGATTGTCGACATGTGGGATGTGGACTCAGCGATTATTGTGCCGATAGTCGTGTCAGCCAATGGCTTAATAGCCAAGAGCCTCGACCAACACCTGAGGAGGTTCTCGTTGGGCAGCTGGATCAAGGGCTTGATTCAGAAAGCGGTACTTCTAGACACCGCTCGCATTGTTAGGAGGTTCCTCTGGAGCCCTGACCGCCGGTAGCTTGGACCCTGTTCCCGATACCGGTGGTTTAGTATTTTTTAAATTTTTAAATGTTTTTTTTTTTTATATTCTAATATTTAAAAATGTAATTTATATGTATATAATGGAATAAAGGAAATAATAATAATAATAATGGCAACACCGCTGTGTCAACAAAACGTCTCGTTTTCATATATTTTTTTTTAATATCAACAAAGAAAACAATTTTAACTCATTTCTGCAATAGTTTATACCTAATTTTAAAGCAAATCAAAAAGCTGAAAACTACTTTTAAACAATTAAAGAAACCATAACACCAAAATGTAAAAAACTTAAACAAAAACTGCCGAATCGGAGGTGACATGACAGAGGTCACCTCCGATAAAACAAACATAATCGCAAACCAACTAGCCCGGACTTGGTGCCACAGAGTACATTTTATATAGGGAGTTAGAGACATCACTCGAATATTTCAAGGTGCTTGCGCCCTCTAGCAACAACTAAAAACAACTCCATGAAGCAATATATAGGAACGTATAGCTACTAGCTATACGTATACATATAATGCTACAATAGTTTCAAATCTGCAGAAGCCCTGTCCTATTTCCTTCCATTTTAGATAGATAGTAGTTTTTAACCAAAAATAAAACACTAAATCCAATGTCAAATACCTACTTTATTTCTTCTTCAATATTTTTTTACTATATTTGATGGCCAACTCTTGAATTTTTGCAGATCAGCACTCAACACTTGCTCGTGTTCATATTTTTATACAACACAATATCGGTGCGTTTCCCAAACAAGTACACAGTCCAGATTTTCGTGCAGGGGTCGTTCCGATAAAGCGAAGTTGTCGGTTTCCGGTATCCAATACCTTTCCAGGTCAATGGATAGAAGCAGAATCCTAAATGTCCATACAAGCAAAGTCGTCAAGAATAATCCAGAAATTAATCGAGCCGTATCCATAAATTCTATTCGGAATAAAAAAAAATACAACATCTTTTGACAATTACGCGAGTTGCGTTCCTTTTTTCCATTTAGACTTTAAAGAGTTTCAAAAATTTATGTTGCGTTATTAGATGATTTTATCCATTTAAACAAACGTTGTATGTTAGCTCAATAAATTTAAAAGGTGTTTAAATCCTTAAATATATTTAGTGTAAAAAAAAAATGTTGTTATTTTAAGAAAATATGATTAAAATGGAACATATTGTGTTTAAACCTATTTATACATAGTATCTCTATGTAGTCTGTGGTTTAGACGAAACCCATGAACATTTTGAGAACAGCGCCATCTACCAATAAGAAAATTCATCTTTGATATTACTCTACTAGTAAATTAAAAATCTAAAGAATTGAGTAGTGTATCTCCAAAAGCAGAAGCCTACTTAAACTGGTCGGATAAGATTCCCATACTTTTGTTTTAAGCTACAGCACCGTGCTTGGTGCTGTCCTTAAATGTAAGCTGCATTAGTGATGTTGAAACGATAATAGCATTGTCATCTAACCATTACCCCATACTCTTTACTATTGGTGGCTCACTATGTCGCAAGGCAAAAACTCGGTTCTTTAAATTTAACTGCGCCAACTGGACAGAATATCGTTCTCACCTAAATAAAAACATTATGCTTGGTTCTAAGACGATTAAAACTGAAAAAGAGATTGATACTGCTATTGTTCATTTGCAACAAACTATTATCGATGCTAGAGACTCCTCCATACCATCCACGACTGCAGTGTTTAGCGATTTTCCTACCAAACTTCCTCGTTATGTTAAAAATTTAATCCGCTACAAAAACTATTTGCGTCGTATTGAACAAAAACTAGCCAGTGATTATCTGAGAAGGCTCAATCGTAGTAATATAAACATCTTACAATCTTATATAAACATAAATATCCGAAATTACCTTGATAACGTTTGGAATGCTAAACTGGCAAAATTTGATAGCCCCAGTCAAGATATCTGGCGTGTCACTAAATCTCTCAAGCCTAGATCTGCGAACATCCCTCCCCTTAAACTTTCGGATGGGTCCCTGACGGCTTGCACGGCTGAACAATGCAAGGCTTTGGCAAATGCATTTTGCGATAATATGGGCCTTACCACTAACTGGGCTTGTGACTCTGATCTCAAGGATGAGGTATCGAACTCTATGTCTGCCATTAATAATTATAATCCCGTTTCTGATTTTATAAACCCTGTAAGCCATTTGAGATTCGTAAAATTTTGACTGAGCTTAAATCTCGTAAATCTGTAAGTCATGACGGGATCCATAACTTGCTTTTAAAGAACTTGCCACAGAAAGCGATAGTGTATACTACTAAAATCTTCAATGGCTGTTTTGGTCTGGGCTATTTCCCAAACATCTGGAAAAACGCTAAAACAATACCTCTTAAAAAACCTGGAAAAGACAGCACTTTACCCATAAATTACCGTCCCATAAGTCAGCTACCTTCTGTTGGTAAACTTTTTGAGTCTGTAATCTAATACGAGTAGGTTGGGGAAAAAGTTTCTTCGCATTTTTTAAGAAAATTCAAAACATTTTTTAATATAGTTTATTTACATTTAACTAAAGTATGTAGGTACCATTTTGTTCGATAACTTTTTGCCATCTTGTAGGTAGGGACATGATCCCATTGCTATAGAAATTTTGGAACTTCTGATCAAAATACCGCGACAAGCGGTTTTGGCAGTCCTCTCGTGATGTTAACCTGACACTGCCTAAAGAATTCTGCAGAGACCGAAACAGGTGGAAATCTTAAGGTGCAAGGTCAGGACTATACGGCGGATGCATTTACACCTCCGAGCCAAACTCTCTTAATTTTTTCTGAGTGGCTAAAGATGTGTGAGGTCTAGCGTTATCATGATGAAAAACCACACCCCTTCTGTTGATTAATTCCGGCCGCTTTCTCTCAACTTCTTGCTTTAATCTCATCAGTTGTTCGCAGTATAGTTCAGAATCGATGGTCCTGCCTGGTGGTAACAGCTCATAATGAATAATGCCCTTCCAATCCCACCACACACACAGCATCACCTTGTTGCGAGTTAACCCGGGTTTCGCCACAGTCTGTGAAGCCTGACCGGCCTTTGACTACGACCTTTTTCGCACGTTCTTGTCGTACGTGATCCACTTTTCATCACCAGTTATCAGCTTCTTCAAAAATGGTTCGGTTTCATTACGTCGTAATAAATAATCACAAATGAGTACACGGTTCATTAGGTTTCTTTCAGTGAGCTCGTAAGGTACCCAAATATCGAGCTTTTTTGTGCACCCAGTTTTTTTCAAATGTGCCAAAACTGTTTTGTGGTCAATTCCCAGTTCTTCAGCTATGTCGTCGTAAATACTGATATGCCGATCTTGCTCCACTTTTTCAAAAATAGCATCCATTTTATCCGTAATAGGGCGACCAGAGCGACGTGCATCTTTGACATCAAAATTTCCGGATTGAAAACGCTTAAACCAAATTTGTGCTACTCTCACAGACACTGCACTAGGTCCATAAACATCGCAAATTTATTTCGCGGCTTGCGTTGCATTTTTACCTTTTTTGTAGTAAAATTTTAAAATGTATCGAATTTCTTCATTAGATTCACTCATCTTGACAGTACGAAAAACAAATGAAAATCACACATTTTCCTAATTATATACAAGATTTCTACGCGCCACTGGGCAGTTTTTGATCCAAGAGCAGTTTGGGTTTCGTGCTACTTATTCAACTACTCAGCAGCTAGCCAGGGTGACTAAACACATATCCCATCACCTAAATCTCAAACAGTCTACAGGTATGTTTCTGCTGGACATCGAAAAAGCATTTGATACCGTGTGGCACGAAGGCCTGTTGCACAAGTTGCTCACCCTAGATGTACCCATGCTTCTGATTAAACTTGTTCAATCGTACCTTGCGGATCGTACATTCCAGGTTCACATCGGAAACACCATTTCATCACCTCAAAATGTCCCAGCTGGCGTTCCCCAGAGCTCGATTGTTGGAGCCTATTTGTTTCTCCTGTTCTTAAATGATATACCTATTCAACCGCGAACCAAATTAGCTTGCTTTGCTGACGATACTGACTCTTATACCACCTCGGATGATACCAATTTGATCATAGGTCGCCTACAATATTCTATCGATTTGCTTCTAGACTACTTTAAGAAATGGAAACTCAAAATAAATGAGGATAAGACGGAAGCAATATTTTTCTCCCGTGCTAGGCAACCTCGCTCAAGAACTTTAAAAATAGCAGGCCTTTCAGTACTTTGGAAAACTTATGTGCGTTATCTTGGGATCAAAATGGACAGTCATCTAAATTGGTCCAAACATATTGCTGACTTGCGTTTGAAGGGCGCCCAAGCCCTTGGCGCTCTAAACCCTATATTGGATCGCAAAAGCAAATGAAGTAGCAGTACTAAATTAAGAATTTATACTTCGCTTGTCCGTCCGTGTATAACGTACCTACGCCTGCCCTGTTTGGAGTAACACGTTTTTCTAACCAACAAATACTGCAAGTTGTCCAAAATAAAGCAGTAAAAATATCATATAAAACAAAATTTAAAACAAATCTTAAGAAATTACATGAACAAATTAAACTTCCCTTATTATTTAATTACGTAATTAAAATATCATCAAGATTTTATAATAAAAATAATAGTTTAAAAAAACTAAAAAACATGCTTTATATAGAAAACCCAACTAAAAAATAGAAAATAAATTTGAATTAAAAATAGTGTAAAAAATTCTAATAAATATAAATGAATAATAGTGTAAATAAGAAAAAAATGTTTTATTTAAAAAAAATCGTGGGGTTCCTGAGCGGGTACTGGGGCTCTTACCTTACAGCTGTATTGATAGTCAATCTCGATTTTAGAAGCCATTAAAAGATTTTAACTTTATCAAAATATTTAATTTTTTAAACTATAATTTTTTAGTTTTTTAAACTATAATTTAGTTAAATTTTCTATAAAAGCGTGTTTTTAAGTTTTTTAAACTATAATTTATTAAGTTAGTAACTTATCTGGGAAGTGGGGAAATTGGGCGCCTGCTGCCTTCCTCAGATGAGGCAGCCGTTTCTCAGGCTCCCTCTCCGATAGGTTTATCTTATTTAAAGTTGATGACTTTATCGACTGTAAATCCTAGGCTATGCTAATTACTGTTAAATTGGCTAAATTCTTTACCGACGGACTATAAAGTTCTTACATCCATTCTGAGAGCTAAAATTAACAAACATATAGACACCAACTCCATCATGTCTGCCTCTCAAAATGGATGTAAGAACAGATCCCGCGGTACTAAGGAGCTACTCCTCATTGATATGGCCATTAGCCAACAGGTTCGTTGTTTTCGAAAGGATCTGTCGACATGTTGGGTAGATTACAAGAAGGCCTACGACTCTGTGCCACACACATAGCTCATGAGGGTGCTGGAGTTGTATAAAGTAGATGCAACTCTGCGCACCTTCCTGATGTCGTGTATGGGACAATGGAGGACGGTCCTTCGCTATCCAGCATGTCGAAACACCCAGAGGAATAGCGAGCCTATAAGGATCGAGCGAGGAATATTTCAGGGTGATAGTTTGAGTCCACTTTGGTTTTGCTTAGCCTTGAATCCTCTAAGCACACGGATTCCATGAATCTAAGAGCCCTCTCCGCTTCCGAAACCTATAAGTATTTGGGTATGTCGGAAGCGCTGGGCGTCAATAATACTGACATGAAGCATTCGTTGAAAGAGCGCTTCTTTGGCCGCCTGACGATAGTATTTAATAGTCTTCTATCAGGCGGAAACAAGGTGCGCGCCTTCAACGGTTGGGTCATGCCGGTTCTGATGTACTCTTTTGGCATACTCAAATGGACTCAGACCGAACTCGACACCCTGGATAGGAGGGTCCGGACGCTGCTGACTGCAAACCCACGGTCATCGGTAATGAGGCTGTATATCCCACGAAAGTGTAGAGTTCGAGGCTTTTTAAATGCTAAGACCCTCCACAATCGCGAGATATGCAGTCTCAGGGAATATTTCCTAGAAGCCGATGTGGGGATGCATCGAGATGCGGTCGCGGTGGACAAGGGCCTCATCCCGCTCTCCTTGGCTAACGGGAACTGGCACAAACCAGTAGTGCTTGACACTAATGATCGCATGGAGGTATGGCAGAGTAAGGAGCTTCACGGACGCTTTTTCCGGGCCCTACATGGACCCGATGTAGATCTACAAGCGTCCGTAGCCTGGCTACATGTCGGTGATCTCTTTGGGGAAACCGAAGGTTTTGTCTGTACAATTATGGACGAAGTTATGATGAACAATTACCGGAGATTTATTGTGAAAGACGGTACGGTTGACATCTGTCGGGAATGCCACCGTCCGGGTGAATCAATCAGACATATTATCTCTGGGTGTTCTCGTCTAGCTAACGAAGAATACTTGCATAGACACAACCTTGTAGCCAGGATTATCCATCAGCAAATTGCTTTGAAATACAGTTTTGTGGAATCGGAAGTGCCGTACTACGGTAGGAGAACTGGGTCGGGCACATACCTGTAATGTGCCCGACCCAGTTCTCGAAAATGGAACTATCACATTGTACTGGGATCGATCCATAATTACTGACAGGACTATTGTTGCCAATAAGCCTGATATATTGGTGGTGGATCGAAGAGAGCGGCGCGCAATGATCGTTGACATAACGATCCCGCATGACGGGGACCTCGTGAAATCCGAGAAAGATAAACAAATCAAGTATCTTGACTTGGCTCGCGATGTTGTCGACATGTGGGACGTGGACTCAGCGATCATTGTGCCCATAGTCGTGACAGCCAATGGCTTAATAGCGAAGAGCCTCGACCAACACCTGAGGAGGCTCTCGTTGAGCAGCTGGATCAAGGGCTTGATTCAGAAGGCGGTACTTCTGGACACGACTCGCATTGTTCGTAGGTTCCTCTCTCTGGAGCTCTGACCGCCGGTAGGTTGGACCCTGTTCCCGATACCGGTGGGCTACTATTTTTTGTATTTTTAAATGTTTTTATATTTTTTATATTCTAATATTTAAAAATATAATTTATATATATGTTGGATCGTCAGGATTTAATCCGTTAGATTCGGACATCATGTGGGCAAAAGATGGGTTTCGTGCAATGAAAACACACTGGGTGCGATACTCTGTTTTTTTTATTAAAATCACAAGTTACAATAATTTAGCACAATAACTGAGCACAACGAATCGAGTACAGTTCCGCGACGTCTCAACTCTGATGCGATCAGACACTGAATGTCTTCCTCGCCGTAGGTTTAAAACATCACGACTCTGTAGAAGCGCGCTGTAGGTGTGGGTAAAACACGTGATATCGCCAGTGGCGCGCTTGCGATTCGTTTCATGCCCGTACTAATGCCCGGATGCGACATGTATATACTTAATGAAATAAAGGAGATAATAATAATAATCTTTTATTATCAAAAGCTAAATACAATTCGTCCATCTCAATCAAACATAAAAAAGAAGTACAATGCTATTCATTGTTTGAGACAGAGTGAACGTCTGTGTCTGTGCTAGTATAAACTGTGTTACAGACACAGGCGCCTTCCTCTTACAGTTCATTGACTATTCGCTGCACTTTGTAGTAGTTCTGGTAAGCATAAACCTTAGTTAAACATATGTACTTAATACTTATTAAAATTTATGTAAGCAAAGTGTGTGTGGTGTGGGTGTGTGTGGTTTGGTTGTATGTGTGGGTGTGTGTGTGTGTGTGCGTGGTTTGGTTGTATGTGTGGGTGGGTGTGTGTGCGTGTGTTTAGTTGTGAGTTTCAAATATGTCACAGTATAAAATATTGATTTAAGGAGCAATTTAAATCTGATCTTAGATGCGTTAGTAACATTTTCTGGCAAAGAGTTGTTCAGTCTCATCGTACGTGAACTTTTGGAGAAAATCACCAACTACAGTCCTTACATTTAAATCTAGGTAAAGAATATACGTTGCAGGTTTCGTATAAAGCGTTGTAAAGGTGGCTGCTAAGAAACGGGTAGCTTCGCCTCCCTAGAGCAGTATTGGTGGTGACAGGTGGGCATACAGGATCTTTACGTCGTTTTTTTTGCTCCAGTAACCTTGGGAGATGTACGCTTTTTTTAATTAATTAACCTCTAAACACGTTTTGGACTTCTAATGATGCACACTGTTTTTTACTATGTTGTATTAAATGAAAAGAAAGAGTTTTTGTTTTACTAAACGTAGTTTTATTGTAAGAGAATTTTATCATAGACACATGATGACCGATTGACATAGATTATAGTAAGAAGGAAAAATAGAGATGTATTCATTATGAGTAGGTAAACTAGGGTTCAATTTACTAATTTCAATACTCTCACCAAATGTGAACCCTTTGACTTAAATACATACTTAATTTTAGAACATAAACAACAATCTAAACTCAAAAATCTAGATTTAAAACACAACTAAGTTAACAAACCCTGACCAAAATTAATATTAAGTTTTATACAATACTAATAAACTATTTTAATTTCTTACTGAAACTTATCTCTAGGCAGAGCTTTAGTGAACATATTAGCATTTTGTTCCTTAGTACAAACATAATTTAAATCTATTTGTTTTTACTCATCATCTTCATCATCATGTTTTACTTTTCTTTAATGAAATTATACTTAACATCAATGTGCTTACAACATTTGTGATAGTCCACATTTTAATTAATCAGATTGCACTTTGATTGTCAATACTTAAGCATATAGATTCCTGATTAAATTCACCAATATCTAGTAGCATTCTTTTTAACCACAAAACTTCTTTTGTCGCAGAACAAGCAGCCATAAATTCTGCCTCTGTGGTGGATAAAGCAATACTTTGCTGACGCTGTGTTGCTCATGTTATGGCGGCTCCATTTATAATGAACACATACCCAGTTTAATGTCTTTCGAGTGGCAGTGTCTTTAGCAAAATCTGCATCACTATAAGCTTCAATTTTATTTTGCTGTGATGATGTATAGCGCAGGCCATAGTATTTGGTGTCCTTTAAATATTTCATTATTTTCTTCACGACGGTCCAATGAGTGTGATCAAAACAATTGAGATATCTGCTTACCAAACTAACTCCATACATGATGTCAGCTCTGCTTACCACTTACTTAGAAAGTAGAAGCCCATCATCAACAAATAAACAAAAAAAAAAACAATAAATAAACTTTGTTGTTGTTTTACATTTCCAACACACAAACACCTATCTGCATGACTATTGTTGAAACCAAATTTCTTAGTGAGGTGTCAAACTTTTGCTTCCAACACCGTGGTGCTTGTTTAAGACCATAAAGAGAACGATTGAGTTTACATACCATATTTGAATTAGCATCCAAACCTTCAGCCGATGACATATACAACATGTCCCAAAATTCAACGATAAGCTAACACCGGAGGATAGGCCTGCCCATGACTACTCGGGGAAAAAAAGAAAAACAAATATATCAAATATTTTTTTAAGTTATAAAAATAATGAAATTCTTCAAAAATTGAGACCTTTTATGACATTTTTCACTACCATGACCACAATTTTTAAATATTTCTGTTTTTTTTTATAGGCAACCTGAATAGCACTGCTATCTACCACAATTCTTAAACAATCCAGAATACCTCTAGGTTTTTCACAAAAATTTATAAAACTTATTTTATTCCCTTAATTTTTTGAAGATTTTTACTTTTAAATAACTTTAACTTATCGTGGTGTAAACAAAAAGTATGAACATTAGTATGCCAAGTTTTTTTTATAAATTGACGCAACTGATCAAGATTCCAAAATGGTATAATAATCTAGGAAAATAAGTTACAAAAAAAAAAATGTGCCTATTATTTGTAAACGGGCCAAATGACGGTCGGGTAATAAAAAGTATTAGTTTTTGTAAAATGTTTAATATTTCAAAACACATGGTACAAACAATTTCACGTGTAATTTATTACGTTATTAACATTATAGCAAATGTTCGAATTGTTTGCCACCAGCATTAATACATGCACGACATCGCCTTAAAAATGATCGTTTTATTTGTCTTGCATATCTTCTGCTATTGATGTAATCCGCAGCCTGAGTGATATTTCGACGAAGCTCGTCCAATGTCGCAATGGGTTTTGAGTAGACCTTGTCTTTAAGACAACCCCAATAGAAGAAGTCCAGGGGGTTCAAATCGGGTGAACGGGGTGGCCATAAGATAGGACCAAGTCGCCCGATCCAACGCCCTGGACACTCTTGATTTAAATATTCTCGCACAGGACGGGCATAGTATGCTGGGCAACCATAATTTTGGAACCACGTGTTTTGGAGATCACTTAAGGGCACGTCGTCTAACAATTCTGGCAAGACATTTTGTAGAAAGTTTACATAACTATTGCCATCTAAGTTTCCTTGTTACTCAAAGGGCCCAATTACTTTTCCGTTTAATATGCCCCATAGGTTAACCTTGAATTGATATTGGGATCTGTCTTGTCTCATCAAGTGCGGATTTTCATTGCTCCAACTATGTAGGTTGTGAAGATTTAAATACCCATCTTTCTTGCCTTTTGTTTCATCTGACCATAGAATTTTGTTTAGGAATTCGGGATCTTCCCTGTGCCTTTGCAGCATCGCACGGCAAAATGTGACTCGTAGTGGATAGTCCCGCGGTAATAACGTCTGCACACGGCTGTAACGCTGTGATATGGGTGAAGCCTGTGACGTTTTAAAATTCGATGTGCAGAACTTTTCGGGATTCCTGTAGCTTCATCTATGGCACGTACCGAAGTAGTCGAATCATTTTCTATCTCATTGAGAACTTCCTCATCACGATCCAATCTCGGTCTTCCAGCGTTTCCCCTACTGGATGGCATACGACCCTCCGAAAACGCTTGATGCACGTTACGAAACACTCGATAATCAGGACATCTTTGAGCATTTGGGTATCTTTCTCGATACAGTCTGCTAGCAGCGTTAGCATTGCATCGGCATTCTCCATAGATGAGATGCATATTAGCGTATTCCTGTGGTGTGTATAGTTGCGGCATGTTAAACGCTACACATGCCAATAACACATGTTAAACAGTCCAAAATGCGCCAGAACTCCAAATCACAAAACACACAATCGTAGTCCAAGATAATGCCAGGTCAGTTCAGTTTGCAGATCACTTCCAGTCCAAATAATGCCAGGTCAGATACGTTTAATGATCGATTCCAGTCCAAAAAGCCAAGCCAAAAGTCGTTAGAACGTACGAGAGCCACGTCAGGTGAATACGGAACGGTGCGCAGTAAACAAAGGAGCAGTGCGTACTGAACTGAACTGACTTGCTGAGAATAATAACAGCTTCTCTACCTGCCCTATTGTTGTCTCTTTTTAACGTAAATATCTCTATCTATCTCCCTTTAACTTAAAAAAAAAATTTTTTTTTTTTCTTTTTTTCCCCGAGTAGTCATGGGCAGGTTTATCCTCCGGTGTTGGCTTATCGTTGAATTTTGGGACATGTTGTATATGTCTTCTTTGACATCACCATATAAGAATGCAGTTTTAACATCAAACTGAGAATTTTCAAATTAATAGGTTGGGGAAAAAGTTTCTTCGCATTTTTTAAGGAAATTCAAAACATTTTTTAATATAGTTTATTTACATTTAACTAAAGTATGTAGGTACCATTTTGTTCGATAACTTTTTGCCATCTTGTAGGTAGGGACATGATCCCATTGCTATAGAAATTTTGGGACTTCTGATCAAAATACCGCGACAATAGGTTTTGGCAGTCCTCTCGTGATGTTAACCTGACACTGCCTAAAGAATTCTGAAGAGATCGAAACAGGTAGAAATCTGAAGGTGCAAGGTCAAGACTATACGGCGGATGCATTAACACCTCCTAGCCGAACTCTCTTAATTTTTGCTGAGTGGCTAAAGATGTGTGGTGAGGTCTAGCGTTATCATGATGAAAAACCACACCCCTTCTGTTGATTAATTAAGGCCGCTTTCTCTCAACTTCTTGCTTTAATCTCATCAGTTGTTCGCAGTAGAGTTCAGAATCGATGGTCCTGCCTGGTGGTAACAGCTCATAATGAATAATGCCCTTCCAATCCCACCACACACACAGCATCACCTTGTTGCGAGTTAACCCGGGTTTCGCCACAGTCTTTGAAGCCTGACCGGCCCTTGACCACGACCTTTTTCGCACGTTCTTGTCGTACGTGATCCACTTTTCATCACCAGTTATCAGCTTCTTCAAAAATGGTTCGGTTTCATTACGTCGTAATAAAGAATCACAAATGAGTACACGGTTAATTTGGTTTCTTTCAGTGAGCTCGTGAGGTACCCAAATATCGAGCTTTTTTGTGTACCCAGTTTTATTCAAATGTGCCAAAACTGTTTTGTGGTCAATTCCCCGTTCTTCAGCTACGTCGTAACTACTGATATGCATCTTTGACATCAAAGTTTCCGGATTGAAAACGCTTAAACCAAATTTATGCTACTCTCACAGACACTGCACTAGGTCCATAAACATCGCAATTTTTTTCGCGGCTTGCGTTGCATATTTACCTATTTTGTAGTAAAATTTAAAAATGTATCGATTTTCTTCATTACATTCACTCATCTTGACAGTACGAAAAACAAATGAAAATCACACATATTCCTAATTTAAATTTCGAATTATGTTATTTAAAATTTAAACTTTCAATGATACCAAAACCAGCCAGATACAAATAGTACAGCCAAAGAGATTTTATTACAAGGACATACATACTATAATGCGAAAAGACTTTTTCCCCAACCTAATATGTAAGTGAAACTCGTACTGAATCGTACCTCACTGACTTTAAAATCAATGCCTTTCTTCTGGCTACATCCTTTAGTACATAATCTTGACTTATAAAGCGGACCAGATGGCTAATCTTTTATTCTGAAGACCCATTTACAGCCAATCACCCGCACTCCTTCAGGTTTCTCAATCAATTGCGAAGTTTTATTCTTTGCATGTGCCTGTAGCTCTTTCTTAATTGATTGCTTCCATTTGGCAGCATAAATATTTTCATAAGATATTGCTTCATCATATGTTCGTGGGACATCTTCCTGTCCTGCAATTTCTTCTGTACACTTATAGGTATTTCCTTGCATTTTACACGATCTTGCTTTAGATCTTGTAGTTACATTTGACATTGATTCCGTGTGATCTATATTTATCTCTGGTTCATACAAAGATCCTTCTCTGGATTCATCTTTAGTATCTTCAATGCTTTCAGATAAATTTTGTATCACTGTCAGAAATACTTTCTACCGTTATAGAAGTATCTTCACAGGTATTTGGGGCTGACTCTGATAATGGTACCACAGCATAATTTATTTTAACTGAGCTTTCTAAAAAAATCACGTCTCTGCTTATAATGACTTTTCTTATTTTGGGATGTAAAAGCCTGTATCCTTTGGTTTGTTCACTGAATCCAATGAATATCATTTTATTTATTTTTGAGTCCCACTTCTTAGCTTTTTCTTTTGGAACATGTACCATTGCTTTACAGCCAAATATTTTCATATCTGGCTTTTTATCACTCCACGTATCTTCTGGTGTTAAAAACGCTAAAGCCCTTGTTGGACATCTATTCGTGATGTAAGCTGCAGTTGACACAGCTTCTGCCCAATAATGCTTCTGTTGTTTTGCTTTTAAGAGCATACATCTGGCTCTTTCTAACAATGTGCGGTTCATTCTTTCCGCTAAGCCATTTTGTTGTGGCGTGTACGGAGTGGAGGTTTGATGTACAATTCCAGACTTCTTGAGAAAAGCTTGAAATTCATTACTTAAACACTCAGTCCCATTATCTGTACGGATTTTTTTTATTGTCAAATCAAGTTGATTTTCAACTAATACTTAAAATTTTTGGAATACTTCAGATCTTCTTTTTATTAAGTAGTTATACAAATACTTTCCTGGTAAAATCATCGATGAAAGTAAGAAAGTAGCGAGCTCCCCCACGAGACGGTATCTCCATTGGACCACAGACATCGGAGTGAATAAGTTCTAGCTTTGCTTGTGCTCGGGAACCTTCTGGAGGGAATGGGAATCTTGTTTCCTTCAGAAGGTTCCCGAGCACAAGCAAAGCTGATGCATATCACTTTGTCTGTATTTTCTAGTTTGACTCCTGCACTTTCTGACAGTTTATTCAAGTCTTCAAAATTTAAATGTGCCATTCTCTGATGCCATAAATAAGAATCATTCTCTGTTGAAGCAGATATGTATGCTGGAATACTGTGTGTAACTAGCCTGTATATATTATTTATCATTTTAGCAGCTGCAACTTGCGTGTTTGTTTTATTCAGGATATTACAGCCTTGTTTGTCAAATTGTACTTGACAGCCACTATGTATTGTTTGACTGACAGAGAGAAGGTTGGTAGCCAACTCAGGAACGTAGAGAACATTCTGTAGTTTGATAGTTTCCAACTGGCCTTGCATGTTGACAACATTAAGATGTACCTTTCCACAGGCCTTCACAACTAGCTTCTTGTCATTAGCTACTCTTATTATGGAAATTGGAGGTGTAATTTCATCGTAGAGCAAGTCATGGTTCATTGTCATATGCATTGACGCTCCAGAATCAATGTACCAATTATTGTTGTTGTTTATTGTTGCAGAAAACACGGCGACATAACTAGAATCTGTGTTCTCATTTGACTTCTGTTCCTTTTTCTTATTTCGGCAATTTTTACTTATGTGCCCATATTTATTGCACACGTAGCATCTTGGACCTTTACCAGTTTTATTTTTATCTTGAGTTTGTTTGACAAACTGATTCCCATTGTCACACCGGATCTTTCAAGTGCCATGATCATTGGTTGATACATTTCTGGTAATCCGGCAAGTAATAAAGTTCCGAGCCATTCGTCATTGAATTCAAAAGCAATGTTCCTTAACTTATGAACAGTGGTCATGATCTTGTTAACACAATCTTCAATGTTCTGTCAATTTTCAAGCGTTGTATTGATCAGATCTCTCAATAGACCAACTCGGTGTCTCAAACCTTTGTCATCGAAAGCTTTGGCTAAATTATTCCAAACTACTTTAGCTGTTTGGGCTTCTTGTATATGTACATAATTGATGGGATGTACTAATAAGATAATTTTCGACTTCGCTTTTATATTAAGTTTGGGATCAATTGTTTCATTGTCTGTCGCGGTGACACAACTCCATAATTCCTCATGTTCGAGGTAGGTGTGCACTGCAAATCTCCACGTAGGATAGTTCTCTCTTCCAGTCAGCTTTTCTATAAGTGCCATCGAATTATTTGACGACATTTTTGTTGATGCAGAATATTGAAAACGCGTGCCGAGTTTTGAGGTTATTCTGAACTACTTTGTTTTTGTATTGATTTTAGCAATTTTGCAGTTTTTACTTTCACTACTTTACTTTTAAGCAAAAACAGGTGGCCTGGGCCCATAACCTGTTGTATTAAATGAAAATGAAGAGTTTTAGTTTTATTGTATGTAATTTTTATCATAGACACAGGATGACCGATTTACATAGATTATAGTAAGAAGGAAAAATAGAGATGTATTCATTATGAGTCGGTAAACTAGCGTTCAATTTACTAATTTCAACATACTAATTAAGCCACTACTTTTTAAATTTCTGGCCTTTTCTCGCAATTGGCCGTAGGAACTAAGCCAGGGTAACCTGACCAAACGGCTTACGTTAGAACAGTTACCAACCAGGCGGTAGCCGAATTGGCCGCAATAACTAAGCTAGGGCACCCCAACCAAATGAATTAGGTTAAATCTGTGAGCAACCGCGCGTGAGCCGAGCGAGCGTTACATACAAGTTTTTCGCAGTTACTTGGCTGTTTAATATTGTTAGGATAAAAGAGGATTTACTTGAGGTTTACAAAAATAGGCGCATTCATTATATTAAAGTTCAATATTTTTTTTTGGAAAGCAAAGTGGTAAATATTTGAGGTTCGATTAAATACATGCCTTTCTTCAATAGACGGTAAAACATACGAAAGTCCACCGGTTATGGTGAATGTAATGTTCTATCTACATGCACTAATTGTTAGGAGTATGGCTCCAATCAGTATGACTCTTTGGTCAACAGACCATCTCAGAAATTCTGCACGGATTATAATTATCATGGCCATAAGTAAACATTGATTTAGCAACATGTTTTTGTTCTACGGGAAACATGTTGCTGCTATTGTTCCATGTTCATGGCAAATAAAAAAAAAAACTCGCAACATCAATTGGAGTTGGCAATGTTGAATGTTGCGCAATTCTTTCTCAACATTCCAATGAATACGGGGAGTAGAGGACACTGAGATACTAATTTAAGATAAAAACCTTGCTCCGTTGAAAGGCACTTGCCACTATATTGTTACATAATATTCACTTTACATAAACTTCTTTTAATTACACAATATAAGACAAAACAATACTTCTGCGCCTAACAACATACTTTCGACACTTTCTTGTTTAAATCTTCCTCAAACAAACTCGTACGGATGGTAAAGTGGATGTGCTTAGGGCTGCTATGACCGGGAGTCGCTAAGGGTGCCAATATATTATGTTGGTGTCGTGTCTGTGCAGAGAATGAACCCGTTGACAGTGCGCGTGGGTCTTTTATACTTTCGCGATAAACGCGCTCCTACGAGGAAAGTCCCCCCCACTAAGTAATCTGCTATTGGCTATTAATCAGTCCGTGATACTCCCCTTTTTGTTATCAACCAATAGCAGACACGTAATTTTCTAACAAAATTTAATTTTCCAAGAATTTGATCCTTTCTCGGAAGAACACCTGCATATGTACATTGCGCTCGTGCTTATGTACTCAGCGCACCTGCGCACATACTCAATACATAACGACGCTGCCGGTCGTCCTTGCTACCAGGCGCGCAATGTGGCTTAGCAACAAGAACTGTTTTGATTCGCATACTTCTTCGTGTATGAATCTGCCTGCTTGATAATATAAATATTTCCAATGTACTCGCTGTCCGTAACACGGGGAATTAACGGTTAAGGTTTGTTGACTAACGAAGTCGCACGCAATGACGCGACAGCCGGTTTGTAACAATTAATGAACACATTAATATGTCGGGTCCTTCTCCTCAGGAGCGCGACGCGTACGGTAACGAGGTGGGCGTGTCGGCCAAGCGCGTGCCCGTGGCCTACCTGCTGGTGGACGTGCCGTGCGGCGTGGCCAGCGCGCCCAGCACGGCCAGCGCGGCCAGCGCGGCCGGCGCGCCCAGCGACGCGCCCGCGCCCACGTTCGCGCCGCGCGCCGCCTTCCCGCCCGCCAACCGCCCGTTGCAGCACCAGCTGCAGACGCTGCGCGCGCTGCACGCGCACCTGCAGGCCGCCGACAGCTTCCTGGAGGCCGCGTCCGACCTGCACGTGCTGCTGTTCCTGGCGTGCAACGAGGCGCTGCCGCTCAGCGTGGGCGCGCTGGCGCCGCTGCTGCGGGCCGTGCGCGCGCGCGACGCGCCCGCCGCCGAGCTGTGGCGCGCCACGCCCAGCGCCGCCACGCTGGACCAGCTCACGCGCGCCGCCGCCGACCACGACACGGACAGGTAACACGTGACCGCCTAGCTGTACACAACTGCTGTTTTTTAAGGTTGCAAAAAAACGGAACCTTTATTACGAGTACATCACTTTTTTGCTCATCTGTCACATATAGGATTATTCCGTATATCTACCCTAAGGTAGATACGCGGAAACGCATGTCCGAGAATCCAGCCTAGGCCTAGTTGGATAAACCGAATTTATAAGCTTAGGGTGAATTCTCGGATATGCGTTTCCGCGTATCCAGCTTACGATGGATTTTTTGGTGGATAAACGGAATAACCGGTCACAAAGGTTTTTGTCTCGACATGTATGCATTGTTGGAATTTGGATTTTGGCATAATGTTTTGATATCGGTGACGCGCACACAGATTACTAGTCAAAGACCAAAATGTATATAATGCCTTATAATCGCGTTCCCCCTTGTCTCCTAGGATTCTAAAGCTAAAATTTGTATTTAATAGAATTATCTTATTAGATAAGGATCCATATTTTATAGGAAAGGTATAGCGGTTTGTTACACTATTATTATTGCTGGGAAAAAATAACAATAATTCCAATAACCACCTTGCCTTTTCACCTGTATTAATGTTTATCAAATAAAAATGGTTAGTAAGCTGAATCACGTAATGTAGATATTTTTTTCCTGGACACGATCTCCATTCTCCAAGTAATGATAAACGTCTGCTTAACCATAATTGTTCAAACGTTTCGTAAACTGTTTGCGCTGCCCGCTGCAGCGCGCTGCGGGTGACAGATGTCACAATCGCATCACTAGGTCAGTGACATTATGCAATTCAATTTTATCTATATCGATTCACACAGCAAAAATATCGTTCTCTTTATTAATATTTAAAAAAAAAAATGGAAAATCCAAATTTGCACGACTCATAATGCTCATTTAATTATGAAATATATAAATGATATGCAGCGCGCTAGCGTCACGCGTAACTTCTACTCTGTGTATATAAATTACTTAAAAATATAAAACACGAAGCTTAGACACAAATAAGTTGTACAATATAATCCCAATAGTGTAACAACCAAACACAATTGTTATCTCAGATTAATGTACGTGAAAAGTGCAAATAAACAAACTAATAAGGGACAGTGACCAACGAACAGTGACCAGAAGCTTTGTTTACATTCAGAAATATCGATAATTGACTGATACAACTTTTAATGACTAGTTAAGTGAAGTGTGGTTCAAATATCAAACGAAGATGATGGCTTTGAATAAACTTTAAAAGAAACAAGGTGTTCGCTTCCACAAACTCATCCGGCAACTGTTCTGTAAGTGTTAGATAAATACTTAATTAATCATCTAAACAGTTCTCAAAGTGCTATTTAACAATATAATATAAAAGTAACACATTAAAAGTGCAACAAAGTGATTAAACAGTACTAAAAAGCAAAAACTTGTGATCTATCAAAACAAACAAAGAAGCGGACTTTGAACTTTTATAAATTCAAAACTATCCAACGGTCATTATTACGTCTCACATACAGTAGACACCGTAATTTCAAATATATTACTGTGTGTTCTAGTGGCGCAATGCTCTAAGGCGCCTGAGTGTCAATCTGCCAGGAGCCGGCGGATCGAACCTCACGATTGGTTTAACTTTTTGTGTTTTTATTTTTCTTGTTTCTTTTATTTCTTATTAATTATTTGGACAATAAGCATTTAATTAAATTATACATAATAATGTCTCCTAAAATTGGTACAAATAGCGACCGCAAGGTGCCTGTGAAAGCTGTATGTTTTAAGTGCAAAAAGTCGGTTGACATTAAAAAAACAGCGTCATGTTCAATATGTAACAACCGATATGAATTGGATTGCGATGGCTTCCCTGAACAAACCAACCGGCTAATGGACCAAGAATCTAGAAGAAATTGGAGATGTAAAACATGCAAAAAAAATACAAAAGTCCTGACTACTAGCCATGTATCTAACATCACAACGAGGAAAAGAGGAAACCAACACCTAAAGAGTTCCTCTCCGGGAAAAAGGGAGAATATCGAGGAAAGCAAGCAACTGGTAGCTGTGCCGTCTGTCGTACAAAGCAGTTCCGACATCTTGGATTCCCACATACTGTCTGAATACGAAACATCAGATGAATCATACAACACACCCAATAAACTCTCTCATAGTGTCGATGGCACAATTTCTGAAACATCGACAGTTCTCGACATGAAAGACACCATAAAAGAGCTTACACATAAATTGAATAGTACTGAAAATGAGCTAGAAAACACGATACTCGAAAATAACAATCTCCATCAACAATTAAATAAGTTAACTGCAGAGATCAAAATCTTGAAATCACTCTGTAAGTCCTCGTCTGTCATCGGGAATAGCCCAGACATTAAACAAAAAAGAAAAAGAGACTCTCTGCTACATCAAAACGCCTTTTCCACACCTTCTACTCCCTTGGGGAATAGGTTGAATGTGAACTGTGGCAAAAGTATAGAAATAATGCACCTTCAACAACAAATCGCGGATCTACAACAAGAAGTAATAAAGGCACAACAGCAGATTGTTGCTCTCACGGAAATAATACACACAGTGAAACAAAACAACAGAATATCGAAACAATCGTCGGTTTCAAAAAAAAACGACATTATTACGCCTACTCATACCGAAGAGACAAAACATGAATCGACGAATAGAGTATTTATATTTGGCTCTCAACAGTGCGTCGGTCTAGCAGCTGCCATGATGCACTCAAGACAAAATACTAAGTATGAAAAATATAGGATCATCGCGGATACAAAACCAAATGCACTAAGTAGTCAAATTATAATGAGCTGCCGTCATGCCAAGCTAAACTACAATGATAAACTTGTGATTTGTGTAGGAGAAAATGATCACAATTTAAAATATATCTTATCCCAACTACAAATTGTAATTGATACATTTTATAATAACATGATTATTGTATTAAATGTATTTAAAAATGAGTATTTAGATGTAAGTAAACTTAATTATCGGATCAAAAATGTATGTCTTAACTATAAAAAATGTAAATTTCTAGAAAGTGAGACCCTTAAAATGTCTGAATTGTGTATTAAAATTAATTACCTTATAGATTGTCATGACTATTATGAGAACTATTTAAATCCTAGAGAACTTGTAAAGCGGATAGCGAGTAACAGATCAAGTCTTAAACTACATACTAATAATAACGAACCCAAAAAAGGAACAATTCCTTATTATTTCGGTCAGAGAAATCTAAAACCACAAGAAACGGATAAAGTTTTAAATACCACCGATAAAGCAGAAAACGGAACAATTCCCTATTATTTTCCGGTAATAAAGAAGAATGTTACGTTTTTTCGGGCCCAAAACTCCGCTATCTAGAACATATAATTTCAAAATACTCCATCAAAATATTGCTAGTCTTTTGTCAAAAAAAGAACTACTCGAAATAACCTTACAAGAACTACGTCAAGCTCAGAATAACCCAGATGTGATATGCCTTTCCGAAACTTTTATAAAAAAAGGGTATGAGACGTATATTAAAGTTCATGACTATGAAATGGCTGCCAACTTCTGCAGGGGAAAACAAAGAGGCGGGACCTGCATTTTAGTAAAAAAAAACCTTATCTTCAAAGAACTACCATTTATAAATGCCCACGCTGTACAAAATACTTTCGAAGCATGCGGTACAGAACTAACTTATCATAAGTTGATAATTATTTGTGTTTATAGAACACCTCAATCCGACCCCATCCAATTCCTATTTAAGTTAAATGGTCTTTTGGAACAGGTATTTCGTAAATATAAATCAAAAATGAATGTGGTTCTAGTAGGTGACTTTAACATTAATACTCTCAAAAAAGGTAACATAACTAATCAATTACTAGATCTTTCATACAATTATAATCTAAAATTACATATAAATGAGCCAACACGCAAGTCATCATGTATTGACCATATTCTCAGTAACATTCCGGATGCTATTGCTACAGTATTGCCACTCCATCTATCCGACCATGACACAGCCCAAATGTTGAGCATTCCTTTAAGGCATAAGATACAAATAAAACAGGCAGCATACTATATCTATAAAAGAGACTTCAACTTGAATAATATTCAGAAATTCAAGGAATGTTTACAAAATATGTCCTGGTCAGAAACTTACGTAGAAAATGATATAGATGAAGCATTCAGTTCTTTTCATGAATCATTATGCCTTTTCTATAACTTATGTTTTCCAAAAGTAAAAGTTAAAGTTAAAAGTAATCATAAGAAACAAAACTGGATAAGCAAAGGACTGAAACAAAGTTGTAAAACTAAACGGTTTCTACGCTATCAATATTATAGAAATAAAAATATAGGAAATAAAAGTAAATATATGCAATATTCAAAAATATTACAGAACTGTATCTATACATCAAGAAAGAACGCAAATATTAAGTTTATTAACAAAAATGAAAACAAATGCAAAGCCGTATGGAAAGTAATTAAGGACGAAATAATGAACAGTAACTTCAAGGACAATATAGAAAATATTCAAATTGATAACACAGTAGTCACGGATCCTACAGAAATAGCAACTGCCTTCAATAACCACTACATTAATATGGCGCATACTTCTAATACTTCTAGTACGGATTTAAAAACGAGCCCTAAGAAAAATTCAGCAGCTCATTCGATGTTCCTCAAACCTGTGTCTGAAAATGAAGTTAGAACGGTCATAATATCATTAAAAAACTCAAATTCTGAAGGATACGATGAAATCAATACAAAAATTATAAAAGCATGCGCTATTGAGTTAAGTGCAATTATAACGCATTTAATTAATTTATCTTTCTCACTAGGCACTTTTCCTGAAGCATTAAAAGTATCTATTGTTAAACCACTTTTTAAAAAAGGAGAAAAATTGGATCTTAATAATTATCGCCCAATAACATTGATACCTATTTTGTCGAAGATATTTGAAAAGTGCATGCACAAACGATTGATCGAATTTTGTAATAAATTTAACTTAATTAAGAAAGAACAGTTCGGGTTTCAAAGAAACAAATCCACAACACTAGCTATCTTCACTCTTATAAAAAGTATCTTGACGAATATTAATCAAAACCGTCTTACTACAGGTTTGTTCTTCGATTTATCTAAAGCCTTTGACCTAGTGTCTCATGACCTGTTACTACAGAAACTAGAGGCAATTGGAATTAGAGGCATAGTGCTTCAGTGGATATCGTCGTACCTAAATAACAGACGACAGCGGGTTACCATTACAAAAGTGGATAGAAATAACGACATGATACCACACTCATCCGAACTCAAGTACAACAGATATGGCGTGCCACAAGGAAGTGTGTTAGGCCCAGTTTTATTCCTTTTATACATAAATTCTATAATTAATATAAACAAACATGAATGTATATTATTTGCTGATGATATTTCTATTATTGTAACAACTGATAAGAAAAATAATACGATTGACGATCATGAGACTGATATTAATAACACTATTGAAAATCTAATTGAATATCTAAATAGAAATAATTTATCAATAAATCTCAAAAAATCAGTTTATATACAATTTAATAAATCGAATAATGCTAAATATAATGTTAAAATAAATATACATAAAATTGATGAAGTAACACAAACTAAATTTCTAGGCGTAACTTTAGATCAAGACCTAAACTGGAAAGCACATATTGATACCGTCTCCAAACGAATAAATAAGTTCGTATATGCACTTAAAAAAGTCAGAAATATAACAAACGTTAAAACGGCAATAACGTCCTACCATGCATACGTTGAATCGGTGCTCCGCTATGGCTTGATAATGTGGGGTAATAGCACAGATCAAAATAGAGCATTTATCGCACAAAAAAAATGCATCAGGGCAATATACGGGCTTCGGCCTGACGAATCCTGTAGGCCGATATTTAAAAAGCTTGGCCTGTTGCCGCTACCGTCTCTTTACATATATGAAACATGTATGTTTGTGAGAAAGCATAAGGAATTATTTAGTACTGCAGATGATTTATATCCTCGTAACCGACGAGACCCCCACAGGCTCGTACTGGATATCCTTCCGAGACTAGCTAAGTATAATAAAAGTTGTATATCTATGTGTGTACGTATATATAATAAGATACCAAGTAATCTCAAGACACTAAATATGAGGTTATTCAAAAACCAATTGCATGAATGGTTGCGTAGTCATAGTTTTTATAGTGTCAAAGACTTCTTTGAAAATAAATGTTAAATAATTATGCTGTGAAAATTTGTACGCTTATGACTGTTAAGCAAAAACATGTACGCTCTTTTTAACTTTTTGTATTTTACCATCTTTTTATACCGTGTTTTTAAGCAAATAAATATTATTATTATTATTATTATTAAAAAAAAAAAATTAAGTCGTTCAAAATTAATTGCCGTAAAAACAGCTGTAGTAGGAAGAAGGTACTGCACAAGCGCCCCTGGTGGAATAAATGTACATAATATCTATAGATATATCACCATCCATATGTTAATTTTCTATGGATATAAATAGATGTACAGTCTTGTAGTTTTCGTTTTTTATTAATTGTAATTAAACGATACTGAATTAATTAGCCATTTGCATTCAGTGACCTATAATTGTCGATTAGTTTTTTTTTTTTTAATTAACTCAAATAATGGATTTTTTCACAAGTTACAGTGTTTCCGGGTTTCACACATGACGGACAGAATTTTTTTTTGACCTATTTTGGTATTTTCTCCAATTCTATTGCAGTAAATCAATTTTTAAAAAGTATGAAATTAATCTCCATTAAATTATCTCGACAATAGTATGCAAAATATCTTGATTCCGTGAACTAACAAGGCTATAATAATAAAAATAGCCGCCAAAATGAGGCGAAAAAAATTTTTCGATCGTAAAGCACTCTCTGATGCTTCGCATCATGAGTCGTGCAAAAAAATGTCTGGTATAATCTTATTATTTTGAAATTTATTTTAACATATGTTTTTAATACATAACGTTTAAAGAAATCACATTCAAAGCACAATAGATATTTATAAAAAAAAATTATTTTTCGTGGTAACATTTTTGCCATATGGCGCGGTACGTCGGCGGCCATTTTGCGTCAGTACGTGTGCATTGTTTGCGATACGTATTGCCATTCATCATTAATTTTGTCCACCATCATATTTTTTCCATTTGTCATTCCGTTGTATTGTTTTCTTTTGTTAAAATGGTTATTTGTTATAGTTTATTGTTTGACTTGGGTGTGGTTATTAACATGCCTAAGCGCACAAAAAAAAAAACTGTTTTGGAGAGTCATGGTAGGGAGTTTGTCGTTCGCCTCCGAGACTACTTTGACAGAGTACAACAAAACGATGGACCGTTGTTACCACTGAATCTAGTTGTAGAACGAATTGCTGATGTTCTTGATATTGTTCGCAATACCGTTTCACGTATAACACGCGAGAAATTGGGCTAAGAAGGGATATCTGAAAATAAATTATCCACACCCAACAAAAAGCGGCCGAAGGTGAAGCCAGTCACAGTTTTAGATGGTTTTGCAAAGGATGCTATCATGAATCATATTTATAATTACTATAGAAGAACTAGCGTCTGCTCGCGGCTTCGCCCGCGTGGAGGTCGGAAATTACCCCACGGGGACGTGTTACTCGGATAAAAAGTATCCTATGTCCTAACCCAGGTCTATCCGTAACCTACCTATCATCCAAATCCAGCCGTTAAACCGTGAAAAAGTAACAGACAGACAGGCAGATAATAAACGCTACCTAAATATTACCTAAAGATACAGACTCTGATTAAATTCCAATTCCTTAAATCTTTAGAGGCATGAGGAACAGGGTGTAAAGTTCAAATATCATCCATAGAAAATGGAGGACCCTCCGACCAGACGGGTGTTATGTCTGGTGGGCAACTGCCCGACGGTTGATATCGCGACGTTGTATATATGCTAGTCGCGCGGTAAACTCTGCTTGCGCGATGCAGGATTTGCGTGACGTCAGTGTGACGTGTAGCTCGCATGTGGCGTTGTAGATGCCGCTACACAGAGAATAAAAAGTTTTACAGAAAACTCAACCCCCATTTCATCCTCTTAGGGATGGAATTTCGAAACACCTTTTCTTAGTGGATACTTACTCTTCATAAAGAACACACTCTCCAAATTTCATGTCTCTAGAACCAGCGGTTTAGGCTGTGCGTTGATATCTCAATCAGGACATTGAATTTTATATATATAGATAGAGCTACCAACACTGCTCAAGCTACAGAAATCATTGAAAGAAGCTGACTAATTGTTTAAAGGAGGAACTTCGTTGCGGATAGTTAGAAAAGATATCGGTTTTGTTTACAAAAAGGTTAGCATAAGGAAGGTTTTTTTATGGAGAGGACTGATGTTGCCTTGGCAAGATGTACATTTTTAAGAAAGGCTAAAAAAATAACTGATTTGAGCAAAGTTGTCTTTCTAGATGAAGCGTGACTAAACGCAAACCACACAGTGTGTAAAAGTTGGACCGATGATACGGCACAATCGTGTAACAAAGTGCCATAAGAGAAAGGTGAACGCCTTATTATTTGCCACGCTGCACGCTGGTACAGCTAGTGGATTTGTCCCTAACTGCTTACTAGCTTTTAATAGAAAAACCGGCCAAGTGCGAGTCGGACTCGCGCACAAAGGGTTCCGTACCACAATCTATAAAAACGGCAAAAAAATCACGTTTGTTGTATGGGATTATATATATAAGGGGGCTCCCATACAACAAACGTGATTTTATATATATAAGGGGGCTCCCATACAGCATCTGTGAAATTTTGTACTGTCTAACTATCACGGTTCCTGAGATACAGCCTGGTGACAGACGGACGGACGGACGGACAGCTAAGTCTTAGTAATAGGGTCCCGTTTTACCCTTTGGGTACGGAACCCTAAAAAGACCACGGAGTATCATGAAGAAATGAACTATGAAAAATTTAGAGATTGGTTCATGGGTCTACCAGATAATTTGAAAGAGCCTATGACCAGGGCCGGATTAAGAGGTCTGGAGGCCTTGGGGCATCAAAGGAGTGGAGCCCCCACCACCTCCCAAATAAAATGAAAAAAAAAAACTCGAGTTTTTCATAATTTATTGTGAAACCAAGTAGACTCTTTTAGCATTTTACAAACATATTTATATATAACCGAAAACGAGAATTATCCGAAATCAAATTTTTGTGTTAACGAACGGAACCTTCCGAGCTGTTTTCGCCGAAAAATCGTTGATGATTTCGCTGAAATCGAGATCGCGAAGTAAATCACTTTCAATGCTTAGGAACGATAGCTTTGATAGATAGACAGATAGATAGATAGATAGATAGATAGATAGATATATAGACAGATATATAGATAGATAGACAGATAGATAGACAGATAGATAGACAGATAGATAGATAGATAGATAGAGAGATGGTTTTGTCCCATCGTGGTTCGCAGCCTATTTTTTATAATTTTCATTTTTGATAATGAGCGCTCTCCAGTGCATTTCGACACTATCAAAACCAAATACATGCTACATGCTCTGAAATTTTGGTCTTCGAGAATTTGGTAGTAAAATCGCTCTGGAGATTGGTCATTTCCGTAGTCCTTTTTGTACACGTCGATCAAAGATACAAATTGAACCAACTCATTACCAAGACTAGGTTCTAAATCATCCTTGTAGACTTTCACTAATGTCCCTGCTGCAGCGTGCACATTTTCAGCATCCATCTTCTCAATGTGATTAAGAAATCCAAATTCGGCACTTCGAACCATACCGCACTTTCGGCATTCGGAATCTTTTCTTTTCATATTTAAGAACAATATAATCATGTTTGTACAAAGAACTATAGGTAAAGGTAAAACGGCGAAAAAAAATATCAAAGGAAAAGTTGTTTACTGGTGTTTACTCGTCGGAACTTGAAAGTTTTTTTTTAAGTATGTTGTGGGGCCCCACATTTTGTGGATTCCCCGGGGCTATAGCCGCGGATGCCCTCCCCTAAATCCGGCCCTGCCTATGCCTATAATATGGACAACGTACTTTACCATTCAGTGCAATTAAATGAACCCCCAACACGTCCAACCGCAAAAGCGAGTTGGTGAATTGGCTGAACGAAAACAGGGTTCCAGCAGACGTGAACATGCTGAAGTCGGAGCTTATTACCTTGGTCTGGCGGTGTCATAAGTCGCCAACTCCTAGATAATTATGCCCTTGATGAAATGGCGAAGGAAAAAGGCAAGGAAGGATTATTATTATTAGGATTTACGACTACCACCTTACTACAGCCAATATAACGCCATTGAACTCATTTGAATTCCCATTTTCAGGTTTTATTACATTTTTTAAAATAAAAATGTGTATTTTATTATTCAAAAGTTATGTTTATTTTTAGGCCACGCCGCTAGTAATAACAGGGCTCCTTCATTCACAGCCAGCAAGATGTTGGCACTACTACATGAGACCATCCACAATGTCCAACCGGAAGAATGGTCGAAGTTCATGAATAAAAAAAGATCATCATGTCTGACTGGGACCGTGATATCCATATCGACAACGTCATGGAGTCAGCGTTAATTATATCTATAACCGAGTCAGATGATGAATCCAGTGATTCAGATGGTTCTGATTCTGATATCAGTTTGTAGGCAATTTAAACGAGTAAAATTTCAATAATTATTAATGTATGTTCTGTTGTTTCATTTAACTCTATCTATAGAGTTAAATGAAACAACAGAACAACAAAAAATATAAAATACATGGGTAATTCTCATGAAATACCGAAATTCGGTCATTTTAAACTGATAAATAATATTGAAATAAAATTGTATTTATTTTCTATGGATTTCGTAGTACTAATGTTACTATATTTTAATTATATAGTGGTCCCCAGAATAAACGTGTTTTATGAGAATTATGAGGATATTTTAAAAAAAAGGTGAGTGAATGACCATTACGAGTAATTCATGAACTTTCCAAAATAAAATAATGTTTATTTTATGAAAATCTATTTATTTAGTAATCAAATGTTATTTTCTTAAATAAGTAGGAATTATTACCCTGAAAATCATAAAATGATTGCAGTACGAGTGCATCATTGTAATAATACCTAACTTAAATTATATGGCAGTACAATTAAATAAACGAAAAACAAGACGTCTTTGCTTCCTTATAATTAACTTAACTGACATTCTACCAATCGAGTAAAGTTCTCATTTTAAACTTTTTGATAATAAAATAAAAACCTGTTAGAGCAAACTAAACGAAAATATGTTACGAAAAATTATTAAAACTGAAAATCTACTAACAAAATTTGGTTCTCGTTTCAGTCTCAAAGTTACTGAAACAGTCTCAACTTTATTATTTATTATAGACTAGTGTATTTCCTTTACGGAATAACATCGGATTTAATTTTCTCCCTACGGTTCCTATCATATTCTTTCTTTTTTAATTTTGCTTCTTCACTTACATTCTTTTTTCTTGGCATTCTTTGACCCTACAATAAGATCGCAACAGTAAATTAAAGACTTAGTTAAAAAAAACAATAAAAAAGCAAGCTGACCCAGTCCAAAATCATTCCCTCACTACACATTTATATGAGGGAATGACGAAATAAAGCATAATCATCAAAAAAAGCTAGTGATATAAATTACTTTAAAAAAAGTTCGTTTGCTTAAGTTTATTACTCGAAAACCCTCCTTCTCTATGCAGTTAATAACGGTTAAAGTACTCTAGTAGTAGGCTTTTGTTTTTTTTGAATGACGGTCAAAAATTGAATTAAACTCCAACAAACTCCAACAGGCTCACGTTAAATTCGCCATATTCTTAAATTGACAGTACCACCAACTTTCAAAAAGTAATGGTAGCGTTCATGTTTGATTCAAAATGCGTTCTTATATCGATTGTCAGTAAAATGTGAGGGAATGATTTATTTTTATGACACACTTGTATATTTTCTTTTTTTGAATCAATTAATTACTTTATACACCAAATTAAGTTTTTTTTTATAATAATCTATTATATTTTTAATCAATCGGTCATACTTGCAAGACTTTCATAAGACTTTTTTGGTTGTTTGGAAAGTGTATTCTATAAAACATCTCACTCCTCAAACATCATCAATTCATCATACATGTAACCTAAAAAACCGAAACCGAACAAATAAAACCGAACCGACAAAAAATTTCAACTTCATAGGATAAGAGGAAGTGATTTTAATTCAGCTTGCAAGATTTGGCCCAAACAAACTAACATACACACATTGCATGATAATTAAAAGCTTGTAAAAAAAACATGGCACTTAAGCGTGGGGGTTTAATGTTTCTAAGTCACCTTTTTATTTAAGTCGATAGTTTGTAATATATGCGGTTCTAAAGTCGCAAAAAAGGTACCCCCCTCTAACTTTTAAACTATACATTGGAGAATTCCGATAAAAAAATTATTGGTAGAAATTAAAAATACTTTCAATGAAATGTTTTGAAGAAGGCACATCGTTTAGTTTTTGAGATAATATATGGGATATTTTCGGTGACAACCGCAAAAGTAAATTTGAGTTCTTTGAGAAATGCTAGAAATACAAAGTTATTTTTGCTGTAGATAAAATGAATACCGTGCATACCTACGCAAATATTCATCCCGAGTACAAAACCGTCGCACGGGGCCGGTTTGAGAGTGTTCGTGGTTGTGTTGCAGCATGCAGCCGGGCGCGCAGGGCGGCGCGGGCGGCGTGTGGACGTGTCCGCTGTGCACGTTCCACAACGCGCCGCACAGCGACGCCTGCGAGATGTGCGCCATGCCCAGGTACGCGCACACACTACCCGATACGCATGCCACGTATCCGCACTAATCTTTCAGTTAACATGACCTTTATGAATAAAACTGAGCGCTGGACCGCTGATTATTCGAATAACAAATCACGGAAGTGCGACATATACCAAGGTCGTGTTTCTCCTCCCCGAGAGACTTTCTAAGCTGGCCTAGAAATGTTTCGGTTACTATACTCTTCCCTGTTTGTTTCAGAAGCAACGCGATGTAAATATGGTGATGTGCGTCAAGTGTACCGACGTTTTATATACGTGGCTACTACATATGTTTAATTTATTTTTGTATCGATATCGTGAGTGTTGGGCCGCATACCGCGCGCCGTGTGAGACGCGGCCGCGGAGCAGCGTGTGTCACCGGGACGCCGCACCTACGTCTTAGTGATTCTCGTTTAAGTGGATGAGTCGGTCTGAACTTGCTGTAATTACAATAATAAATTCCAGCAAATCATAATGTGCTGTTTGTATCATTTTTTTTAACACGCTTTTATTAGGTTCACTTGTGACTAACAAACAATTTAAACAAATCTTAGAAGTCAATTTTAACCTACTTCTAATTGTCGTATCGAAATGAAACATTGTATGTACATGTAGTTCGGATGACAAAATTATAATTTGGTATCTTGGAGCTGATCTGATGGTGATGGTGGATCCAGGAGGTGGATAGTGAAACTCTTCAGTGGCAACTAGTAAACCCCTCTAGTTGGGGCTAATATGATTCGTTTTGACGAGTTAATACATTGGGCTTAGACAACAAGAGTCTGATGATGGAGCCAGGAGGTGGATAGTGGAACTCCTCAGTGGCTCCTAGTAAACCCCTCGAGTTTGGGTTCATATGATGCGTTTTGATGAGTCCAATCGATTGGGCTTGGGCAAAGACGGTTTGCTGATGGAGCCAGGAGGTGCATAGTGGAACTCTGCAGTGGCTCCTAGTAAACCCCTCGAGTTTGGGTTCATATGATTCGTTTTGACGAGTCCAATGGCTTGGGCAAAGAGGGTCTGATGATGGAGCCAGGAGGTGGATAGTGGAACTCTTCAGTGCCTCTTAGTAAACCCCTCAAGTTTGGGTTCATATGATTCGTTTTGATGAGTCCAATAGATTGGGCTTGGGCAAAGATGGTCTGCTGATGGAGGTGGATAGTGGAACTCTTCAGTGGCTCCTAGCAAATCCCTCGAGTTTGGGTTCATATGATTCGTTTTGACGAGTCCAATGGCCTAGGCAAAGAGGGTCTGATGATGGAGCCAGGAGATGGATTGTGGAACTCTTCAGTGGCTACTAATCATTACTTCTACTTTTGGGTCACACGATTTGTTTTGATGAGTCCAATAGTGTCCAAACTTGGAGTGTTGACGATCTGATGATGGAGCCAGGAGGTGGATAGTAGAACTTTTCAGTGACTACTAATAAACTGCTCTAGTTTGGGCTCATATGATTCGTTTTGACGAATCCAATAGATTGGGCTTGGTAACGAGGTTCTGATGGAGCCAAGAGGTGATAATGGAACTCTTGAATGGCTCGTAGTAAACCGCTCAAGTCTTAACTACGTTGACTTTAGACTTCGAAGAATATACTAGACTAAAAAGTAAAAAATAAAAATATGTAAGTAAATAGTTTAAAAAAAAACTAAAAATCACGTATTTATCACGCACTAAAAATATAAAATAATTAAATTGACTAGTATTTGTTCTTTTTTTAAATTCAATGATTAAATCAAAAAGCGTGAGTCTACTTTTAATTAATATAAACAGAGCTCTACGCTGTTTGATTAAAGTCATTGGAACAGGCAACAGAAAAACAATATAAATCAATTTAATTATTTTCTAATGGTTATTGCGTGATAAAAGCGTGTTTTTTTTAAGTACATTTTATTTATTTCTTTATTTATTTAACCATTTAGGTATATACACACATATATAAAAAGACAATAAGAAAAAAAAAACAGAAAAAAAAAGGAATAGTAGTAAGTAAAGTAGTAAGTAGTAGTTTTAGTGAAGATTGTGTCCTGATCTCATCGATTATTTAAAGCGGTGATGATGCACGAGCAATTACGCGTTCTTATGGCTCGACGATCATTTTCGCCTGTAAGTCTCCGTAAGTACGCGTACTTTCAAAGATGGTTAAGTTCGTCGGCGATCCAACAGGTTGCAAGTTTTGCTCGTAGCGTGCCTCGGCTCGCTTTCCTTCCTCGTGGTCAAACTTAATGGTCAAACTGATTTGACCACGAGGAATTCTGTTCCGGGTAGTCAAACTACTTAGTTTAACGAAAAATATCCAGCCTTTATAGTTCGTAAATATACAATACAGTCATTAACAAAAATAATTTCCTTCCTCGTGGTCAAACTTAATGGTCAAACTGATTTGACCACGAGGAATTCTGTTCCGGGTAGTCAAACTACTTAGTTTAACGAAAAATATCCAGCCTTTATAGTTCGTAAATATACAGTACAGTCATTAACAAAAATAATTTCCTTCCTCGTGGTCAAACTGATTTGACTACGAGGAATTCTGTTCCGGATAGTCAAACTGAGTGGCTATTTAAACTTTTTATCAAGCTGTATACATTGCAGTGTTATTGTGTTCACATGCCACATGTCCACTCAAATTATTATCCTGTTCTTTGCTGTTTTATTGCGATTTCCATTTTGTAATTATTTGGATAAAATATGGATTTAGATATAAAATACATTCATTGTAAAGGGGGAAGGGTACTGCTTTTCAAGGGTCGACAGTACTACAAATTGCGTACGTACAGAAATGGAAACATTTTCTGGACTTGCAGTAAAAAAAGTAAAATGTCGGGGCTCAATTACTCTGAAGGTATGTTCATAATTAAAACATATTTTTAAATCGTTTTTAATTACAGATTATTACATAGGTACCTATTATTTTAACCATACTTTTTTGTTTTTGTTTAGGATGACTGTGGTGAAATGTAATGACCACTCATGTAACGCTGATTACTATAAAAATGAAGTTGATATTGCTATTGACGAATTAAAACAATAAGTTAAAGCAGTAATGTCCCCATCCCAGAGACGTTTCAAGATATGGAAACGTCGCTAGAAAAACGAGACGAGAATATTTAACTTATAATTCCATCATTTGATAGCGTCAAAACGGTTTTATATAGCAACAGGCAAAAAACTTGCTTTAATGATTTCACACACGTAAATATTCCAGATAAATATCAGTCCTTTCTTTTCGCTGATTATAATACTGAGAAATGTCGCATTATGGTTTTCTGCTCCAAAAATAATATGGTAATAATAGAAAAATCCGATGAGTTTTTCGGTGACGGAACATTCTTTAGTTGTCCCATTCCGTTTAGCCAATTATACTGCATCCATGTCAATTTGACAAAATACTTCACAACCACAAAAGCGGTTCCTGTGGCGTATGTTTTGATGACAGACAAAAAAGAAGAATCATATTTTATTTTATTTTCAATGATAAAGTCAAGATTGAAGGATTGTTCACCAAAAAATTTCCATTTAGATTTTGAATTAGCTGCAAGTAATGCATTACTTAATAACAATTTTTCCAGACATCCAACATGTAAAATGTTTTTATCATTTTTCAAATAGCCAATGGCGAAAGGCAAAACAAATTAAAATTAAATCTAGATATGACAGGAGAGTAGTGGGATTGTGTGCTGCACTCGCTTTATTACCCGAAAATAAAATTGAAGAAGGATGGGAGTATATAAATAGGTAGGTACTGATAATATTTAAGAAAATTTTGAGTTTTGGTAGTATTGGGAGTAATACTACCAAAACTCAAAATTTTCTTAAATATTTTGAAACAACGTGGCTTAGGAATAAATTATTCCGAAAACAATGTTCTGTTTATGGCCAGAGACATCGCACAAACAATGTGGTCGAAAGTTGGAACGGCCAACGTTATAATCCAGTTACAGTTGCTCGTTTACTTGAAACCTTAATACAAAAAGAAAAATCTTCTAATGAAAAAGTATCTCTCCGCCGCCAAGACCACATAATATGTCGAGATGATTTCATAATGAAGTGTCAGCTGCAATAAAGATATGCGAGTGCTATGCGGAGGCTCATGGGCTCAAGTATAATACGACCAAGAGCGAGGTGATGGTGTTCAAGTCCGGTACGAAAAGCTATGACACCGTACCTCAGGTTACATTGGAAGGCAGTGCTCTCAAAAGAGTGGCGCAGTTTAAGTACCTGGGCCACTGGGTCACCGATGCCCTCACAGATGATGTGGATGTTGAAAGTGAACGCAGTGCATTGTTAGTCAGAGCTAATATGCTGGCCCGTAGGTTTGCACGATTTACTGCACAGGTAAAAGTCACTTTATTCAAGGCGTACTGTCAGTCTTTTTATACGTGCAGCCTATGGGTGAGGCATACGCAGAAGACTTACAATGCCCTGCGTGTCCAATACAATAACGCGTTCAGGATGTTGATGGGGTTGCCACGCTTTTGTAGCGCATCCGGTATGTTTGCAGACGCTCAAGTGGATGGCTTTCAAGCGATACATCGCGTCTCTGATGCGCCGCATACGGAGCAGCCCCAACAGCTTTCTGCAGCTTATTGCAGGGAGAATGGATGTAGATTGCTCCTTCATGGAGCATTGGACTAAACTACATGAGCGAGTAGTGCGCTCCTGATCTGATGTTTCCATACAGGAAATAGACACAACAATGCATTGATTTGTGTCTATTTCTTGTATTCTTATTGTTACCAGGGCGGCACTGAAAATTTCGGGAATCAAGGAAGTTACACAACATTACTATTTAAAAATGTATTTATTGCTTTTCGAAGTATTCTCCGCGAAATTTGACACATTTTTCCATACGATGGAACCAATCATTGAAGCAACCATTCCATTCGGAAGTTGGGGTCTCCAAAATGGTCGTTTTGTAGGCGTCCACAGCTTCTTCAGGTGATGAAAATCTCTGTCCACGCAAATTATTCTTTATTTTAGGGAAAGTATAGAAATCATTAGGGCTTAGGTCGGGGCTGTACGGCGGATGGTCTAATAATTCTATGTTTTCTTGCTCTAAAAACTCTTTTGTTATGTGCGCGGTGTGAGAACTCGCATTGTCGTGATGGAGGATGATGCGGCGATTGCAGTTCTCTTTACGGAGTTCAGAAACGACCTGTGGCAAACAAATGCTAGTATACCATTCTGCATTAACCGTTCTTTGTCCCTCAAGAGGAATAGTCGTAACATGGCCGGTTTTGGAGACAAACGTGGCCACCATTTTTTTTGCAACACTCCGTGAACGAACAATTTTTGTTGGCTTTAACTCATTTTCGAACACCCAAACTCGTGACTGGTTTTTTGTTTCGGGTTCGTACGCGTATATCCAGGATTCGTCACCTGATACGATGTTGTATACAGCATTTGAGGATCCAGCGTGGAATCTTTCGAGAGTTCTGACGCACCAAGTAACGCGAGCCGCTTTTTGCTCTTCACAGAGCGAATGCGGTATCCATCGGGAAAACAACTTTTTTACACCTAATTGTTCATGCAAGATTATTTGTATTTGACTCATGCCAATGTCTAAAGTTGCCTGAATTTCGCGGTATGTCACATGTCGATCTTCCTCAATCAGCTTACGCACAGCATCAACGTTTTCTTGGGTGACTGCAGTTTTTGGACGACCTTGACGGGGATCATCACCGAGCTTGACACGTCCACGTTGAAATTCAGCAAACCAGCGATAAATTGTGGTTTTGGATGGGGCTTCATCACCAAATGCAGAAATCATCCGGTCAACACACTGTTTTTGTGTTAAACAAAGAGATTTAAAATAGATACAATAGAGAGGCTATGTGAAGAAATGTCATAGAAAAACTGTGATCCCACGTCTCAGTGATGCCATCTAGCATAATATAGCAAAATTAGAGCGGCTACTGTGAACATTTTCATACAAACTTTTCAAACATACGAATTAAAGAACAATGGGCAACTTTATATGGATCGTGGGCCCAGTGTTGTAGATGAAAAATTAAAATCCGAATATGCTTAACATTTTATTGTATGGCAGCATTACTCTAATGAATCAAATAAAAAAGTTACAGCGGTTCCTAAGGTCCAATAATTACCGTTACAAATAAATGCTTATATTATGGCCTCAAGATGCATATAATTATGCATTCCGACTGGCAATATGTAGGTACAATTATTATATCTACACCACAGACTACATAGTATCAGACGACCCACCCCCATAGAGAAAATGGTTACATAAAGATTGTCAAAAGTTGGAAGTTTAGAACATGACAGTTCTTTTTTTTAAATTAAGTTATTGAATTTGGCAAAAGCTCACACAGAAAGCCTCAATTACCCCGTTCTATTGTATTCAAATCTCAATTAATTATTTGCTGTTAGCAGCTAAAATGCAATGAGGTCTTAAATGAGCTCATCGGTAACTTATTAATTACAGGGAACTACTGAGAAATATGTAAATGAAACACAATAAATATTTATTCAAGTTTTTATTTTATATTTAATAAATGCCATAAATTGCAGTCTCTGAAGAGATTTTCCATTTTTCATTTTTTTATTCCGTACGAACCTTCATCAACTTTTGTGGGTATTCCAGAGGTGATTTCATCGGCCGAAAACAATGATGGATGAGAACTAAGTTTGATCAAATACTTCTCACTGATGAACGTTTTTTCTAAGTCTTTTGGGCACACAGAGTTTTTGAAGTTCTTGGGCGCTTAAGCTGTGAAAATAATCACTGCTCAGAAGCCACTTTTTGAGTCTTATTTTACTAACAGGAAACTGAAGCATTTTACCGTCCTTTCGTTTATTTCCCGCAATGTCCGATACAACACTTGTTGTACATCTTGCACTAACGATGCAAAATATAACAGTTTAATAATAATATAATATCACTGAAAGGTTTAATAACTACGGAAATTAATCAACGCAGAATTCACTTGATCAACAACAAAACTTGTAAAAGTTTGAAAGCTACCTACATTTGACAATGAAATTTGTAAATTGTCTATACTTTAGGCACTGGGCGTAAGAGGGATGGTGAATGAGAGAAGGGGACGAGGAGACCTATCCTGCTCTATTCTTCCAACCATAGAGTATACGGTTGAATTTTTTTGTTCTAAGTTTGCGTGCCGTGATCTACACGTTGCCAGTCGGAATGCATGTTTCTCTTTTAAATGAATCCTACTTATGTGAATATGACCCGCTCGCTCCTGTACTATCGATAAAGATCGCTACCTGCACTCGCGCTGACCGGGTTTCAACAATACCAGTGCGTGTTCTGTCCTGCTCAATGCTGAGTATTCCTTTTTTTTGTCTATTTTAATAGTTCATTTAAGCTATTAATAATTCATTAAACAACGAAAATGTATAAACATTATTTATTGGCATCGTTAGGTCATAATATTAGCATTTGTAACGGTAACTATTGGACTTTTGAACTTGAACTTTTAGACTTTTTTAAGCTCCGCAGCATACACTGTTAGAAAAATTCGTAATTTAACCGACACAGAGACAGCCCGTTTAGTGTACTTTAGCTATTTTCAAAGTGTTATGTCGTACGGTATTCTGTTATTGGGAAATACCGCCGACATTCAGACTATTTTTATTTGGCAGAAAAGAGCTGTTCGATCAATTTATAAATTAAGTCCGAGACAATCTCTCAGAGAGAAATTTAAGGAGATTAATGTAATGACTGTGCCTTCTCAATATATTTATGAAAATCTTTTACATGCTCATAAAAATATAAAATTGTTTAATTATACAGTGATATCCATAATATAAATGGTAGGAATAAACAGTAGGAAAAAAAAAAAGTTGTACCTACAACAAGGCTCAAAAAATAGGTGGCTCGTTCAGGTGTCAATGTATACGCTTTTATAATAGACTTCCAAGCCACGTTCAAGATCTAAACCTTAATAAATTCAAATCATTAATTAAACGTAAGTTGTGCCAGAAAGCCTTTTTTACCGTTAAGGATTATATTGAGGACAAAAAGGCTTAGGATTGAGTTGCTCCAATTTTTGGATACTGAATGTTTTTTTAATACCATAACCATTTCAGACACAAATCTACATGGTTTTCACATGATCTGACCAAGATTATGTCTGGACTTTAAAAGAGACTGTGACCTCTGACTTTGTTTCGGCCTTTCTTCTCAGAATAGTCAGTTATGAAACGCCGACCTAATCTAGTTTTAAAAATATGATTGACGTGTAAAAGTGTTTGTATAAACCTACTTACAGAAATAAAATCATTTAGCATTTATCATTTACCACTGTAACTTTATTATTTGATTCATTAGAGCAATGCTGCAATAGAATATAATTTTGAGCTTATTCAGGGGGCCTAAAATGGACGCTTTGGCAGAATCATAATATGATCTGCGTACAATACGTATATCCCGCAATTCATCTGTTTGACAGCTGCTATTTGACGTTAGACTACATTAAAGCATTGCATGATTTGTGGAACATTTTACGAAACTTCATACAAAACTGTCAAACAGATAAATTGCGGGATATTAATTGTACGCAGATCATAATATGATTCTGCCAAAGCGTCCATTTTAGGCCCACTGATCTTCATTTTAAGACGGGTAAGAAAGTGCTACAACACTGGGCCCATTGTGCCCGTTCTTCTTTAATAAAATATCATGTGGTAGTGATGTTACCATTTAGATATCAAGGTATCGATAATAATGATAAAAGTTACAAAAACATTTTTTTTTTCACATTTTATTATATTCAAACAAATGCCAAACAATTTGGAAAGCAATAAAATGATCAGTAGTTTCAATGTTTACAATTTATTTATTTATAAAATTTATTTACATACAAATGACTAAATTATAATTATTATCGTCTAATGACCCAGTGTCAGACTGCTGATCACGAGGTCGTGGGTTTGATTCCCACAGGACACAAATATTTATGTGATGAATATAAGTTTTTGTTAGTCTGAGTGTTTCTTAAGTATTATAAGTATTTACAAAAAAAAAACGTATAAATATTATATCCATTTTCTGGAACCCATAGCACAACTCTGCTTAGCGAGTTTAAAACAAAAAAAAAAACATCAGAAATAAAAATAAGCCAAGCTGCTGATGACCAGTCCCTACTGACGGCACCCGTTCACGAATATGACGTATAGATCAGTACCATTCAGTTCTACCAATTTGAAGGGAACTTAATGATCCGACACACACGCCACCACCAGCGAGACATTTGATTGAGCATGACATACTCTCAGCCGCCAGGGCACATTCAAGTCAATGAAAGTCGAACCTAGTGAATCGTAGCTTTATGCGCTACATATGCTATGCAATTATGCATTATTATGAGATTGGATTTATATAATGCAAAGATAGTTTTTACAATCTTCAGCAGCTCCAACAGTATTTTCGAATGCTAATTAATTAATTTATGTGCCCCTCTGGAGCAGGACCAGCGTTGAGCCAAGCATCTTTGTCAGCGATGTAATCCCCCAACTTATAATATGCTTGGCTGCATAGTGTGCGTTATAAACATGATTTAAATTTCGTTTCATTCAGTTGGAGTATGTGGGGAGGTATTTTATTGTAACATTTTAAACAGTACCCCATGAAGGATGAGTCTGCTTTAGCCAGTGTGAAACCTGGTTGAACCAATTAGTCCCTATTTTTAGTCAAATAGTTGTGTCTTTCACCTCTTTTACTAAAAATATTTTATTTTTTCCTTACGTACATGATGTTTTCATAGATATATGGACAAGGTACCGTCATGATTTTAGTTTAAACAGTTTTCTTAGAGAACCCAGCCTGCGGAGGCTATATATTGCTCTGATGGCTCGTTTCTGCAAAATAAAAATAGACTCGATTTCTGCAGCCCGTCCCCATAGTAAAAAAATACCGTAAGACATGATACTATGAAAGTAACTGAAATATACTAGCCGAGCGGTATATACATTAGTAAATTGACGTCTTTTTTTTCGGTTTTTTCTTCGAGCATAATTTTGACGAAGCAGTTGGAAGCCAATTTTCTTCTCTACGGTATATTTGAACAAACCGTATCCACTTTTCACGTTCTACTTTATTTACATTCGAAAACCTAAAATATCAGAAAACTACTTGAACGAATAATAGTTGTTCCTATAATGCATCTAAATTAAATTATATAATTATGTTCAAACCGTATTATATTTTAAGAGTTATTTATTATTACCTCATTAAATATTATCGATAATAAAATCGATAAGCAACATCACATCTCTACAAGGCTAGTAAAGCTACTCCGCAATAGAGGGCGTTTATTCAAAAATTAGCAAATGTTCTAGATCTTTATATGAAAATTATTTAATTCTTATTACTGAGTAATTTAAAAAAATAATCACGTAAATAAACCGAAGTTAGGTCTAGTCGTTTTACCATAACGAGATTTGCAATATCGCAATGCGTAAATCAGCATATTTTCTTAGAAAATATTTTTATTTTGGTGGACACAAATGCGACTTGACAGTCTTGAGTAGTCTTGACATGCAGGCGTACCAAACTAGACTGAGCGACTTTTGTCCACTAGGACAAATGTATCGGATTACGATTTTGTTCGTTATGTCCTGTCTATTGTTATAATAATTTAATGTCTTTGGTGCTAAACCACTTCGAAAGTCATAATAAATCATCGCTCTTATATTTTCTCGAGTCAATTCCATTTTCTCAACGACTAAACAAGTTTGACAAAACCTTGTGACAAGACCGAGAATCTTTTTTTAAATAAATAAATGGTATTCGATTTTTAAAACCAAGGAGTATTCAATTAAAAAGATTTTAATATGACAGGAACAGTGGAAATATTCCATTCCCGATACTTTTACTGCAGCCCTCGTATTATATTATTTAAAACATGATACATGTATGGATGGTTATAACTGAAGAGTGTAATTTATCTGAACTAGAATGAATTGAATTGAATTAATGCATAGCGATATAAGTGTTGGGTACTTTTTAAATAGACTAAGATAATTATTTTTGTCAATGACTGTACAAGTATATTTACGAATTATAACAAAGGGTGGATATTTTTCGTTAAACTAAGCAGTTTGACTATCCCGAACAGAATTCCTCGCGGTCAAATCAGTTTGAGCATTAAGTTTGACCACGACTCCACGAGGAAGGAAGGTCGGCTCGCACGTGTGGCAGCACTGTGAGCCGCGAGCCGCCATTTTGTTTCGATAAACTCAAACTCAAAGCATTTATTTCAATTAAGCCATTTACAAGCAATTTTGAATAGTCAAATACAAATGCAAATATTTTTATTTGTTGAACATATGTAGGCTAGGTACAGATGTTGTAAATATTAAAGAACGCTATGTCTAGCCGTCATTGGCGTACAAATATTATTTTGGCACAAACATGCAGATTATAATATCTATAATTACAAACAAATTAATTCTAATTCCAATTGTCGATACATTAAAATCATTCCAATTAAACATAATAATAATAAATTCTAGTATAAATTGTCAAATCAATAAATAATAAATTATAATAATACTAAAAAAGGTAATTATAATATGTCAGTTAGGTATTGGTTCACCGTATAATATGTTTTTTCATATAATATTTTCAGGAACCCTTTTTAAAATCGTATATGTTGTCTATTTCTGTAATTCGTCAAGGGATCTTATTGTAAATCCTAGGTGCCATTCCTAGAAAACTTTTTGTATAAAGAGCAGTGCTATGTGGCTTAGCGCATATCTCTCTGTTGCGTCGTTTAGATCTCAATGTTTCAAACAGATGGATGTTGGATTTGACAAATACTGCTGTCTCAAAAATGTACAAATAGTCCTACCAACTACCAACTTATCTGTGAACAGAAAGAGGACGGCACCGTCGATTCAGTGTTGCTAATTAATTTAAGGTGCCCAAAATTGAATAAGTTTTCAAGAAGAAAATTTCATATTAGACATAATCGTTTAATAAGAATTACAGTTTTTACAAATGAAAAACAGTGATACCTATATAAAAATAATAAAATAAATAAAAAGAATTTGATAATTTACAGTTACGTAGGTAGGTAGGTACGCTAACAGTTTAGTCTCTCAGCAATAAACCATGGCTTTATCTAAAAAGTTATCCAATGAAGTGGAAATTCCCGCACATGATGGGTAGGGTGGCGCTTAGCTCTCTTCCTCCTCTTATTTTTAATGGTACCATCATACCTATTACCCCTACGGTGAAAGATCTCGGTTTGCATCTTGACTCAACGCTTAGCTGGCAGCGCCAGGTTTCTAGTGTTAGTCAAAGGGTCAACGGTACTCTGCGATCCCTGTATCGTTTGAGAAACTTTTTGCCCGCTAAGACGAAAACTATGCTTGTGCAGACTTTGATTTTCCCCATCATTGACTATGGTGACGTGTGCTACTTTGACTTGAATGCGGTTTTGCTGGATAAGCTTGACAGACTACTCAACAATGGTATCCGATTCATATTCAACCTCAGGAAATATGACCATGTGTCGAGTTACAGGACTGAGCTCAAATGGATGTCCATCCGCCAAAGGAGAAGTTTGCGCTCTTTGACCACACTTTTCTCGTTTCTCAACTCTCCCACCCCTCCCTCTTATCTTATGTCTCACTTTCAATATCTATGTTCTTCACACGCTAAGAATCTGCGTTCTTCCAACAATCTTCTCCTTCTCTGTCCTTCTCATACTTCCGATTTTATTCATTCTTCCTTTCATATTCAGTCCATTCTTCTCTGGAATGCGCTTCCTCTTGAAATCAGGACGGCTACCAGTCGGTATGCTTTTAAGCGGAAATTGCGGAGTTATTTTCAAAATAAATAGCGTAGAGTCATCTCAATTACCTCCTTCCCTTTTTGTGTATATATATAGTATATGTATAATGTAGATATATATTATAGTAAATATGTATGTATGTGTATTATAAGTTTATATTCTGTTTAGGTACTTGTATACCTATTTTATTTATAAATACTTATGTTATCTTTTTAATATTTATTATTATTATTAGTAATGTCTGTTATATAGAGCACCTGCCATCTTATCTCTTCACCGCCCTTGGTTGACTGGTAGAGAATGCCTAAGGCATTAAGTCCGCCTTTGTATACTATTGTGTGCGAGAAGTTTTAATAAATAAATAAATTCAGCAGACAAAATGTTCCACGGGGGGATACAACTTTCATTTAATGCGAAGTTAAGTAGGTACACTACCCTGCAAGAGGTACCTGGATGTCTAGCATTTAGTTATGACCGTACCTTACCCCTAACACCAGATTTGAATAATTATAATTAGCAGTGGTACCTAGTGGTAGTGTAGTGTAATTTTAAAAAAAATGCTTTACAATAATTTATTGAAAACCAGGTTTACAGTAATTGTGATCTTTAGATGAACCTGCATACACAACTTCATCCTGGTTGTGAGACCATACTCTGCTTATTTCCGTACCACTATCATCATTATCACTATCGCTTTCGGTTTCAGTGTCAAACTCAAACTCAAAGCATTTATTTCAAATAAACCAATTACAGGCACTTTTGAATTGTCAAAGAGTCAGTCAGTCAGAAAAATGAAGCTAGTTGCCCATTCCAAAGCGTAGTAGGTACCTATGGAGAAAAACGGGCAAGAAACTCCATGGACACTCTTTTAAATTTAATCAACATAACGTTACAAAAAACAAATTGTTTACATCATTCATGTTCAAATTAAAAATGTGAGAACGATGTAGAAAGACGTGCTCGTTTAAAGTATCCGTAATAAAAAAGATAAAAAAACAATTCAAAAATTTAAATTAAAATAAGCCGTGGCTGCCACGAGTTGACCAGTCCCTACTGATGGCGCCCGTTCACGAATATGACGTATGGATCAGCACCATTCAGCTCAACCATTTTGAAGGGAACTTAATGATCCAACACACACGCCACCACCAGCGAGACATTTGAGTGCGCATGACATACTCTCAGCCGCCAGGGCACATTCAAGTTAATGAAAGACGAGCCTATTATAGTAAATGGTGGCTTTATAGTAGGTACATAGTGCTCACACATTTGCTATGCAATTATACATTGTTAACAGATTGAATTTATACAATGCAAAGATAGTTTTTACAATCTTCAGCAGCTGCAACAATATTTTCGAATGCTAATCAATTAATTTATGCGCCCCTGTGGAGCAGGACCAGCGTTGAGCCAAGCATCTTTGTCAGCGATGTAATCCCCCAACTTATAATATGCTTGGCTGCATAGTGTGCGTTTTATACAAGATTTAAATTTTGTTTCATTCAGTTGGAGTATGTGGGGAGGTATTTTATTGTAACATTTTAAACAGTACCCCATGAAGGATGAGTCTACTTTAGCCAGTCTGAAACCTGGTTGGACTAATTGGTCCCTATTTCTAGTCATATAGTTATGTCTTTCACCTCTTTTACTGAAAAGGTTTTTTTTTGTGTACATGATGTTTTCATAGATATATTGGCAAGGTACCGTCATGATGTTAATGTCTTTAAACAGTTCTCTTAGAGAATCGCGCCTGCGGAGGAAATATATTGCTCTGATGGCTCTTTTCTGCAGAATAAAATACCGTAAGACATGATCCTATGAAAGCAACTGAAATAGACTAGCCTCGCGGTATCTACATAAGTAAATTGACGGATTTTTCTCAAAGCATATGCTGCTGAACTTAGCCGTCCTGCAAGAGATGTTAAATGAGGACCCCATTGCAGCCTTGAGTCGAGCGTGATCCCCAGGAAAACAGTTTTATCGACGAATTCTAGTTTCTCTTTATTCAATACTATGTCACAATTATGACTTTTAACATTCGGTAAAGCAAATCTTATGCATTTAGTTTTATTCCCATTTAATACTAAATTATTAGCAGTGAACCAATCATGTACCTGCAGTAGGGCGTTATTTACGTCGTCAAGATTTGTTGCACGTCTATTTATCTTAAAAATCAAGGAAGTATCGTCAGCAAATAACACCATTTGTGGTTGGTTTTTTAATAAATGAGGTAGATCGTTAATATATACTAAAAAGAGGAAAGGACTTAATATTGAGCCTTGTGGAACACCTATTTTTACTTTTAAACCACGTGAATTGACACCATTTATTTGGACTTTTTGCTGTCTATCATTTAAATAAGATTTTACTAAGCTAAGCGCAAGTTTATCTAGTCCCCAGATTTAAAAAGTGGTATAACCTTACTGTATTTCATTAAATCTGGGAAGACTCCTTGATCTACACACACAAATTAAATACCTATCAAAGCTAGGTAAGGTGCTATAGTCTCGATTATGGATGCACAAACTTTGATTGACATTCCCCATAGATCTTCGGTCAATTTGATTTTTATTTGCCAAAAAGCTTTTATAACTATCATAGGGTTGATATGTTTAAATTTAAATTGAACCAGGCAGCCTGGAACGTTCGCTTTTAATAAATTAATTGAGGCATCTGGTGAGGAATCTTTAAGCTTCCGTCGTTTTATATGGTATATCGGTAAAGAAGTTTACAAATTCTTGAGCTACTTCTAAGTTAGAGCTTATGGCACCACGTGAAGTCTCCAATGTATAATCAGTGCTTCGTATTTTTTTCCTACTAGTTTCGTTATTTATAACTTTCCAAACTGTTTTTATTTTATTTCCTGTGGATTTGATCTTGTTGCTAATGTACAGGGCTTTAGCTATCTTGTAGGTATTCCTAAAAGTTTTGGAATATTTAGCAACATACTTGTTGAAAGTTTCAGTGTTAATGTAAGGCTTAAGGCCATACAGCTCGAACAGTCTTTCCTTGCTTATCCTAATACCTCTAGTTGCCCAGTCACTAAATATAAAGTTAAGGCAAATATTTTTTGTTTTCTTTTCAAAAGTTTTATCGAATTTCTTGTGCACTACTGAAAAGAAATCCTGATACAATTTATTTGCATCGTTCATATTATGGCCCAGAACATTTAACTTATTATTAAGGGTACTATTGAATCTATTTAATTTGCCAGTCGTCATTGGTCTAAATTGTATTTGCACTTTTTGCAACGGTGCTTTAAAATTAAAGGATACTGTTTGTCCACTATGATCTGACGGCAGATAGTTTACTATGGATTTCACTAAATAATCACAATCGCAGAAAACATATCAATACAGGTAGCAGACATTGGAGTTACTCTAGTTCAGGGATGCACAGACTTATTAAGACTAGGGGCCACTCGGGCAAATTATGAACTGATGGCGGGCCGCCAGAAGTTTAAGTAATTAATTAATTTGAAGCGTGGCACTGCATAGTGCTTACAATCTTTTTTATATTTGGCTCAAATTTACTTGTAGCAACACGTAAAACTGCTTCCAAACTTTCGTTTGCAAGGCGGTTTCGATTTTTTGTTTTATTATTATTTAGTATTGAAAAGGTTTGTTCACATATATAGGTAGAACCAAATAAGCTGGCACATTTCAGAGCGTTTATGCGCAACTCTTTGTACGTATTTTTATCAATGCAGCGGTAAAAGTTCAGCAAGTCTCCTTCGTTGCGTAAATCTTGGTCGTTTTGAATGTCGATAATTTCTAACTGCATTGACTCTGGCGCATTTTCAACTGAAATCGTGAAAGGATTGCTGAATATGTCCAACAGAGGTTTCACTTTTTTAAACTCCGAAAATCTGTCTTGAAAAGATTGAATCAAAATATCTAGATTTGTAATGTCAACTAAAAAAGCCAAATCACACAACCAATCAGGATTTTTAAGTTCCGGGACATCCCTTTGCTTTTCCGCCAGAAATATTCCAATTTCTTCTATTAAATTTAGAAATCGTTCCAGTGTCAATCCACGACTTAGCCACCTTACTTCTGTATAATACAGTAAATCTCCATATTCGCTTTCGATGTCATCAAGGAATTGTTTGAATTGCCTGTGATTGAGTCCTCGTGATTTTATGAGATTTACAGTCGAAACTACCACTTTCATGACATTTTGAAATTCAATTTTTTTAGAACAGAGGGATTCTTGGTGTATAATGCAGTGAAACTGCATGAGATCTTCACCGTTTATGTTTTTTTCTTGCAGATGCTTTTTCAGCAAAGTAACTAGCCCAGAATTGACACCAATCATCGAAGGAGCACCGTCAGTCGCAACTCCCGATAATTTTGATAAGTCCAAATCAGTTTTTGAACACTCATCCAAAAGTACATTGAGTATATCAACTCCTCTGGTTTGACCTTTCAATGAACACATTCCTAATAACTCTTCTAAGACTTCAAAATCTTGAGTAACACCTCGTATGAATATGAGAAGTTGAGCTGTGGAACTAATATCAGTGAATTCGTCGAGTGCTAATGAAAAAAATTCAATGATCTTAGTTTTTTCATTTAATTGTTCCGCAATATTACCTGACAAAGACATAATTCGTCTTTGGATAGTCATACGATTCAGTTGAATTTTCTCAAACTTTTTTGCTGCTTCTGGACACATTTTCTTAGCGGCAATTTCTATGCATTCTTTTACAAAATCCCCACCATTGAAGGGGCGACTTCGCTTTGCTATCATTCGAGAAATTTCATAACTATGTAACTTCTGTAGCTGTTTCTGAATCTAGAATGGGTTTTGTAAACATAGCTTGCTGACCAATAAGCTCCCGTTTTAAAGACAACATTTTTTGCTTTCTTAATTCGCCTGTAAACTTGGTAAAAGTAGGATGCTGCGTTTCATAGTGCCTTTTTACATTATATTCCTTTGCAATCGCAACAGAATTCTTGCAAATTAAACAAATGACTTTGTTATGCGACCATACAAAAAAGTATTTCTCAGTCCAAATTTCTTGAAACTGCCGATTTTCATCTTTAACCTTGTCCATGTTGCGTTCTAATCCTGGCTAGGATTAACACAGCACCTAAAAACAATTACAGTACCTACTTAAATTACCCATCCTTTTTTAAATTACCAAAAATAATTGATGAAATATGTAGGGAAACACTTATTAATAACAGAGTTTTACTTACGATTTCACAACACAATTATACACGGCACTTGACGGGAAATCTACGTTGAATGTGGATCAAAATATATGACACCGGCTAGTCGAGTTAAAATCTACACTAGAACTATTGACACTTCACTCAAATTAAAACCGAACTGTCGGTCGCTGCGGTTAGTGTGGCTTTTATACCGCGCGTATAGAGTCGAAAACTGTCTGGAGAAATCCCGAAACCGACTCTGGAAGCTTCGTGTATCTACCTACGTGAGCAATCGGGAATTCGGGACTATTGCTATCTCGCTTGCTCTAACAATATAACCCGTGGATAAGCCGCCACCGCGCTGCCGTCGCCGCCGCGCCGCCGGCCGCGGCGCTGCCTCAAGAAAACGAATTTAACCGAGATCGGCACGAACATTACCGACCGCTGTTACCGACGCATGCACGGCGCACCGATAAGCGCACTTAAGAGCGCGCGCGCGAGATTCAAATTACTTTTCGAACATATTTTTTTTGGTTTTATTCTGGCCACCAGTATTCGACCGGCGGGCCGCATGCGGCCCGCGGGCCGTGGTCTGTGCATCCCTGCTCTAGTTGGTTCTGTAAAAACATTACATAAATTGAACGATTTAAAAAGGCTTAATAATCTACTGCTATTTGAATTACTTTCCAAAATATTAATATTAAAATCACCACAAATAATTGCGGCTTTGTTACTGGATGCAAGTTTCGATAGGACATCTTCCATTATTGACTCAAACAAAGAAAAGTTCAGATAATTAGGGGGTCTGTAAACGCACACTACAACATGCTTATCTAGCTCAACACAGGACAGTTCGATGTGTTCAACTGATAAACCAACTATGCCTTTACGTTGCTTAGATTTTAAACAATTTTTTATCAATATTACAGAACCTCCACGCAGCACAGATTTACGGTTAAAAAAACTGCCCATACTATATTTCTCATAATTAATTAGCATTTGGTAATCATTTAACCAATGTTCAGTAAGACAAACAATGTCAAACTTTATTTTTTCTAAAAACATTTCAATTTCTAATAATTTGGAAGAAATGCCTTGAATATTTTGATGAAATAATTTCAAGGCATTCTGCTGATCTCCTTTTCGATTATTACTTACTTTAGAGCAAGAAGATACCTTGTTGTTGTTATTAAGTATAGAAATATTCTTACTGGTACCTTCTGTTGTCTTACAAACTAGTTTAAATGATTATCCAGAGTTAACCCCAATACTTCAGTGTTATCACCAGGCAGTGAGCTCATAGTGAGTGAGGGACATGGAACCTCCTTCGTACAATTTGTATAATTACTTATAGCATTTGAGCTACATTTATTCAGGCTCACCACTGTATTATTAGTATTATTACTAACCACTGTGGTGCTAATAACACAAGACTTCGACATACTAATTATGTCTGAGTTTATATAAAAAGCTAATAGCCTTGCTATTATGTGTCTAAAACTAATAGGCAGATACACAGTGCCCCTAGTCGATTTTATAGTTTCCACAAAAATGTTGGTGTCAAAAAACATTAGCTTGTCACTGTAATGACTAACTAAGAAGTGCATATGCTTAATAAGCATATGAATATAATTATTTTGTCTTTTTGTCAATTTTTCAAAATATGGGAAGGCACACAATATTATTTTACTACAATTTAACTTTAACAACTCAGTTACACAGTCAGTGATTTCTTCTTTTCTGACCTTAGCACTATTACCTACAAATACAGTAATGTTGGTTTTAGAATTAAATACATTTCCTGTTACTGATGCCATTATTCGTTTGTAGGACGACCCTGGCATACTTACATATATTTTTGAGTAGAATAACTCAGGTTGTTACTAATTAATTTACCTAAACCTCTTCCTATACTATCTGAGAACATAATTGAATGATGTATGGGATAGTTCTCTTCAGGGTGTATGTCGGGTCAATTAAATGAGTTCTGACGCAAGTTTACAGCGAAAAGGTGTATTATTATAATCAGAACACAGTGTACAAGTCACAAACAGGTAATGGAGTAAACAATTTAAAACTATCACGAACTTTCGCGAGCGTGGCGTATGCACTCGCGTCCGTTAGTCCACTGGTCGTTGGCGGGGGTGCGAGGGTGCGAGCGGGGGTGTCTTCTCCCGTCGCGTCGCCTCACTTAAGGGGACGCCCGCACACATACGTTAAGACCACGCTACATTCTCCCCCTCTGACCCAGACATGCGCCCACGCGTCTGAGTCAGTCAAGATAACGCTTCGGTCTAACGAGACACCCGGTCTCTTCTTCACACTCGTCGGGTCCATGTCTGTATAAAATGCCGTCCGACATAACGAAGCCACGGTTAGACCAATTCCTCCCCCTAAACGGATCGTCGGCTGATTCGAGTTTCTCAACGATCTTTCGTACGTCAGGGTCTTTAAGTTGGTTCTCACGGACATCCTTGGGGCTCCTTGACGGGAAATCGACCTCGGCGTAGCGAATGTCATAATCTGTTTCTTCTGCGCAAGGGGGTCGTGAAAGCGTATCAGCGATGACGTTCGCTCTGCCAGGTGTATATTCTATACGGAGATTGTACTCCTGGAGCGTAAGGGCCCACCTTGCTAAGCGGCCGCTTGGTGACTTTACAGTCATCAGCCATCTCAAAGGTTGGTGGTCACTCTTTATCACGACCTCCGATCCTTCGATGTAGGCGCGGAACTTGGTAACAGCCCACACGACTGCCAACGCTTCTCTTTCCGTTGTGTTATAGTTTTTCTCTGCACTATTCAGCAAACGGCTAGCGTATTCTACTGGTCTTTCTTCGGGGCCCTCCCCCTGCATCAGTACTGCTCCAAGACAATAACCACTGCTGTCGGTCCTCAATGTGAACGGCATTGATTCGTCAGCTTGGCGCAGTATCGGAGCGGTGATCAACCTTGCCTTAATACAGTCGAAGGCGTCCTTCTGCTTCGAGGTCCAGGTCCATTTGCTGTCCCTTTTGAGAAGATCCGTCAGGGGTTTAGCAACGTCGGCGTAATTGGGAATGAAGCGCCGGAACCAACTTGACGTTTGCAAAAAGGTCTTCAAGTGTTTCGCGTTCTCAGGAGGGGTCATATTTGCAACAGCTGCCGTCTTGTCGGGATCTGCCTTCACCCCGCCTGGTACGATCACGTGGCCTAAAAACTTAACTGACTCGCGAGCAAAGCAACTCTTTTCTCGGTTTACTCTCTTATTGGGAGACATCCGGTAAGGCGGTGAGGCGATGGGTTCCTGATGCGGGTCGAGCTTTAACCGGTGCGTGGCGTATTCGGTTGGTGGCCCGCCCTTTTCGAAGCAGTCAGACCTCTTCAACAGCAACGCGTTCAGTCGGATCCTCTGATCTGCTGTTAACCTGTTGCCTTCATCATCTCTTAGCACAAGGTTTGATGCTTCTACCTTCATTAGCTCCATCTGGTCGCCAACAGGTAAGTTAAAACTGGTGATAAACGGGTGCCATTGTTCCGGCTCGTCGTTAAAACGCCAGCTGCTCTGTGGTAAGTCCAACAGGATACTTGCTTTCATGATAAAGTCTCTACCTAGCAATGTCCGAGTTAGCGCATCCGGTAAAACTAGTAATGTGGTAGGTATAACATGGTTTTCCAACATTACGTCAATATCACACTCAAGTACAGTGCCTACTTGTTGCGATCCGTCTGCAAGCCCTATAGTACGTAACGAATTCCTGAAAACTACGCCAGCTCTAAGAAGTAAGTCGTATAGCATGGAGCCCGCGATGGAATGTGTGGCTCCTGTATCTAAAATAGCTACTCCCTCACGATTCACGACCTGGATTTCCACCAGCGGCCGCGCATCATCGCTATCGGCTACCTGAGCACTACAAAAATCCGACTTGCTTGAAGTCGACGCGCCTTTGCAGTTACTGCATTTTGAACGCACTACTCCCAGCTGACCACATCCGTAACAACGTAACTCGGTACTTTTGCTCGACTTATTAGAAGGGCTAGTGGCCTTTCCGTCCTTCTTATCCTTATTACGGCACTCGTCTATCGTATGCCCGAAAAACTTGCAATAAGTGCACTTTGGTCTAACTCGCCTTTGCCCATCACTATTGTTATTATTTTTCACGTTTAGCTCGTGCTAGTCGGACGGTCTAACGACACTTTGATTAGTACTCGACTTGCGCGAGTCACCAACGGCATTCGTAGAGTTAACGTATGTGTTCGAACGCTCCTGCGCGGCGACTGAAGGGTTATTGTTTACATTGTCGCTATTATTATTATAATGGGTGGAACCACTTACCTCCGCCAACGACTCCTCGACTAACCTGGCCTTCGCTATCAACTGATCCAGCTCATACACCGCGTCGCGAGACACTCGTTTCCTTATCCTACGATCTAACAATCCGTAAACTATATCTAGCATCATCACTTCCGGCACATCATACGGTAACTTTGATATTAAAGCGCGCACTTTGCTTATAAACACGTCGGCCCGCTCACTATTTTGTTCGGTACCGAAAATGTCTCGAAATATTTTATAACCTGGTCGCGGCACTCCGTACATCCCTCGAAGCCGTTGCAACGCGTCGGACCACGACGCTATCGACGACTTCATGCCCTGCCACCAGACGGCGGCCTCGCCGACCAGCAGCATAGGCAGCCCCCGCAGTGCGTGCTCGTCGCTGATGTCGGTGCAGTCGCGGTACACTACGATAGCATCGATGAATGCCTCGAGCTCTTCCGCGTTCTTCGATGACCCGTCAAAGCGCGCCGTGCAGTTCGCGAAGTTGCCCGACCGCCGCGCCGTATCACGCGTATCGGGAATTCGTGGTGATGGGGTGCATGTATCGTCTCTATTTGCCAGTATACTTTCGATGAGAACGCGATTCGCTTTCGCTTGGTTCTTGGTGATATTGCACACAAGGGCCTGAAGCATCTCCTCGGACATAGTGATGTTTGGTGATGACGATACCGAAGCGACCACCGTCCTAGCCAGCTCTGCGTCCGTGTCGGATTCCGATCCCAACCCACCATCTCTTCCGGTACGTTTTTTTGTTGACTTCGGCGGCATGGTAACAGGACACTCACTCTGCTGTTACTCGCTCGAACAACACGGGTGATGGTTATATGGGTGGTTCGTTGCTCGGGACGAACCCTTGATTTTTTATTCCCGCGCCAAAACGCCACGTGGTAGACTCAACAGCGTGCGCGTCGGTTACAATTTTGGCGGGAAGAATGGACTCGCCCAAAGTTTTGCTGATTGTTTTTTGCACTGTTTGGAGCTATTTTCGGAAATGCACTATCGGAATCACATCGGGATGGGTCCACAGTATGTGGGTGCACGGTAGAATTTTGCATTTACTGTCACTGTTATGTATTTTACGAGTTTTTCACTGATAACTTGGCCGCTAGTTGGGCGTCAACTGTATGGTATAGTTCTCTTCAGGGTGTATGTCGGGTCAATTAAATGAGTTCTGACGCAAGTTTACGGTGAAAAGGTGTATTATTATAATCAGAACACAGTGTACAAGTCACAAACAGGTAATGGAGTAAACAATTTAAAACTATCACGAGCTTTCGCGAGCGTGGCGTATGCACTCGCGTCCGTTAGTCCACTGGTCGTTGGCGGGGGTGCGAGGGCGCGAGCGGGGGTGTCTTCTCCCGTCGCGTCGCCTCACTTAAGGGGACGCCCGCACACATACGTTAAGACCACGCTACAATGATAACAATCGAGACTACTGAAAGATGGACAACTACCAATCTCATGCTGTACCACTTTTGATAGATCTTGTACTAAATCAGATATATCTTGGCTAAGAATACTGTCCTGAGACAAACTCTCAGTCTGGGACGTGTCCTCCGTTACCTCAGGCTGGACAGCAACATGGTTTGAAACCTTCTGACAAGTACACTGACACATAACTAACTCATTATCAGCAAGAATATGTTCTTTAATTTGGTTCTGAGAACCCACATATTTAATGTAAAGGGAACTAAGTCTACCCTCAAGTACCTGTATGTCAGACTGTAAACGCTGTGTATCAATTTCATATATTTTTTTGCTGTCTTCTAATTTGATTTGATAGTTGTTTAATTTATTGAATAAATCAACACGTTCTTTTCTCAGTGGAATATTTAAAAAAAAGTGTTTTTGTTGTTTCCTAAATTGGTCACATTTTTTAACCGACGAAAAAAAAAGGAGGAGGTTCTCAAGTCGACCCGTATATATATATATATATATATATATATATATATATATATATATGTTTTATGTATGACCACGCATAACTTTTTACAGAGTAGTCCGATTTTGATGATTCTTTTTTTAATGGAAAGAGTATACCCCAAAGTTGGTCCCAGTTACAATTGAAAAACGAAATCCACCCCTGAGGGTAGAAAAATAGGGGTTAAATAATTGTTCACCTACAGAATGTTCCCTTGTGAACCGATTCTGTTGAAACTTGGCACATATACGTAGTTCTAATGATGCTTCAACAAAAAAGAGACCTGAAGATCATCTGATGATGGAGACGGAAGACAGTCGAGAGGGCTCCTCGACAGCTGACCGCAGTTAGATCGTGTTTGGGCGTATTTCATTCATCTTGATGAGAACTTTAAGCCTAGCTGGAGTATGACTGTCATAGAGGGTGTGATGTTGGGTACGGAAGGCAGTCGAGGGAAGTTCTAAATATTAGCAGTGAGAGCATACTCAAAACATTCAAAAGCTTATAAATTAATAAATATAATATTTATTACAGCTATAAACAGCAAATCCTTAACTTCTGGCATATTCCCTATAAAATGGAAAGTGGGAAAGATGGTGACTATACATAAGTGGGATAACAATTTCGACATAAAAACTATAGGCCCAACTCAATTTTGAGAGGGAAGCCGATAGTAGGATTCAGCTGGGATGGGCAGCATTTGGTAAACTTCATCAGTTCTTCTCGTCGTCTATACCGCAGTGCCTAAAGACGACAGTCTTCAACGCGTGTGTCCTACTGGTTACGACTTACGGAGTAGAAACGTCGACACTCACGGTGAGACTGGTCCATAAGTTTAAAGTCACTCAGCGAGCTATGGAGAGAGCTATGCTTGGAGTCTCTCTGAAGGATAAAATCCAAAACGACGTTATCCACCAGAGAACCAAGGTAATCGACATAGCTCAAAGACTAAGCAAGCTGAAGCTGCAATGGGCTGGTCACATCTTTCGTAGAAGTTCAAGAGTGGAGAACGCGTTTAGGCAAACGTAGTGTGGGGCGCCCGCCGGCCAGGTGGACTGACGACTTGCGAAATGCGTCTGGCAGAGACTCGATGACGAGAGCCAAGGATCGGGCTCAATGGCGTTCACTAGGAGAGGCTTACGTCCAGTAGTGGACGAATATAGGCTGATGATGATGATGATGAATGGTGCAAAAATAAAGAAATGTATTTGAACTCAATGAAGTGTTACTACGTTAAATATACAGGAACAAATAATCTTATAATTAAAGGCAAAGTAATAATAATAATAATAATATTAAAACAGACTATACACATAGACACAATCAGGTAGCAAAAGTCATCCATCAAAAACTAGCACTCAAATATAAACTCATACAAGATATGAACACTTCTTATTACAAGTACGTACGTACCACAAACAGTTATAAAAAATATCACTCTAAGACTAAGTACCAAAGTTAAATATGTTAACTTCAAATAAAACTAACCCTCTCTATACCGAGGTGCCTAAAGAACAACGCCTTAAGTTCCAAAATAATTATCATTACTCATCAGAATAATTGTACGTGTTGTATTTATATTCTTATTGCCTACCAAAATGGATAAATGCTCACCAAATCTAACCATAGAAGGTCGACATCAGGGACCCCCGAGGTTCGGTTGGTTAGGTTCCTTTAAACCCTTTAGACAGAAATAAGAGCCCCGCGAAGCGGGGCTCCGTCGACCTGCTTATTAACCCTAACCCACGCCGATCGACGTCAGGGGCACCCCGAGGTTTGGTTGGTTACAGAAATAGGAGCCACGCTAAGCGGGGCTCCGTCGAGCTATCTTGGCAGGTAGTAAGAAATTAAAAGATGTTTATTAATCCTTATGGCATAGAATAAAAAGGAAGATAGGTTCATTTCTACAATACTTTATGAAACACAATTTGGTGAGCATTTATCCATTCTGGCAGGTATTTCGAATTTCTTGGTAGTAAAATAGGCACTTTTCTGGTAGGCGTTTAAATACAAGCCCCAAAAAAGCGTCCAAGATGCTGGGTTTTTGTCATAAGACAGTGTACTTTACACTTTGTAGTTGATATGTAGCAGAATACTGTAATATGATGTGGCGGCCGCACTATGCTACGAATCGTTTGCGTCTAGAACACGTTCAAAAACGCTTTGATTGGCATCTAGCTGTTTCTGTTGGCATAGCTAAAAAGACATCTTCTTATAATAAAATAGCTTCAATTTCTTCAACACTTTAGAAGAACGAAGATGTTTAAAGGACGCAATGTTTGTATGTAAATTTCTTAAAGGAATTATCGACTAACCTCCACTGCTCGCACTCAATATCTTGCGTGCTCCGTCCGTCATGAATTCCGCGTAGACCTGTTACTACTCTTTGTCCTCCACAGAGAAAATCTGTATAGCATATAACTGTCTATATGCTAGGTTTTGCAAGGTTTTACTATGTAATAGCGATCTAATCGATTTACACTTTGATTCCCTAAGCTGAAATCTAAAATTCTTGACTGTTAGTCTGATTTGTTATGAAACCTTTATGATGACTTTTGAATCTAGCATATTTTTCCCCGGTATTAAGATTGCTTGAAAACTTGTCATGTACCAAAGTTGTCAATTAACATAATTTAATTTGGGTAATGTGGATTTGCCTTAAAGTACCTAATTAATCCACTGTACTAAGTTTTAATTTCATATTTTTTTAAAGATATCTGTTGTTTAAGCCATTGTTGGTAGTCCTAAATATATAAATAAGTTCATTTATTTGAAAAGGAAACTGAAAAGCGAAAAATAAAAAACTTTTTTACAAAAAATTAAACCGACGAAAAAAGAAACTGAAAAGCAAAAAATAAATCTTTCAGTCTAACTAAGCTCTTAAATTTATGTAAATTACAAATTTTGAGTCGGCGCCAAACATACAAGGCGCCATGAAAACTTATGGCAGCTTGATTGATCGTCGTTAATCGATCTGCGGTGATTGTTTGGCGCCGACTCAAAATTTGTAATTTACATTAATTTAAGAGCTTAGTTAGACTGAAAGATTTATTTTTTGCTTTTCAGTTTCTTTTTTCGTTGGTTTAATTTTTAAAAGTTTGTAATAGGCCCGCAGGCTACCTAATAGATGTACGTTACCGTTACGCTCACCTGCAGCAAGAATAGAAACGATTATTTCGTGGACTTAAATAATTAGTTAAGTATCGGGTAATTTATAACAAGAAGGTTGACAACACGTTGACAACACTAACCTGTCGCTGCCGAAATTCGTTTGTATATTTGATTAAATTGAATAATCGGAGACCCCGCCCGAGCTTCTTCTTCAAAAAAGATTTAAACCTTTAGAATAATGTTTCGAGCATCACTTTTAATAGGTTTCGGCATATTTAACTTTATAAATTCAGCAATATCACGACAAAACAACCGGAGAACCCGAATGTAGTAGACACTGACAATCGAATGACATTTAACACGACGACCGTAGTTCCAATTTTCGCAATTTCACAGATAAGTTGGTAGGAGTGTACAGGGCAATGTTTAAATATTTTGAAATACGAAATACAGCTTACAGTTGATTTAAGTTTAAAGAGTCAGAGTAAGAGAGTTCAAAGAGTCGGACAGTTAGTCAGAAAGCTGAAGCTGAAGCACATTCCAAAACGTACATCTCTATGGAGAAGAACGGGCATGAAACTCCAAGGACACTCTTTTTAAATCAAGTTCAAACAAATCCTGGGTACTTACATTATTCTTGTTACTTCTATATGTGAGAAAAATGTAAAAAAAATATTAAGAAACAATTCAAAAATTAAAATACGCCGTGGCAGCTAAGAGATGATCAGTCCCAACCGACATCGCCCGTTCATGAACATGACGCGTGGATCAGCACCATCCAGCTCAACCATTTTGTAGGGAACTGAATGATCCAACACACGCGCCACCATCAGTGAGACGTTTAAGTGAGCATGACATAGTCTCATCTGCCATGCTTTCAAGTCAACAAACATAAAAATGACATAATAAACGAACCCATGGTAATCACATGTACAAAATTAAAAAAATGTTTCTAAATTATACAAAACTATAGTTTGCTATGTACTTGAGAGATGAATAAAATTTTACTACCAAAAAGAAAAGATAGTCGGTGGGTGCACACCGGTAGGTACAGGTACAGGAGTAGGTATTTTTTTCTGTGACTGCAACGCATGTGATCAAAATTAATTATTTTGACAATTGTTTTGTAAAGCTTTGTTTATTTTCGGTTAAGAAAAACCTGAAAATGATCAATTTTAGAACATATCCCATGAACTGCTACTTAACTTAATTTATCGAAGGTTTCCGAAATAAACCTTTTCTTTGGAAGATTAATAGCAGTGATTACGAAAACAAAAATTTGAAGCTTCAAGCATACACTAATTTATTAGAAATTATACTTAAGGTGGAAAGCAATGCTACTATTGATAATGTTAAGATAAAAAAAAACTGAACTAAGTAATAAAAAAGAAATAGGCAGTCTGAAATAATTATGGAAATCTTGCTTTTCACGTAACACCAACTAAAATTACATACGACAAACGCTCTCTTTTCGTAAGCCAGTACCCACACTCGTCGATTTCGTCTAGTTTTATTAGTTTTTAAAATGTAATATGATACAATACGTAAATAACACAAGGCTTCCTCTGTCGACGACATCGCAATACAGTGCACAGCACAGGTGCACAGATTAGTATATACTGTATGTATGAGCAACCTTCACATGTGTCACCGATTCGACGCGCGACGTCGTGCCGAGTAAGTTCGCGAATTTAAAAACCACATAGGTACTTTAAGGGTGATGCGCTAAGATGGCCCGCGAAATTCTTACGTTTTTTTGCAATTTGCAGGTCAGTGTCAGGTTGTGTGTTGATTAAAATATGATTCGCGACTGTAACAAATATGGCTTTACAGTATTGTAATCATGAGAATCAGCAATACAACTCCTTAAGTTAGAATTGACCTCAAATGTCATAATTTCATGAAATAGTCATTCAATAGGGTAATATGAACTTAAGAACGATGCATTGATTATTTTTATGATCATACATAACTCTATAAATAAATATTTGTTACGGCCGCGAATCATATCGATACCTCTGGGCTCAAAGGTCGTAAAGGATATTTGGGCGAAAATGACTTTTTGATACTGTTTAACTCAGTTTTTAATTCTCTATCCATCTGTATATTCTGTTTTACGAAATTCGCAAAAAATATGCCTTTACGACCCACATAATTTGAGACGTTAAACATAGTTTACCGTGAAAATATGGATGTAAATAACACTTAGTTACCAGAGTAAACTCATTTTGGTAGTAAAGCAAAGTATAAAACAACTTTTGGGTGTAAAATACATAAAAAATATCAATTGTCTTATACCACCTTAGGTGGTTAATATAATTCACCTCAAAAATTTGGATGTAAAGGACATCGTCTTTGCAAATTGTCCTGTACACCCTTACAATTTAAAATAAAAAGAATACAAGTGTCCTTTACGACCTAGTTTCATTTTATTTGCTTCCACTAAGGGCGTATATAAACGTAAGTGAGGAATTGTCCAAGTTGGAAATTACAAACATGTTTGGCATTATAAAACAATCAAACATCCAAATAACATAATTATCTTTTATTGAAACTGAAAATCATTTAAACATTTTAAACTTAATTCTCTTCTAATTATCAACCAAGCATTCAGTAGGTATACTTCTTTGACTTATTATTAGTTTATGACAAAATCACATCAGTTTCAACATTGCAAACGGTCTTGGCAGAGATATTTATAATGTTCTCTAATCAAAGGTCTAGGTATTATAATGGTTTGCTAAATCTTCTGATCCTACGGACCAACCAGCCATTTAATAAATAATAATTATCTACTGTCACAGCTACTCTACTTGCTACTGAGGTGGATGCATGGAGTGTTGAATGAGAAAATTTCTTAACATCTATGCCATTGCCCATCATTGTTTGTTTAACCCAAAGACTAACTCTTTGTCTAATCATTTTCTGTAATAACTAGTTCCAGATTTCTAAATTTTAGTGTATATTTTTTATAATGTAACCACAGGACTTAAGGTTTCATATGAAAATAGGGTAATAAAATACACATTTGCTATTTTCCTGGCATAGATTTGTATGTTAGCCCCTAAATCAATAATTATTACTAGTATTATGTCTAATGCTATTAAGATTAAATTAAGGTTTGAATCTTTGAGTAATAATAAGCGTGAAAAGAATTACCAACTTTTCGTGAAATTGTAAAGTGGTTAGTCTTGTAATGCATACAAGTTTTCTATAAAATTTGGTAGCATTGACAATTTAATAATTAATTCAAAAAAGAAAGAAGATGACTAAATAAATTATCAGCTGATGATGATTGATTTACTCATCATCTCACCAAACAGAATAAAGTTAGTATATAGAAGAAAGTTAGTTTAAGAGAATAAAGTTGATTAAAAAAGTGAAACTAATTAAAAGAGTAAAGAAGAGAGTAGAGAAAAAGCAAGCAAGAAAAACTAAGTTAATTACCAAAATTTTATTTTTTATTTTTAAAGATTTAGAGCTTTGTGTTCAATTAAGTAAGTACAAATAAACGATCTCAATTTGATTACACCAAATTTACGTGTTATTTAATGAATATTCGTAAAGAAAATACAATGGTATACACATAAATACATACAAAATTACATAATCCATTTAATACATAAGTTTAATTATTAATTTATCTTTCTTCTTAGCGTGTGAGAAGAATTGAGAAGAATTTATCCTTTCAGAATAACTTAGCGGGTTATCCTTAAGAACCTAAAAAATATTACACTTGTCGATTATTTCCTTATTTTGTTTAGTTTTTTTTGCAGTAAAGTGGATTTACGCCCTTAGGTTATATCATAGGGTGAAAATTTTAAGGGTGTAAAGGACTTTTATTTTTAAATTTATGGTCGTAAAGGAAATCTATCTCGGTAAATACAGCACTAGGTTATTATTTTAATACTGCACTAGATAATACTAGAAATTCTAAACACTTTTTTCCTAGGTTTCATTTAAATAGCTCAAGAAACAAAAAAGTTAGAGTAAATTTTTTGCTTCTCCTGAAAAGTCGCATTTTGTCCTTTACGACCTTTGAGCCCAGAGGTATCGATATGTAGATCAACATACAACCTGTTTTACTGACTTGCAAATCGCAAAAAACGTAAGAAAATTTGTATTTCACGGGCTACCCTGGTGCTTCCCCCTTAAGTTCGTACGTCCATCACCCCTTTTACTGTTCACTTAATAATAGTTTTCGTAAATTGTTTGGCGTAAGGGACATATTGGCGAGAATCAGGTACATTTTCAATCGGAATTATAATTTTAAAACTTGCAACCTTAACTTAAATACTTGCAAAAATGGGTCTCATTCGGCATGTACCTACAAGTAAAATGTTTCCGAAGTAGCATACGAACAAACATTATTAAACCTGTGTGTCCCATCTACATAATATTTGCAGCTTTTGTTTCCACATAGGTAGGTACTGTTCCTGTGAATCCTTGGAAAACTATTTATTAGTTATGGTTTTCATTATATAACACTCAGATGTCTACGTAGCGCGTTACTCTTGATGAGTTCGGTAGAATAGATTGAATCCATGATGTGAAACATCTATAGCCGCGGGTAAAACCGATTGTTGGCGTGGCGACGCATGCCGTGGCGACGCGACAGCACGCTATACGATGGTATATATACAGTATGTTAACTAACAGAGGGCGTTCCCGTTAACCCGCAATAGTATTGCCTCCATACATGCTAAAAAAAATATTACCATTCGAAAACAAAATGTTTTTATTTTTTTTAATATTAAAATATTCACTAAAAATGTTAAATTGATGCGTAAAAGAAACACTCTGTACACGCGTACTTGAAGGACGGCAACTTCGCAATTTACCTATTTATGAATGACGGGCCGCGCCAGCGGCGATCTATTTGATGTGCCTAGCCCCGCCCCCTGCCCCCGGATGTCCACCTAATTTTAGTCGGAACTAATATCACGCGCTGAGCGGATGTGCATTATTTTCGCATTGCAACATCTTGCGTCATTCTTGTGTGAAAAATGCCGCGTTATCAGTTCAGTGCTCAGGAGTATGCGAACATGGTGCTCATTTATGCTGAGTGTAATTATGATGGTGCACGTGCTCTGAGGATGTATGCTGAGAGGTACCCCAATGCACATCAACCGCGGAATTCTCGTGTTATTGTGAGTGCCCTGGTGCGTATTCGTAACAATGAACCGGTAGTGCCGCGTCGTTCTGGTGGCCCCCGACCCGTGATCTCTGTGCGGCAGGAAGAGAACGTGCTAAGGCATTTTGAGGAGGAGCCCGGTTCAAGCACTAGAAGAGCCGGCCGCCTGTTAAACATGAGTCACGTCGCAGTCTTTAAAATTTTAAAGAAAAACAAGCAGCATGCGTACTCACTTCAAAAAGTACAAGGTCTGCTTGGTCCAGCTGACTTCGAGCGCCGGTTAACTTATTGCCAGTGGGCACTGCAGCGATGCGCGGAGGACACCCACTTCATCGAAAACGTCATATGGTCAGATGAAAGCCTATTTACGCGCAATGGCATGTGGAATCGACGTGTATGCCATCACTGGGCAGAAAGAGGCCATAATCCGCGTGCCACTCGGCCGTTAGCACATCAAATACGGTGGTCACTGAATGTGTGGGCTGGGATAAAGGGAAATAAAATAATAGGACCTGTCTTCATCCCAGGGACTCTAAACCGTGTGAGGTATCTGGCTCTTCTTAACGACACCGTCGCGCGCTACCTCGACAGATTGCCGCTAGCCGAGCTCCGAAATGTGTGGTTTCAACACGATGGAGCACCCCCTCACATTTCAACAGAAGTGCGGTCGCGGCTAAACGAGTTGTTTGATAGCCGCTGGATCGGGAGGTACGGTCCCGAGGCGTGGCCACCACGGTCACCTGACTTAACGCCACTTGACTTCTTTTTTTGGGGTTGGGTCAAACAACTCGTTTATAAAAAAGAAAGCCACTCGCGGGAGGAGATGGAAATGCGAATCCGCACAGCATTCCGTGTTATCAGGAACCGCATACGCGAGGACCCGCTTTTAATGCGACGAGTGCACCAAAATAACCATCGGCGATTGCAACAATGTGTAGACAGAGGAGGTCAGCATATTGAGCAGTTCAAAATCTAGGTAAGTTTTTAACATTATTTAAATGTATCATAATAGCTAAAACATTTCGAAAACATTAAAATAAAAAATAACACTAAACGACTGTGCTACAAAATTAATAAGTTCAGAAGGCCCACTCTTTCCTAAAACTGCTTTTATACTCAGGGAGTACCCCGTTCAACGAACGTGTTACTACTGTGACGTTACACGATTGCTATGAATAAACGCAAGTACTTAGGAATTACGAAGGCAACTGCTTAAAATAAAAGTTTTTAAATTTCTGTATTGGAGAAAAAAAATCACTTGCTAACGTGTAATACCGTCATTATGATTTAAATCCTAGCCTAAACTGTGGTTTTAATAAATGAAACTTTCTCCAAACTTAACCGCACACTATTTATTAGCGGTACATTATTTTTTAGATAAAATTAATTTTTAAAAGCTTTTTTCATATTAACACTGTAAGCCTGTCGTACCACCGGTCTGAGTGGCTAGGTAAAACAAATTTGTGTACTTGTTCCGTGAGTGGACCTTCTGTACTCGTATCTGTTTATTTTGTGGCCACGAGCCCGCGACGATGCGCGACGTAAAGAAGCGCTGCTACCACCTCGCGTTCATTACGCGGCCACTGCGTGCAGAATAACTGTCTAATACTCTGTATTTTAATTTTAATGTTATTAAAACGTGGCTTAGATAGGTAGATACATGAATTTATGTTTTTTTTATTTACCTACTATGTTTGCGAATAGGTCCTTCCAAGTCCAAGGTGCCTCAGTGACGCGTTCCTTTGTCAGCCGGGCATTTGAGACGGGTTGTTAAATGTTATTGCTAAACCTACACATAGGTACTTACATAAATGTTTAATTTTACTGATAACAACCCGACGACGACGTGTCTTTCTAATTCATTATACCGCTAAGTGCCCGTGGGAACTCTAGTTCCCAGACGTTTTATGCCGCCATTATAAAATCGCCGCTCGCCACTCAGCGCGGCGCGGCGCGCGGCGGTCGGTTCGCTCTGCTTCGTGAGTATTCGTGAGTCGCTCGGCATCGTGCGTATTGCAACGTTGCCGGTTTGGGCAATGCTACTACGCTAGGTACTATTCCGCGCTACTATTTTGATGTTAAACAGGAGGTTTCGAATTTATTGTCAATTAATTTTTTTTTTTAATTCGGATTATTTTGTGCTTATTTTTCTATGCTGATATTTTTATTTTTATCTATTAATAATATAGATTAACGAGTTTAGGGGAACGCCCTCTGTTATTTAACATACTGTATATATGACGGATGTTCGAGCGGCTGAGACACCACGTGTCGCTGCTGATCCGTCATCTGTTGGTCCTTTATCATGGGCGTGTACGTGCAGGTGTTTGGAAAATAATACTCGCAAAATCACGCACTTAATTTACTTTCAAATGTCGCAACGAGACTTAACTATAAACTTTAATGATTACAATGATTATCAGTGATTAAGTCTAATCACAATAATTGTTACACTTGCATTTAGAGCCAATGGATTTGTGCGTGTGCACCGCGTGACGATCGCAACACAATGCGCTCGCCAACGCCGCCATGACACTCATGACCCCATTCGGTGTTACCCGCTCTAAGTTAAAAATACCATTAGAGAAGTAAATTCTAAGCCACAGATAAAAAATAATCGATTACAACTTTTAAAAAGTGTTACAATAAATCGACTAAATAATCGCGCGCCGTCATATACAATGTGGCGTTTTGCATCCTCGTCAAATTCAAGGAGGTAACTATGCTAATGATTCTCGACACGAATCAATAATAAAATAAGAAGGTTTTTTTTTTTTTTCTAATTTTCGGAAATCGGTAAGTGTTGGACACGCATGTTAAAACGCGGCCTGTGTGATACCGCACTGTAACTGCCCTTTTACCCACATAAAAACGCGGCAGTTTATACGATCATAATTTTGCCTACCCCGCGCGCACGCACCCCTCTTCTATCCCTACACCCCACCCGGCCACGCTCGCTCACACTCACACATCGACTACTTAGTGTGATTGATGTCGCCGCCGTGAGTGCGCCTCTCGCGATTCGCGTCCCGCGCTCCTTTAATTCGTTTAAATACGGCACGATGATGGAAAACTATTCCAATGTTGAGTTGGTGGAGATGGTCCGGTCAGTGGGTCTTCTTAGGGGTGGAGTTTGACGAGTGACGCATTACGTTTTGTCGGTGGTTACTGGAACTTCAAGACGCCAACATCCTGTGGACGGACCAGTGCTTATTTACTCGCGATGGCATCTACAATGTTCATTATGAACACTGGTGGACTCAGCGGGACCATAACCCGCACGTGACCAAACGGGATTCGTTCCAAGTGCGGTTTTCCTTAAATGTGTGGGCTGGCATAATAGGGGACCGCGTGCTTCATCGAGGGTTACCTTACCAGCACTACTTACCTGGAGCTACTACGACAAGTCGTCCAGGAGATGCTCGATGACGGTCCCCTGGCAATCTATCCGCAACTTGTACTACCAGCAGGACGGTGTCCCTCCTCACTACGGTCGTCAAGTACGCGAGTCCTTGACCGAAAGTTTCGACAACCAGTGGATTGGCCGCGGTGGACCTGTGGCCTGGCCTGCGCGTTCTCCGGACTTAACGCCCCTGGACTTTTATTTGTGGGGAGATATTAAAAGACTAGTGTACACAGATGAAATAACAAGTGTTACAGAATTAAGGGAAAAAGTGGTTAAATGCTTTCGACACTGTAAAAACGAATGTGTTTGTGTTGCGAAAGCTGAAAGAAAACCAGCGACGTCGTGCTAGACTGTGTCTAGAATGTGAAGGTGGACACTTCGAACAATACCTCCGGCTAGCGTAGGTAATTAATTTATTTTTACTTTAACAATAATTTGTAAATGCGTACTTAGTTATTTAAATCAATTGGTGTAAGTACCTAATTAGGTAGATTTGAAATGTTTGACTTAGCCAAAAATACCTAGATTTACGTGGTAGCCACCTCTGGTTTTTATTAAGTACCTACTTACTTTTATTAATTATGTATCAAAACAACGCGCGCCGAAGGCGCTATGCGTTCGTTTTTGTGGATACCTACTCATTTTTTAAGATCTAAGATTTACAATTTCATTATTTACTGTAGTCTGTTTATCAAAAATAAAATAAATTGTGCACGTAATGCAAAACTAACATGTTATTAATCAGCTGATAACTACGTACCTACCTACTCTTAATAGTTTTTATTATTACCTAGGTACTTAGGTATCTAAAATACGCGCGGCGCCCGCGCGTGCCTCGTATTTCGGACGTACACGTTTTTATTACTATTTCATTATTTACTGTAGTCTGTTTATCAAAAATAAAATAAATTGTGTACGTAATGAAAAACTAACATGTTATTAATCAGCTGATAACTACATACCTACGTACTACTCTTACAGGTTTCTATTATTACCTAAATAGGTATCTAAAATACGCGCGGCGTCCGCGCCATGCGCTCGTATTTCGTACCTACACGTTTTTATTACTAAGATAAATTTTCAATTTTAGAATTATTTACTGTCTGATTAACAGGAATGAAATTAAAAGAAAGAAAGCAAAACTAACATTTTATTAAATCAGCTGATAGCTACGTCACAGATTATTTAAGTTGTAACAGCTATACATTACTCCTTACAAAATCTCCTATACCTACCGCGAAAATAGCATTCTTCATGTCAGCGATCGCTGCTTGCTAAACTGTGCCTAAACCGCCCGACCATAGAGTTATTATCGTTTCACAGCCGCGTGGCCTTACAGCTGTGATGCCCAATAAAGGTACCATTCTAATTAAGCTTTGAAAATATGATCTAGGTAATTATCAAGAGTTTGTCATGTAGGTAGGTGATTTTCAAACTCGAACTAGGCTATTGCTAGCCGCACGCGCTGGTGTTAGGTGGGCGGGGCCTGCCGGTGGTAGACACGCGGCACGCACGCACACAGCGACATAGTCGTGCGACAATGCCTACCGCATACGCAACGGGGCGATTCTGTTCTTTGAAAATGGTGTATTCTGAAATACTGTCAAACTTAAATGACAAAAAAAAAGTATGTATTAATTATTGAGCAGGTATCGTAATTTTATTTTATTATTTATGTCTTTCATAACAGCCTCCTGAAATTTGACGAGGATGCAAAACGCCACATTGTATAATCAACTTTACTTTGAATTTAATGAAAATAAATGTATAATAAATAAACAGTCATCATGTTAAATACCAAACACCGGGAATGGTACTCAGTACTTAAATTTGAACTTATGTGTATACTAGTAGGGTTGAGGGTTTGAATAAAACAACCAAACTGTATACTGTTCTATAGCTGGTATAATAATATTTGCTGAAATTCACAAGACCCCAACCAAATCATTGTAACGAAACCATAGCGAGTTATAATTCGACGCCAACGCCATCTAGTTACGTCGTGTACAACTTTGGAAAAAATACAATTTATTTAGATGACCTGATGAGCGGCCTTTGATCATGCATGATCATTAACATACCGCCCACCACATTACTGACGAAATGTCCTTCTTGAACTACATTATAGGTCCGAATTTGTAGCAAACAATTTGATCTTATAGTTTTGATCTAAAATATGGTAAACTTAAACTAGTAACATTAAGTTAGACTGGCCGAAACATAACAATGACAAAGTCTAAAAATTCAACAGTTGTAACATGAAGGTAAAAAAATCCGGTTGGGGAAAATATAGAATTTCATTGTGTAAATACATTAAAATACAGGATGAAATTGAAAACATGCGACAAATTGAAATGGGAGATTCAGTAACTGTTACCTAATCATTTTAAATTGTTATTTCCGAAATATAAATTGTGAAAAAAAATGGTGTAATTATCGGCTTAGATAGTGCAAACTAAGTTATTGTCTTCACGTAGACACGATTTTTTGGCGTTCCAGTAAAATAAAATAAATTTAAAACAAACAAAAAAAATAAAGTATCAATTTAGGCGTGTCGGAAATGCAATCCATTCATAGCAGAGTTCATAACTTCGTGAAGTATGGCAACGCTTTGCGCTTGCGGTCATTTACCTAATTTTGGCAATTTCCACGAAGTACCTAGGAACATGCGACGTTGCCAAGCCGCGGGCGCATGTATTTTGCATCCCTTCCCTGTACTCGACCACCCCCCGCCCGCACTGCTCCCGCCCCGCGCACGCCGCGCCGGTCAGTCTCCCGAAAACATCTCTAGGAGAGGTCACGGTCGCGTACGCAATTTGCAACATTGCGATTATTCGATAGTATACCATGAAATTGTTACCTCATGTACATGAGATAATTATCCTGTGTTAGTGTTAGTGTACCGGACTGTAACGTAATTACGTAAGATGCCTAGGACGAGAGGAAATAGTCGTGTGCCATTAACCAACGACCAGTTACTAAACATGGTTGTATGGTATAATACGACAAGAAACTTACGTGAAACGCAGCGAAGATTTCAACTTAGGTATCCTAACAGCATTCCACCATCACTAGGAAGAATTTTGAGAGCCACCCAGAACCTATTGGACTTCGCAAGCTTCCACCTTCCAGCACACGCCCGAGGTAGTGGGAGGTCACCGGTACATCCGAATCGAATGTACCGCATGATAAAGAGGTTTTTTTATGAAAATCCTCAAGCAAGTACTAGACAAGCAGCGAGACGGTTTAATGTAAGCCAATATTACGTTTGGAAATTATTAAATGCATCGGGAATGTATCCGTATCATTTCCAGCGCGTACAAGACGTCGTTCTCGCCGACTATCGTCCTAGAAGAGATTTTTGTAGTCGGTTATTACGAAATCTCCACCAAAATATTCTTTGGACTGATGAAGCAACCTTCACCAGGATCGGTTTGTTCAACATCCACAATGAACATTGGTGGAGTGCTCGCGGTCGTAACCCGCACGCAACGCGCAGGGACGCTTTTCAAGTGCGATTTAGTGTGAATGTGTGGGCTGGAATCATTGGTGACCGAGTAATTGGGCCCTATTTTATTGATGGCAGCTTAACTGGCCAACGTTACCTCGAAATCCTTACGACCGTACTAAGAGAACTGTTAGTAGATGTGCCAGTGTCTTACACAGCCGGTATGTACTTCCAGCAGGATGGAGCCCCGGCTCATTACTTTAGTGAAGTGCGTGCATACTTGGACAGGGAGTACGGTGATCGGTGGATTGGTCGTGGCGGACCAATAGCATGGCCGGCACGCTCGCCTGATCTTACCCCGCTAGACTTTTATTTGTGGGGAGAAATAAAAAGACTTGTTTACGAACACGAGAGCGAAACTCGAGAACAATTAAAGGACAGAATTTTAAGTGCTTTTACAGTTGTAAAATCCCAGACATTAGTGCTTAGAAAACTTAAAGACAATTTGCGGCGCCGTGCCTTATTATGTGTAGAAAATCAAGGAGGACATTTCGAGCATCTGTTGAAATACACGTAAGTTTTAGTGATTAAAGACCATTGTAAATAAGACCATTGTAAATAAGACCATTGTAAATAAGACCATTGTAAAAAAGACAATTATTGTAAATAACGTGATTCCAACTTTTTAAATACGCCTAAAATACAATACTTAAGTGCTTTTGCTTTATTGTTACAAAAATAAGTTTGTATTTTGATCGTCCTAAGCCGATTTAAGTATGAAGGGAAAGTTGGTTTTACAATGTTTTCATGCGCACGCGGGGTCGCGGTAATCAAAAGCGTGGCCGGTCGAGTCCGGGGCGGGCGGCGCGCGGCAGCGTTTGATTCATTGCATAGGTACTTTGTACCTACATAGGCTACAATGCTAAATTTACGATAGCCGTGATACGACGAATTATTTAGTTGATACTTTTATTGTTTTCATGGTTTTGGCAACTTTTTTATCTTTAATTCATTTTCCTTAATGACATACTCTATATTTTCTTAGTAGCACGTTGAATTATATATTAGGTCTTTACCTATGAAATTGCCGTTCTGCAGTACTGGCCATTTCAAATCAAAATAATTTTTGTTTGGCTAAGAATTCTAATTTCAAATTAATTTTATTTTAAAAACATGGATTTTTTTTTCTAAAAGTAGTCATTTCTTTATTGATTAGTGTTACATTTTCATCGCATTTCAATCTTTTTCGTCATCATGGATACGTTAAAAATTCGAGTAATTATGGAGTATGAGTACCGTCGTGGCAGCAACGCGGCACAAGCGGCACGCAACATCAACGACGTTTACGGAGCTAACACTACAAACCAACGCACCACCTGTTATTGGTTTGCTCGCTTCCGTTCTGGAAATTTCGACCTGAAAAATGAACCTCGCGGTCGTCCGAAGACTTTGGTCGACAATGACGAATTAAAGGCAATTGTGGAAGCTGATGATACACAATCTACGGCTGAATTAGCAGCAGCTTTCGACGTTAGCGTCAAAACAATATTGGTCCATTTGCGTCAAATTGGCAAGGTAAAAAAGCTTGACAAATGGGTGCCCCACGAACTCAATGATCGCCAGCGCGAAGTACGCGTCGAGACGTGCCTTGCACTGCTCAACAGACACACAAATGAAGGAATTTTGAACCGCATTGTTACCTGCGATGAAAAATGGATTCTGTTTGATAACCGTAAGCGCTCAGCAAGTTGGTTGGATCCTGGTTCAGCACCTAAACAATGCCCTAAACGAAAACTTACCCCTAGAAAAGTGATGGTCACTGTTTGGTGGTCTAGCGCCGGTGTGATTCATCACAGCTTCTTACCAAACGGGGTGAGCATTACTGCAGATGTGTACTGTGAAGAACTGAACACAATGATGGAGAAGCTGGCGCATCTCCAACCAGCATTGGTCAATCGCTCGTCTCCGCTGCTCCTGCACGACAACGCGCGACCTCATACTGCACAGCAGACGGTCTCCAAGTTGCAAGAACTGGGGTTGGAAGCTCTCCGTCATCCGCCCTACTCACCAGACCTTGCGCCTACAGACTACTACTTTTTCCAGAATTTGGATAACTTCTTGGCGGGAAAAAAATTTAATACCCGAGAGGCAGTACAAAATGCCTTTGAAGAATTTGTTGCCTCCCGTCCAGCTGATTTCTTTAAGAAGGGCATCAATAAACTGCCACTGCGATGGCAAAGATGCATTGATTGCATGGGTGATTACTTCGATTAATACAAATAAAAAATTCATGAAAAAAATTCGTTTAAATTTTTTCATACAAAACGGCAATTTCATAGGTAAAGACCTATTATTTAAATTTGTCGCGTCTATTCAATTTCATCCTGTAGTTTGTAAACTCGTTGTTATGTAATTAACATTTTAACTCTTATTACGCGTTGCGCCATTAAAAAGTAACACTGGGTTAGTTAACCTGATATTAAGTGTGTTTTGAGTTGGGAACATACCAGTTCAATCGACGAAACATAAAATAGCATTGCAATGTCCGTGCCCTTATATGTAATCCGACCAAAAATTAATGAACGAACAATTAACGGAAATTGTACCTATATCCATCTCTTTTACTGTACATTACGATACGTCATACTTTCTTGTCTTTTAATATTTTATATAACATGACATTTCATTTTAATCGTATTGTAGGTATGTGCTATCCATGGAGATTTAGTTTATTGATTTACGAAAACGTCAGTTATGCAAAAATATGATTGTTATTTTTTTTGTAATTTGTATTTATTTTTATATGAGTTCATGAATATATTGCCTGATGATAGGGATCTTCACTTACCACAACGTCGAACAATATAAAATTCAAAACAAGTTATCAGCGGTACCTCATGACGTCAATTTATTTTGAAATTCAAAGACAAGAAAGTATTACGTATCGTAATGTAGTTTATAAAAAGAGATGGGTATACAATTTCCGTTCATCCATTTTTGATCGGATTACTTATCAGGGCATAGACATTGCGATCCTTTTTTACGTTTCGTCGATTGACCTGCAATGTTCCCAACTCAAAAAAAAACAATCAGGTTTACTAAACCGGTGTTAGTTTTTAGTGGCGCAACGCGTGAGTTAAAATGATAATAAAATTACTTAACTCCGACTTTACAAACTCTATATTTATTCATTTAACCCGACTAAACGTGCAAGTGGGCCTTAGTGGTACAAAATGAAATATTTGATTAACCCTGAGTTAGCTGTTAACTCGGGTGTTATTTATAATAACCCATAAAACGCGCAAGTGGGCCTAAGCGGACAAACAGACAGGAGCTACTTTGTTTTATTGATAGGTACTATTAAACTTTAACTCATTTTCGAACACCCAAACTCGTGACTGGTTTTTTGTTTCGGGTTCGTACGCATATACCCAGGATTCGTCACCTGATACGATGATGTATACAGCATTTGAGTATCCTGCGGGGAATCTTTCGAGAGTTCTGGCGCACCAAGTAACGCGAGCCGCTTTTTGCTCTTCACAGCGCGAATGCGGTATCCATCGGTAAAACAACTTTTTTACACCTAATTGTTCATGCAAGATTATTAGTATTTGACTCATGCCAATGTCTAAAGTTGCCTGAATTTTGCGGTATGTCACATGTCGATCTACCTCAATCAGCTTACGCACAGCATCAACGTTTTCTTGTGTGACTGCAGTTTTTGGACGACCTTGACGGGGATCATCACTGAGCTTGACACGTCCACGTTGAAATTCAGCTAACCAGCGATAAATTGTGGTTTTGGATGGGGCTTCATCACCAAATGCAGAAATCATCCGGTCAACACAGTTTTTGTGTTAAACCACTTCGAAAGTCATAATAAATCATCGCTCTTGAATTTTCTCGAGTCAATTCCATTTTCTCAACGACTAAACAAGTTTGACAAAACCTTGTGACAAGACCGAGAATCTTTTTTTAAATAAATAAATGGTATTCGATTTTTAAAACCAAGGAGTTCTCAATTAAAAATATTTTAATATGACAGGAACAGTGGAAATATTCCATTCCCGATACTTTTAGTGCAGCCCTCGTAACCATATGAACAGTGGGATGTTGACGTGTAACCTCAACTGTTTATCGTAAAATATAGCTGGCTGTTCACAGGTCAGTGCCGTGCGAGCGGCCGCTAACACTTGCTTCGGGTGAGAGTCAGCTGCTGCAGTTTATACAGCATTTAGTACATGTCTGCGGTGATACGTTATATCTTTGATAAGGTACAATTATTAGCATGAACATTACCTAGCACTAGTCACTTCGTTCTTTACGAATATATTGTACATGACCGAGCTCTATATTTCGTTATGTTTTATAGGGAAAATAAAATTGCCAGTTTCTCATTATCACGCTTAATATTTTTGATTATGTAAAAGAAGTGTCTGACATTTTTCAGACGAGAATTTGTTACAGGTAATATAGTATTAATTAGCTACATAGCTGCCTTTTGCCCCGTGAGCCACTCGCGCCACGACACAGGTGTCGATTACGTAGTCGACAATGACTTGCAGTCGCTGTGATGCGAGCTACTGCGCGAGACGGTCAGGGGCGAAAGGGTCGCGGGGCGAGAGGGTCGCGGGGCGCGCGGCTCGCACTCTGCGCGTGCGCAGCTCCGGCGCCTGCCGGCTGCGCACTGCCCTGTGCACTATACGATGTCATTTATCATTGAATGTCCTATACATTTATTTACAATATAATTTTAATGGTTTTCCATTTTTTTTTTTTTATCATTTATTTGTAGCAAAAAAACGCCACAGTAATTAATTTACACACAAAGATGCAAGCTCTCACGGAGTCATCCGTCGTCAGGTATGATATCACATAAACATTGTAAATCTAAGTTCATCTATCATATTATACAGAGGGTTCCTAATTTACACATATGTACAGAGTGCGCGCACGGTCGCGGGCCGCTAGCGCGCGGCGAGCTCGCTGCGCACGGGCGGGAAGTGCGTCTGGTCGCGCCCGCTGCGCACGGGCGGGAAGTGCGTCTGGTCGCGCCCGCTGCGCATGGGCGGGAAGTGCGTCTGGTGGCGCCCGCTGCGCATGGGCGGGAAGTGCGTCTGGTCGCGCCCGCTGCGCATGGTCGGGAAGTGCGTCTGGTCGCGCCCGCTGCGCATGGGCGAGAAGTGCGTCTGGTCGCGCCCGCTAGCGCGCGGCGGGCTCGCTGCGCATGGGCGGGAAGTGCGTCTGGTTGCGCCCGCTAGTGCGCGGCGGGCCCGCTGCGCATGGGCGGGAAGTGCGTCTGGTCGCGCCCGCTAGCGCGCGGCGGTCTCGCTGCGCATGGGCGGGAAGTGCGTCTGGTCGCGCCCGCTAGTGCGCGGCGGGCCCGCTGCGCATGGGCGGGAAGTGCGTCTGGTCGCGCCCGCTAGCGCGCGGCGGGCTCGCTGCGCATGGGCGGGAAGTGCGTCTGGTCGCGCCCGCTAGTGCGCGGCGGGCCCGCTGCGCATGGGCGGGAAGTGCGTCTGGTCGCGCCCGCTAGCGCGCGGCGGGCTCGCTGCGCATGGGCGGGAAGTGCGTCTGGTCGCGCCCGCTAGTGCGCGGCGGGCCCGCTGCGCATGGGCGGGAAGTGCGTCTGGTCGCGCCCGCTAGCGCGCGGCGGGCTCGCTGCGCATGGGCGGGAAGTGCGTCTGGTCGCGCCCGCTAGTGCGCGGCGGGCCCGCTGCGCATGGGCGGGAAGTGCGTCTGGTCGCGCCCGCTAGTGCGCGGCGGGCCCGCTGCGCATGGGCGGGAAGTGCGTCTGGTCGCGCCCGCTAGCGCGCGGCGGGCTCGCTGCGCATGGGCGGGACGTGCGTCTGGTCGCGCCCGCTAGTGCGCGGCGGGCCCGCTGCGCATGGGCGGGAAGTGCGTCTGGTCGCGCCCGCTAGCGCGCGGCGGGCTCGCTGCGCATGGGCGGGAAGTGCGTCTGGTCGCGCCCGCTAGTGCGCGGCGGGCCCGCTGCGCATGGGCGGGAAGTGCGTCTGGTCGCGCCCGCTAGCGCGCGGCGGGCTCGCTGCGCATGGGCGGGAAGTGCTTCGGGTCGCGCAGGTCGAACGGCCCGCGCGGCGGCGCGCCCTCCAGCGCCGCGCCCAGCTCGCTGGCGCGCTCCGACTCTGTGCACACACACGCACCTTCAGGGGCCCTGCTGGTACTCACACACGCACAAGTCTCAGGGGCCCCGCCGGTACTTACACACGCACGCACACGTGTCAGGGCCCCCGCCGGTACTCGCACGCCGCGCGCTCGTGTTGCCGCGGACGGGGACGAACCGAGAGTGCTACGTCTGCCTAGTGTTACTTTCGATTTCATGTTTATTATTTGTGGACTCGTTAAGTTGGATCGCTCGTTGCGGACCGATCCATATATGTATAATAAGTTAGGATGTAGCGCTTCTTTGCTGCTATTGATTATCTCATAGAGCATTACGTATGTTCACTCTTGTTTTGTCCACTTCCATATTTACACACGAAGAATCCTGACATTTTTTGGTTGAAAATTTATATTTTCTTAAAACGGAAAGCTGTATAACCGAACACTGTTAAAGAATATAATAAAATACCACTACACTATAGCCATGCAAAATTCTTCGTATGATGAACCAGTCAATAATAAAAACATTACTATGTTTTAAACCAATCAACACAAGCTCGGCCGTGTGAATGTACCGGAGAAGACAAAAGCTCATAACACAATAATAAAACACAAAATATCATATCACAATAGCGAGTTTGCCGCCCCCGTGCCCTGCAGGGACGTGCTAGGAACCGGAACAATCCCCTCAGCCCGTATCGTATCGCAACCGAGCGCAGCTGGTGTCTGCGCAGCGCATCGTTGTCGTTGTGAAACCGCTTCAGCCTGGGTTGTCGATCATTATTTGTTATGAAATAATACGCGTCGGTACGTGCAGTCGTAGCGCAAATGTTTGAATGACAATAGTCTATCGCGACGTAGAGGGTCAAGGGATTGGCTCTCAGGAGAGAACCCTGGGAGGTGCTGCACTGACAAGAGCGAGGTTCTTAAGTTGAACGTGGATCGACCATCACTTGAATCTACTGTCGCCTTTCAACATTAGCAGCGTACAATATTAGATTAGATTATAGCTTATATTTTTTGTAGTTCTAAAGTACAGTTAATAAACACGCGGGCCGTTCTCATACAATATTGACAGACTGTTTGTTTGTTTGATTGACTGATTCTTATTATTATTTTCATCAACCGATCACATCAGCTAGCTTGAGATTTGTCTCAATTGACAACATTTCAATTTCCAAGATACCTTTATCTTGAATGAAATAACATCTCAAAATATACAACAGTATTTTATAATATTTCCAAATTTTGTTATTAATAATTCAAAAAACATATTTGAAATAGAAATAGTTTATAATAGAAAGATATTATAAACAGGCGGTTTTTTATTCTGATTACTGTCCGACAGTCTATTGACGCATTCCGATAACACATAATAAATGATAAAATCATTTATTACAGAAAACAAAAAAGTATCATTAATGAAACGTTGTCAATTGAGAGACTTGATCAGGGTTCTAGGAACTAGAGCAAAGTTGCTACAAAATTTGTTTAGTATGCTACATGCCCAATTTCTTTTAGGTTGTAAGATGGAGATCCGGTGACGTATAGCGGCCCGAGTCGCCTGTCGCTAGGTAAGAGCTGGTCGACTGCTACTTCAACACTGGGCGGTCGCGATCTAGGGGCTGCTTCTCGTCGCGAGCGGTCAGCGATACTAACAAACGACGTCACGATTACGAGAACGATAGCAGCCGAGTCGTAGGACTTACCTGCGGCCTACGCTACGGCTGAGGGAAGTGCTCCGGCTGCTAGAAGTGCCTACGGGCCGGGGCCAGGCGCGGGCGGGGAGGGGAGGGCGCGGCCGTACCTGTCATCCGCAGCGGGTGGCGGCCGCGCAGGGCGCCCGCGTAACTGTTGCCAGTGGACGGCGCCGCCGCTGCGCGGGAACAATACGTTAGCCTGGGACTCCTACCCGCCGACGTACTACATACAGCTATAGATACGGGCAGCGCGAGGACGCGTCGCGTCCGCGAGGATATCATGGAATCTCAACTCGTTAGTATTCACAAGTCAAAAACACGGAGTTTTTCGATAAGTATTATCGTTGAAGCTGAAAGTTAGCTCTAACTAAATAATTTTAGGAAGTCAAACTGCTTTTGATTAATACTTACACTAACACAAATTTTAACTTCATGGCTTGAAGTAAATGTGACGCTATGGTTTTCATTATACATACAGATAACATGTGTGTAAACAAAAACGCTTAACGAAACCGAGTCACTTGTACTCCCCGTCATTGAGTTTTTTTTTTTTGTACTGGACTTTACCTGGGAACCTTCTGGTTACGGAGATATTGAAAGTCAAAGTTCCAACGTTTATTTGCTTTTTTCACGAAATCTAGTTTTAAATGATATAACTTATAATAAGTTTTTTTTTCATAATATTTTTACATTTATTTTTATATTTTACTGGTTTTAACAAATAAGTTGTAGAGGCCTTCTTTTAAGTATGGAGATACCTGTAACAGATGACCATGGAGGTCATCTGTTAGATAGATATACAGAGTGGATAGTCGAGCTGGCGCAGCAAGGGCAGCTACCTCAACCGTTGTAGCTACAAGAAAACGGTCTGAGGAGACTTTCCTTAACTTTTTGAGAAATTTTGATTTTAATTCACAGATTTTGAAAGAAAAAAAAATACGAGTGAACAGGAAAATGGGCAATTTTCACAAAAACTTTTATTTTATGGCAATCGATCATGTTTCAGATAAGGATCAAGAGCCTCTATTGGACCAACTGAGGTTTGAGTACTAGAAAAGTCAGACATCGCAAGTCTTTTCCCAAACATTTCGTAGGTAATGAGACTACAACTTACTGTTTAAGCAAGCATAGTATGTAAACGAGACTGAAGGAAGTAGTTACTTTATTGAATACTAGCTTTTGCCCGCGGTTTCGCCCGCATGGAGGTCGGAAATTAACCCACGGGAACGTATTACCGGAATTAAAAGTATTATATGTGTTAATCCAGGTTATAAACTATCTGTGTTCCAATTTCCATCCAAATCCGTTCATTAGTTTTTGAGTGAACGAGTAATAATCACACATCCATCCTCACAAACTTTCACATTTATAATTTTAGTAGAATTAATCATTTGAACGACAATACTTATCGAGTGTTCGTGTTTTTTTAGTTTGAGTATAAATAAAACTAAGGTCGCGTTCTATGAAACAGAAATACCTATATACTAAATATACATAATATGCAGTTGTCTTTACTGTGAATACTTTGTGTAATTATATCATTATTAATAAATTTACCTAACATTAGTTTAAGACTTATGGATGAAATAAGTAGGTGAGAAACAAGAGATTTATGACGATTAGTTACTCGCGGAATATTTTATGAACAAGATGTCATCAACGACTGTCGTGATATGTGACGCTACCGTTCGGATGTGGGCGGCGATGAGGAGGCGTGATCGAGGTGAGTGCGGGCGACGGGAGGGGAGCGGGGCAGGACAAGCAATGTGCGGCCGGGGCGGCCCGGGCCGGACGACTGCGCCCGGCCGGGCCGCCGGGCCCGTTAGTGTGCGGCGAACTGTGGCGCGGACACGGCCGTGCCCGCGCCGGCCGGCGGCTCGCGGGCGGCCGCGGCGCGCGCGTTACCTTCCAGTGGGCGCGCCGCCGCCGGGCCCTCCAGGAACTGGTGCTGGCGCAGCAGCGCGCACTCGCCGCCCTCGGCCGCGTCCAGCGCGTACACGTACAGCACGCCCTGCGCCGTCGCCACCAGCAGGCGCGGCGCGCGCGGCACGCTGCGGGACAGCCCGGTTAGCGGCGGCCGGGCACGCGCACGCGCACGCGCCCGGCCGCCGCGCACTCACTTGGTGATGGCGGCCACGGCGCGGTGGCCGGTGACGGGCAGGCGCGCGGCGGCGAAGGCGCGGCCCTGCGCCAGCACGTCGGCCACCTGCGCCGGCAGGTAGCCCGCGCCGGCCGACACGGCGCTGGACAGCCAGCCCATCCAGCCGGCCGGCTCGTCGTCCGGCCCGGCCGCCGGCTCGTCGGGCGCCGGCCCGGCCGCGGCCGCCTCGCCCAGGCGGAACACGTGCACGGTCTCGGTGTTGGACGTGGCGGCCAGGTAGGCGCCGCACGCGCTGAAGGCCAGGCACGCGATGGACACGCAGCGCTTCACGCCGCGCCGGAACTCGTACAGGCGCGTGCGCTCGGGCACGGCGAACACGCGGATCACGGTGCCGCGCTCCGACGCCGTGGCCAGGCGCCGGCCGCACATGGACCACGCCAGCGCCGCCAGTGGGCTGTCGTGCGCGCTGATGACGCACTTGGCGTTCTGCGGACAGACGGGCGGTCAGAGCGGGCGGAGCGCGGGCCGGAGTGCGGGCGCGACACTCACCAGGTGCACGGCGTCGAAGATTTGCACCTCTCCCACGGCGCTGGAGCCGGGGTATGCCACGTAGCAGTGGTCCACGCAGGGCGACAGCGCGCACAGGCCGCGCGGGTTGGGCGGCGTGTCGCGGATGGTGTGCAGGATCTTCATGTCGCGGATGTTGTGGATGTGCAGCGACTCCTCCAGGCACACGATCAGCCTCTGCAACAGACGCACGGTCAGCCCGAGCGGCGCGCGCGAGCCTCACGGCACTGTACTCACGGCACTGTACTCACGGATCGGTTGAGCTTCACTGCGAGGATGGTGTTGCTGTAGCTGTAGTTACATATCTCGGTACCCTTCTTGTAATGGCATACTATCAGCTTTCTGTAAACAATCATATTTTAAGCATTCCATAAAACTGAATCCAGTGTATGCTGGAAGCTGGAGGCCTTTTACCGTAGAACAGATACATAGTCTATGGCTGTAACATTGACAATGCATAGATCAGACCCTAACAAACTGTTGTATTGCTTATCTACACATCTAAACTTGATTGACAGTTAATAATTTAATATTAAATGTGAAGATTACCGCATTAATATTTTTTTTTAAGTAATCTCTAACTACCAGAACATAAGAGCACGTATTGTAAAAAACAATCTATAATATTGACAGTTAGATTACATGCTGCACAGTATACAACGTAGATGCTGGCACGCGTACACTCGTACAGCTCTGCCGTTATCGCTGTGGGTAACGAAACAGTGCACAGCGACCCTGAGGCGCGACAACCGAGGCTTGTTCACATCACTAACCGTACTTCTGCGCTGGTATTACTTACTGCTACTTCTGTTCAAGTGTTTATATATGACAACAGTGAAGGCAAATTCGGCCACTTTTATATTTATAGTATTTCGAAAGAAAGCTTACAGACTAATAAAAAAATTAAATATCATGCATAGGTCGGGCAATTTTGCTAATTGCAGCTTTCACGTGTCTTAATCTACACTCGCGGCACGGAATCTTGGCCAAGCGCTTATCTCACAAATACTTGCGATAACAAGCTTTAGTGTTTTGAATGGTTTTTTCTTATGAAGGTAGCTCAAAAAATCTTTACCTTTAGTTGAAGAGGCACTGTAGTCTGTAACGTCACTTTTAGTTTTTAGTTGAATCGGGTTTCATAAGCGAAAGTTGCATGTTTAAATTTGTATGTTGTGAAAGTTTACGGTTAAGTTATTGAATTATTGTGTTTTCGTGCTTTTAATTCAAACACTATAGGTGCTTTATCTAAACTAAGACTACAAAGAGAAAAGATTTGATTTTATGTATATTTGTTGGTCACGCTTTCACGCTGAAACGGCTGAACGGATTTGGATGAAATTTGGCACACGGGTAGACCTGGATTAGGACATAGGTCTTACTTTTATTTCGATATTCCCACGGGATCGAGACTTATGCGGGTGAAATCGCGGGGTGCAGCTAGTAATAAATAAAAATGCCGCTAACACCAGCACGGGTTGCACAGGTTGCACAGGCTGTAGTCTTAATCGACCAAGGATTGTCACAGAGTTCGTCAACGCTGAAACAATACCAGGAGATAAGCCACTACTCCCGCAGACCAGGCAGCGGAGGTGTCAGATGCACATCGGCCCGGGACGACCGGTTTATTGTCATGGAAATTTTAAGAAACCTTCTACCTTACCACTGTTGAGATACGCCAGTGGCTCCAAATCGCAAGAGGTGTGAATGTTAGCGAGCGTACGGTCAGACGATGAATGGAGGAAGCAAACTTAAAAGCCCGTAGACCAGCAGCACGCGGTCCAGAACTTCTCAGACATCATCGAGTAGCTCGACTTCCAATTCGCACGTGAACAAGCCAGCTGGCCCCATGAGCAATGGGCTCGAGTACTGTAGATGAGTTTCGAATCGCTTTGCGTACTCCAGATGGTCGGGAGCGAGTGTGGAGAAGAGGAGAAAGGTTTGTACCCATTACCACCCCACAATCTGACTTTTTAAGGAGGCTCTATAATAGTTTAAGGAGCAATAAGTTCCGATGGCCGTACAGAGTTGATTGTTGTAAACAACCGCGTAACTGCACCCCGATACATCGAAGCGGCCCTTCAAGAATATGTTTTGCTATATTTGGGGTTCATTGGGCACGACCAATTCCTCCTTATGCACAATAATGCTCGCCCGCACGTTGCACGTTGCGATGAAGAATATCTTCAAGACGTTGGTATTACAAAATTGCAGCAGCCAGCACGTTGTCCGGACTTAAACCCAATAGAGCATATCTGGGACATGCTCAAAAGAAAGATTAGGTAAGTCCACCTCCAACCCGCCAGAAACTCACCAACTTAGAAATGCGGCACTGGCCGCTTGGAAAACAAGACATACTGCAAATTGATATCACAACCATCATTCAAAACATGCCAGATCGTATCATCATCAGATTACAACAGTCCACTGCTAGACATAGGCCTATCCAATTGCACGCCATTTAGCTCGATTCTCGGCAACTCTCATCCTGCTGCTACCAGCCACCATGCGAAGATCGTCGCTCCACCTAGCTTGAGGGCGTCCTACCTTACCTTTATGGATTCGCGGTCTCCACTCAAGAACACGTCTACCCCAACGGTCATCGGTTCTACGGCTAATATGGCCGGCCCACTGCCAGTTCAGCTTGCTTATTCTGTGTGCTATGTCAACAACTTTGGTTCTCTGCCGGATCACCTCATTTCGGATTCTATCCCTCAGAGAGACTCCAGGCATAGCTCATTCCATTGCTCGCTGAGCGACCTTGAATTTATATACCAGTCGTATCGTGAGTGTCCAAATTTCAGCTCCGTAAGTCATACAGGCAGGACGCACTGATTGAAGACTTTAGTCTTTAGGCTCTGCGGAATACGCGACGAGAAGACTCGACGAAGCTTCCCAAATGCTGCCAAGCCCAGCCGAATTCTTCTGTTAGCCTCCTTCTCAAAGTCGTTCTTACCAAACTGCAGAGTTTGCCCGACGTAAACGTATTCTCGAACAACTTTGAGAGCACCGCCATTGACAGCAATCGGTCCCGGAGTGACGTGTTCGTTGAACATAACCTGGGTTTTCTCCAAGTTTATCCGTAAACCGATGCATACAGAAGAATCAACTAGGCCGTCCAGAATCTGCTGCAAGTCATGCAGCGATTCAGCCAGTATGACGATGTCATCTGCAAAAATCTCAAGTGTAAGATGAACTCTCCATTGATGTTAATGCCGCGTTCTTCCCAGTTCAGCGTCTTAAACACATCCTCCAATGCGTTAGAGAATAATTTCGGGAAAATAACGTCCCCTCGACGCAGGAGGATATGTTCAGTTTGCTGGTCCTGAGTTTTGACGGTCATTGTCGCGTTTTCATAAAGACATCTCAGCACTTGGATGTAGCGCCGGTCGACTTGGCAACGCTGCAGAGACTCCAAAACAGACCAGGTCTCGATAGAGTCAAAAGCCTTCTCATAGTCCACAAACGCAAGACACAGGGGTCAATTATACTCTTCAGACTTCTGTATAATTTGCCACACTATGTTTATGTGTTCTATGATGCTGTACCCTCCTCGAAACTGCTCTGGTGGCTGAAACTCGTCAAGTCTTCGTGCTAGACGATTCGTGACGACTCTTGAAAACAACTTATATACATGGCTTAGGAGCGAAATGGGTCTGTAATTCTTTAGAAGGGTCTTATCACCCTTTTTAAAGAAGAGAACGACCACGCTCCTTCGCCACGCTTCTGGAGTTCTCCCAGAGAACAGGATAGAGTTGGAAGAGCTCCCGAAGCTCTTTCAGTATCGAATTTCCTCCTGCTTTTAGGAGCTCGGTCGTAATCCCGTCCTCACCAGGGGCTTTTCCGTTTTTAAGCTGTTTAAGAGCCGCCTCGATTTCTTCTTGGCTGACTTTTGGCAGGTCTTCCGTCAAACGGCAGGTCAAGGTGGCTCTTGAATACTCATTTTCCGGATCTGGTCGAGATGCATGCGATGTGTACAATCGGCCGTCGAAGCTTTGGTCTACCGAAAGGATCCCCGGCTTCGAAACGACGATATCCCCACTAGTCCATAATTTAGTTATTATTTTGGTGTTGGTAACAATGGTGCTTAAATAGGTAGGTTAGTATTGTTAGTTTTCACAAATTATTTATTTATGTTGACCTATGACTGTCCCTACCCAGTGTCTCTGAAAGGAACAGTCCGGTCTGGCAGCTATCATTTTCAGGATGCTTTTGTCACTACCATGCAACCGCTATAGTAAGGAGGCCGCTTTCTTTCGCATGATGGCATGGAAACCATCTGTGCGAGCCTCCGCGAACATTCCTTAAGCACTACAACGCCATGGCAGTCCCAAAAGCATCCTAAAAGCATGATTGAATTGAACACGCAGGACGTTGTAAGCTCGGCACGTGTATGTTACCCACAGACCACTCGTGTTAAAGGATTGACAAAACGCCTTAAAAAGGGTTACTTTGACGTCTGTAGTACAACGAGCGAACCTGCCGGAAATCATATTGCTCCTCCCAGACAACGCCCTGCGCTCCCTCTCTATATCTATGGCATCCCTTAGGTCGCTCAAGACAATGTGGCCAAGATACCTAAAACTATTCACAATTTTCAGTGCTACGCCATTGAGACTTATGGGAGGAACACTGCGCGGCTGCTGCTTAGGTGCTTTAAATACGAGAATGTAACTCTTATTTGAGTTATATATTAAGCCATGCTCCTCCGCATAGGCCTCGCAGGTCGACAACAACTTCTTCAAGCCGCCCATCGAGGGACTGAGAAGCACCATATCGTCTGGATAGCTTATATTGTTGACACTCGTTCCGTCAATGTGATAGCCGACATGTGTACCGCTCAGTCGCTCGATGAGCCGGTTGATATAAAAGAAAGAAAAATAGGTTTATTTGTCACAGAAACACATGCATACAAAAAAAAAAAATTTGCTCAGAGATATAGAGAGATAAAGAGAGATATAGAGTTTAAATAGCAGAGGCGAGCTTAACTCCCCTTGTCTGACTCCGCATTCCAGCAGCCTATACTCGCCGACAGAGCACCCACCTACCTCACCCGGTTCTTTTGGTTAGAGTACTTACCAATATTTCAGAAGGGAGCTGTACTCCTCCGACACACCCGCGTCCCGCAATTTGACCCACAGTACATCATATGCGAACAGATCAAATGCTTTTGACAAGTCGAGGGAACACGCAAGTACCGGCGCACACTGTGTAATTTTGCTTCAATTGCGGTCACCTATATTTTATCCCTTCATCTCATAATAGGTCTTTACCTATGAAATTGCCGTTTTGTATGAAAAAAATTAAACGATTTTTTTTCCTGAATTTTTTATTTGTATTAATCGAAGTAATCACCCATGCAATCAATGCATCTTTGCCATCGCAGTGGCAGTTTATTGATGCCCTTCTTAAAGAAATCAGCTGGACGGGAGGCAACAAATTCTTCAAAGGCATTTTGTACTGCCTCTCGGGTATTAATTTTTTTTCCCGCCAAGAAGTTATCCAAATTCTGGAAAAAGTAGTAGTCTGTAGGCGCAAGGTCTGGTGAGTAGGGCGGATGACGGAGAGCTTCCAACCCCAGTTCTTGCAACTTGGAGACCGTCTGCTGTGCAGTATGAGGTCGCGCGTTGTCGTGCAGGAGCAGCGGAGACGAGCGATTGACCAATGCTGGTTGGAGATGCGCCAGCTTCTCCATCATTGTGTTCAGTTCTTCACAGTACACATCTGCAGTAATGCTCACCCCGTTTGGTAAGAAGCTGTGATGAATCACACCGGCGCTAGACCACCAAACAGTGACCATCACTTTTCTAGGGGTAAGTTTTCGTTTAGGGCATTGTTTAGGTGCTGAACCAGGATCCAACCAACTTGCTGAGCGCTTACGGTTATCAAACAGAATCCATTTTTCATCGCAGGTAACAATGCGGTTCAAAATTCCTTCATTTGTGTGTCTGTTGAGCAGTGCAAGGCACGTCTCGACGCGTACTTCGCGCTGGCGATCATTGAGTTCGTGGGGCACCCATTTGTCAAGCTTTTTTACCTTGCCAATTTGACGCAAATGGACCAATATTGTTTTGACGCTAACGTCGAAAGCTGCTGCTAATTCAGCCGTAGATTGTGTATCATCAGCTTCCACAATCGCCTTTAATTCGTCATTGTCGACCAAAGTCTTCGGACGACCGCGAGGTTCATTTTTCAGGCCGAAATTTCCAGAACGGAAGCGAGCAAACCAATAACAGGTGGTGCGTTGGTTTGTAGTGTTAGCTCCGTAAACGTCGTTGATGTTGCGTGCCGCTTGTGCCGCGTTGCTGCCACGACGGTACTCATATTCCATAATTACTCGAATTTTTAACGTATCCATGATGACGAAAAAGATTGAAATGCGATGAAAATGTAACACTAATCAATAAAGAAATGACTACTTTTAGAAAAAAAAATCCATGTTTTTAAAATAAAATTAATTTGAAATTAGAATTCTTAGCCAAACAAAAATTATTTTGATTTGAAATGGCCAGTACTGCAGAACGGCAATTTCATAGGTAAAGACCTAATATATCCAACGATGAACTAAAACATCTGGGAAAGAACCATGAATTTTTATGTTTAGTTTAGAAGTTATTTGAAAACTTCAGAAAACTCCATGGAAACCATAGAAATGCATTATTTCGTCTCAAATATATGACTTTGCAATTTTTATAGATGAGGTCTTAAAAAGGACTGTTATATTTACTAGACCAGTAGTTTTTTTTTTTTGTTAATAATCGTAAATAGAAGGAAAAATCAAGTTTTTCTCAATAAATTAGAACATTTTTTATTTGTTTAGTCTCATTGTATCCGCATTTATTTTTACCATGAATAGTTTTATATTATAATATGCTATATTATAAAAAAAAAACAGGTGTGGAAAATGCGGGACTTCCGAGTTCTTGAATTTTTATTTTTGGGGTTAGGGCTGTCACCTACTTTACTTTACTATAATTAATTTTGGATAACTTGACTGCCAATTTACTATCTTTCTGGATGTAAAATGAAATGTAATGGTTTTCTTTGATGTACCATTAAGTATTTTAAGTTAGACTCCTGTCACGTAAGAGTAGAATAGTAGAATAGGAAAAATCTTTTAATAGGTATTCTACATATTCTTTTTAATCATACGTTGCACATTATCATCGATGTTTTAATCTTGTTTTGTGTACTTTCTTCGATGACGTATGTCCGAATTCAGGAACATCCAATGACGGAAACACAGCCCGCACTGCTCTATCGGACTTACATAGAAAGACATTTGCGAACATTTTAGGCGTCGAAGAATGGCTTGTAGATTATTTACATGTTATATTAGTAGCGCTGTTAAGTAACTTTGAATTTCAAATTGCGAATTTCGCTTCAAAATATGTAGAAAAATACGAGTGGTGCTACATGTAAGTTACACTCCACAGAATATTAGCTCACGGAAATGAAATTATAAAGTCTTGTCCGTTACCAATTGGTATGCTGAGTGAGCAAGCTTCAGAATCTCGTAACAAATTTTGGCGTTATGATAGGGAACATACGAGAAAATTAAACCGGAAGACAACTGTGCTTGACCTATTTCACCGAGCTTTGGAATCTTCTGATCCATTTCTATCATGATGTCACTCGGTAGTCGCCAAAAAAATAAGAAGCGTTTGGTTCTACATGAAAAAGTTCTTTGGCTTTTAAAACCATCAACGGAAAATGTTCTGAATCACGAGGACTTACTTGAAAAACCAAAGATGATGAAATGTTATTTTACCATCTGAAGAAGTTTTAATATCTTCGGATGTCGAAGAGTAAAGAAAATTAATTACTCAAACATTAACAATTTTATTTAATAATACATCTTTCCATTTGAATAAAATAAAATAAATAGGTATATGCAATTTGACAACCCTATTTCCATAGAAATTCTATGGAAACTTTAGAAATTGAATATTTCCGAAGTCTCACTGTTAACGTATTTGCTTTTTATTTTGTGTTGTTAATAACCCTATTATATGCTCTATAGTATGCTCAGAATTAAAATAAAATACGGAATCGATAGGAATACGGAGAAAACCGCAATTTTGTGAAAATAAAAAAATATACGATTTCTCTTTGTACATAGAAGATGCAATACCTAAACTTTGTACAAATCAAATCAAAATATTTTATTGATACACACATAAACAAATATGGGCACTCCAACGGTACGGAGTTAGATATTGTATTGTTACTGTAGAAAAACAATGATCTATGTAAATCATATTATTATTTTGAAATGTACAAATAAAAACAGTTTTTTGCCGACGTCAGCATAAGTTTAAATAACTTTAAACTAAACATAATGAAACCATGGTTCCTTCCCAGAAGTTATAGCTCTTAGCTGGATATATAAGATGAAGGGATAAAATATAGGTGACCGCAATTGAAGTAAAATTACACAGTGTGCGGCGTCCTTCTCGCTGTGTAGTAGGTACATGACAGTTCGCTTCAGACTCAGAATAGCGCTCTCTGTTGAGAATCCTGCTTTGAACCCTAACTGATAGGATTTTGATTCCGATTTGTGACAGTAGTAATGGCAATCATGTCATTTAGTCTAAATAGGCTTTTATTTTTATATAGATTCTTTTATATTTTGTGAATGTGAGAACGTTGTAGACCTAACTTGTAGACTAGATTTGTGGACCTTTCTATATTATCTTTCTATATTTTGTTGGGTACATGTTACTTGTTGACAGGCCTACACTACACTGTCCTCCCATATCTATCAAAACTGTAATTGGAAACATTGTAAAAGCCCCTTCTTTTTAAAAGAGTAACCGTGGATTTTCTTGCCGGCTCTTCTCCATAGGAAACAACCAATTGGAACAGTGCACCTAGCTTCTGACGTTTCATAAGTGCCCATGTTGGTTTATGTGAAATAAAATATTTTGATTTTGAACTGGGCATCATGCAACTCAACTTGTGCTGGGAGGCAACTATTCAGCAGTGTCAAGTACCTTGGCTGCTGTGGTAGCGAGTGAGATGGGTCAGTAGTTACTAATGTCAGACGTATCACCGGTCTTATTTTTAACTATAGGAACAATTATGGTCCGCATTAGCGGCTCCGGCAAATACTAGTGACCTATGCACAAACTGAAAAACATAGACAGTACTCGCGGCAAGTGAACCCCCGCAAATTTATAATGCTCGATACTGAGCCCAACGTGACCAGGCGATTTTCCACGCTGCATTTTTCTAACAATGTTCGCCACATTCTTCACAGGTATCTTTACATTCTGCCCCGTCACGACGGGCTCACCACCGCCCACCTTTCCGGACGAGGGACCTAAGGGCGACCACACAGTAAAATGCTGCCTAAACGCCTCGGCAATGTAATTGCGGTCAGCCGAGCTATCAACACCCCACGGGAAGCTACGCTCAGCGTTCATTTTGTTTGTGTGCTTCCAAAAACTTTTAGAATCCTTATATGAGTGGTCGGAAGCAAGGATGTCCATTTTAAATTGCTCTTGGATATCCTGACACCATTTCAATTTAGCTTTAAAATGTTTTCTCGCCTCCGACGTCTCATCAGACTCGATCATTAATTGGTCGCTCAGCTAAATCCCACAATTCAAACTTAAGCTGCGCCTCCCGATGAAGGCCCGCTACGTGCTTATTCCACCCAATGACATAACCTCCCTTCCTGTGGTATAATAAAAATAAAATAAAGTAAGAAATTAAAGGGGAGACCCCCTATCAGTAGTGAACGGTCAATTTTTGTAAGTGACAAGCCGGAGTACATATCTTTAATGTGATTATTTGTCTATAGAATACTGACTGTGCCATTTTTCAAAGGGAACCCGGTAGGAATCGAGTTGTATGGCACCTTCGCCACTGGTCTCTATACAAGAATCGTGTTTTTTGCCTTGCGGTACAGAGCCCTTCGTGTGCGAGCTGACTCGCATTTGGCCGGTACTTTTTCTGCAAAGGTGCCTAATTTTGAGAAAATTCTTAATGGTGTAGTAATTTTTTAAATACTAGGTTCTAAAAGCATAAGACACACACAGGGTGGATTTTTGAGATGAAGCAGCAAGGGCAGCTACCTCAACCGTTGCACGGTGTGGTATTAGGCCCTAAAAGTTGGCCAAAAATGATTTTTCATTTTTATTGGTAAACTATTCCATATTACCGATCCTTTAAAAGTTAGGTAGTTGGTCAAATAAATGGCAGAAGAACTCCGTGCCAGCTCGCCAACACGTGCCGCGCGCTCAGTCGGAAGTTGCCGTTCGCTTACAGTGGTCGTGTGACTGTTCGATACGCCCAAATTTTACTTGTTTATAAAACGTGATATTTTAGGAACAAACGGTTTTGTGGTGGTTTTTGTGATGGATTCCTCTCAGCCAGGTATGTAACTATATGGATTATGTTTTTTTTTCTACAAAAGTCTCAATCAATTTTAATCCATAGGTCCAAAAGTAAGTTGTCATAAACTATTACAAAAATTCTTACGTTTCTATGTTTAAGAGACTTTTTCTTACATTATTTAGCATTCTTTAAATACAAATACTATTGTTTATTGTAGAGTAGACAGTCCAGAACAAATTTATAAAAAACGCAGCCGCCCGTACCCGCCCCGTTTTTTTTGAGATTTTTTTTCGTTAGTACCTCACAATCTTGTATAAATATTTGTTCCTAAGATATAGTCTTATTTTGTTACAGGGACTTCAGGATTGAGGTTTATGACTCGGAATGAGTTGTATGCTATTATGCAAGGTTGTAATGAGTCAACATTTGACGGAAAATTGACGTTTTTGAAGCAGCAACTGCTAAGTTCCTACTCTGATGATGATATAAGAATTCATGATATAAAGCAAAAGATCGCTAATATACAACACAATTTCAAGCAAAAATGGTTGGCAGCTCGTAAAACCAAAGCAAGATTCGAAGAAAATAACGTAGAGTGGCTATCCGGGTCAATATCGTTACCTGCTACGGGTATGTGTCTGAATTTTTTTTTAATGAAACTTTTTCCAAGAACTTGTTGACACTCAGGTAGCTAGCTCAACTATAACGATGTTTTGTTATGATGATTGTAACTAACTATTCTATTGTTTAATTGGAACTCGTTAATATCTACAGATAAACATTTTTTTTTATTGTTACAGGAATCAGCCCTGGTCGCCCTAAGAAATCTTTTGTGGATTCTAGCGAAAGGACTAAAAGACGGAAAACTACAGAACTTCGTTCAAAAGACGTGGAGGATTTGACCTACGCTACTCAAATGAAGTTAAGAAAAGTTGGTAAAGTTGATGCTGCGAAAGTCGTAAAAGATCTTACGAAAAGTCCCCAGAGAGCTAAAAAATATGTGAAGGCAATGAGAAAAAGTATTCGGACACAAGATCAACCTCGCCAATAGTCACCTTTAAATGCTTTGTCTATGTTCACCGAAGCAGGATTAACAAAAGCACAATATGAACGAGTACGAGAAACAAATAAGTCCTTCTTTCCGTGTTATTCGGTGCTGCAAAAAGTTAAGAAAGAATGCTATCCTGAAGTTCATCGCGTTACCGAAACGTGTGCTGAAGTAAAAGTACAAAAATTAATGGATCTTACGACGAATCGACTGATTTCACATCTGGGAGAAGTTGTAGAAAAGTTAAGTGAGGAAGAAGAATCACCATTAACCTTAATAAGTAAATGGGGCTGTGATGGGTCACAACAGATGCAGTATAAAATGAAATTTGAAAATGAACCTGATACTGATGCTAATATTTTTCAAAGTTCTGTTGTTCCTCTATAATTAGTATATGGACATGAAAAGAAAATACTGTGGCAAAATCCGACACCTTCATCTCCTCGTTATTGCAGACCTATTAGAATCAGATTCGTCAAGGAGACTACAGATATAACAAAAGAAGAAATAGACTACATCACAACACAAATAGATGCGCTTGCCAGCACTGACATTGGAAACAACTTATCAGTGAAGCATAAGATGTTGTTCACAATGGTGGATGGCAAAGTTTGCAATGCGGCAACACATACAAAATCCACAATGAGATGCTACATTTGCGACGCAACTTCTTCAGAGTTTAATGACTTATCGAAGAAAAGGCCACCTAAAGTGGAAAATTTAAGATTCGGGCTGTCATTGCTACATGCTCGTATTCGATTTTTCGAATCAATCCTGCACGTAGCATATAGGCTACCTGTAAAAAAATGAAATGTCCGACTTTCGATTGAGGAAAAACAAGCGGTGGAAGCCAGAAAACAAGAGATCCAAGATCAATTTAAGCAAATACTTGGATTATTGGTGGATATCCCGAAAGCTAATTTTGGCAACACCAATGACGGTAATACCAGTCGCCGATTTTTCGAAAACTATGAAATATCGGCGGAAATAACCAAAATTGATAAAGAACTTATCTACCGACTTAAGGTTATATTAGACACAATGTGTTGCGGGTATAAAATTAATGTTGAAGCATTCCAGAAATACTGCGGTGAAACTGCCGAGATGTATGTGGCTTATATGGGTTTTACCCCATGTCTCCAACACTGCATAAAGTACTTCGTCACGGAGCTGAAGTGATAAAACATGCAATTCTTCCAATAGGACAACTTTTTGAAGAAGCTGCGGAAGCTCGCAATAAAAACATAAGGCAATATAGACTTAACTATTCCAGAAAGTTTTCGCGCGTAGAGTGCAATATGGACGTTTTAAATAGGCTTTTGTTAACTTCGGACCCCCTATTAACAAGCATGAGAACAAATCTATATTTTAAGAAAAATAGAAAGACATGGTATGGAGACGTGTTAAATTTGCTTAGTGAGAGTGACCTGACCAATGAAAATGTGTGTAATAGTGACGATTTTTTTTTTTTTCTAACTGTAATAAATAAATCTTTTATTACCTATTTTAACTTATATACACTAATAATCGTCGTTCGAGTCATAAAATATTTTTGACCAAGTTTTAGGGCCTAATACCACACTGTGCGTTGTAGCTACAGGAAAACGGTCTTAGGAGACTTGTCTTAAATTTTTGATTTGCATTCACAGATTTTGAAAAAAAAAAATACAGTCAGCTGGAAAAAGGCCAATTTTCACAAAAACTTTTTTTTATGCCAATCGATCATGTTTCATTTAAGGATCAAAAATTTCTATTGGACCAACTGAGGTTTGAGTACTAAAAAAGTCAGAAATCGAAAACTTTTCCCATAAATTTCATAAGAACTGAGACTACAACTATATCATATCATAAGAAAACTATATCATATCACAACACAAGCACCAATCAACCATGACCTGTGCTTAGTGACGGACTGCATAACAACAAGCAGTCTAGCTGATTATCTTACCCACTCAACCATACGAGATAAAACGGTTAAGGTAATAAGTAGAAGCTAACAGAACTTTCTTACATAATGCGGAAACGAACCAGCTGGTCGCACGCAGATAGAAATAGGTTTCTATCTTCATAGATGAATTGCCTAGAAACTAAGATGGTGCCGTACATCCAGTTATTAACTATAAAATTAATCGTTGTTATTGATTGCACTGCACAGCACAGTGCATTGAGATTGAGAGGTTAACTATCTATTTGCGCATTACATATCCCTGGGAAGGAGCACTTGCGAAGGCGATGTATGTTGTGTCAAGTGAACCAGGTGTCCAGTCCAGATCCCAGTTAGACAATGCGGCGAGGGAGGCGCGGGCGCGGGAGGCGGGGGGGCGCGGGCGCGGGAGGCGGGGGGGCGCGGGCGCGGGAGGCGGGGGGGCACGGGCGCGGGAGGCGGGGGGCGCGGGCGGCGGGGCCGGCTGCTGAACGCCAAGTTCACGTTCACGGCCCAGAACCTCGCGCACACAAATAGAGTAGAGCGTCACGAAAGCTCTTAACGACGACCGATGCTATTCTAGGTGGCGAGTTGTGTGACACAGGGCGAGAGCGACCAGCTGCGGATCGCTTGAGGTCACTGGGACATGTACCCATAACGGACATCAGCCCAGCCGCCACTAAAGGCTCCCGCAGACTGCGGTAGAACAACTTCCATGAGGTTTTCATAGAAATTATTTCACCAAAGTCGCGTCGCGCCGTACCCTCGCACCTGTCTGTGGGAGCCTTAAACCATAGCAGTGCAGTTGTCCAGCTGCTGGCTAAAGCGCAGAGCGAACTAGTGATGCAACACAAACTTATCGTTTACCATCATCAGCGGATAAGCACGCAGCACGTACGCTACCTGAGTCTGAGTCCCTTATCTTTAGAGTTGTTTTGTTTGTCTTTATCAAGTTCAATACTACAGCAACCTCTGCTGCTCATGTATGTTTAATACCATCTCAATAAAAATATGTATAACTAAAATATGAGTAGGTACTTGTTCCAATTGTTTAATAATTGTAACCTTGACTGGAACCTTTTAGTGCTGAGCACACGTGAATACATGCACGACTCGCGTAACGTACTCGTACTGTGCGGCGCTTTGTGGTGTCTCAATAGTGACTTCCGTCACCGCGCGCACAGCTGTTCAGATTAACAATGTCAACTGTCTGTTACGTTAGATAACGAACTTTACAAATAATCTAGTAGCTGTTTAGTAACAGTACCACTAGTACTTGATTATTCAGTGCATTCAGTGATTTCAGTGCTAGACATCTTTTCATCTTTTGCCAGAGAGCAATTATTGACTCATAATTTGGATCTCATCTTAATATTTAAAAATTGTCAATTTAATGAGTAGCACATGAAAACGAGGTAATATCAAGCATGTTGATTAGATTTTCTTAAAAACATTACGAAAGGAAGGCCACAATTATAAATGGTCAGTTATATCAAGAAGAGATCATAATAATTGAATGATAGTCTAAAAAACATGAAAATTATTTTTACCTGGGAGCGGATACTGTGACAACAGCCACCAACGAGCTGCTGAAGAGACGGTCGACGAGGCAGGTCTCCTGACCTGAGCGACTAGCATAGATCTCCTCGATGCCATCGTCGGGGGTTAGTGCAAACAGGTGGTAGCCACTGCTACTGCCCGCCACAAGAGACCTACATTACAAATCACACCTGCTACAATCACATCATTTTACATTAACTTATATATTTATCTTAAATTCATCATGAAATAGACTTTACTAATGTGTTTTCCCTAACAGCAAGATAAGTGTAGCCTGAAGAGAAAATGGAAGTCAAGGAATGCAAGGACGGCTATAGAGCATTGATTATTGTAAATAGAATGAAGCAAACAAATGTTATGATCAACTGATTCAATATACCTAATCACTTATTAATTGTCATTCTCATCACACACATACTCAGAATGTAATTGCAATTATTACTGAAATGATAGCTGATCTTGTCTAATCCTTACTAATATTATAAATTCGAAAGTAATTCTGTCTGTATGTTACCATTTCATGCCTAAGCCCTTGAATGGTTTTCGATCAAATTTGACAAGCAGATAGATAGCATCCTGGGAAAGGACATACGCTAATTATTGTTCCAAGTAGCACGTTCCCATGGGATAATTTCCGACATCCACACCGGCAAATCTGCTGGCTGAAGCTGGTAATTTATAATGTTAGCATTACACCTGAAGAAGTTGTGCAATAGTCCAGCTTGGTCATAACTCACAATCAAGGTTGTCCATCCATAGGCAGCAGCCATCGCTCACTACCTACTACTGTAATTTGTCAACATTCTCTATTTTAAGAAATACAATACTCTGTAGTTTCAGCCTACCCTCATGGGAATGTGTGAATGTATGTATGTACAACACACTCAATTATCATTGCTCTGTTTAGTTTTGTAAACAAGCCCAACTTGTTGGTAGATATTGTGTTGGATTATATTGTTTTAATCTAAATTATATTTGACTATTTTATTGGTCATATTATGCTCAACAACAGAGCAAAAGAATTAATATTCACATTGGAAGCTAAGCTGTTGCTAAAATCTTAAGGAAAATGAATATACCAGCAGCTGTTACAAACATAACAACAATTTTTTGTTTAGAGTACAGTTGTGACTAATAATTGTTGTGCAAGTAGAACTCAAGAGACGGGATGGTGTTACCAGAGGCATGCTTGGCAGTTAGCTGGCGAGTGAGGACTGGGCGAGTGAGTCCAGTGATCACACAAACCTCGTAGGCGCGTATGAGATGGTTTGGCTTGTCCTCGGACGCCATGTTTGTTTACAGCCAATGCTACGGGAAAAGACATTACGAAACAGCTGGCAATGACATATTGCATCATCACGCTAAACAACGAAACGCACTTGTAACAATATCGTTGTTAATTCGTGCCATTGTACACTTTCGCAACCGCCATTCACGTAAATCTTGACGCCCAACCTTATCCCCAGCAGGATATCAACACTGAGCCCAATCTATCTATAACCGTATGTTCTGCTACTTACGTGCAATCTTGGTTGAATTGAACAAATATTCCTCCTGCATTTGAGCCCTCTGTGTTTTGACCTCCTCCCAAACTCATTGGACCGTTCGAAGCGTACAGATTGTTTTAAAAACTAAAATATACAAACAATGGCACACACGCACGACAGTTACTTTAATCAAGTACAAAATAATCACTCACTGAAATAAGTAAATACTTGTAACTAATTGTTCGTCACAAGAAGCAGAATTTTGACACAAAGAACGACCTTGCTACTAAAAAAACTTTTTTACAAAAAAACAACCGACTTCCAAAAAAAACACTAAAAGACGTGAAAAATAACTTTAATTTCGGAAGTCGGTGTCCTTGGTTTTGTATTTTCGTTTTTGGCCACCGACTTCCGAAATTAAAGTTATTTTTCACGTCTTTTAGTGTTTTTTTTGGAAGTCGGTTGTTTTTTTGTAAAAAAGTTTTTATTTTTCACTTTTTAGTTGCGGTACCTACCCCACACAAATTCGTATACTACTACTTGGTGTGTAAATAACAGTAACAGGAAATTATTAACATATCATCCATATAAACTAAGTGGAGAAAATATGCAGTATTAAGGATAACTCAAAAACTACTGGTCAGACCTTAATCAAATTTAAATGGGACCACATGTGAAGCATCACCTATCAAATAAAAAAATAATCATCCAAATCGGTTCACCCAGAAAAAAGTTATGAGCTAACACACATAAAAAAAAAAAAAAAAAAAAAAAAAAAAAAAAAACATACAGACGAATTGAGAACCTCCTCCTTTTTGTGAAGTCGGTTAAAAACAAGCCCCCTCCCGCACACTGACTGCCTGTCTTATATACTTCATCGTTCAATCACCACAACCAACGCATCATAATTCATAGTGAGGTCAAGCTTGTCTATGGTCCACTAACTAATTAGATTTTTGATACATAATATTTTTATTTTGTGCACTTTTATGTCAAGTAGAATAAGTAATCCGTCAAGATATAAACCTAATAATAACTTCTATACTAATATTAGTTGGTAAGTAGAGGGTAATCTTTGGAACTACTGGTCGGATTAAAAAAAATACTTATTCATTTCATAGGCCAATTCTTGAGGAAGGTTATTATTATAGAGTACTTAACATTACGCTAGGACCCTCAGGAGGTGAGAAAAAAGAAAAATACAACGCTAAGCGAAAACGAAGTGATAGCGCGGGCAAGCGACGGTGCGGGTACAGGGGCACAGGGGAGGGGGACAACGGGTGCAGTTGCTCCCCCTAACCTGCTGATGCTGCTGCTGGTGCTGGCTTTGACCAAACTGAGTCTTAAACTCTAAATTGGACATAAATGTAGTTTTATAACCTGTTTTTTTTATTTGAATAGGTATTACTATTACTAAGATATTTAGGTCATAGTTATCCTCGAAAAGGGGGGCACATTGTTGATTTTACAGAAAAATTCCGCGTGTTTATGTTTTGGCCTAATCACGCCTAAATTTCGGTCACGTTTTCGGCAGATGAGTTGTTACAGGTTGCTACACATACCTAAGCTAGGCGTAAAACACAGTCTAGGAAACTAGGCAGAAAACCTTTCCGAACTCAGATCTGGAATTCAGAATACCTACATGAAGTTACCGTTTTGGTAGTCACCAAAACGAAGCCAGGGTACGGACGCTAAGAAATCTACACCGGGTTCGTGAAGAGCCCGATAGAAGAGTCCGTGTAGCTCCTTGCTTTGCCTTAACTCCAGCGGTCATCGGTAGTAAGTACCACAGGTTTGCGCTAGTTCTCTTTAGCCATGGAGAGCAGGGTGAGCCCCTTGTCCACTGCTACCACATCACGGTGCATACCCACAACGGCTTTTAAAAAATATTCACTGAGACTGCACACTTCGCGGTTGTGGAGGGTCTTTACATTTAAAAAGCCTCGACCCCCGCACTTCCGCGGTATGTACAGTCTCATCACCGATGATCGTGGATGACGCATCCGGTTTGCGGTCAGCAATCTACGGACCCTCCTATCCAGGGCGTCGAGTTCGGTGTGCGTCCATTTGAGTATGTTGAAAGAGTACATCAAAACTGGCATGACCCAACCGTTGAAGGCGCGCACCTTGTTTCCGCCTGAAAGAAAACTAATTAACACCTTCTTCAGGCGACGAAAGAACCGCTCCTTCAACGATTGCTTCATGTCAGCAACGACGATGCCTAACGCTTCCAACATACCCAAATACTTATAGCTTTTGGATGAAGAGAGGGATCTAAGGTGTATGGAATCGGAAAGTTGAATTCCCTCGGGTTCCATAATCTCACCTCGCTTTAAATGCATGACTGTACATTTGTCCACACCAAATTCTATCCTGATGGCACTACTGAAAGTTTCAGTTACCTTCATTATTTCCATCAGTTGCAATTTGTTGGGGGCAAAGAGTTTCAAGTCATCCATATAAAGGAGGTGAGATAGGACTTGACCAACTCTCCTCAACCGGTAGCCTAGACCTGAATTCTCCAGTAGTGTGCTTAGAGGATTCAGGGCTAAGCAGAACCAAAGTGGACTCAAACTGTCGCCCTGAAATATTCCCCGTTTAATCCATACAGCCTCATCATTCGCCTGGATCTGTTGACACCCTGGATAGCGAAGAACCTGATTATTATTATTTCGTTTATTTATTTACATACTTATTTGTATACATTTTTAAATATTTTTATAAAAACATTTTTAAAACATTAAAAAATATAAAAAATAGTGGTCTCATATTCCACATGTCAACAACCTCGTGTGCTAAGTCAAGATATTTTATTTGATTCTCTTTCTTAGCTTTCACGAGGTTCTCGTCATGTGGAATTGTAACATCGATTGATCGAGCGATCGATTGATTGTGCGGCGCGCTAATCGATCTATCACCACTATATCAGGATTATAAATTGGCGACAATACGAGTAGTCCTGTCAGTAATGATAGACCGATCCCAGTACAACGTAATATGGTCAGTTTCGAGAACTGGGTCGGGCACATACTTGTAATATGGTACTTCAGAATACACTAGTTTAGATTTCAAAGCAATTTGCTGATGAATAATCCTGGCTGCTTGATTATGTCTGTGCAAGTACTCGCCGTTAGCTAGACGAGAACACCCAGAGATAATATGTCTGATGGACTCACCCGGACGATGGCAAGCCCGACACACGTCAACCGTCCCGTCTTTCATAATATGTCTCCGGTAGTTATTCGTCAAGACAACTTCGTCCATAATTGCACAGACGAAACCAACAGTTTTCCCGAAAAGGTCACCAAAACGTAGCCAGGATACGGCCGCTAAGAAATCTACACCGGGCTCGTGAAGAGCCCGATAGAAGCGTCCGTGAAGCTCCTTGCTTTGCCATACCTCCTTGCGGTCATCGGTAGTTAGTACCACAGGTTTGTGCCAGTTCTCTTTAGCTATGAAGAGCGGGGTGAGTCCCTTGTCCACTGCCACCACATCACGGTGCATATCCACTTCGGCTTATAAAAAATATTCCCTGAGACTGCACACTTCACGGTTGTGGAGGGTTTTGAAATTAAAAAGTCTCAACCCCCGCACTTCCACGGTATGTACAGTCTTATCACCGATGATCGTGGGTGATGCATCTGGTTTGCGGTTAGCAGTGTACGGACCCTCCTAACCAGGGCGTCGAGTTCGGTCTGAGTCCATTTGAGTATGCCGAAAGGGTACATCAAAACCTGCATGACCCAACCGTTGAAGGCGCGCACCTTGTTCCGCCTGAAAGAAGACTACTTAATACCTTCCTCAGACGACCAAATAACCGCTCCTTCAACGATTGTTTCATGTCAGCAACGTTGATGCCTAACGCTTCCAACATAGCACCCAAATACTTATAGCTTTCGCATGAGGAGAGGCATATATGGTGTATGGAATCCGAAAGTTGAATTGCTTCGGGTTTCATAATCTCACTTCGCTTTACATGCATGACTGCACATTTGTCCACAACAAATTCCATCCTGATGGTGCTACTGAATGGTTCAGCTACCTTCCCTAGTCTAAATGGTGAACAATAACATTGTTTTATGTTTACTAAAACTAAACAATTAATTAATTTAATAATTTTCATGGTATACCTACCTTAAATATCTAGTGGCCCTTATTTTGTTTTGACTAGTATAGATTCTGCGATGCTGGCAGAATCTCAGAACAATAACTTATTGTTCTGAGGGCCAAATATTCGACACCGGCGTAATGGCGAAGAAAAAAGAAACGAATGTGATTGTCTGTCACCTCCATGTCACCTCTGTCAGTCTCCAACTAGTTTAAAGTTATCTGTGCCTCAGAAACCGCCCAGGCTTTTCGCGTGCGGGCGTGTCCAACGTCCAAGCAACCAAAAATGCTTAAAATCGCGCGTGCGCACCGGTCATTTCTAACATAAAGTGTAATAACTTGAAAACTACCAAACTTATACCTAAATAAAAAATCGTGTGTGTAGCTGAAACCATACAGAATCAACAGGTGTTAAAACTACATTACAACTTCATAGTCGAAAGAACTGTAAAAAAATGTTAAAATAAGAATATGTGTTGAATTTCCGTAAAATATTTGTTCTTACTGAATTTTTGTAGTTTGCGTCAATAAAACCTATTTATTATTAAACTAGACTATCTAAGCTTTTTTTTGATACCCATATGTCCATAATTGGTTTGCTCAGAGTAGCACAATACACCAAAACAAACACCCCATTCCCGCAACAATTTTGATGCCCCCTGCGAGGTCCAGAGGGCCGACATAAGGGTCCTCTCACCTGTGATTTACGAATAAGATTTAATTTATTTTAGATGATTATTGTGTGATTATATTTGGAATGATAGGTATTCATTTGTATGTAATAATTATATATATTTAACAACAATTCAATACCAGCATACCAAAAGATTTGGAAATAAAACGAAGCGTGTGTGCATTTAACATTTGGCCGATGCCTATTCTCCGTCTATGAAAACTGCCCACGGCCACTATGGTTGCCTATCAAAATGTCTTGCGGAACGAAATTAGATTACTGGTGATCTTGAACTATCTTCATAGTATTAAAACTTTCTTAGCGTTTTTAAATACTAATAATTAACTTATGTCCATATTACAAGCATTACATTATAGATTATTTAGTAAAAAATACGTAATTTAATACGAAAATGCCGGCGCGTAGCGTGTCGCTACGGCCTCAATTTTTCATAACGAGTTTAACACAATAAAACTGATTCAAAACCTATGACACATATAGATATTCTAAAACCTTGATTAATGAGGATTTTTACGGTATATAACACTAATACATTGGGTTATTAATTAAGTCACCAACACATAATATCTAGGGAGCGCGCATCGTTCGTAAAAAATTTTGAAGAAATTGACGGAGCGCTGACATTCAACTTTTTTTTTGCAAAAAATATTTATGGTCGACACAGATTATATCATACTATTGTACGCGGAAACTAATAAGGAGCCACCTGGTGTAATTTTTTGGCATCTGTACAGTGTGCCCACGGTATTCTACCGACCCAAAACGCAACAATCGACTAAAGCCACAAATGTGGCTGGGACGTTTACGCTCACTGCAACTAAAGTCACAATTGTGACTGCAACGGATCAGCGGTTTTAAACTAATTATCTCAATGATCTATTACTATACTCTATGGTTATTGTTTTGAGATCTGTGCTGTCCACAGAACATATATACTCTTAGGGAGGGTGCTGTCAGTGTTTATTTTATCATATCCGGTTGGTTTTAAGCAGCCGACAACCTCAATAGGTAGACCACAAAAAAAAAGTGTTTATTTTGTGAAACCCTTCCTCCGCTAGTAGTAATAGTGTTCTGTGCCCTACCCTGCCACATTCAATGCTTTCAATGATGCTCTGTGCCACAGCCATAAAGTACATATAAATGTGAAACCTGGCTTGGCCTGCACCACCTGCAATGCAAACTGAAGTGAGAGAAAACTTGTGAAATTGAACACTTGCTTGCGATATTTTATAAAGTTTTTATATATTTATTTATTTATGACAAACAGTTAAAGTGAATGGAAAGAGTGTGTCAAATACCTACTAGGTATTTCTCCACAAAAGTTACTAAACAAGACTACACCTATAGTAACCTACAAGCTGTACATTATTATTTATATAGATCATATAAATAATATCATATATACCTATTAGGTAAAAACCTGTTACCAAATGGGTCGTAAAATACCAGCAAAGAAACATCGTGGCGTGAAAGATCCCTTAGTACAGCAAGCTAAACGTTTAGCAAGGTATGTACCATGTTATAACAGCCGCACGCTCTTCTGTCGATTGCCTGTATTGACCAAATTTTTTTTTCAGTTTATTTTATTCAAGGTAAATTTAAATAAATACTTTAGCGTACTCCAAATACAATAGGATAGAACTTGCTTCTATTCTTTCATATTATTATAGTAGCTGTGGCCCACGCCTTTTATTTCATCATTTGTCCCGTAGGTTGTCTTAAGGAAAGTTATTTATGACCTCCAGGTTACATGCTACATATCCATCAAATTTAATTGGTTCATTCAGTGGTTTAAGCGTTAAAAGGTAACATACATAGATAAGAGTTACTTTGCGTTTATAATATCAGCATGGATTTTTGCATTACAATAAGAATAGAGTCAGTTGATGGCAATAGGCTTGCCGCAGTACATGGGACTGAAACATAACTGACAACATGTGGGGATACTATGGGAATATCTCTGCCCAACCCTTTGAGGAAACCAAGCATGATGTTATTTTTATGTTATAATTCTTTATTTTAGTTTAAAAGGCAAAATTAATGCTCCACCAAAGGACCCTGATGAGCAGCCAGTCCCAAAGTCGTTGTCAAGGCTTTTTGCATTTCGGGATCCAGATATTAGAAAAAGTATAACAAAGAAGAAAATTCACACTAGCCGGCTGCAGACACAAGGCAAAGGTATTTTATTGTGTCATCTAGCTAATCACTTTAATTATTTGCATGCTAGCGCAAACCACATGTTTGTGGGGTGTGCTGTCCTAGGTAAGGCGTTATGTGTATTTACTGGTTAGTTTCATGTTACATCAAATGATTCAGACACATGTTATTGACTACTTGTTATTTTCTAACACACATGACAGATTTCACATTGCTGCTGTTCCTTATTTTTTATACCCTAATTTGCATTCGTTTTTTCAAGCTTGTGTTGTAATGTAATATAGTATTGTTTCCTATCAGATGGCAGTTCAAGTGGTGCAGCTCACAACCCAATATCTCGTCTCCGCAAGCTACCAGGAGAATCAGGTCGTGGGTTTTCTCTGCGCATCAACAGTGCTGTCAAGGCTCTCCACAACCCAGCTGAAGAATTACAGTACCCTGTATGTTTCATTATCTCTTTTTTTAAATACTAATGCATAACATGTTCGGAGTTGGCGCAGCTGAATTTTGTGCCAAAGATGTTTGGCCTTTTTGCCATCTATAGGCTAAGATGAAGAATGTGTAACATATTTCACAATCTGTTCACTCTGGTTGGTGGGTGCGAATCGCAACCGGAGTTTATGGGTTTGTGAACATTGGTGGCGAAATGAAACAATTGATGATTTTACTTGTTTACTGGATGAACTGTATTACCACACACATTGACCATAAACTTAACAGTATTTGATGACTTATGATCCAAGAGACGTGCGTTTAACTATTCTTCCAAGTGGGAGTTTTTTTTACTGTCATAGATTCACAATCATGTTGCACTAGTGTTGCAAGCACTGAACTAAAGTTTCGATACAAATACAGATAAAAGATGAAAGTTATTGAATGCAAAACTTACAGCTAACATTTATTAAAATAGACAAAAACATGTTAATTTGGGTTAACATTCTTGGCCTCTCGGCAGAGGAAAGAACAATGTTAATACAGTAAACATTGAAAGGATTAATAAAATGACCAAAATAAACATTGACATACCATGACTGTGAATTAAATGATCTTCACAGTTTTACCACCGGTCTGTTCGGTTCACCTTCCGATTGGGCCTGCTCCACTCTTAGCAGGTACTCATTGATTTGATAGAAATCTGCCTTAAACTTGGCAGATTCCTCTTCCTGGACATCTTCCATTTGGAGTAATTTCTCATATGCTGAAATGAACTCACCATAATACTTATCAAATTGGCGTTTAGCTACATGGGCCGAAATCGATGACCTATTTTGATCGATAGTACACTCGAGAGCAATGAATCCGGGTCACTTAAAGAATGTTAAAAATCTCGGAAACTAAAAATGATAGGTTAATGCAATAAATTGTATTTAATAGACAATGTAATACTCCTTAAATGAAAGTAAAAAAAATATGAGTCACCATACATTTTATTAACACAAAATTACATAAAGAAAAAAACTGCTGATCTCTCCTTAAAACAAAAATAGGAAACATGAAATTTTTGAACTTTATTACGATTTTCTTGAATTTTAAAACTTCGTATTGCCTCCTCGTGCTTCCATTACTGCGTTTACGCGGTTTGGCATGCTGTACACCAAGTTCCTTATACGATTTTGGGGAATATTCTCCCATTCCTCTGTGAGAGCAATTTTGAGCTCACGAAGCGTGATTGGGGGAGGGTTTCGTTGTTTTACGCATCTGCCTAGCTCGTCCCAAGCATGCTCGATCGGGATGATATCCGGGCTGCGCGCTGGCCACTCCATACGAGTAATGTTAATCATTTCTGCGATAGGACACACCATTTTCGAGATATAAGCAAAATAAAAGAAAATCGTGAATAAACTACTGAATTTCGTAAAACGTGCAGTTGACTCTTTCTACTTTGCTGCCGTCGCACGGAACGTCATTATTGTCTACTCTTCCGTCGACAAAACGGTGCTTGTGCTAAGCGGTAATGCGATCCTTTCTTCCGACCCATTATCTACAACAAATTTATACGTTAATATCATGATCAGCCTATAATGTTCACACTGCTGGGACTCAGGTGGGCTGAAATCCAACAAGCGGGCCCAGTGCGGGTTGGTAGATGTCACATGTCTTCGAATTTTTGGTTCCAGGACATGCCGGATTCCTCACGATGTTTTCCTTCGCCGTTTTGAGAGCAGTGGTGATGAAATAATTTACACAAAGTAAAGCACCTGTCTGGGTTCGAACCCGCGACCTGCTTAGTACTCGTAAGTTGCAGTCATTACCACTGAGCCACCACTGAGCTCCACTGAGCTACCACTGCTCTCCACTGGGCTACCACTGCTCTCAAAATTTTCCATCGATTAAGTAGTCAAACTAAAAATAATGTATATCATTAAAAAAAAAACGATGAAGCAAACAGTCTAATTATAACAAGCGGACCCGGTAGGTAGACGTTGTTCTGCGACAACAGCGCCACCATACTCATCAAAATCGGTCAAGCCGTTAAGTAGAGAAGAATTTCGAACACTCGCACACCGGTATTTTATATACCTATGTAAAGACTAGGCATGCAAAATATTTACATTCTTCATAAAGAAGCAAAGAACTTAAAATAAAATTAATACTTACCGGATCAAAATGTGGTAGTCGGCGTACAATTTCTGGAATATATTATTTACGTAGAACACGCACGCGCCTGCAATGCAAAGTGATACGTCCTCACGCTGGGAAGGCCCGGTCGCTACTGACGGGATCATTTTTGCGCGGTCGATAATATAGTTCACTTTGCCCTTTAATTACGAAATGAAGTTGTTGTTTATTTATAAAATAAAATTTAGATTCTATTAAAAAGATAACTTAAAATTAATATGTATTTTTTTCAAATTTCTTAAAAGTGTTTAGAAGCATTAGAAAAAAATACTTATTTGTCTAGAAGTTTCCCAAAAATTGCGTTATTACAACATTTTTTTCTACTAAATTTTGTATGGAAGTTAAAAAAAGTGGTCACGCTATATGCAAGTAAACTACATAGTGATGTTGATGATATTTTTTAATGTTCAAAATCCAAAGTAGTTTCTTGTAAAACGATAATCAAACGTTAGTCTCGCGTCATTTTTTGGAAAACTTGATGTGAATTTTAGTGATTTTCCATGAATACTTAATTTATTTCAAAAATCTCTTTAGCCTACATGCAAGACTAAAAACTCGACTTTTCAAATCACAAATAAACATAACATAACATCACGCCTGTATTCCCCGAAGGGTTAGGCAGAGGTGTACTATCGAGGAAAGGCATAACTGAGCACCGTAAGGACTATTTTTGCTTGCAGCGCTCGGCCGCTACAGAAATCTCATCAACCAATAGCATCGCAGTATCAGATTTTTGATAAGGCCCTTGTTTTTGTAAATGAAAAAAACACAGTAAAAACCAGTTGGGGTGATGCGTTTTTTTTTTCATTGGTAATAAATATCAATGGGAACCTTCGTTCGGTCTTAGTTCGAGCACGGTTGGGACAAGGTTTTTTTTTTGATAAATATAAAATTTACTCATCTCAGCTGAGTAGATTTCTCACAATTAGCAGTTTTTGGATGAGAGGCGGAAAATTTCCATATAAATTTAAAAGCGCAAAAGTCGATAACCACCGGTCATATTGGTTTGTTTTAAATTGGATTGTATGCTGTTTGTGGTGATTTTAATTAGAATGCAGTTTCCGTATGTGTATAGTCATCCTTCTAAACAATATATATTATCGATATATATTTATTATTAATATTATTATTATATTATATATATTATTATTATCGGGAGCGTTCTTTTTTCTCAGCTTTTAGGCTGGTTTTAGCTACATTTACGGGCCAAAGCCAAGTAAATGCAGCGTGTGGTGAATTTTATGGTGAGAATGTACTTTCGTCTAACTGCATGAACTTCCTAACGATTCTGCATGTGTTTAGGATGGCTGCTTTCTGCAGATTAATGTAAAGGGATTCTTCTAGGTCTATTAATTTTAGGCTTCGGAGGAGATGGTTGGGAATAACACCTGTCGTAGAGAGAACGACAGGAACAACATAAACTTTATCTTGTCTCCAAATTCTTGTAACTTCTTCTTTGAGGTCAACGTATTTGCTTATTTTTTCAGCGATTGTTTTTTGTAGGTTATGGGTGTTGGGAACTGCAATGTCTATGAGGTAAGTGGTTTTTCTTATTTTATCCTGTAGGGTTATGTCTGGTCTATTAAAGTAGATGGTCCTATCTGTAAGTATGGCGCGATCGTAGTACAGTTTATGTGTGTCATTTTCTAGGATAGTTTGTGGCGTGTACTTATAATAGGGAGTGTTAGTGTTTTGAATGAGACTGTGTTTGAGTGCTAGTTTTTGATGGATAATGTTTGCTACCTGGTTGTGCCTGTGAGTGTAGTCAGTCTGAGTGAGGGTTATGCATGCTCCTGTTACGTGTTGTATGGTTTCTGATTGAATATGGCACCTGCGGCATTTGTCGTTTGTGATGGTAGGGTCTTTAATGATAAATTTTCTGTAGTTTTTGGTGTTGATTATTTGATCTTGTATAGCTATGATAAAGCCTTCGGTTTCAGGGAAAAGGTTTCCTATTTTTAGCCACTTATTTGATGCTAATTTGTTTATGTGGGACTGCTCTAGGTCATGGGCGTGTCTACCGTGAAGGACTTTCTTTTTCCAGTTTTCAATTTTTTGGTTTTGCGGGTCGGTGATGTTTATGTCTTGTATATTTTGTTCATTTAAGTTAAGCGGGGTGTAGTTAAAATCATTTAAGGTAATAGCTTTGTGAATATTACTTGTGAGAGATTTTGTGTAGAAAAATGTTTTTAACCTAGTAATTTGTTTCTGCCAAAGGTGCTGTATGTCGATTAGGCCTCTCCCTCCATTTTGTCTTTTGATGGTGAGTCGTTCGATCGCAGATTTAGGATGTAGGTTGTTGTGTTTTGTGAGTGTTGTGCGTGTAGTTCTTTCTAACTGCTCGATGTCAGTTTTTGACCATTTTATTACTCCGAATGAGTAGGTCAATATTGGTATGGCAAAGGTATTCAAGGCTTTTATAAGATGCTTTCCAGATAGTTGTGTTTTGCAAATTGCGTTAATTCTTCTTCGATATTCTGTATTTAGTGTCTGTTTAATTGACGTGTGGTCGAGTCCTTTAAGTTGCTTGTATCCTAAATATTTGTATATATCTGTTGGTTCCATAGCTGCTATTGTGTCGGTGTCACTGACTGCATAGTTGCCGGGTTTTATTTTTCCTTTCATAATATGCAAAGTCCTACACTTATCTAATCCAAATTGCATATTAATATCCTGACCAAATGTTGTGGTCACTTCTATAAGAGATTTCATTTCTTTTTCTGTTTTAGCGTACAATTTAATGTCATCCATATATATGAGATGCGAGACAATAATTTCTTCGGTATTGTTTTTAAAATTATATCCAGCCCGGCACCGATTGAGTAAGTGAGACAAGGGGTTTAGAGCGAGACAAAACCAAAGAGGGCTCAAGGAATCTCCCTGGTAGATACCCTTCCTAATATTTATCTGTCGAGTTATGAGAGTGCTGAGTCGATTATTTATCTGAAGTGTGGTTTTCCACCGTGTCATTACAATGCGCAAGAAATCTATTATTTTGGAATTAATTTTATATATTTCTAGGATTTGTATTAGCCAAGAGTGTGGGATGCTATCGAAAGCTTTTAGGTAATCTATATAAGTACAGTGTAGGTTTCTATTTTTTGTGGTGGCATGTTTATGGATAGTAGAGTCTATAATTAACTGTTCTTTGCATCCCATGTGGCCTCTCCTACATCCTTTCTGTTCCTCTGCTATCATATTGTGGTGTTCAATGTGTGAGGTGATTTTATTAGTGAGTGCTGATGTTAGTATTTTATAAATTGTGGGTAGGCATGTGATTGGTCTGTATTGGGAAGGTTCTGATGTGTATTTAGTTTTAGGTAGCATGTAAGTTATTCCTGTGGCAATGAATTCGGGTATGTTTTGTTCTCCTAATACTATATCTGTTAAATTTTTTGCTATGGATTTGTGTAGTATCGTTAATTTTTTATACCAGAAATTTTGTATTTTGTCTATACCAGGTGACTTCCAATTATGTAATCTAGCTGTTAAATAAGTAATTTCAGACTCTGTTATCTCCTTAAATTCCATTTCATCTATTGCTCTCCATTTTGTTGCTTCTTCTGTAATCCAAGTTGCTTTATCATTGTGATGTACGTGCTCTTCCCATATGTTAGACCAAAATGTTTCCAAGTGTTCTTTTGAGGGCGTGTTTGTGTCGTTCTCTATTGTTGAATCGGTGTGTGCTTTCTGTATATTTCTATAAAATGATTTTTCATTTGTAGAAAATATGGCGTTATCTTTTTTGCGCTGTTGTGCCTTCAAATATCTCCTAAGCCTATGGACTTTAAGTGCCAATTTCTGTTTTATTGTGTCCAAAAACTCTTCAGGTTTTCTATTATTATTTTCGTGTCTTGTGTGTGTAAAATAGTTTTGAAATATTGCTTCGACTCTTTTAACTACTTTATGTGATCTGATACCGTTGATGTAATGTGTAAGTCGGCCACAGTCTGCTCTTAATTTTTCGATGTCTTTTTCTAGTCTCTGTTGCCATGCTGGTTTGACAATATGACTTGTTCTTGTGGCTCCTGTGTGGTCCGTGATTTTAAAGTTCAGTTCTTCAGATATAACTACCGCTGTGCAATATATAAGTAAATGTATGTCTATAAGTTGTGTGTCATCAGATATAAATTGTATGAGTATACTTTCATTAAATAAATTAACTAAACGAAATAGGTTAAGGGTGTATTTAAGTTTAGGTAGTTTTGGTCGGACTGCTGGATCCATCCCAGAGTATTGTGTTATTGTTGTTCTAAATTTGTCATATATTTCGTGGATATACGAATCTGTAGTTAGGTTTTGATCTGTAACAACTAAGGATTCTATATCATTTTCGAAGGTTAGTGTTAAGGATTCGGTTTGTGTCGATGTGTGTGCTGTTTGCGTGTGAGCTTGTGATTGGTTATTTGTTAGAGATTGACTATTAGGATGAAATTGAGTTAGTGATTGTGGTTGTTCTTGCATAATTTTTTCGTTTGTGCTATGTGTTAGTATGATAATGTTAGTGTCTGCATAGTTTTCTGATTCTTGTCGTAATTGTGTGCGTACTTCTTCTTTTAACTGATCTAATTCGACTTGCGACAAGAGTTTATTCCTAACTATAGTTCTTCGTTGATCTGAAATCCGTTGTTCTGAAACGGAAATCTCAGGATATTGACGTGAAAAACGTTCATGCAGTTGTTGTCTGTAGGTGGTCATGTCGGTCTCTAATTTAGTGATGTATAGATAAGTTCGCATGATGAATAGGTTAACTTCTTTGCTCCATCTCATGCGAACTCTTGCTTTCCCAGCCTTGGTGGACGCGGGTAAGAAGGTTGATACCTCCCGCGCAACATTCAAGGCCAGAGTGGGTGAAACTGTATTTAAACTAGTTAAGGGTGGTGACGATGATATGGGTGAAGATGGTATTGATGGTGATGATGTTCTTGAAGGTGCGTACGATACTGTACTTGGACTATAAGGCTCTACAGGGGTGTCTGTCCTGTTTGTCAGTCTATCACCATCGTCAATGGCTTCGGCTGTAGCATCTTTGTCGGTGGGAGCCCGCCTGTTCAACTCCTCACCTCTGACGGGTCGCATGCTGAGACACTTAGCGTCAGCTCCAAGTGCGCCCCGGCGATCGCCCCCGGGCAGCGGTCCTATACGTTTTCTTTTTGAACGGGTCTCCATTTTTAAGTGGGTTTCCAGAGCCACGTTAGCCACGCCAGTAATTTCTCATTCGTGTGTCCGCCCCCCACGTGATTAGATGGTCAATCAGGACGTGTGGTTGTTTAGGGGGCATATTATTATTATTATTATATTATTATTATTAAATTTTATTATTTATTCTATATTTATTAATTAAATTAAGTTAAAATACCAATTTCTAAGTCAAACAAATATCAACATTGCCTACCTTAGAATAAAGTCGAAAATAAATAACCTGAGATGCGCACCTTTTTCCGTTATAGATACGCTCTCGAACTAATGGAAGTTTTTTATTTTCAACTTTATTGCAACTTCAGCAAGGTCGATATTGGTTTGGCAGTGACGACCGCGCTGCGTTCGATTTTGCCAGATGTTCCCCGGCTCTAAATGGTTAAGTAGAGAGGCTAGAAAACTAGGTATTCCAAAAAAATAACAATAATCACAAAACAATTTTTATATTAATTCAGCTAAAAACAAGGGGAAACTGGTATGGAAAATTATTAATAACTAGCTTTTGCCCGCGATTTCGTCCGCGTGAAATTTCTTGTTCCTTCGCATCGCGCGCCTGCGCTGTTACTTCGCTTTCACTTAGCGTTTTTTCCAACTTTTTTACTTTTTGCTCGGTTCATAAGGGTAATGATAAAATCAACCTTGATTATGAAACTATTTAGTTGGATAAGAATTAAAATAATTATGATACGAATATCATCATCTTTTGATTCTACCAGTGTTTTGATTTACTAATTTGAACAAAAAACGGTTATTGTGACGTAACTATAATAATTAGACATATAGCCTCGTGGACTGTTTTGTGGGTAATAATGAGTACTATAAACAAGTAATACGTTATTTTATGTATCATCAATAGTTTTCGCAACACACGCCAAATAATGACCTTTATGCGCAAATTTTTGATACCTTGGGTTATATTATTGCAAGTTTCGCAGAGATCTCTACTTTTTTAATGAATAAGATACGCCCACGTTACTCGCTGATAATGTAGCTATCCATTGCTGAAAGATTTTTTCAAATCGGTCCAGTAGTTTTTAAGTTTATCCGTTACATACAAAAATACAAATCTCTCCTCTTCATAATATTATAAGTAATAAGTATAAGTATAGATATATCAATATTATATATTATTAGTTTAGATTATAATCCTGCAAGGGTTCCGTTTTTTCATGAACCCTAAAAATGACAGTGTCGAATAAATGGAAATAATACTAGGGTACTATTTCAACGACAAGGCGAAGCGGGATATAAACAAACATTGAAATCTACAAAATAATGTCGCCTTGTTCCTTAGAAATAAACATAGGGTCATTTCTTAATTAGTGAAGCTAAGAAGATGTGAACCCGAGAAATTAGTTGAAACAAAGTGTAAAGTGTAAAAACATTAAAATTAAAAACTTTCTCATCTTGTTCCTTTTGTTCTATTCCTAGTGGTCGAAAAAGGGTCGGACATCTGTGATCAACTGATCATTGTATAAGGGCCTAAAAAAACACGAACATCAAAAAAACAAAAACAACAAAAATATAATTTTGTATTTTCGTTTCATTGGTCGATGCAAAAGGGGGCGTTCAACAGATGTGGTCATCGTCTTCACTGGATTTTGTTTTCGAACTGCTGCTGCTGCTTAGTTATACCTTTCCTCGATAGTACCTATAGTACACCCACATTTCGCCAGTTATGTTTAAGTCCCATGTAATAGGGGGCGAGCCTATTGCCATCAACCGGGCACGAATCCAGACTCCGGGCTGCTACCGAGAAATTCCAGATGGAAAAACCCAATAACACAAATAATCACAAATAATTTTGTTTAAATTCAGTTTCCCTTTCTCAGAACAAGCGAACGAAATTGATCATAATCAGTCGATTTCGTGCACGGCCCCTTAATAATAAAGCCAATTGGTAACTTGGTAACGTCCACTTTTTCCGGTATTTTGATCTTGTGCCTGGGTCATTTCTCTTTACATAAATGAGTTCTATGCCGAGTTATTTTCACTATTAAACACTCAATTTAATAACACTTTTCCACTAAAAACTAAAACTATTTACACAAAGTTTTTATTTAGTGATTGGGCGACTCCAGGTATTCGTAAGAACAGGGAAAAACTTTTTGAACTTTATGGTCTAAAGCAACATATGAATAATACAAGCTTTCATCAGCATATTGCAAAATATTCAAAAACTTTTAAAAGTGTGTGCAAAATAGCAAAAGCTCTATAAATTAGCAATAAAATAAAATCAGCTGATGATAAAATAAAAACTACCTGGCAAATAATAAATAATGAAACAGGCAGGAAAAAACAGCGTAATACAGAATTTAATTTAGAGACTGTACATGGCCCCATCAGCTGTAGAAATAGCTCAGGAATTTGAAAACTTATTTACTAATATTCCCTTTAAAACTACTGAAGCTTTAAATTCATCACCCGCGCTTTCTGCTGCCTTACTTAAAAATAATGTAAAGGCATGCCCTTTGGAGTTTAGGTTTCAGCATACAAACCCCCAAGCTGTTATAAAAGCTTTTAAAGATCTTAAAATTAAATCAACACAGGGTCTCCGGGGAATGTCTGTAAAAGTTTGTAGATCTCTCATCGAAACTATTGCGCCCTATTTAGCTTTCATATTTAACACCAGTGTGGACCAAGGAGTCTTTCCGGATCTTATGAAACACAGTAAAGTAGTTCCATTGTTCAAATCCGGTGATAGCAAAGAACCAAACAATTATAGGCCTGTGTCAATTCTGCCAGTTCTCAGTAAGGTGTTTGAAAAGTTAATACTTAATCAAATGTTACGTCACTTTAATAAAAATTCCATCTTTCATGAACAACAGTACGGTTTCACCAAAGGGCGTTGTACCACTGACGCTAATAAAGAACATTTTTAACGCCTGGGAAGAAGCACAAGATGCCATTGGAATCTTTTGCGACCTCTCTAAGGCGTTCGATTGCATAAACCATGAGACCCTTCTGCTGAAACTAGAGCACTGTGGGATTAGGAATACAGCTCTTGATCTAGTAAGATCATACCTGAAAGATAGAAAGGTTAAAGTTCAAGTAAATGGCATGAACTCATTAGGGTCTGAAATGACAATGGGCGTTCCTCAAGGTTCGATATTGGGTCCATTCCTCTTTTTAGTTTACATTAATGATTTAACCCAATTACTGCAGAATCAACCGAAGATGGTGTTATTTGCAGATGACACATCATTGATTTTTAAAGTTGGCCGACGGTCACAAAATCTTGACGACGTGAATAATTCCATTCTTCAGGTCCAAGAGTGGTTTATGGTAAATAATTTGGTACTAAATGAAAAAAAAAACCAAATGCATTAGATTTCAATTACCAAATGTTAGAAGTTGCGAATGTGACATCATATTGAATGGAGAAAAACTAGAATTTGTTAATCAGACGGTTTTCCTGGGAATCACGCTAGACGAGAAATTACAATGGGGACCCCATATAAAATCTCTTGCGGGGCGGTTAAGCTCGGCCGCTTATGCTGTTAGGAAGATAAGACAGTTAACAGATGTAGAAACCGCGCGTCTGGTCTATTTTAGCTACTTCCACAGCATTATGTCATATGGCATTTTACTGTGGGGTCGGGCTGCTGACATTGAATCCATTTTCATTTTGCAAAAGAGAGCTGTCAGGGCCATTTACAATCTACGTCGTTGCGAATCTCTTAGGGAACTATTTAAAAAGATTAATATTATGACGGTGCCTTGTCAATTCATTTATGAAAATATTATGTATGTAAGAAAAAATCTACATCTTTTTAATAAAATAAGTGATAGACATAATTTTAATACTAGAAATAAAGATAAAATAGATCAACCATTTTTTAGATTATCATACATACATCTTTTATGGGGTACTGTGTTAAATATTACAATAAAATACCTTGTGATTTATTGCAATTAAATTAAAGAAAATTTAAAACTCATATTAAAAGTACACTTTGTAAACAAGCATATTACAAATTAGAGGATTATATCCTAGATAAGAATGCTTGGAAACATGCTGGTCCGGCTCCATAGGACAATCTAGAGTCTAGACAAAATCAAACTGGTTGCTAATTTAATTGTATAATTTATAATTTTTATGACATTGTTTTTTACATTATGTAACTACTTTAACTCACACACTAAATTATTACTTGTTATTTTTTTTTGAAAAATCATCTACTTCTCAATATTTGTAAATATGTGAGCACCATGTATCTGTCTCATAATTAATTTACCTGTCATGCGTTATATTTAATTATTTTTACCTATTGTGGTATAGTAATTTTATTCTAGGTGCATCGTCTTCACATATAATTATTATGTATATATAATATTGTAAAACATTTTTAAAAGAGTAACGGTGGAGTTTCTTGCCCATTCTTCTCCATACGAAACTACCGAAGGGGCAACTAGAATCAATACAACTTTTTGTAAATTTTGACGTTCAAAAGTGCCTTTTTATGTGCTTATTTGAAATAAACGATTTGACTTTGACTTTGATATACTTTTGAATTGGTTGTATTTTTTTCCAAGAATGTATATCTAAGTAAAACTGTATTTTTTCCTGATTTACTGTATCTTTTACGTGATTAATATCGCTATTAGTTTCAAAACTTTCAACAATTTCTTCTATACTATATGGCTCAGAATCATCGGTATTTTCGTTAAAAAAGTAATTATAATTAGTTTTTAAAGATATATACAAACTTTTTACAGACATTTTATAGTCTAATTCCTTGCTGATATCGGCAAATATTTGATCACATGGTGATGGTAATTCACTGTTTTGTAATGCACTTCTGTACTTTAAAAATACAGTTTTCTGAATATCTAGGGAAATCGCGCTCTTCTTTCCCCTCTTCATGATAAATGGGTAACTATTGCTATAACAACTACGGAAAAATGATAATGACATCACTGTAAATGCACTCTGTTTGCCAGGACGCAGTTATCGCAAACAGCTTCACTACTCGTTACCCATGGTTTGAAGGACGGGAGATAGGTAGGAAATATGTAGTAGCTCTGTTGAGGATGCGTTCGGGCCACATTCCATCGAATAAGTTTAAATATTTAATGGGTAAAAGTACCTCACCAAACTGCGAAGTTTGTGGGGTGATTGAGGATATTTACCACGTGCTGATGGAATGTGACCGGAACCTATACGATAGACAATATTCGCTTGGTGTGGGATTTGAAGTGGGGGCATGTAACAGCATCCTAGCGTCCCCTATGTCTGAGGAGGCTAGGATGTTGTGCCGACTGTTGTTGGTTATTTACCAGAACGAATAGGAACAACACTATTAAGGAGGTCATAATTAGAGTAATAACTGTTTATTATCCATTGTTTAGTTTTAAGTTGTTGAATGTTTTCTGTTACGAGGGTGACATTATCACTAAGTGATAAAACCCTTTCAAATAAATAAAGATAAAAAAATAAAAAAAAAGCTTCACTACAATGCAATCCATCGACTATGTTTTAGAACTACCTTCAATATTTTTCTTTGTGTTTACCTACATTGAGTATTACGAGAATTAAATAAAATGAACCAATAAATAGTAATATTTAAAACTAAAGATACATTTTATATTAGCTAGATATTTTTTGTGCTATTCTTATTTAAAAGAACACCTTTATTAATGCTACTACGATTAAAATTTGTACGTTGTACCTACTTATTTCTTTATTTTTTTTTGGTTCGGTTTAATAAACTTTAACGTAAGAAATTTTGCACGATTAGAAGGTACTAAATAGGTATTAAATATTTAACCCTCGAAGATCGAAAATAAACCGCCCATTTACCTGTTGCACTAAACAATGGAATCGTCAATTTGGAGGGACCAACTTATACAATGTGGCGTTTTGCATCCTCGTCAAATTTCAGGAGGCTGTTATGAAAGACATAAATAATAAAATAAAATTACGATACCTGCTCAATAATTAATACATACTTGTTTTTTTAGTCATTTAAGTTTGACAGTATTTCAGAATACACCACTTTCAAAGAACAGAATCGCCCCGTTGCGTATGCGGTAGGCATTGTCTCAAACTCAAACTCAAAACTCAAAGCATTTATTTCAAATAAACCAATTACAGGCACTTTTGAATTGTCAAGGGGTCGGTCAGTCAGAAAGATGAAGCTAGTTACCCATTCCAAAGCGTAGTAGGTACCTATGGAGAAGAACGGGCAAGAAACTCCATGGACACTCTTTTAAATCAAAAAATGGTTACAAAATATTGATTACATCGTTCATGTTGAAATTATGCATGTGAGAACGATGCAGAACGTTAAAAGCGTCCGTAATAAAAAGACAAAAGCAATTCAAATATTAAATTAAATTAAAATAAGCCGTGGCAGCCAAGAAATGACCAGTCCCCACTGACGGCGCCCGTTCACGAACATGACGCATAGATCAGCACCATTCAGCTCAACCATTTTGAAGGGAACTTAATGATCCAACACACACGCCACCACCAGCGAGACATTAGAGTGAGCATGACAAACTCTCAGCCGCCAGGGCACATTCAAGTCAATGAAAGAAAAACCTATTAAATGGTAGCTTTATAGTAGGTGCATAGTACTCACACCTGTGCTATGCAATTATACAATACTAAAACATAGAATTTATACAATGCAAAGATAAGTTTTTAAAATCTTCAGCAGCTCCAACAGTAGTTTCAAATGCTAATCAATTATTTTATGCGCCCTTGTGGAGCAGGACCAGCGTTGAGCCAAGCATTTTTATCAGCGATGTAATCCCCCAACTTATAATATGCCTGGCTGCATAGTGTGCGTTTTATACAAGATTTGAATTTAGTTTCATTCAGTTGAAGAATATGGGGAGGTATTTTATTGAAACATTTTAAACAGTACCTACCCCATGAAAGATGAGTCTACTTTAGCCAGCCTGAAACCTGGTTGAACTAATTGATCCCTATTTCTAGTGATATAATTGTGTCTTTCACCTCTTTTACTAAAAAGATGTAGATTTTTCCTTACGTACATGATGTTTTCATAGATATATTGACAAGGTACCGTCATGATGTTAATATCTTTAAACCGTTCCCTTAGAGAGTCGCGCCTGCGGAGGCCATATATGGCTCGGATGGCTCTTTTCTGCAGAATAAAAATAGACTCGACGTCTGCAGCCCGTCCCCATAGTAAAATACCGTACGACATAATACTATGGAAGTAACTAAAATAGACTAGCCTCGCGGTACCTACATCAGTAAATTGACGGATCGTTGTCGGTTGTCGCACGACTATGTCGCTGTGTGCGTGCGTGCCGCGTGTCGACCACCGGCAGGCCCCGCCCACCTAACAGCAGCGCGTGCGGCTAGCAATAGCCTAGTTCGAGTTTGAAAATCACCTACCTACATGACATAAACTCTTGATAATTACCTAGATAATATTTTCAAAGCTTAATTAGAATGGTACCTCTAGTGGGCATCACAGCTGTAAGGCCACGCGGCTGTGACTCTTGATAATTACCTAGATCATATTTTCAAAGCTTAATTAGAATGGTACCTCTAGTGGGCATCACAGCTGTAAGGCCACGCGGCTGTGAAACGATAATAACTCTATGGTCGGGCGTTTTAGGCACAGTTTAGCACGCAGCGGTCGCTGACATGAATTTGTAAGGAGTAATGTATAGCTGTTACAACTTAAATAATCAGTGACGTAGCTATCAGCTGATTTAATAAAATGTGTAGGGGGTTCGTGGAATTGAAAATGTCCGCACACTCGGTAATAAGAGTTTAATGTTAGTAAAACACACAGTACACACGTTTTTACAATATTTTAGAATTTAGGTAGCAGGAAGTTACTTATAATAATGGCGTCAGGACGCAGACGGGCGCGCGTGCGTATCCTTTGATTTCACCCGGGAAAGAGAGCGAGAGGGGTAGTTGAGGCGCGGGCGACAGGACGCTGTTATTAGGTTGGCGTCTTGGATGCGCGGTCGCTGCCAACTTAGCGGCGCTGTGATTAATTTAGGGTTTTGAGACGTTCGGAAACGGTGCGCGCTACATTCTCCTCCTCCAAGTCACGTCATCGGCCCGAGAGTGATTTGGCATAGAACTAAGAGCGCGCCTTCTTTTGGGCTTTAGGCGGCCGTCCTCGTAGACGACGAGGTTGGACCGGCTCTATAGTGTCAGTCTGGTTACTAATGAGAGAAATAAGGTCCGAAACATGAAAACGACCTAACAACTGACCCTGTCTATCGATCAACTCGTAGGTCGTGGGGCTAATAGCCTTATTGACGGTGTACGGTCCATCTCTCTGAGGCATAAACTTTCGAGTTAAACCTTTTGACGCATTACTTAGAGAATGAGTGGTTAGCAATACTTGGTCACCAACCTGGAAAATTGGAGATTGGCGCCGGGAAGCGTCAGCATATTCCTTTCGATGGTCTTGGCGTCTTTCAACCCGGTCTCGAATTTCCTTCAAAGAGTCAATAAATTTGGACAAGTATGGCGTAGCCTGAGGTACATACGTTTCCTTATCCAGTATTGCGCGCATGTCGTGCTGTGCATCAAACGGTATCCGCATTTCGCGGCCATACGTCATGTATGCTGGTGTCAGTCCTGTGGTCGAACAAGTAGCGGTGTTGAGGGCGAACCGTACCTGTGATAAGAATTGGGGCCAAATACGATGCTCATTTCTGACCAGCATTGCCAGTTGGATCTTCAAGTCCCGATTCTTCCTTTCGGCCGGGTTGGCCTCAGGATGATAGAGTGGTATCAGGTTCTGCTTGACACCAAATAGAAACATGCATTGTTGCATTACTGCAGATATAAACTGCACACCATTGTCAGAGATGACACGCCTGGGAAAACCATATCGAAGGAAATACTCTTCTATCATTAATTTGGCACATACCTCAGCTGTAGCCTCCTTGAGGGCGTATAACTCCACCCATCGTGTGGCAGTATCCTCGACGAGAAATACCCACTTTTCTCCCGTTTCAGCTTCTGGTAAGGGGCCAAACAGATCAACAGCCAATACTTCACCCCTTTGATGTAGAATAGGTGTCTGCAAAAGACCGGTGGGCTTTTGATTGGAGAACTTATACCTTTGACAGTCGACGCAATTTTTTAAATAGTCTGTAACGTATTTACGCATACCTGTGAAGTAGTATCGCTGTCTGATGCGATCAATTGTACGATCTACACCTTGGTGACCAGCAGTAGGGGCGTTATGGAACTCATCCATAACGTCATTAAGCATGGATATGGGAATTACTAATTGCGGCTCCTCGGATTCCGAGTCAGGAGCGAGACGATAGAGGACACCCTGGTCCATAAGGTAACCGCGCTCTAACCAGCGAGTAGAAGGCAGAAGGTCAGTGGTGTTTTCTATATCTTTCATGATCTTACTCACCTCAGGATCTTCTAGCTGAGCAGATCGCAGATCAGCTGGACTCTTGCGAGGTAAATCTATGATCACCGAACAGACCCCGCAGCTCTCTTGAGAAGACTCATTGCAGTTAGGACGGCTAAGTGTGTCGGCAATGACATTTAACTTACCAGGAGTATACTCGTACTTTATATCAAAAACTTGTAATTTTAGGGCCCAGCGCATCAACCTGCCACTGGGAGACTTTAAGGTTAATAACCACCTCAGTGGTTGATGGTCACTACGTAAGATTACTGGGTGACCCTCAATGTATGGGCGATACTTCTCTACGGCCCAAACTACGGCGAGGGCTTCTCGCTCTGTAGTTGAGTACTTACGTTCAGCAGAAGTCAGCAAACGACTAGAGTATTCGATGGGGTGCACGTCGTTACCTTCACCTTGCAAGAGGACGGCACCCAGTGCGTAATTACTGGCATCGGTATGAATAATAAAAGGTTTACTGTGGTCTGCCTGTACGAGAACTGGTGCTGTAATGAGCCTCTTCTTCAACTCATTGAAGGCTCGCCTCTGGTCTTCAGTCCAAACCCATGGTTCAGTTTTCTTAGTAAGCTTGGTGAGCGGTTGAGCTATTTCGGAAAACCCTGGCACAAATTTCCTAAACCACGAACAGGTTTGCAGGAAGGATTTCAGGTGCTTGAGGTTGGTTGGCTCATTCATCTGCTGAATAGCCTGCACCTTGGACTCATCGGGCATTATACCCTTGGGAGTAATAAGATGGCCTAAGTACTTAACTTGGTTACAGGCAAAGTTGCACTTGTCCCTGTTAGCACGCAATCCAAAAACACGAAGGCGGTTAAACACAGCGTCCAGGTCTTCCAGGTGTTTCTGAAACGGCCCCTCTGACAGGACCAACAGGTCATCTAAATAGACTAATAACGTAACGTTCTTCAAAGCACTTCCAGATCGAAATCGGTCCATTAACCTCTGGAAAGTGGCGGGAGCGTTCTTAAGACCGAACGGCATGCGAATAAAACGGTACGTACCAAAAGGCGACACGAACGCTGTCTTGTCCCGGTCTGCAGGTGATACAGACACTTGCCAGTAGCCTGACCGAAGATCTATGGTACTCATGTACCCTTCCCTTTTGGTAGCGTGAAGAAGGTCCTCGATGACCGGCAAAGGGTAAGTGTCACTTTTAGTAACGGCATTCAGTCGACGATAGTCGACACAGAACCTAGTCGAGCCATCCTTCTTAGGGACGAGGAGAGCGGGTGCGGCCCACGCTGATTCGCACTCCTCGATAACACCATCGTTCAGCATTTTGTTGATCTCGGCCTCCATTGCGGCCCTTTTTGCGGGTGTGAGGCGGTAAGGAGGCACCGCAATAGGCGCATGACCTTCCGTATCAATATGATGCTCGGCGAAACGCGTAGCCTCTCCTCCTAGACGGAAGGCATCTTCATGGTGCTGAAGTAAATCTGTGAGCTGCTGGCGTTGATTACAGGTAAGCAACAAACCTTCGTCAGGTCTTAACGACATAGAAGACACAGAGATTGGGTTGGGCTGTGCCATTGGTTCACCCTCATACTCGAGCGGGTAAGTCTGCGTGCACCCAGAGAAGTGCCAGGAGGAAGCAGAAAAATCAATAACCATACCTGCAGCATTGAGGAAGTCGATACCAAGAAGAGTATCGCTGTTATCAGCATCCGGAAAAATCACGAAGTCCACTCGAACACTTTTGTCCACAGAGATGATGACGTCGACGCTTGCCACCAGAACTTCACGTGAATGGACGACACCGTCAGCCAGCTTCACATTAACCTGCTTGGAACCAAAGGTAAGTCCCTTTTCCTTAAATATTTTATAAAGTATATGTCCCGCTATGGAGCACCTAGCGGCTGTGTCAATGAGAGCCATGCCCCGTAAACCAAGAACCTGGATACTGAGCACTGGCCTTTGCTGCTTTGAACGTGCGTTCGTTGGCAGAACGTGTGACGCAGAGAGAGAGACCGTAGAAGTCACACCACCCCAGGTAGTAGTCGCTGTAGTGTCAGCGCAAAATGCAGAAACTACTGAAGGCGTGTTAGACTGGTCGACGTTTGAGCAGCACAATCTACGAGTCGAGATGATAACAGGTGAGTTTACCCTAACAGGTGAGTGACTAAGATTATTATCGATAACAGGCACATCTACCCTATCAGGTGAATCACTATCATAATGAACGATAACAGGCACATTTACCCTATCAGGTGAATCACTATCACTATGAACGATAACAGGCATATCTACCCTATCAGGTGAGTCACTATCACAATGAACGAGAACAGGCAAATCTACCCTGTCAGGTGAGTCACTATCACAATGAACGAGAACAGGCACATCTACCCTATCAGGTGAGTCACTATCACAATGAACGAGAACAGGCACATCTACCCTGTCAGGTGAGTCACTATCACAATGAACGAGAACAGGCACATCTAGGTTTCGCTTGTTGATTCGACGCGTTATCGTTAGCACCCGTATTCGACGACGGTGCTATGCTGCCCGCGCTCGACGTTGCTGGCGCTGTGGATCGGCGCGGCTGAGGCGCGGGTGCCCGCGCTGTGCTGCGGTTGGCGGGGCCGGCGACGGCGCCCATCGACTTTGTGGAGCGGCCGCTGGATGGCGGGCCGGGCTGCGGCTGCGTCTGAGTACGCGTTTCAATATCAATGGAACGGGCGAGGCGGAGCATACCCGAGAAATTCGTAAAATCCTCCCTTCTCAGGTGTTTTCGTATCCGTGCGTCAAGTAGGCCGTATACCATGTCGACTTGCGCTTTATCAGATATCTCATTGGCGGGAATTTTTGAAAGTAGTGCACGGCATTTAGCGACGAACACGTCCGTATTTTGATCGCCTTGTCTTTGTTCAAATAATTCAATATATATACGGTGAGGGGGTCTTTTATCACCGTAGGTGTTGATTAACAATTCTATGGCATCATTCCATGTATGAATCTCCTTCTTCACTCATAATCAGCCTATATTGTTCCCACTGCTGGGACACAGGCCTCCTCTCTTTGAGAAGGAATGGGCGGTAATCTACCACGCGGGCCCAATGCGGGTTGGTTGATGACACATGTCTTCGAATTTTTGGTTCTAGGACATGCCGGTTTCCTCACGATGTTCTTCTTCACTCCCTGGTACCAAATTGCAGCGTTATTCGTGAGCACCATAGAAAGGCCCCTGAGGGCATTTTCCTCCGAGACATTAGCGCAGTCCTTGTAGCTCTGGATGGCGTCTATGAAGGCGTCCACGGACTCGTCGGCGTCACCGCCGAACCGGGCGGTGCAGTGCGTGAAGGTGCCGCTGCCGACGGCCGGTGATGCAGACGCAGAGTTTGGAACTGGGGATGGCGGTTGGCGACTGATAACTTTTTCCAACAGGCGCTCGAACGCTTCCGTTTGGGATTGCTGCATGGCGGCCATCATGGCGGCCACTTGCCCTGGTGAAAAACTTTCATTGTCGCCGTCGGTCTCGGCTTCGTCACCTGAGACCGCTGCCGCCCGATCTCCGCGCGTCCGCGGCATGGTGATGGCGAACACACGCGAATAACGCAGATTATTATTGAGTTCGAACGAGCACTTATTTATTACCACTCGCGGCACGTTGGGCAGCCACTTGTAGGGGGTTCGTGGAATTGAAAATGTCCGCACACTCGGTAATAAGAGTTTAATGTTAGTAAAACACACAGTACACACGTTTTTACAATATTTTAGAATTTAGGTAGCAGGAAGTTACTTATAATAATGGCGTCAGGACGCAGACGGGCGCGCGTGCGTATCCTTTGATTTCACCCGGGAAAGAGAGCGAGAGGGGTAGTTGAGGCGCGGGCGACAGGACGCTGTTATTAGGTTGGCGTCTTGGATGCGCGGTCGCTGCCAACTTAGCGGCGCTGTGATTAATTTAGGGTTTTGAGACGTTCGGAAACGGTGCGCGCTACAAATGTTAGTTTTGCTTTCTTTCTTTTAATTTCATTCCTGTTAATCGGACAGTAAATAATCCTAAAATTGTAAATTTATCTTAGTAATGAAAACGTGTAGGTACGAAATACGAACGCAACGCGCGGGCGCCGCGCGTATTTAAAATACCTATGTAGGTAATAATAGAAACCTGTAAGAGTAGGTAGGTACGTAGTTATCAGCTGATTAAAAATATGTTAGTTTTACATTACGTACACAATTTATTTTATTTTTGATAAACAGACTACAGTAAATAATGAAATAGTAATAAAAACGTGTAGGTACGAAATACGAGGCACGTGCGGGCGCCGCGCGTATTTTAGATACCTAAGTACGTAATAATAAAAACTTGTAAGAGTAGGTAGGTACGTAGTTATCAGCTGATTAATAACATGTTAGTTTTGCATTACGTGCACAATTTATTTTATTTTTGATAAACAGACTACAGTAAATAATGAAATTGTAAATCTTAGATCATAAAAAATGAGTAGGTATCCAAAAAAACGAACGCATAGCGCCTTCGGTGCGCGTTGTTTTGATACATAATAAAAGTAAGTAGGTACTTAATAAAAACCAGAGGTATTTTTGGCTCAGTCATACATTTGAAATCTACCCAATTAGGTACACCAATTGATTCAAATAACTGAGTACGCATTTACAAATAATTGTTTTTAAGTAAAAATAAATTAATTACCTACGCTAGCCGGAGGTATTGTTCGAAGTGTCCACCTTCACATTCTAGACACAGTCTAGCACGACGTCGCTGGTTTTCTTTCAGCTTTCGCAACACAAACACATTCGTTTTTACTGTGTCGAAAGCAACTAACCACTTTTTCCCTTAATTCTGTAACACTTGTTATTTCATCTGTGTACACTAGTCTTTTAATGTCTCCCCACAAATAAAAGTCCAGGGGCGTTAAGTCCGGAGAACGCGGAGGCCAGGCCACAGGTCCACCGCGGCCAATCCACTGGTTGCCGAAACTTTCGGTCAAGGGCTCGCGTACTTGACGACCGTAGTGAGGAGGGACACCGTCCTGCTGGTAGTACAGGTTGCGATAGATTGCCAGGGGAACGTCATCGAGCATCTCCTGGACGACTTGTCGTAGTAGCTCCAGGTAAGTAGTGCTGGTAAGGTAACCCTCTATGAAATAGGGTCCAAGCACGCGGTCCCCTATTATGCCAGCCCACACATTTGAGTCTCGCTCGCACAGCGCTGACGTGCGCGCGCGTCCTTTGTAAACAATGGCGGTTAATAAGTTGAAGTGTTGTAATTGTAATATAATTATAAGTGAAGTACTGGCATTTATTCAAAATAAACATGATGTGATGGATAATGAGTCTATAGTTCGTGTGTGCCTATCTGCCTTCTCGGAACCAGATATTGATGAGGCGAAAACTTTGTTTTTTGAATCTGTAACGACTTCTCAGAGGAAAAAATCTCGAAGGCGAGATGGTAAAATGCAAAGAGACTTAGAGGACATTATCTGTCTCTTTAAGGAAATCGATCCGGATGTGATTCCCACCTTCGTCGCACGGGACTTACAAAAATTGCCTCCGATATCTTTTGATCACATTGATGTTACGAAATTACTGAAAGACATTGTGCTCCTTCGTAGTGAGATACAAACAATAAAGGAAAACTATGCGACAGTAGATATGGTAGAAACAGTACGTATAGACCTAGACAATCTAAAGCTAACTTCCTTGGTTAATTACCCAAATATTAACACGGAAAAAAGAGGTACATATTTTTCGGATAGTGGGCCGGTAGGTTTATCACATGATTTATCAAATACCGACGCTAAGACAAAGTCATCGGAACGAAACGCGCTCGACTTGACGCCGCTGTCTCACTATCGCCCATATGAAAATAGGACTATCTCCCTCGCACCGAAAACGCCTGTGGTTCAGCCGGCAGAGGCGGCGTCGTCGCAAACACATATTATTTCATCGCCACTGGCGCTCACGAATAAAGTTTTATCGTCATCCTCAGATACTCGTACTACCGGTATTGCCGGTATTGCATGTAAACAAACGCTGACGCCGTCTACGCTGCCACCAACGATGGCGGAAATAGTTAAATTGCCGGGTGAATGGAAACAAAATAAGCCGACAGATGAGTGGACTGTGATGCAACGTGGGCGACACAAGAATCGATTTATTGGAAAAATGGGAAAGGCAATAACCAATGTTGAAACAAAGTTCAAAGCGGCGGAAACAAAGATTCCTTTGTTTATTTCTAATGTAAACAAAGAGACCCTAGAAGCCGACATATGTGAATATATACATAATAAGACCCAGGAAAAAGTCTTCCTTGAAAAAGTTAGCATGAAAAAAGAAAGGCCGTACAATTCATTTAAGATTTATGTTTCAATTAGTAAAATTGATACCTTTTTGAATGATAACTTGTGGCCTGATGGAATAACGTTTAGAAGATTCATACGATTTAGACTGTGGAATTCTGATAAAGACGATATAAAATTAAATGGATAGTACGCTAGTAAGTTATAACTGCAAAAATATTAAAAGAAGTCTGGAATGTGTGAGAACTTTATGTAAATCGGCAGACGTGATAGCCCTTCAAGAAACTTGGCTGTTACCGTACGATATTCAAGTATTGGGTGATATTGACGACAACTTCGGCTACACAGGGAAGTCGGCGGTGGACTTGACTGCTGGAGTGCTACGAGGTAGACCTCACGGAGGGGTTGCGATACTATGGAGAAAAAGTGCTTTTCGCAATGTTACGGTAGTGAAGTGTTTAAGTGAGCGTATTGCTGCGATTAAAGTAATAACTGGAGCTGGTCGTGAAATGTTAGTTATGAGTGTGTATATGCCGACTGACCAAACTGTGAACTTGCCGGAATTTACTTAGTGTTTGGGTGAGTTAAATGCAATTATACAAGACAATAGTATCGAGGTAGTATTTATGTTAGGAGATTTCAATGCACATCCTGATGCTCCGTTTTGTAGTGAACTTCTTGATTTTTGTGAGGAAAATGACTGGATTTGTGCTGATTTAGTCAAACTAGGTATTTCATCTGAAACATATACCTTTCAAAGCGAAGTATATGGGTGTAAGCGATGGCTAGACCACTGTATGGTGACTAAGTCAGCATGGCAGTCTGTGATGAATATTATGGTCCTCAATGATGTATACTGGTCAGATCATTTCCCCTTACAGGTAACATGTAATTTAGAAGTAATTAATGCAAAGGTAGAAGTACACAATTATATTAGTAATGATGTTGTATGGGGGGTTAGAAAATTAGATGAAATTCAGAAATATCATGAAATTTGCAATAATAATTTTAGAAAAATTATGTTTCCTGATGAACTTCATAAATGTGCCGATAGTATGTGTCAAAAGTTACAACACAGATCTGTAATTGACAACTTATATAGCAGTATTGTTAATATATTAAGCCAGGCTTCGGCAAACAGTCGCAGTTCCTTACCTAAGAAGCCGAGTAATGTTAAGTGTGTTCATGGCTGGAACAAGCATGTTAGAGATGCGCATAGGCAGGCTAGACTGGACCATCAATTGTATGTCTTAGGTGGTAAACCAGTGAGTGGACCCTTGTATGATAAAATGTATGAAAGTCGTCGGATTTTCAAGTCACGCTTAAAGTACTGTCAGAACAACCAGGAACAGATAAAAATGGATATACTTGCCTCGCAGCATTCTGCTAAGAAATTTAGTAAGTTCTGGAAGGGCACTAAGCGTTTAAATGGTAAGGCTAGTCTGCCAGTGTGTGTTGAGGGCCTCAGTGATGCTAAAATGATTGCAAATTCATTTAAGGATCATTTTCAGGTGAAGTCCTCCTTGCTGTCGGTGCCTGAGACTGAACATTGCCCAGTAGAAAAGCCTATTGGATTTTCAAGTAAAGATGTGGCTGATATTATTAAAAATATGAAAAGAGGGAAGTCACCAGGCCATGAGGGGCTCAGTGTCGAGCACTTGCAGCGTGGGGGAGTGCACCTGTATAGAGTTTTAGCCATGTTTTACACTTTTTGCATACGGCACTCATATTTACCATCTAATCTTATGAGAACAGTGGTTGTGCCAATAGTAAAAAATGTCACTGCTGATATCTCTGATAGAGGTAATTATAGACCAATTTCTTTAGCTACTATAATTGCGAAAGTGTTTGATGGGTTATTAGATAGAAAACTTGACCGTTTTGTAACATTACAAGATACACAGTTCGGTTTCAGAGAGGGGTTGTCAACCGAAAGTGCAATACTGTCTCTGAAACACACTGTTGATTATTATGTAAAAAGGCACACTCCAGTATATGCATGCTTCTTGGATTTGTCCAAAGCATTTGATCTGGTGTCATATGATAAGCTTTGGACAAAATTAAGAACTGCTGGTGTCCCAGCCGATCTTGTGAATATCCTTGCTTACTGGTACAGTAAACAGCTTAATATAGTTAGGTGGGGAAATGTATACTCAGATGACTATTCTTTAGAGTGTGGGGTCAGGTAGGGCGGGTTGACATCGTCAAGGCTCTTTAATATATATGTTAACCATCTGATTGAGGAGCTCAGCAGCATGCATGTTGGATGCCATATTGAGGACATATGTGTCAATAATCTGAGTTATGCAGATGATATGGTGCTGCTGAGCCCTTCAATTGGGGGTCTTAGACAGCTGTTAAAGGTGTGTGAGGTTTATGCTGTGGAGCATGGCCTGAGGTATAACGAAAGTAAAAGTGAGTTTATGTTTTTCAAGTGTAAAAATAAAAACCATATACCTATATTTATACCACCTATACTACTTAATGGTGTACCTCTAACTCGTGTTCCACAGTTTAAATATCTGGGACATATTGTCAATGAAAATTTGAGTGACGAATTAGACATTGAGAGGGAGCGCAGGGCATTGTCGGTTCGCGGTAACATGTTGGCACACAGGTTCGCTCGATGTACGGCTCCTGTTAAAATAACAATGTTCAAGGCATTCTGCCAGACGTTTTACACGAGCGGCCTGTGGGCTAACTTTACTCAAAAAGCCTACAATGCCTTGCGCGTCCAGTATAACAATGTGTTTAGGGCACTGTTTCGGCTCCCTCGATATTGCAGTGCATCCGGCATGTTTACTGATGCCAGCGTAGATGACTTCTACGCAATTATGCGTAAGAAAGTAGCGTCGGTGGTGCGACGAGTACGGGGGAGCCCTAATAGCGTCCTGAAGATGATTAGCGAGAGAACCGATACTGTTCTGCTCAGTAGGTTCACTGCACTCCATGTGTTGCGAGACCAGTGAGCCTGCTGTTCAGAGTAGACGGTGACACTTTGTATTTTAATTACTAACATTAGTTTACTTTTAATACTAACAACCCTGTCGTGCTTATGGACTCTTTTGTCTGAAATAAATGATTTTTATTTTATTTTTTTATTTTTTTATTTAAGGAAAACCGCACTTGGAACGAATCCCGTTTGGTCACGTGCGGGTTATAGTCCCGCTGAGTCCACCAGTGTTCATTAAGAACATTGTAGATGCCAACTCGAGTAAATAAGCACTCGTCCGTCCACAGGATGTTGGCGTCTTGATGTTCCAGTAACCACCGACAAAACGTAATGCGTCACTCGTCAAACTCCACCCCTAAGAAGACGGAGAGAGACTGGAGATGGTCCGGTCAGTGGGACCGGACCATCTCCACCAACTCAACATTGGAATAGTTTTCCGTCATCGTGGCGTATTTAAAACGAATTAAAGGAGCGCGGGACGGGTATCGCGACAGGCGCACTCACGGCGACGACATCAATCACACTAAGTAGTCGATGTGTGAGTGTGAGCGAGCGTGGCCGGGTGGGGTGTAGGGATAGAAGAGGGGTGCGTGCGCGCGGGAGTAGGCAAAATTATGATCGTATAAACTGCCGCGTTTTTATGTGTGTGTAAAAGGGCAGTTACAGTGCGGTATCACACAGGCCGCGTTTTAACATGTGTCCAACACTTACCGATTTCCGAAAATTAGAATAAAAAATAAAAAAAATTACCTACTTATTTATTATTGATTCGTGTCGAGAATCATTAGCATAGTTACCTCCTTCAATTTGACGAGGATGCAAAACGCCACATTGTATAATCGATATCTTTAAAACGATATATTATGTTTCGGGCAGCCAAAATCAATAATATTAAGGTAGAGTTAAGGAACACTGAGTAGGTAGAACATTCCAGGGAGTAGTCTATCAGTTTGGTCCCTCCATCTTGATATCATGATGGAGGGACCAAGCATTTTGTTAAAATATTATGTATATGATGAGGTAGAAAAAAATATAGCAAAGGTAGGAAATGCGAGGGCTGCGCTAAAAGTATCGGGAATGGAATATTTCCACTGTTCCTGTCATATTAAAATCTTTTTAATTGAAACTCCTTGATTTTAAAAATCGAATATCATTTATTTATTTAAAAAAAGATTCTCGGTCTTGTCCTCAGAATAATAACTAAAGCATAGAAGGAAGGCTAAAATAGCAACAGAACTCAATATATTTGGTTCATTTTGACTTATGGAGGCTGCTGATATGTTAGAGAAGGACACGCATACAAAAGACATTTCGAAATTTTGTAAGTTGTCACTACTTTTATTCTGAATAATGATGACTCACGCACTTTCAATGTCGATAAATTTATCGATAAAATGCATTAATTGCCAAAATTAATGTCTGTGATGGGATATATTATCATTTCTTGAAATATATAAGTTTTAGCAAAAATCATAAACAATGAGCACAGGGAGTTGTTAATCTTAAAATAAATCTACAGATTTTACAGGAAAAGTAAATTTATTTTAAAATTCGACTATTGGTTACAGCTTAAGCTCTAAGGTTAAAATGTAATGGACGACATTTTAAGTAGAACAGGTAGTTACAGTCGAAGTTCATAAGTGCAGACCTATATTAACTTGTAAGTCTGAAAATTTAAAAAAATAACAAGTAAGTATATGTAGTGGGTATAAAATTATGTTTGTATTTACAATAATAATGTCCAATCAGATATAGCTTTGATATTGTTTACAATAGCTACTCATTATTAAAAAAAATTATAATGAGACTTTCATGGACCACGATGATAGACCACATGATGAAGTCAAGTCAAATAATTTATTACATTATACAGGGTGGCAGAGACATCGACGCACAACCTGCTACATATTTAATACATGATTCTGAACCTCTCTGCGTTGAAATTAATGAACACCATTTGGGGTTGGGTTTTTAACAAATGGGGTAAATCATTAATACAATTATACTAAAAAGAGGAAAGGACCCAATATCGGGCCTTGTGGTACAAGGCATATCAAGCTTACTTCCATCTGCCTGTTAAAAATCAAGACAAAAAATGGGCTCCATGAAAATCATAACGAGCTGATCACTGACATGATTACGATTTTTTCCATCATCGGATGTAGAATGTCTCTAAAGATGCACATGTTACATTCTCATTTGGATAAATTTAAAGATAGGACGGGGGCATAATCGGAAGAACAAGGGGAACGCTTCCATCAAGATATAATAGAATTTGAGAGACGTTACCAAGGCCAGTATACTGAAAGCACGATGGGGGACTATATTTGGGGTTTAATAAGAGAAATTTCTACTGAACATGACAGGAAAAGTAATACCTACTGTTCATTTTTAAACATTTGGACTCTATTTTAAAACTTCTATTGTAAGAATGAATCATAAATGGATGTTCGGTATCTTTTAATAAATCATCTCTATGTCCATTTTTTATGTATATTCATTGATTTGAAATTTTCAACTTTTTACACATAAAAGCAAATTCAGTACTACTTTTTGTTCTTATTCTTATTTCTAGATATAATAGCAATAAAAATAAGGTAGGTATGTATAACCCGTGCGCAAAAATGCTGTAGACTGGGGTTTTGTAGGAACCGCATCTTCTCTAAGTCGTCTCCATTTTGCAGTTTCATTAATCATAAATTAATGCAAAGTAAATGCTTGGAGCAAATGTAACTATGCTTCTTTGGAGTCCAATTTCTTCTACCAATGCGATTTACCCATTCATTTTATTTCACGTCGTCTTTAGGAAATCTGTAAAATAAAAGTATTGACAACATTATTTACGTCATTAAGTATATTTATAATAACCTCAAAGTAATTTCCGAATAGTCGCTAAAACTTCTACTGAAATAGTTATTACGTTTGCTATCCGCTACAAAGTGATTCAGCAAAACTTGTTTTATATTTATATTCGGTTATCAGCTCGACAAATAATTTGACCAAAATTTACCGATGGAAAGTCAATAGTTGTTCGTTATTTTCTTTTCGTGAAGAATGGGACTTGCAGCCTCCAAAAGCCTCCAACCACACAAGACATTACGCCACAGAGTCCACACACTCACTATATATATTTATACAAAGAATTCGTGCAATCTAACAACAGAATTATTATAAAAATATCATGTAACCATGGGAGTTTACTACAAACTCATGAACAATGAACACGCGAACAAGTCAAATTGTTCAGTGACCGAACTGTCACACTCCGAAGCAAAGTACTACCGAATTTGGCCGGGTTGAAATAGAACCAATAGAACCAAATGACAAGTCATCTTGTGACAAGCCCAAAAAAAATAAACAAAGTGTGAATCATTTATCTCATTCTAACATCCTTTTTCTTGGCATAAGATAGAACGAGACTAAAAGCAGTTACTGAATTTTTATTTGGGTGCTAATTAAGGCAGCTTCTTTAAAATGTCATTCTCGTCTTCAAATATATTTAGTTGTCTAAATAATTAATAGGTAAGCGACAAACTTTTAGCGTCTAATAAATGGTTTTCAAGCGAATATATATTGTAAAACGAGCTACTGTTAATATTAGGTCTTTACCTATGAAATTGCCGTTCTGCAGTACTGGCCATTTCAAATCAAAATAATTTTTGTTTGGCTAAGAATTCTAATTTCAAATTAATTTTATTTTAAAAACATGGATTTTTTTTTCTAAAAGTAGTCATTTCTTTATTGATTAGTGTTAAATTTTCATCGCATTTCAATCTTTTTCGTCATCATGGATACGTTAAAAATTCGAGTAATTATGGAATATGAGTACCGTCGTGGCAGCAACGCGGCACAAGCGGCACGCAACATCAACGACGTTTAAGGAGCTAACACTACAAACCAACGCACCACCTGTTATTGGTTTGCTCGCTTCCGTTCTGGAAATTTCGACCTGAAAAATGAACCTCGCGGTCGTCCGAAGACTTTGGTCGACAATGACGAATTAAAGGCGATTGTGGAAGCTGATGATACACAATCTACGGCTGAATTAGCAGCAGCTTTCGACGTTAGCGTCAAAACAATATTGGTCCATTTGCGTCAAATTGGCAAGGTAAAAAAGCTTGACAAATGGGTGCCCCACGAACTCAATGATCGCCAGCGCGAAGTACGCGTCGAGACGTGCCTTGCACTGCTCAACAGACACACAAATGAAGGAATTTTGAACCGCATTGTTACCTGCGATGAAAAATGGATTCTGTTTGATAACCGTAAGCGCTCAGCAAGTTGGTTGGATCCTGGTTCAGCACCTAAACAATGCCCTAAACGAAAACTTACCCCTAGAAAAGTGATGGTCACTGTTTGGTGGTCTAGCGCCGGTGTGATTCATCACAGCTTCTTACCAAACGGGGTGAGCATTACTGCAGATGTGTACTGTGAAGAACTGAACACAATGATGGAGAAGCTGGCGCATCTCCAACCAGCATTGGTCAATCGCTCGTCTCCGCTGCTCCTGCACGACAACGCGCGACCTCATACTGCACAGCAGACGGTCTCCAAGTTGCAAGAACTGGGGTTGGAAGCTCTCCGTCATCCGCCCTACTCACCAGACCTTGCGCCTACAGACTACTACTTTTTCCAGAATTTGGATAACTTCTTGGCGGGAAAAAAATTTAATACCCGAGAGGCAGTACAAAATGCCTTTGAAGAATTTGTTGCCTCCCGTCCAGCTGATTTCTTTAAGAAGGGCATCAATAAACTGCCACTGCGATGGCAAAGATGCATTGATTGCATGGGTGATTACTTCGATTAATACAAATAAAAAATTCATGAAAAAAATTCGTTTAAATTTTTTCATACAAAACGGCAATTTCATAGGTAAAGACCTATTATGACGCAGCATGGTGATAATTCTTAAGCAACGTTATGGACCAAGTAATAAATAGGGGCATTATTCATAATGCCCGCGCATTATGAATAATGACAAGCGTAGTCGACGGAGCCCCGCCTTGCGGGGCTCTTACTTCTGGGTGGTTTAAAAAAAATAACCACGAAGGGGATGGCGGGGTCTATTAGACCCCGCCATTCCCTTCTAACCTAACCTGTCCGAGTCGGGGTAGCCTAAGTCCCGAGCTCGCTTAGTAGCTCACTTACAACATTAGTCACTTGAGTTATCAATTCAGAAGTAAATATATTTATCGGTAGCTCGGAGTCATATTAATTTACGCTCGTAAATTGACGCTGGTTTTTTGATATTCTGTTGGAATAGTAAAGATGATGAATTAATATAATTGAAGCTGTTCTATTAACTCGTCGCCTACATATAAAAAAAGACGCTAGGTTGCAGGTGCTAAAGAAAACTTTTGTTGCCGCACATATAATTTCCCTTTTTATTTTAGCCTTCCTTCTATGCTTTAGTTATTGTTCTGAGGTCTTGTCACAAGGTTTTGTCAAACTTGTTTAGTGGTTGAGAAAATGGAATTGACTCGAGAAAATTCAAGAGCGATGATTTATTATGACTTTCGAAGTGGTTTAACACAAAAACAGTGTGTTGACCGGATGATTTCTGCATTTGGTGATGAAGCCCCATCCAAAACCACAATTTATCGCTGGTTTGCTGAATTTCAACGTGGACGTGTCAAGCTCAGTGATGATCCCCGTCAAGGTCGTCCAAAAACTGCAGTCACCCAAGAAAACGTTGATGCTGCGCGTAAGCTGATTGAGGAAGATCGACATGTGACATACCATGAAATTCAGGCCATGTTAGACATTGGCATGAGTCAAATACAAATAATCTTGCATGAACAATTAGGTGTAAAAAAGTTGTTTTCCCGATGGATACCGCATTCGCTCTGTGAAGAGCAAAAAGCAGCTCGCGTTACTTGGTGCGTCAGAACTCTCGGAAAGATTCCACGCAGGATCCTCAAATGCTGTATACAACATCGTATCAGGTGACGAATCCTGGATATACGCGTACGAACCCGAAACAAAAAACCAGTCACGAGTTTGGGTGTTCGAAAATGAGTTAAAGCCAACAAAAATTGTTCGTTGACGGAGTGTTGCAAAAAAAATGGTGGCCACGTTTGTCTCCAAAACCGGCCATGTTACGACTATTCCTCTTGAGGGACAAAGAACGGTTAATGCAGAATGCTATGCTAGCATTTGTTAGCCACTTGTTGAAAGATGAATATCTGGGACACTCAATAATAAATTGTTGTATGCCTGGTTGTTCTTTATTTGAAATAATGAAAGAAAAAAATTAAAATATATATATAATGTTGTTTCCTGCGTAAAAACGCAGGAAACAACATAAATGATTACAATACTGTGACATAATTGAATTAATGAATAATGATAATTTTTAAATCAGGTAACTCATGACATGTGTATCTTTATTTAGGTATGACTTTAATAATTTATAATTAATATGATGTAAATGATAAAATTATATAATGTAATTAGAATGATGTCCTATATAAAATTTAATATTTATAACTTTTTTCTTTTTAATTAATGAATGTAAATAATGCATGTTCAACTGTTACTGTTACAATTATAAGCATATATGCATGATGAAATTGCAATGCCCTAACAGGGCCACTATGTTCTAAGAACTGATATCCTCTGTTAAGAACTTTATTTATGTACACATAGTTAGCAATAAAGAATTTGAATTTGAATTTGAATTTGAAAAATTATGTTGGTAATAATTTGTATTTGACAAAAGTAATGGTCTAAAGAAACAAGGTCTGGCATTCCGGGAGTGACACAAGCTTACGTCACTATCCAGTTGCCACTTTATTCCAACAAAACACGAATTATGGAAACATTTTCAGTCACCATTCTGTTAAAAATATATTTATTAACCACTGGAATTGTCGTTTCATTTTTCTAAACAAACGAAACAATTCAAATTAAACATATACCAACGTAATTGTTAGTTTAAAACCTCTTTGTTTTATCGGATTCGCACGGGTAATAAAGGCGATTGGGGAGATATTATTACACACTGCTGGTAACACAGCGGTGATGACGTAGGCTTGTGTCACCCCTGTGACCGGAATGCTATACCTGGCGAAGTATATTATTATACTATGGATATAATATTGTTATGTACTATCTTTCTAACAGAAAATAATATGAAATAAAAATATATGAATATATGAATCTATTTACACTTTTATAGCTAAAAATGACATTTTATGTGAAGAACAAAAGGGCTTTCGAAAAAACAAAAACATCAACATGGCAATATTCGATCTCTTGAAAGTAATCATGAATAATGTCGATAAAAAAAACCCTATATGTGCAATATTCACAGACATGACAAAGGCATTCGACTATGTAAAACATGACACTCTCTTAAATAAACTTAGCGATTATGGCATAAGAGGAAACGTGCTAAACCTAATTAAGTCATATCTCACGGATAGAAAACAGTACACAGAACTATCGAGAATCTGTACTAAAACTAAGCGTGAACTGAAATACCTATCGAGTTGCAGAGTAACAGAGTTCGGAGTTCCACAGGGCAGTGTAATCGGTCCATTACTGTTTTTACTGTATATTAATGACCTACCCCGTCAAATTCGACAGCCAATGACATTATTTGCCGATGACAGCACTGCTATAGTCGAATGTATGAACGAAACGAACTACGAAGATGAAATAAACAGCACACTTAAAACAATAATAGATTGGCTTAATAAAAATAATCTAGTCATAAATTTACAAAAAACTAAAGTCATGCATTTTCACCAGAGGTTACAGCCAAAAAAAGTAATTACTGAATATAATGGCCAAATCGTAGAGACAACTTCAGTGAATAAATTCTTAGGAGTGCAGATTGACGACAAATTGACATGGAAATCTCATGCTGAAAATATGTGCCAAAAACTTAGTAAATCTTCATATGTACTCTATAACCTCTCAAATAAAGTAAACATAAATACATTAGTTATAGCCTATCATGGATTAGTTGCTTCATTATTAAGATACGGTGTCATATTTTGGGGCAACTGCAGTGAGAGGGAAAGAATATTTAGGGCCCAAAAAAGATGTCTTAGAGCAATGACAGGTCTTAAGTTTACAGAAAGTTGTCAACCTGTTTTTATATCCCTAAAAATTCTGACATTACCTTGTTTATATGTACTAGAAGTTGCCCTATTTGTTAAATTAAATAAGCACCTATTTACCTCAATGAGTGACTTAAGACAACGCACAGCACCAATGAGGTCCCAGTATAAAAACCAATTGTGCACAGGTGGTCATAAAACAGCCTTATTAAAAAATAGCATCCTTTCCATGGGACCGCTTATATATAATAAATTACCTGAAAATTTAAAAGACCTACCCATAAAAATGTTTAAAAAACAATTAACAAAACTATTGCTGGAGAAATGTTATTACACAATTAAAGACTTTCTAAATGACAAAACTATAGGAAAATGTTAGTGATAAATGTACGTTGTCTTTGAAATTTATAATGTTTTAGAAGATAATAATGACATTGTTATCTATTTATTAGGGATTTCATGAATGTTGTTATATTTTAATTTGACATACTTAACAGATTTTAACATTACCAGATTATCTAAATTCTATTTTCTAATATTAATTGTGATTGTTGTTGATGTTTTGGAATATTTTGACATTAAGCTTTTGACATTACGCATTACGACATATATTCCTCTTTGTATGATTTGCGAGAGATTTATATTTAATTCTTTAATTATTTTGATTTTTTAGTCTGAGCTGTGACTACCTACTAAATTCGACTATGGCTAATAAATATTGTAATAGCTGTACCTATCTATGTATATTACTAAATAAATTCAATCCTAATATTTTGCATGCCGTAAGGTAAAATGTATCGGGACACTTAATAATTATTCCAACTTATATGTATACCTACATTATCAGCAAATAAATGATTTCTTTCTTTCTTTCTTTCTTTCAGACTAAAGACAGATAGCTGTGTCACTATCATATTTTTTTCTTTTTCCGCCAGTTTGGCTAAACAAATTGCTTATTTTGAGCTATGTAGTGACTTTTTAAGCTATTCTGCCAATAATTTGGTCAAAATGAATCACATTGATCATCATTTAAATTAGAAATTAGGACAATAGAGGCAACCTCTTGCAAAAATTTGACTAAGGCAAATAATAAATCCAATGAAAAATATTATCAACCTGGTGCATCAAAACATTCAAGGATTTTTGAACAAAGATACTTCTAAAGTAGAATTATTCCTAAATTATAGCAATATAGATATTCTTTGTATGACAAAACATTGGCTTAAAGCCACTAGGTTCATTTTCAATTTTAGTAATCACCAGGTTGTTAGTTTGTTCTGTTGAGTAAATGCTATATATAGTGTATATTGTTTTGTCTGTAGTGCGGTCTATTGAAATAGCCTGTATAGAATTGGAGCAGTTCATTATAATATTAAGTGTGTAAAGACGTACTTCAGGATTGTATGATTGTTAATAACGTCACGATTATGTAACTTCATACTAGCGCCACACATTGTCCGTAACGCGCGCCAAGGACGGGATAATCCCTTCTAAAAAATTAAAGCATGTAACTTCTCCATATTTACATCGATTTTACAGATTTTTTCGATCATCTCATTTTACTATGCCTTCTTTGAAATTCCATTATTTGTTCGAACAGTATTAATATTAGTCATCATGCCTAATTACTCATATTGTTTCAAGTGCCAATGATCCTTTCAAAGTCCTAATTTCGTCCTTTACAAAATGTGTTTCTTCGTCTCTTCTTCACTGTCAGGAATGATGACGAAACCTAGATTGTGACCTGCTAACACCCAATGATCAAATGAGGTGATCAGTGAATGATCTTCTAATGAGTATATCGTTACTGTTCACAGCTAGACGTGGAAGCGGAAGATGAGAAAGGTTTGCGCATGAGTGAGCAGCGCGAGAGGCGCGCGCGCAGGCGCCGCCAGGCGGAGCGCGCGGCGCCGGCGCACGAGCTAGAGCCGTCGCTCACCCGGACACAGAAACTCGCGCTCAAGAAAAAGGCCAAGAAGATGAGAGCCTCCGAGGTAACAGAATGCAGTGTCTGTTGTACAATGCAGGCGTTAACTCATTCTATTTCTTTGAGATGTAAGATTAGTAACTAAGCTAGTTATATTTTAGTCTTTTAGCTAGACTTTAGTCACTAAGCTAAAATCCCTAGTCATTTACCTAAAAGATAGTGCATCGGGTGGTAAAAAAATACAAATATGATATAGTACATTACTTTAGCGGCTGACAACAGAGGCATTGATGGACGAACGTGAAAATGTGGGCCGAGGAGAAGCCGAGGCACGCATACGTGAGTCTATCAATGCCTGCACCCTAATTGCGTTACACACTATCAATCACAATCTGAATCATTTTGAAGCCTATTGGTAATCCACTGCTTCATATGTTCGAATTTGTCTGCTCAACAACGTAAATAATGCAATGAATGTTGTTGAACTGTCAAAAAGAAAGCCATTCCTACTGTTAGTGTGTTGCGCAATTACCCCGCTGGTTGCGGCCAAGGCTTGTATATTACTTTTCTCAAACAATTACCCCGCTGGTTGCGGCCAAGGCTTGTATATTACTTTTCTCAAACAATTACCCCGCTGGTTGCGGCCAAGGCTTGTATATTACTTTTCTCAAACAATTACCCCGCTGGTTGCGGCCAAGGCTTGTATATTACTTTTCTCAAACAATGCGCGGAATTTCAAACTAAGTAAATAATATCGCACCAATATGTTAATTTGTTTCTTCTTCACTTTAACTAAACACAGCTAAAAACCGCACTAACAACAGCACTATTTGCTAAGCTAGTTCGAGATTTAAATAAAATCTTTGATAAGTTAACTCCTTTGTTGCCATGGGTAGAAGTACAAAGTTCGTTCCATTTTTTAATTACACGACAGATATGAGTTTTTAAAGTAATTTATTCGGCCGCTTAACACGACAGTTATGGATTTTCATACTAAAATTGCCGGCCGCTGCTCGCACGTATTTGTCCAGTACAGCTCTTTTGATTTATCTTGGAAGTAGTTGGAAGAAGGTTGTCAAAATAATGCTCGAATTTCCAAGCATGTTTGAGAAAAGAACATTTATTTTGTAGTACCTGAGCAGTTGATTGTCGAGGAGTCTTATTGGCATACATGAAACACAAATATAAACTCATCGGTATCCTCGCTATTCTCAAACTTCTGTTTTTATGCACTATGACCAGAGCTTCCATCTCAGTTCCATTTACTAATGAGGGTAACCGATGAATTAAACACACATTTCCAATCAGTCCCCAGTGAGCTTCTATTAAGCGCTCAACGGTTTTAACTAATGCGGCTTGTAGATTAATTTCAGCACGAGTTTCAGTGATAACAAAATGCTCCTCCGGAAGATAGCATATTATGCCTCTTTTGATTTAGTTAAACAGTGATGTGACAAAAACATGTGATGTCCTCTGCCTTCATAGACCACTTCTTAGTCTGCTTGTAAGAGTGTGCTGCAGATGTATAATCTATGTAGTAAGCTTACGCTTTACCACCACTTAGGGCTGATTTTACCAGTCAATCTTTTATCCGTGGACTAAAATTTACGTCTGATAGTTCTAGTATGGAAAAAATTCAATGTCATCTTAGGATTAGACTTATTCTAGGTATAAAAGTTTGGTGAAATTCGCCCTTAGTTGTCTAGCACTCTGCACAGAACTAGTATTCTTAATATGGACTGTTTCAGGACATTCACTTATTTTTTGCAATATTTATATTTCTTCTGCAGGAGTTTAATTCTCCCACTTGAACGAGATCATCAACTCGAACGATTTTTCGATGTAAACAGTCGCAGGACCATAGCCACGTTGGAAAAGATTTTATTTAAATCTCGAACTGACTTAGCAAATAGAGCTGTTTAAAGTAAAGAAAGAAATTAACATATTGGCGCGAGAAAAGTTATCATTATTTTTCAATGATTCTGAAATTTATAATTTGAATTAATTTGAATATCCGCGCAGTATTTGAGAAAAGTACTGTATAAGCCTTGGCCGCAACCAGGCATGGATGGACTCACTCTTGTCACGTTCGTCCGTCAATGTCTCTGCTGTCAGCCGCTGCACTAATGTACTATATTTTTATTACGTGTTTAATTTATAAGATTATTTATATATAAGTCGACCTAACGAAACCATATAAATGCAGAAAAAAATAAACAGACTGTACACCTATCTTGTTCTAGGCGAAATACTGTGTCGTGAGGAAACCGTATGGAAACCACAGTGTCCGCGTGGTAGATTATGGCGGAATCTCGCAAGGGCTGTGTCCCAGTAGTGGCAATATTATATACTGATAAATATATATTTCCTCAGTAAGTGAATTATTGTTAATTCTTAATGAGGAATAATAAAGTTCATAAAGCATAGAGAAAAAAAAACATTAAGTACGGATAAGTCACATATATTATTCAACCAGTTTTGACTGTTTCAAAGAAAAACGATAAAACTTTTCAATATTATCAAACTATACATTGGTACAGCGATGATGATTAATTTTACAAGTTTTAATAAATGGTTGCAATGTTATCGAAAGTCAACGAAATGTATTGTTCAGCAGGTAACCAACGAGCGGCGTGAGGTGGTGTACGAGCGCGTATTGTTCGGAGACGTGACGCACGCGCCTCCCACTCTGCACTTCAAACACAAAGGAAGCGCGGGAGCTCCCCGGGTCAGTGCAATATGTTTCTTATTCTCTGATCAACGAAAGCTGACCAAGAAAAAAGGCGGCAATAAAAAAAAATCAAGAGCTGCCAGCCCTGGCTAAACAGTGCTTAAACGGAGTTGATACTATTTATTATTCATGCGAATGTAACGTTAGGCAGATTATTTACCACCCTTGTCATGACTAATGCTTCCGTAGTAAACTGGAAATCGTTGTGTAACGACTTGTAGAATAACTGGACCTTTCCTTTACTCTTATTGAATAACGAGCCGATACCACTTATGCTTGCGCTTAACAGCTGACGCTGTATACCCAGTCTTTAAGTTGCATTCTCAGTGATCAGGGTTTTTGTGAACCTTGATCAACTAATGCCCGTAGTGTAATATAGAAGAGCATACTATCGATTACTTCAAATGCAGTAGGAAGCGACTGTATCAGCCGTAATATGTTAGCCCGTGCTGGATGTTATTCTTCCTGTCATTTGTTACATCCTCAATTTTTTGCATCTAGTGGTGTCTTTCCATGCTCATGGAAGGCTGCTCAAATAATTCATTTACCTAATAAGTCTAATCCCACATCCTATTCTGAATATCGTCCAATACCCGTCTTACCATTCCTATCCAAAGTCCTTTAACGGTTAATTCACCGAAAATAAGCACTTTCCTCTCTAAAAACAATCTCCTCAACCCCTTCCAGTCTGGTTTCCGTCCTGGTCATAGCACTACCACAGCGCTTCTGAACATAACGGATGATATACGGTCAGCCATGGAAAACGGTAATCTAACGGTCTTAGCTTTGCTAGATTTCAGTAATGCTTTTAATACTGTTGATTTTGATGTTTTGAGTGGCATTTTATGCTCTCTCCACATATCTTCATCAGTAATTGACTGGTTTCGTAGTTACCTGTTCGGTCGCCGGCAATGTATTTGCATTAGAGAGAGCTTGTCTTCCTGGAGTAATACTTCTGCCGGTGTACCTCAGGGTGGCGTTCTACCAATTTTACTTTTCGCAGTTTTTATTAACTCAATCTCCGACGAACTAGTTTCTTTCTACCATCTTTATGCAGATGATTTATAAATTTACTTGCGAGCTCCTCGTGGATATCTATCTGAGACTATCTTAATGATCAATCGTGATTTGGCACGAATATGCGACTGGAGCAAGAGATATGGACTTATGGTCAACCCTATAAAGACGCAGGTTGTGGTTGTGGGCAGTTCTAGGACGGTCTCAAAGATCGACTGGACGATTCTTCCCCAAGATTCTTTTGACAACTCAGTTGTTCCTTTCAGTGAGAAAGTAAAAAACTTGAGGATATTCATTGATAAGAACTTCTCTTGGACTACCCAGTTACATGAAGTTAGCCGGAAGCTGCATCCGCTGCATATTTGAAGAGATTGCTTAATTTTCTACCGACTGCCACCAAGATTGCGCTTGCACAATCGCTTCTTCTACCCATTCTTGACTATGCTCATGCCAGCTATCTTGACTTTACCCAAGACCAACTCGCTAAACTCGATCGACTTAATTTTTTTTTGTATAAGATTCATATTCGGTTTGCGCAAATATGACCATGTTTCCGAATTTCGTGTGAAGCTCAAGTGGTTACCAATTCGCCTTCGTAGGAATGCACATATTCTTTCCCTTTTGTATAGTGTGCTCTTTTCCCCTTCTACCCCTCTCTATCTCAAGAAACGTTTCCAGTTTCTTTGCGTCTCCCACACGGTATTTTTAAGGTCATCAGGTAACTTGAAGCTTACAATCCCAATGTATTCCACAACTTTCGTTGACAAATCCTTTACTGTCCAGGCCGCTCGTCTTTTGGAATACATTGCCAGTTGAAATGGAACGCGCACAGTCGTTACTTATGTTTAAAAGACTCGTGAAGGAACATTACATGTCGTAGTGATCTTTCTCGTAACTGTAATTATCTACAGTCTTCATTTATTTTCGTTGCTTATATATTTAGTATGTATGCATTTAAATATCTATTATTTAGCATATGTGTATATCTGTGTATCTGTTTAAGTTTATTGTAGAGGTACTTATTATGTGCACCAACGACAGCCCCATTTTATGTCCAGGCAAATCACTTTCCATTCCAAGGTTGCCTGGAAGAGATCGCAGAAAGCGATAAGGCTGGCCATTGTATATTTTGTAGTATTTGAGTTATTGTTTGTACAAGAAATAATATATAAATAAATAAATAGTCGCCACTAGCTGTCGCTACTTGTATTAATGCAGTTGCCAGTAATACCTAGTCATCATTATTCGAGTTGAAGTTATTTTGCACGGTTTTTGTTGACCTGGTGGTCGTTGATGACGACGATTTAGGCACAGTGTGTGTTGCTGAGGGCTTTTGCGCTGACTTGACAATATCGTTGTGCAATAGTGTGTTGTGTGATTCGTTGCACTCTGCATCTTTTTTGTGACGCACAGTAACCCTTAGTATGCAAAACAGACAATTTTTGCGGATCTTATTGTTCTCAATAAATTTTAACGTTTCCGAACCTGCCATGTCAGAGAATTTGGAATATAGGAATAATGCGTGATTGGTATTGCACAATGAGCAAATAATCTTGTTAGATTGCCCAGCATTGTATCCATGGAAGTTATGCGACTGGTTTGATGAACTTTTATTAGGTTGCGAACAGTGGCGTGCACACAGTTTTAAGACAGGGTAGGCAGAAAATTTTACTCACCAAAAATAATGCACGTTGGTTTTGGTTCGTCGTCTTGTCGATTGATGGTGTAAGTAATTGCCAAATGCCAGCTCAAATATCCATAGATTGACTGATTTTATAGACATATCAATTTACGGATATTCGAAGTGGCTTTTCGGCGCGTTTGATTGATGTTTTGTAATGTTTGTGTGATTTGCAAAACTTTAATTAAAGCAGTGAAAAGATGGTGGTGTGAGTATACTATATAGTATAGAGGATTGTTTTCTTTGTATATTAAATCTGCACGCCTATGTTTCTGTAAAAATGTCTGCAATATGGAAACGTAAAAGTTGGGAACGCGTTTTATTTCCGTAAGAAGGTTTTTTTCTATTGAAATCATGGAAAGATCTGTAAGGCGTTGCTGGCCTTATGTATTTCTTAAGTAGGTGTGTATACGTTTTAGCGACGAGAATGACCTTTCTGTTGAAGCACTGCTCGCGGGAACTGTAACAATTAATTTTGCCAAACGCAGCACTTCGGGAAAAACTGTATTTAGGTTATTTTCGTAAAAAAAATCTATATTTTGTAATTACTAAGGTTTTTGAATTCGGCAGATTTATAAACACATTTGAGCTCATTGATAAGGCGGTCTAAGATAAAGTCGTATAATTTATAAACATTTACGAATTGCGATACTAGTTCAACCGGAAAATTGTCATTATATTTATTGAAATTTTCGCATGAAAGTAGTTAGTCCAATTTTTTTTAACGCTTTCAGATTTTTATACCGTTCGCGACATTCGTTGGATACATTGTTATTAATTTCAATAAAAATCCGCTTAAAATTGATTTTTGCGTCCACAACATTACGTTTTCGTTTTGGCGGCCCTGTGATTATTTTTAAGCTTTCAAAAATTAATTCAAACCTAGATCTGAATGATTCTAAAAACGATTCAAACTCCTTAATTTTTTTAATGTAATAAGTCACATCTGACGTCTTTTTTTACATAATTTCGTAAAGCACATCAGTTTCTGCGAAGATTTCGTTAAATACATGGAGTAAAAACTGCAATTGAAAGTCTTTTAAATTGTGTAACAAATACGAAACTTGACTTAATGTCTCGCCATCCAAAGAGTCTTCGTTTTCAGCCATATCCTCAAATAAATCAAAAACACAACACACATCAAACAATATGGCGACTATTGACTATTGAAAATAATTAGTAAAAAGGGAAACATAATACGACAAAAAATTATGGTCATCTAAATATAGGTATGAAATTCAATGAAACAATGTTACGTCCTAAAATATTTGCATTGCATAGCAAACTTTCGTTCGGAAATGTTCGGTACGAGTCGTAATTTTTCGTGTTAGCTGTATAGAAAAACTACAAAGGCATTGGCTTTTCATGCGGTTGTGTGCGTGATTTTTGTCATTGTGTGTCAGCAAAGCCCACGTAGCTATAGGAACGCACACACATAAAATCCGCATGACTACGACTTACCACGAGAGCACACTTATAAAACATTCAGAGACGAATAGTTTGTGTCTTTGCCGTGGCAATGGCAGGGCGGCGCTAGTGCGGCGCGAATCGATCAATGCGAAATTACGTGAACAAGCCTATCTTAATGATACCACCGGCACTCGATAGGTGGAGCTGATTTATGATTTAAGGTTTTTATGTTGTTTTGTTTATTGATAAAATAATATTAGATCTATTGTCAGAACTAGGGTAGGCAGTGTCTTTCTGTCTATATGAAACGCACGCCACTGGTTGCGAATATGTTGGCTTATGGTTTTTATTAAATGGATATGGCGCATTAATGAAATGTGATTTTTGTGCAGGTTTATTGCCGTTTTCTGGCTATTTCCTATGCAAAGGTTCTAATGCCTTAACTGGTTTAGTCCATAGTTAAGTCCATAAAATTATTGAATGTAGGTGTCACCCGCGGATCTGACCTGGACTGCAGGCAATCAGAATAGGTTTCGGCGTCAAGTTTCTCGCATAAGACGTAAACCAGTGCAGCGTCCCAACAGCGTGTATCTACGCCCTTGTTATGTATGGCGTTTATGGTTTCAATGCCAGTGTCATATAATCGCTTAAAGTTAAATGCAGATTGTTTTTGTAAATTAGGTTGACGCATAAATATTTGAAAATTCTTGGTGAATAGCAGAAAGTTGTTATTATATCTATGGTTCAATATTTCCCAGCACGTGTCGTAATTTTCGGGTGCAATGTGTAAATGCTGCAATGCGCAACCTTCCTTTTAGATGTTGCATTTTGTGGGTTTTTGCAATAGCGGGGTTATTATCAATCGCTTCTACGTACAGATCCAAGAAAGTAGCCCATGATGCATAATTTCCGTTAAAACTTGGTATGTAATTTTTTTGCAAAGTTTGTTGTTGATGTGTTAAGGTTCATGTTTAACGCCCGTTTTACTTTTTAAAAGGCCATTTCATGACGACAAAAATCGTCATAACACTGGTTATGTATGCCTTCTAGTATACCATCATTCTGTAAATGTAACTTGTCAATTGCAGCACACCGGGACTCTAAAGTCTTTAACATATCCTCAATCTCCCATTTTTCCTTAACGTCGTCAATGCTCCTACTCGCCATTAACCTATTAAATGCACGGATATTAGCTTGTTACAACTGCCGTAACTCGATTAGCTTGTCCTCCGCTTTTGGGAATTTATCGAAAAGGGTCTTAAAATTAAAAAGGGGAAAAGGGTATTAAAATTAGAATGAATTCTCTTCACCCCCTCGAGAACATCAGCTTGATGCGCGATTAAAGCTCCTATTGTCAAAGTGAAGTAAACATATGAACGATCTTACTTGAACATCAGGAACTCTCTCTTTTTCGTAATGCCAAGCATCGCTCCAGAACCTGGATCGCTGCTACCTCGGATGCTCCTGTAGGGCAACACACGTGGCACGGTATGACACAACTCACATGCGACCTATTACTGACCGATATATCGGACTGTACGATACTTGCAAAGGTTTCGAAGGACCAAAAATATAATGTTCGGTGTGGTAACCAAACAGTAAAATCTGTCAATGCAAATGCAAGTATGCAGACAATGTCAAGATAATGCAAGGAATGTCAATGAATGCTCAACTGATATGAATCTAAATAAAAATGCAAGTTGTTCGACTCAAATCACGTTTAATTGAACACGAATTAAATTATGTACAAAAATGCATCATCTAGGCTCCGCCGTATGACAATGCATTCCCAAATGTAGGTCGCGATTAAAGTGCAAATACGCGAGCCTACTAACTTATTGCATAAAAAAAAAACATGTACGTACAACATAAAAAGAATTTTGATCTAGCAATAAATACTACACATTTGAAATAAACTTTTCATACTAGAACAAAAAAAAAACAAATAAATAAAAAAGCGATTAAATCTACCGAAATTCAAATCGTACGCACCCTACTTAATAATAATAACACTTATGAAATGTTATTTTAGGACAACTACAATGGAGGCGGATATGACAGTATGGCGGAAACATTTAAAAGAAAAAATTATAGAATGTTACCCTTATTTGTCACATTTATCAGAACAGTGCATATCGGAACAAAAAAACAGTAATAGTTAATAATAGTAAGATATCAGAAACACGGCTTCAGATACTAGAAACAATAGTAGAGAAAGAATTACTCGAGACAGACTCTTTTCATTGGCAATCGGATCTTTGCGACAGCGAAACATCTACTGCCTCACGGGTGCGCCGTGAGCCGGCGCGGCGCCCGCACGCGACGCCGCGGCGCGGTACGACGACGTTGTGCCGTTTCACTATGGCGACGCTGCGCCGTGGTAATGTGTCCAGGCCGTGAGGTACATTTTAGTGCGTACGACCGCCTGTAATATTTTCGTAGGTAATTATAGTTAGGTATATGGAGTGAACTATCTGTCCTAATCTTTGATTCTGGGCTGGAATGTTGGAAAATCCAGTCTGTCATAATACTGAAGCAGACTGGATCAAAGAACAGGGGGCCTATCAGACAAACGTTGAAACGATGTATTTTGATCAGTTTGAGGTAGCAACTTTTCATGATGTCCTTAAAAAGATACATAATTGGAAAGCACCAAGCTCTGATCACATACACAACTATTGGTACAAACAATTTACACACATACACCCACACCTCTATAATTATAATTAACCATTTTTTATAAAAAAAAACCCAACAATTATTCCGTCATACATTACATAAGGCAAGACTTCCATGCTTCCAAAAGACCCTAACGACACATCTAATCCAGCAAAATATAGCCCAATTACCTGTTTACAAATCATATATAAGATATTGACATCGTGCATTACTCATCATAGTCATCATACACACACCTTGAAACAAAACAGATATTAAAAGAAGAACAGAAAGGGTGCAGGAAGTTCAGTCAAGGGTGTAAAGAACAGTAACAATATCTATTGTTACTGTTCTCGCAGTAATACTTAACCATGCCTAACGTACTAAGAAAGATTTATGCTTTATGTATATTGATTATAGGAAAGCATACGAAACAGTACTCGCGGTTACTTAAAGTTTTGAATTTATACAAGATACATCCACAACTCATCAACTTTTTAGGAAATATAATAGACAAATGGCAAACCTTAATCACCAAATTTTATCAGAGCGGACAAAAATTATTCACATTCATACCACACGCAGACTGGTGACCATAGAATCATTAAAAGAAAACGGGACTTACAAATATTTAGGTTTCGTACAGGCTAAACAGCTGCTTCGTAAGAAAATTAAAGCTACACTACTAAACGATTTAAACAGGTTAAAAATAATATTTCATACAAAAACGCTCGAAACACTATAAAAGCCATAAACACTTATGCCATCCCTGTTCTCACCTATTCGTTTGGTATCATAAATTGGAACAAGACTGAACTCAAACATGTGCAACGGATTATAAATAGCACTCTGACTAAACACAGAAGGCACCACCCTAGGTCAAAGTCAAAGACAAAGATTTATTTGCAAACTAAGTGTACATTTTGGTGTTATTTTATAATGTAGGTACTTACAACTTAGCGGCCTTTTCCAGGCATCGCAAAGAGGGTGGGTTATTTAACATTAAAAATTAAAATAACTATGCTATTGTCACGATTTTACGTTAATAATTTCAATAATTTATTATTGATCATTCAAATAATAATATATACTCATTTTTATAATTCAATAATAATATAAATACATTTTTTATTAATTAGATCGCCTTTTTTATTTATTTAGAATACGAAGTCATGTAGGTAGTGGTGTAAGTGTGTGTAGTGTGTGTGTACGAGAATGTGTGTGTAGCTGTTATTGATTTATTTTTTGTGTAAAAATTCTTCAATTGAATAGTAACATTTTTTTTAAAGGTAGGTTTTTAATTTATTGTTCTATGGAGCAAGCCTGGTTTCATTTTTAATCTCTTGAGGCAGTTTATTGTATATTCTTATTGCCATGGCTTTGGCATAGCATTTTTAGTCGTGAGGGTGGTTGGTAAAGCTTAAGTTTGTGCCGGATGTTGTAAATGTGTATGTCCTGTACTTTAGTGAATGTGTGCATGTTTTTGAATACGTATATACATATATCGCGTAAATGTATACAAGGAAGCGTGAGTAATTTATATTTCAGAAAATAGGGTTTAAGTCAGTTAGGGTAAAAAAACATACTTTATTTTTAGCCAAATGTTTTGAGCTATAGGAAGAACAGATAATGTTTTATGAGAATTTTGAGATACACTAAACTTGCCTTTGTTTATCAGCTTTCCATATTTTAAGAATCATAACGCTAATCTGAATACTTACGACAGTATCGGCCAAAATCGTTTCAGTAGTGCTAACGTTTCTCTTCCCCCTCATCTGGGGTAAGAGGAACACTCATCGTATCTCCTAAGAATGTCAAGTTTATTAAGATCAGGGACCATTTTGGTTACCCACTAAAAGGGTTTTCGATAGGGTTTTTCTAAGCAGTTAATCAAAAACCCATACGATGTGGGTAACCCTTTTGAACGGCTTAATTTAAGCTATTAAAATTTTGGTTACCCATTGAAAGGGTTTTCGATAGGGTTTTTCTAAGCAGTTAATCAAAAACCCTTACGATATGGGTAACCCTTTTGAACGACTTAATTTAAGCCAATCAAAAGGGTCAGACTTTCAACTCTCTTAAAAACGATAACAGCATAACATTCCAACCCGCAGCAATGTAATATGATCTCTCGATAATGGGCATAGGTTCCAAAATGGAATAGCACGCGTTAAGCGGCCGCGGCGGCGCCTTTGTGGCTACTTACCGAGCGGCTTGTAAGCAGGGATCTATAATAATCATTATTGCTTGTAATACATAGTTCATTTTAACTTTGCAGGCCGGATATCGAAACGACTTAATATTATGATTTTTTCAAGTCTGTACTTGTTTATTACTTTCTTGCAGCAGGGACCTTACAAATCGTATATAGTAATTTTTGACGTTACATGTTTTGAACCTGGACGTCTTTTGCGATATTATTAGTCAGAGCACATTTGTGAATTTTGAGTTAATTATTTGTTATAATTTGCCTTCACTGTAAAACCTTAAAATAGGTAGATAAGTTACGTAATTTAGCAATCTAAATTTTCAAAATAGTAATTGTATGGTCGACTTATCAACAATTAGGATAATGCGCAACGATGCTGTCTTATACCTACCATTTAAGTGTTGGTTGATCATTCATGATTTGTGTCACGGATAGATTATTGGTCATTAAACGTAAAATTTAAATAAAAAAAAAGTTTATGCCAAATATTAAGATCGAAAATAGATTGATTCCTTCTTGTGTGGCACGAATATAACGGCGCCGCCAGAAGTATGAGCTTTACCATTACCATTGATTGAGTTACCATTGTGTGGATCGCCCGGAGGACACGGTGGAGGTCTGCCGAGCTTGGGCGGAGCACCGCCGTGTCCTCGCGGCGGCGATCTCTCGCGTCCAGCCCTAGTCCAGGCCATGGTACGGAGCGAGAGGGCATGAGACGCCGTCACCTCCTGCGAAGCAGTAATGCTCGCGAAGGAGGAGTCGGAGCGCGTAAGAGTGAGGCAATCGCTGCGCCTTCACGCCCCGCACGCACGCCCCTAGTCATCGCCGGAGGAGACACCCTGGGCGTCGGGAATCGGTAGCCGATTCCCGGCCACCGTAAGTGCGGGCTTGCGGACGGCAAGCAATGGGTAGCGCACAGTCCGGTAAAGACCAGGCCCGGGTCGACGGTGGGTCGTGTTCCACGCGCGCTTCAAAGAGATGTCAGAATAATTGACAGGCTCCGATAGGGCCGATGCCTGCCGGGGTCGCGGATTGTTCGAAAGAGTTACCGTGGCCCTGGCGCACAGGCAACTGACGGAACACGGGTGGGTTAGTCAGTAAAAGTCTGACACGCCCCACCGCTCCGCCCAGAGCAGGAGAAATCATTTGATGAATTACCCACCCAAAAATAAATTTATGAGTTGTAAGTAGTGGTGGTAATTATTGCAACAACAGATAATATAATGATTTTTTGTGATCGGCTTCTCGCAGGTGAACCTAGGAGGTTGTCGGCTGATTAACTGGACATGCCTGTGGTTGCCTTAATAAATTAAGGTCCCAGCTATGGCTAAAAAACTTACAAACTAGGCTACAACACGCTAAGTGCAACCCCTGTGGGGTACGAGCCTCAACTTAGGGCGTCGCTGGGAGAGGGCAGCAAGGGACAGGCTGGGTCGGAATTATTATTATTAGGGGACGAATTTTAAGCTACAGACTTAGCGAGACGGGCTGGCTCGAGCAAGGGTCGGGGTGGACGTGGATTGGGACGTCGCTGCGGGCCTCGGCGGCGAGGACGGAAAGACGGTGGTATGTGTTTGTGTATGCCTCGGGTGGCGAATCTTACTAATGCAGGATACTTTTAGGGATGTCGCTTGTGTACAGCGCGAAAATTAGGGGTATAGCACGGAGCCCTTAGGGACTCCCGCGTGAATAGGATGAGGGGACGAGAGTGCACCCTCGATACGATAGCGAAAAGTGCGATTCGACAAAAAGTCACGTAGTATGAGTACGAGACGATCTGGCATACCGAATTGGTATAGCTAATATAACAAGCCGTTGTGGCAGACTGTCGAATGCTCTCGCTATGTGGATGAAGAGCATGCCCGTCGTCGCGTTACGCTGAAGCCCGGCGCTTAAGTGCTCTACGATACGGTGGACCTGTTGTATGCATGAGTGTTGGGTACGGAACCCAAACTGCTCGTTGTGGATGAGGCTCTTTGCTTCAGCATAGCCTTTGAGACGCTTATAAATAAGCCTCTCGTAGATTTTGCCGAGAACATTGAGCAGACTAATGGAATGATAAATTTAGATGGATGAGACTTGGGCTTGCCTGGTTTGTCGACGGGTGGGAAGGAAGCTCTACGATCGACTTCCGCGTCAACCTTGTCCAGGTGCGCTTGGTCTACTGGTTGAGAGTTGGGAGAACATTGGAACTCTAGGCTGTCGGCAAGACATTCGGCCTAATCGGGACTATCAAAAACGACGCTTTTGTCGGGGCGCATGAGAGGAGGCATGGAGACTTCGTCAGAGGAACGTAATTTCCTCTGAAGATGCCAGAAGGCTTTGTGAGTGGGTTCGAGCTCACCAAGCATCTTGTTCCAGCTCTCGGAGCGAATCTCCACTATGCGCTTCTTTACAGCACGCTGCAAATGACGCATGTGGGCTTTCTTCGTGTCACAGGGAAAGGAGTCGTAGGCATGAATGGCCGCGTTCTTCTCAGTTATCAGAGCACGTACGTCAGTCGTTAGTTTCCAGCGATGGTCTGGAAGACCACATAGGAACTTCCCGTTAACAATCCGTCAATACGGATTGCACGTGCTCTTTAAACGAGTCGATGGCGCCCGTCGTGTCTGCGACTGTCTCTATGTGATCGGGGATGGTGTCCAAGTGAGGCGACGTGGTGGATTTCAGTTTTTCACTTACTTTCTTCTAGTTGGTTATCATATGGGTCTGAGGGGTCTAGGGGCCGTGAGTAGGGGGCTAGATGCATGACAACCGGGCGGTGATCAGGGTTAAGCTTGTGTAACGTCTCTTTAAATTGCAAACGGTTTAGATTCTTGAGCAGCGCTACATCGAGAATATCGGGAAGCTTGTTTGGATCGCCAGGGTAATGGGTTGGGTTTATCGGAGCGATGACGACAACGTTAAGGGAAGCTCCTATGATGAACTCCTATGATGAAGTCGTGTTGCTATTCCAAGAGGGATGCTTGGCATTAAGATCCCCCGCCAAGATGACGGAGTCATTCATACCGAAGAGGGCAGTGAGGTCTTTGATGAGAGGGATAGACACCTCCAGACCATTATTAGATTGGATATAAGCGGAAATGATGGTGATCGGTTGATGACCGTTCATGCCGAGCCGACAGACAGAGAATTCCAGGTGGGAGAGGAGAGGGGGCGGTTCTACAGGCATGCAGTAAAGTGTATTTTTTAAATAGATTAGGGTACCGCCCTTGTGACAATGAGACCTGTCATTGCGAACTAGTTTATAGTTGGCAATGATCGGGTTACGATGGTGGGGTTTCAGAAAGGTTTCTTGTAGGAGGAGGATGTCCAGTTGATGATCGCGGAGGAAAGCGGCGATCTCATCACGTTAGCCAGTAATGCCATTTGCAATAAAGACGCTTAATTTTAGGAACCGGGGTTTGGTACGATAAAGCCTTACCATGCCTTGGCCATTAAAATGGTTAAAATTGAGGATTTCGATAAGACGACGCGCACTGCCATTACAGGGAATGATTTGGTCTACTGCCGAAATTACAAATCATCCTAAATGCCGCGTACGCATTGAGGATGATTTGGACATGACTCTGGGGCCTGCGGGAGCGGGCCTGGGAGCGGTAGCGTGATATACCGGAGAGGCTATAGAGGCCGCGGACCACGGGCTACTGAGAATGCTGGGATGGCGGCAGCCAACACCGATGGGATAGCCGAGGATTGGGAGGGCACCGCAGCTGCGGGAGCTTCTGGGTGGAGGAGGTTAAGGTTTGCCCAGGGGGAATACATTTGGGGCCTGAGCCTTTCGGGCATCTGTGAATAGAGAACCTTCACAGAGGGACTCTAACAGGGACCTTCACAGAGAGGCGGTCGCTTGCGCTTTTAGCCAGCTTGGGAGAGGAAGACTTAGGGGCTTTAGGATAGCCCCGGTAGTTGGCCGGGTGGCCGGATTGCTAGCAAAGTACACAGCTTGGTGGCTAGGTACATTGCGAGTAATCTTTAGGACGGGAACAATCTGCGGTTCCATGCTCGCCTAGACACTTGACTTATCTAGGGGTCGCAAAGCAGTTATTTTGGGACTGACCGTATAATTGGCAGCGATGACACTTACCAATGAGGTTGGATTTACAGGACTTCTCGATAAAGATACCGAAAAGAGAACATACCAATTTCACCTTAAAGAAAGGGTGATGGCCTTCGGTGGGAATGTGGGATCGCAAACGACAACGACCATGTCGTAGACTAGGCCCTGTCTTGCTCTGTGCAAGCGATGGACGGCGGAGACTGGGTTGCTTTGTGAAGCAAGGTCGGATTTGATATCCTCGGTGGAGATTTCTTTAGGGAGGCGCCTAATGACTACGCGGGTGGGAGTTTCCTCTGGGAGGGAGTACGTGTGGAAGGAGTAATTCCTTTCACACAACACGCGGGTGAATTCCCTATAGTCTGAGGACGAGGAGACAATGACTTTAATGCCTTGTTGGGTAGAGTGGCCATTAGTGTAGTTGATTTTGCGATCAACACACATTTTGGAAATCTCCGCCCATTTGGATTTCTCCTGAATGAACAGAAGGGATGGGGGAGTGGCTTCTTTTTGTCCGAAACCGGAGTTCAAGCCCTAGGGCTAGGAGGCCTACTTGGCTGCGGAGAGGCGGTCGAGGGGGTGGGGGGAAAATATTGCTTGATATTAGCATGCGTTATTTTTCGCCGAAATATTGAGGGAGTTAATAGTCTTGACTAAATTGTGGTTTAATTTCGCTAAAAACTTCTGGCGAACGATAACGATTCTGATTCTGGTGATTCAAAACAACTGCACAAAGCTGAACTGTTGGAAAGTCATAATTTTTATGCACATAACATTCGTACGGAAAATTTGATGTTAGTACCTAATATATATAATAAAAAAGACATACACATTATATAGGTATAATAAAAGACGGACAAAATTCTTACTTACCCCGAAAGAAAATACGTTTATTGCCACGCCGCGTTTGCCTATTGCTCATTCCTCATTCAATTAATTGACTACGATAATACGGGTATCAAAATAACAATTGTCAGAAACTCAAGACACTCACCACCTTACTATCTAGGCATCTAAATCTAAAATATAGGTAGCACGTGTTTTGTCTACAAGCCTTCGATGTCTAGTGAAATAAAGGCAAGGTGCCGATTCTCTTGTCACAAAATTCTCTAAACTAGACTAAAAATCACTAAAATTTTGTTTATTCCAGTCAAACGACAATTTCCCATTCTGAAATAGACTAAAGCTGTGGACTAAAGTGACAAAACTTAACTATATTTTAGTTTGACAGCACTAAGATGGCACTGAGTGAATTTTGTGAAAATGGCAATATTCCTATTCTGAATTTGACATTGGTGCCGATTCTCTTGTACACCGAACTAAACTAACTAAACTATCACTAAAATGCCTTACTTTTGACTATGAGAATCTTAAAGCTATTCTGCAAAAAAAATATCTCTAAATTTAAAAATAATTTTGACGCAACTAAAATTTAATTTGACAATTGCGACTCCACGTGGTACTTGTTTGCCCTACCACGTGATTTTTTTTTAGAGCATGAGGCACGCGTGGGGGCAGCCTCGACGTGTTTTATATGGAATTTTTCACTTTTCTTATGGAAAATATGAAAAAAAAATTACCAACATGTAGAGTTTTAGTGGTTTAAGGGTTCCATAAAGGGGGCCGAAATTTTAATTATTTTTGCGATAGGACACCGCATTTTCGAGATATAAGCAAAATAAAATTTAAAAAGATACAGTACTGTTTTTACACCTGAAGTCGAGGTCTTGTCGTGAATTTTAGTTCATGACAACAAATTTTACTCTACACCTTTTTAATCGCGATAAAAAATAGCCAGATTTAGTTAGACAACCAAAATTTTAGGGTTTATTACCCATTCAATGGGTTATCCATATAAAAGGGTTAACCCTGTTACTGGGTTTCAAGCAAAGAACCCATTCAAAGGGTTACACCATGATAAAGGTAACCTCATGAACGGCTTACCCTTTCGAAAAGCTTAACCCTTAACCGGGGTTGTACGGTCCCTGATTAAGATATACCTATTGCTATTTTTTAAGTAACACTAACTCAATCGAATTTGATCTTAATACCATTGTAATAAGGTACAGTTTCAAAGAAAAACGAAAAATATCAAATTCGGGGTAAGAGAAACATATAGGTTCAGATCAGGGGCATTGAGGGGTCACAAACTATAAAAAAGTAAATATTTGTATTTCAAATTATAGTTTTATTCTTACTAAAAGTACAAATTATCAAAAATAAAAACCGCCCACTTTTCCCCACTGCGTACACATCAACAACTTTTAACAAACAACATTATTATTATTATTATCTTCAAAAAAGTTATCCAATGACTTTATTTAGTTTAATCTAGAACATAAACTTTATGACAGCTACATCTCCTATAAAGATCAATCTATTGTACATGTAAAATGTCAATTTTCATGTATGTATTGTAGTGTACTGAGAAATAAATCATATCTTATCTTATCTTTAAGTATTTTAATCTCAGTCTAATTCTTATAATGTTCAGCGCCTCTATTGGATTTTTTTGTATAGGTTTTCGTCATGTTTCATAATTTTCCTGAAAACAAAAAAAAAACAGAAATACTTCTTAAAGTAATACAGTTGGTATTCTATACGTCCAACTCAAATCAGTGCTTTTTCGCACATCTAAGAAATAATCGTACTAAAATTTTCACCGTTAATACTTATGCGTTCATTCGAAATTTTCGTATCAGACAAATCAAAACGAAACATAATAGGGGTAATTTTGTCATTATGCTATTATAAACTATTCATCATAATGTTTATCACCCCTGATATCGGCGAAGAGGAACATACTGTTTCTCATTCCCTGTAAATAATAAACAGTATTTACAGGGAATGAGAAACAGTATGTTCCTCTTACCCTAAGAAAGTTTTTGGAGTTTTAAGATTTTGAATTCGATGAAACTTATATTATTTGTAGGTTTTGGTCTAAAATATCAAACAAAAAATAAAGCTTACCGTTATGTCTTAGTATTTTTTCATTGAAATTATCTCTAACACTATAATTTTCTCAATTTTAGCTCGAATAAAAGTTATGCAGCCAACTGGTGTTCTTAGATTTTACAACTGTCAGACTGTTATTATTATTTTTTCGGCTGTGGAACGTCGCACAGTGGATCGAAACTGCTATATGAGGAGCATTCGTTTTTTTTTTTTACAAATTGCATTTTTTTTATACCTATCGAAAGATCTCGTCATTCCGATGAATAATTGTCATTACAAGTTTTTCTCTAAAACTGGTAGTTTGGCCGGAAAAAAATATTTTAGATTTCTTTGTATGGAATGAAACAGAAACTGCTAAAATTTGGCCATGTCTTGAAAGACCAGGCTTTCAAACTACCTATATTCTTATTCTTTAACTTGTTGGCTATAATTCTACGCTATCAGCGAGCGCCCATAGTTGCCCGTTCAAGAGTTACGACGTTCGGAAAAATGAAAAAAAAAGTAAGTCAAAAGTACTTTTTAATTAATAATATCATAGATAAAACATTAAAACATTTATAATTAAGGAATAATAATACTTTAAAAACATATGCTTATCGAAAAAAAGTATTTAAAAAAAAATGTATTAAAAAAAACCGCTAAACTCGAACAAAATTAATCACTATCACTGCCTTGTAAAGTGTGTACATCTATATGACGTTGAAGCTATTGGTGAAGATGGTGCCAAAGTTTCCACATCTTCACTGACCTCATCATCATCAGGATCGACATTTTCTGTTGTAGACATAAGGTCTTCATGCCAGGCTATGGCAGATTCCAGCCAATCTCCATTTCTCTTAAAAAAAATTGGTAAGAGGCCTATTTGATCTTTCCCATATTCCGCAAACATTTGTACAAAAATTCTGACAGAACTTCAGGAGGTTTTCACTTCTTTCTTCAGTCCAATTTACATTCAGCGTCTGCTTGAGGTATTCAAAAAGTTTCTTACGTTCCGCCAAGGATCCAAACTGTTCTCTTAAAACCATGAACAAATCCAAAATATTCACTAGACCTTCCATATTAGTCACAAAAATATTTAGGCACACAGCAAGTTGTCTTGGTATTCAAATCTCTGAATGATTTTATTTCAATTAAACCCTTATTTATATGGGTCGGAATAACTCCTTCCTATCCCTATCATTAAGGTATATTAATAGGGAAGTGGAGTCATAAATTAAAATTTCATTATGAATGTATTTATTAGCAAATAGGTAAAATAATTCGTAGAAGAGATAATTCGTAATCAAAAGAACAGAAAATTAACTAATTGATGATTAGCAATTTTTTCACTGTATATAATTACTAAAATATAGTATTTTTTTTACAATATTAAGTTAATTATCAATATTAATAAATTTATCACGTGCTTTAATTTTTTATTGTTTTTTTCCTACTTTTCGGTTTTGTATTGTTTTGAAATTAATATTATTCCTTTAATTATAAATGTTTTAATGTTCTATCTATGATATTATTAATGAAAATGTACTTTTGACTTACTTTTTTTTTCATTTTTCCGAACCTCATAACTCTTAAACGGGCAACTATAGGCGCGCGCTGATAGCGTAGAAATATAGTAGTTTGATAGCCTGGTCTTTCAAGACATGGCCAAATTTTAGCAGTTTCTGTTTCATTCCATAATAAAAAATCTAAAATATTTTTTTCGGGGCAATTTATCAGTTTTAGAGAAAAACTTGTAACGACCAATCGTGATCGACGAGATCTTTCGATAGGTATTTCAAAAAAAAAAAAATTGTAAAAAAAAAACGAATGTCCCTCATATAGCAGTTTCGATCCACTTTGCGTGTAGCGACATCTGTTAGCAACCGTTCGATTTTTTTTACTTTACTGTTTTATCGACTGATATACCGTAGAGTTAAACTCAATTGTTTAGGAGTTCCGATCTTGTGTTCCTCTTTCACCTGTGTTCCTCTTACTCTAACTGACCAGCTTTGTCTATTACTTATTTGAGCTAAGATTCTAACACATTTATTTTGTAAAATGAATAGCTTAAGTATGTTGACACTGTTTCCCCACATCAAAATATCATAGGTTAACTATGAATAGGCGTATGCATAGTATGCCTACTTGTGTAGTTTTAATAGTGCAGTTTTTGTGTTAGTAGGTGGTAGGTGAATTTTGATAGTTTCATTGTTAATTCTTCTATGTGATTTTTCCAATGTAGATGTGTGTCGATATCAATGCCTAGTAATTTAAATGTATCTACTGTTTCTGTTGATGTATTTTAAAATTTGATATTCATTTGGAGAGGAGATTTTTTATATGACCTAAACTGCATTATTTTTGTTTTATTAAAGTTAATTTCTAGGTTGTGGTCCTGGAGCCAATGTGTTACTATTTGTAAGTTTTCATTTATAATTTGTTGGGGGTTATGAGTATTTTCGCATTTTATAAGTACTGATATGTCGTCCGCAAATAGTACGGGTAGAACTTGGTTTCTGTCTAGGGGTTTTGGTAGGCCGTTGATGTAGATTAAGAATAACATTCATCCTAATACACTTCCCTGGGGAAATGAGCAGGTTAGGTTTCTCAGAAATCAGAAATCAGAAATCAGAAATCATTTATTTGCTAATAATGTAGGTATACAGATATGATGGTAATTTCAATTAGAGTCCCGATACATTTTGCCATACGGCATGCAAAATTATTAAACATAAAACATTAATTATACAAACAAAAGCCTTCAATTCATTAAGCAGTAATAATCATAGCACTAATAATCATAATAAGACAAACATAAATGAAAAACAAATAGATCTTATTGTTTCTACGTATAGGTACTCGAAAGGTTTAGGTAGTTAAATAAAGGTAAACAACAAAAACCACGTGACTTATCGATGCTAAACCTTTTATTTCAAATGTCGAAATCATATTATTTTTAGTCCAACAAAATCGAAACGCAAACGCAACATCGCAAATGTCGAGAGTGCTATCAAAGGCGTCTGGTTACCCGACTAAACGTAATACCTGCTATTTCAGTTGTCATACTACGTCCCAGGTGTACTCTTCAATTTAGCAACATTTTATTTGTTGTATTTTCTAAAAGGTTTACGGAACCTGTCTTTTTGGGCTCTTTACAATAGACAGATTACAAAATATTATTATATTTTATAAATCACAACAAAAAAATTGTGCTCATGCAATTACATCTACGAAGAGTAAATTATAAAGTTTACCATACATTAATAAAAGAGGAAACTATCGTATAAATCGAAAATAAATTTATTATTGTTATAACGTATTTTTAAACAAGAAAGTGTCAACTATAAAAAACCCTTTTTACGATTTGTTAACCTTTATTTTACTACCTAAACCTTTCTAGTATAGTGGTTGGTGGTATTATGGTAATCTATTTGTACTATTTGTTTACGGTTTTGTAAGAATGATTTGAACCACTGGTACGCAGGACCTCGTATAGTTTGGTCAGAAGGACGTCGTAGGAAATTTTATCATAGGCTTTCGTCATGTCTAATAGTACACCCAAAGCTATTTTTTTGTCGTTTATGTGTTGAAGGGCCATTTGTGTATATTTATAGACTGCTGTTGTAGTGGACCTTGATTTCCTAAATCCATTCTGTGAGTCGCCTAATACGTTATGTTTCTTTAAGAAATTGTATAGCCGATTGCACATTGCTTTCTCAATGACTTTAGAAAAGGTTGGTAGAATGGCTATGGTTCTATAATTGTTTGGGGTGGTAGTGTCGTTATTTTTGGTTATGGGTTTCACTAATGACATTTTGAGTGAATACGGGAATAGGCCGTCTTCGAAGCTCTGGTTGATTAAAAGTGTGAGCGGCTAAGAGAGTTCTTCAACGCATTGTTTTAGTAGGATGGATGGGAGCGATATCATCAATTCCGCAGCAATTTTTTTTATTTTTCATTAACCTTATTATTTCAATAATCTCTTTTTGATCTACTGGGCGTAGGTACATAGAACACGTAGGGGGATATACAACGGGCTGCCCAAGTTTGTTTGTAGGTATATTTGATTGGGTCTCACCAACTGTTGCGAAGAATTCATTGAATGTATTTGTAATGGTGTCGGGCATTCTGTCATGTTATCATTTACTTTTAATTTTATATTTTTATATTGTTTAGGCTTGGTTTTGCCTGTTTTTGTGTTTATGATCTTTCACATTGTTTTTGTTTTATTGTTGGATTTCTGCATTTGTCGTATGTGTTCTCGTCTCTTTGAGAGTTTTATACTGCTTTTCAATATTTTATCAAATAAATTATAATAGTTTCTTATAATTTCATTGGTATTTGTTTCATTTAATATTATTTTTAGCGATCTCATACGTTTACATGAGTATCTTAGACCGGTTGTAAGCCATCCTTTAGCTTGTGTGTTTTTTATGTTAATTTTTTGTAGGGGTATGTGCTTATTTAATGATTTTATAATTAATAAAAAAATGCATTATAATTATCGTTTATAGTGTTATTTGGCTTAATTATAGTTTCCCATTTAATATGTTTTAATGATTATTTGAAGTTTAATATTTTGTTATCTGTAAATACTCTTTTTTTGTATGCCATATTTTATTATCCGTTAGTAGGTTTTCTGTTTGATTTAATTTTATATTAAATCAAACAGAAAACCTATTAAGGCCATAAGCTCATAGGCCAGCAGGTCATAGGCCATAAGCTCATAGGCCATAAGTTCATAGGCCATAATCGTGTACAAAAGTTTTGTTTATAATTTGATCGTTGTTTGTGAAATTAAGATCTATGCAAGTCGATGTAGATTTTGTTACACGTGTAGGAGTTTGTACCAATTGGCTTAGGTTATGTGAATGCATAAAGTTTACCAGTTCGTGGCAGCGGGCGTTTTTTAAAAGTACATTTATATTGAAATCGCCTCCTATTATGATGTGTTTAGTTGTGGTTTTTAATGAATTTAAGACTTTTCCCATTTGTTCATAAAAAGTATTAATATGACGATCCGCTCTGTATAATCCTATAACAATTCAATTCAACTTAGGTATTTATATTTCGCTTAGTTCTATTATGAATTCCTTAGAGTAATTAACAATATCCTTCCTCTCAATACATTCCAAATTATCCTTAACTACTTAACAGACCCCACCTCCTTCCCGAGTACTGCGACAGAAGGAAGACGCTCCTGTATCCAGGTAGTGTGTAGGTGTGTCGAGTCACAATAACAATAAGTTTTCCATACCTCTGATAATTATAATATTGTAATATTATAATCTCACAATAATTGTCAGGTGTTGTGTTCAGAGGCTCACACTGCCAAGGAACGAAGGTGGCAGGGGAATAACATATATCACTAACCTACATAACAAGCAAATAACTATTTTAAGTACATACTTTAATATTAAGAGTACTACTTTAACTCTACATAAAGCAATAGCGTTTCATGATAAAAACCTTACTCCTTTATGATGTATGAGACCAAAGATTCGACTCAAAACAACTCAACAGCACAACGCACAACTGTCATTTTTAACAGCGCTCACGATGATACGAGCCCCGATGCAAAATAGTTCGTCTAGTGTGAAATTATCTCTGTGAGATTTTTTCTAACTTCATTATTTTTGTATATCTATATAAAATATTAAGCTGTTCTACTATCACATGTTGCGTTACTTATGCCATTTTTTAATTATGAACCACTAAACTATTTTAGCTTTTTAAATTTATACATATCCTGTTTTAAATTCGAAGAAGTTATAAGCAAAATAGTTCGTCTAATTGTTAATCGATGCAAAAGATTTCGTCTATCGGTGAGTTAAATAAGATTATTCCTTCTTTGTACAATTATATTGCATAATTTAAATGTGTAAAAGTAATTCTGTGTCATTTGTCAAGTGAGACAGTATAAATTCTGAAAATTTCCTTTTTTTAAAATTACTTTTCAAATAACAATGGGTCGTGGCAAACCCGTGTGTGAAGAGCTTCGAAAGCGAATAGTTTGTGGGTTCGATGCTGGCAAATCAAGTTACCAAATATCTAAAGACTTGATACTTCCCAAGTCTACAGTCCAATCTATCATTCAGCACTATAAAAAGAATAGAACGACTTCTTGTTTGAAGAAAACTGGTCGACCACGCATCACAAGTGCAGTAGAAAACAGAATCCTGAAGAAAATTATCAAAAATAATCGTCGTGCTCGAGCTGGAGAACTCACGGTGCAATGGAAGGACATGATTCACAAAGACGTCTCAGTTGATACTTGCAAAAGAGTCCTAAACAGAATGGGTTACGGATTTTACACCGCTAAGGAGAAACCACTGTTGACTGCTGTACAAAAGAAAAAGAGGTTGAAGTTTGCTCGTGATCATTTAAATTGGACTTCCGATCAGTGGCGTAGTATCATTTGGAGTGACGAGTCCAAATTTGAAGTGACACTCGGCGATGAAAGGAAAAAAGTGATTCGGAACAAAAATTAGGCATTTCATACTGATTGTCTCAAACGCAAAGTGAAGTTTCCGGCGTCTCTTATGATATCGGGCTGCATGTCTGCACAAGGTGTTGGTGGTATGCAGTTTGTGGATGGTTCTATCAATGCTGCAAGGTATCAAAACCTTTTGGAAGAGAATTTACTGCCATCTATTCCGTCACTTAAGCATCAAGATTCCTTCATTTTTCAACAGGATGGTGCTTCCTGCCATACTGCAAGGACAACAAAGACGTGGCTATTGGCGAAAAGCATCCCTACAATCGAATGGCCATCTAACGCCCGGACTTGTCGCCGATCGAAACCCTATGGTGGAAAATGAAAAAAGTTCTCCGTAAAAATCCATCAAGATCGAAGAGCGACTTAAAGGCTAAACTCTTGGCTGTCTGGAAGTCAATTACGCCTGAGGAGTGTGCAGCGTTGTTTGCAACCATGCCTCTTCGCATTAAAGCTGTCATTGAGAGCAAAGGCGACACAACTAAGTGGTAGACGAACTATTTTGCGTGAGTGACAAGGGTAGACGAATACTTTTGCGTTATGTTTTTTAGAACATTTAAAAAAAAAAAAATGTTATGTAAAGTCATGAAAGAATTTCAGTTATGTTAAAATGAACTTTAAAATGTTCCTCAAATTGTGGTTTACTTTTTATTAAACGTTCTTATTATTTTACCAATATTTACTTTCTATATTTTACGCTTTGCACTACTTTCCATACTAGACGAACTATTTTGCATCGGGGCTCGTATATATGTCTTGTATATATGGTATGGTCGACGGTATCAAAATATGGCGCATGTCATGACGTCATCTTTGACGATTCACGGGACATCGTTGTCTCGCTCACGCTAATACGGAACGGGTGTAAGCACGCTCAAATCTATTACAGTGCAATTCGGAAACGTACCCTTTGATAGTCCAAAAAGTTGCCATACTAAAAGTTTATAAAATAGGTCAGCTTTCGTTGGCCAAACTCTGCATTCACACATGCCATACATTTATTAAACGTTGTTTCAACTATTTTCTGATGAACTAAAATAACTCCTAATAGTAAATCGCTTTCAACTGTTTCAAATTCCCAAATCATTTTAGAGTTCCGTAACTAAAGGGGATCTATGACTGCGCCTGCTACTCTGTCTGTCTATCTACCGACACATAGGCTGTAACCTTTTTAACCGTATTAATGTAGTAGATGTAATTACATATAATAGTTCAAGCAAATTATGAAACAGAATAAAAGTTCTATTTTTTACAAGAATAAAATGCATTTTGTTTGTGTTTTAGCCGGGGAAACGAGACCTACTGCTCACCAGCCTGCTCGCGGGCGGCAGCAGCCTCGAGCACGAGGCCGAGCGTCAGCGCCGCGAGCGCGCGCGGCTGGCCGCCGTGGCCGCGTACCGCGCGCTCAAAGCATCCAAGCTTAAAAACAAATAAACTATCTGTTACCATTTTGGGCTATATTTTATGTGACATGTCCCAAGACCGCATGGCGATAGCGTTTGTTTGATATTCTCTAAACATATTTACATATGCAAACCACGTGGCAGGTGGGGTTTCCCACCCGCAAACATGAGGATCTTCCATCATACACACTTTCATCCCCTATTTAATTCCTTTAGGCCAGGGGATGAATTTTTAAGCATTCTACCTTAATGCTCACTTTCGTTACAAAAGGAACACTTGTGCAAAAAAAAAATTCTTGCATTATGAGTTTGTTCGAACCATTTAAAACCATACTGCATGCATGTGAGTACTTATAACAATGTGTGTGCGTAAGAAAGGGTCCTTTTAAAATTGGTATTAACTTAAAAATGGTTGGTTTTAATGGAATTTGAACTTTATCATGTATGAAATTGATTCTGAATTCATGTTTATGTTGCAAAAACCATCCAATCAAGACCCTTGGCTTGTCTAAAACTCCGCGCAATAGAAATCAACCTCTAATTCTATAATTATATTTTACAAGTAACTAATTAGTATTGAAATAAACCCATAAGAAGCAACACCTCTTTAAGTTTACCTACGTCCTTCAAGCAAAACTAAACCGTATCAACAACAAACATGGTCGAATTTCGAACGGGATAAATAAATCTACCAGGGTGGTCTTGTGATCAGTGCGAATACAAAGCGCCGCATTCCTTAGATACGGAACTCGTTTGCTATGAGGTATTTGTGCACATCATAAGAAAAGTAATTAACGTGTGTGTTACGAAATATTACGATTGTAGTATCTCTTAAAATACGTGACCTACACTGTGACCGCATGCCTACGCTGCTGTTGCTTATGTCAGAGTTGAAAAGGATAAGGAACAAATATAAACGCAGATATTAGCTGTAAAGACTCGAGTAGCTCCAGTTAAACCAGTATCTCTCCCGCGATTAGAGTTGTGCGGTGCCCTTCTCTATCTCGATTGCTCAAACAAATTAAAACAGCAATGAGAATACCGGATGACAAAATATTCGCATGGAGTGACTCCACAATAGTGCTTTTTTTGGCTACTTGGTGACCCAAAAAGATGGCATTTTGTAAGAAACCGGGTAGTTGAAATATTGGATAACACAGGATCTAATTGGTTTCATGTAAAAACAACCGATAATCCAGCAGATGTTACGTCACGGGAGAACATATTCTGGAGTTAAAGGAAGATGAACAATGGTGGAAGGGCCCAAAGTGGCTAAGACAGAAAACAATAACATTCAATAAACCTGACAACCAACAAGTTTACAAAGAAGAGAAGTAATCATAATAATAATCTATTTCAGACTATTGTCCATAGAGTGTTAGTAATATACTGAAACTTAAGAACTATGTTAGTAATAACCATACAAAAAAAAACTAAGAATTATCCTCTAGGTAGGCGAATCGAGTGCCTCCAGATAGGACTCTTAATATATGCAGCAATGACCCTCAGGGAGCCGTCAGGACTGTCTCTCACTCTGCGCATCAACAATAAATAAAAACAAACAACACAAATACAAATAAATTTAAAATTGGAAGAAGAAAGTCTAGAAAACCAATCGCATCAATTTGATAGTTTGGAAGAAGTTTTAAAATCAATAACTTATTGCAAAAGATTTCCTAAGGCCGCTATGTTCCGGTGCTCGAGCCAATTTGAGGGTGAGAAGTGCGGTGCTCGCGCCGCCTCCGGGGGCACGCTCGCGCGGGCTCCGGGGGCACGCTCGCGCGGGCTCCGGGGGCACGCTCGCGCGGGCTCCGGGGGCACGTTCGCGCGGGCTCCGGGGGCACGCTCGCGCGGGCTCCGGGGGCACGTTCGCGCGGGCTCCGGGGGCACGCTCGCGCGGGCTCCGGGGGCACGTTCGCGCCGCCTCCGGGAGCACGCTCGCGCCGCCTACGGTGGCACGCTCGCGCCGCCTCCGGGAGCACGCTCGCGCGGCCTCCGGGGGCACGCTCGCGCCGCCTCCGGGGGCACGCTCGCGCCGCCTACGGTGGCACGCTCGCGCCTCCTCCGGGAGCACGCTCGCGCCGCCTCCGGGAGCACGCTCGCGCGGCCTCCGGGGGCACGCTCGCGCCGCCTCCGGGGGCACGCTCGCGCCGCCTCCGGGGGCACGCTCGCGCCGCCTACGGTGGCACGCTCGCGCCTCCTCCGGGAGCACGCTCGCGCCGCCTACGGTGGCACGCTCGCGCCGCCTCCGGGAGCACGCTCGCGCGGCCTCCGGGGGCACGCTCGCGTCGCCTCCGGGGGCACGGGGGCATTTCCAGAGACACTCTGATCGGGCACTCAGCTTAGCACAACCCGCGTAGCGACTCTTATGGTAGTTGCGTCTTGTTTCGTATACATACAAAAATGTACCGAAAAATCTAATACGCATACTATTATTATTTCATAATATCCATAATATAATGATAACCGTGATTTACACAAACACTTCTTATAAACAAAATTTGTAGAGAATTTTGTATTCTACAATATTGATAATAAATACAAATAGCAAAAAACCCATAGGAAATGAGATATTTACAAAAAAAGCGCAAAAAACCGATTTTTGTGACCTTTGACCTTGAAATTTAATAGTTGCGTACACCCTACCATATGTAGGTTTCGAGACAACTTTTAGGGTGTCAATATACAAGTATTTACAGACTTACAGCTGGGTATCTCGAATTCCGAGATTCTTACCTAATTTAAGCTTAAATGACTGGACTATGAGAAACGGCTGCCTCATCGGAGGAAGGCAGCAGGCGCCCAATTTTCCCACTTCCCAGATAAGTTACTAACTTAATAAATTATAGTTTAAAAAACTTAAAAACACGCTTTTATAGAAAATTTAACTAAATTATAGTATAAAAAACTAAAAAATTATAGTTTAAACAATTAAATATATTGATAACGTTAAAATCTTTGAATGGCTTCTAAAATCGAGATTTGACTATCAATGCAGCTGTAAGGTAAGAGCCCCAGTACCCGCTCACTCCATGTATTTGTATATCTATATTTGTGAATATAGATATACAAATACATGGAGTGAGCGGGTACTGAGAAAAAAAGCGTGGGGTGCTTTTTAAGATATTATCGAAATGATAATCCTTCTTCTCATATCTATCAATGAAATATTTATAACTATTGACCCATGCACCCCACGATTATTTTATTTTTTTCTTATTTACACTATTATTCATTTATATTTATTAGAATTTTTTACACTTTCTTAATAAAAATTATTAAAATTTATTTTCTATTTTTTTGTTGGTATTTCTATATAAAGCGTGTTTTTTAGTTTTTTTAAACTATTATTTTATTAAGTACCTACTTAAAGGTTATTAGATAAAAGCTTATTTTATTTAAACTACCGAATGATTGGGTGGGCTTGTATTTAAGTGTGTATGTAAGTATGTAAGGGTATGTGTGTGTTTGTTTTAAAATTTATCAAAATCATAGACCCGTGAAATTGACAACGCTTCCAACATGCTTTTAGCCGGATCACATGGTTCGAAAGTGGATAGCACGGCTTCCTCTTGTAACGATTGAGTCTTGAGTTCATTACTACATACTGCGACCTCTTCTAGATTAGTTTTAATTATGTCCATGCTACGAGTATAGACTGAAAATAGAAAAAAAATAAGTTACCTGTACTGTGCCTGTACATAGTGACGTGCCGGTGGCAATATTGCCAATGCCAACTTTTTAGGATTTTGTACTTAAATGGGTGCCAATGGGGCCGGCAATATTGGCAAAATTGCCAAAAAAACTGGCATGTGCATCAGATTCTAGATTTCAGTCAAATCGGATTAAAAGATGTGGTATACACAGATTTTGAGCGTATTTTTAGGGTTCCGTACTCAAAGGGTACCAACGTGACGGGAACCTATTACAGTAAGGCTCCCTATCTGTCCGTTCATCCGTCCGGAGTCCGTCCGTCTGTCACAGGGCTGTATCTTTTGAACCGTAATAGGTAGACACTTGATTTTTTTACAGACTGTATTACTATGGCTGCTGTAACAACAAATACTCAATATAAAAATAAAGTTAAAAAGTAAAGGGTATTTTGGGACAGAACTCCCTAAAAATTAGATCAATATCTATACTTAGTCTGGCCATAAATACTGTTACAGTTAAAAATAAGAAAGAAAGAAAGAAAAGAAAAATATTTTATTTGGAACACGCACAGGAAATACAAAGTGTAAAAAATTAAATAAAAAAGGAGCATTTAAAACTAACAAAATTAACAATAAAAAATCAATAAACAATTAATAAAAAATAAAAAAATAAACCTGTGCGAGGCCAAAAAGGCTCCTATCTCAGCATAAAGCTGCGATATTTAAAAAATAAGTACCGCAGCGCTGGTATTCTGATAGGGCCCGTTGTGATGCCACGGACACACATACGGACAGCCTTATATCCCACTAGGGGTTTATTGATAAATAAAATTTTAAAATAAAATACTAATAAGAAGATAAATCAATACAAAATAGAAAGATATTACATTTGAATTTGGAATCTGTCATTTTTATACGATTGTTTATTGGGTTTTCTAATTTTGGCGCCAATACATTGTACAATATTTTGCGATATTAAAATGGAGTGGGGTGATCGAGAACCGAATCGCTGTGATTGCATTACACAAAATTGGTATGGAGCCAAATGCAATTTTTAAAACTCTCCATACGCTTGGTATTAGTCAAATGTTTGTGTACCGGGCTATTAATAGGTACAATGAGACCTCTGTTTGTGACAGAAAAAGATCTGGCCGTCCAGGTAGTGTTCGTACGAAAAAGGTGGTCAAAGCAGTAAGGGAAAGAATTCGAAGAAATCCTGTCCGAAAGCAAACGATTTTATGTCGGGAGATGAAGATAGCACCCAGAACCATGTCGCGTATTTTAAAAGATGACTTAGGATTTGCAGCCTATAAGAGACGCACTGGTCCTTTTTTAACTGATAATTTTAAAAAGAATAGGGTGGTAAAATTGAAACAACTACTGAAGCGGTACGCAAAGGGAGGTCACAGAAAATTTTTGTTTACGGATGAGAAAATCTTTACAATTGCGCAACATTTTAACAATCAAAATGACCGTATTTATGCTCAAAGCTCTAAGGAAGCTTCCGAATTAGTCGACAGAGTGCAACGTGGGTATTATCCGACTTCAGTGATGGTTTGGTGGGGTGTTAGCTATGAAGGAGTGACTGAGCCATATTTTTGTGTAAAAGGTATCAAAACATCGGCACAAGTGTATCAAGATACCATTCTTGAGAAGGTAGTTAAGCCCCTTAACAACACCATGTTCAATAACCAAGTATGGTCCTTCCAACAAGACTCGGCGCCGAGTCATAAAGCTCGGTCCACGCAGTCTTGGTTGGAAGTGAACGTTTCGGACTTCATCAGAGCTGAAGACTGGCCGTCGTCTAGTCCCGATCTTAATCCGCTGGATTATGATTTATGGTCAGTTTTAGAGAGTATGGCTTGCTCTAAACGCCATGATAATTTGGAGTCCCTAAAACAATCCATACGATTGGCAGTGAAGAATTTTCCCATGGAAAGAGTGCGTGCTTCTATTGATAACTGGCCTCAAACTTTTAAAGGACTGTATTGCACTCAATGGAGACCACTTCGAATAAGCTTTTTATATTTTAAATTGTTTTATATTTATGTATTAAACTAACTAACTAAAAAAAACATATTTTTTTCTTCGTGACAATATTTATGGCAAGACTAGGTGTATACCTACTACATCAAAATCAATTTGACTGAAATCCAAAATGTCAGCCGCCAATTTTCGTTATTTATTAACTTATGCATAAACATTATAAAGCAAGACAAAGAGTCGAATCTTCTGTAATGCAAAAAAGAGTTATTTTGTAAATGATTTATTTCGGCAATATTCTCCCATAAATTACTTGAGGCAAAGCAATATTGCCGACAATCTTCCCACCTTTGCCAATATTCACGGCAACGGTATATACACTACCTGTACCTACCTAATTAAATTACCTATCCAATAAATTTAAATTTAATGTCATGACTTTTTATTTTGCTTCTTCTAGATATTTTCTACTTGAAATATTTAATTCAGAATAAGCACTATTTTTATTATCACTTCCCAAAAAAAACAAAATACATCGCATGTGACTAGTACTATACTACCTACGTTGGATGTCCTATGTTCATATCAACTGAAATCAGAGGAGTGAAAGAGCTTGTTGAAGGAAGCTCAGTACGATATGTCCAAAATTCTGCGGTATTGACGAATATTTGTACTATAACATAAAGATAAGTATACAAATATATCATACTTGTCTACTGTATTTAATGTTTGTGTTATTATGAAACCAATCAAAATAAAATATTATAATTATATGACATCAACACTGGTTGTGTACCTACTGTAATATTATATCTGTGTACCAACTACATTTCGTATGATCCTAAATCAAAATAAAATCTAAAAGATATAAATTCAACATTTACTTATTTTCCATGTTTCTTTAGAGAGCATTTACTCTGTTTGTTTTGATTATAGTTTCATTCGTTTATCATTTATTGTTGCTCAACAATGATGTTATTATTTTCACGTTCGGTCACGTGATCGCGCGGAAAGCACTGACAAGAGTCCGTCGTCTAGGAGCGCCGACGCGCGACTGACGCGCGACTGAAGTAGGCACCCGAGTGGTTGCGTTCGCGCATTTGTTAGGTATTTAAACATAGTAATTAATTTAATCATTTTATCAAGACAAACTCAGCGAATTATGCTAAAGAATGTTATTATTACCTATTCATCTACATAAAAAAATAAAATAAAACCATCGTTTTGTAGCTGTGAGATTGATTAAACATTACGAAAAAGGGTAACTTTGGGATTTTTTTCTCTCCAGCAAAGTTAATCTAATCGTGTAATTAAAAGCGATTGCATGTCCGCCAGATCCTTAAATATGATATATTTTTTTTTCAGAATTTTATAACACTTATAAAAAAAACATGTTTCCCATGGATTCAAAAAACTGGCAAGCGCGGTCTTCTGTCGTATTATAGCGCCTTATGGAGAAAAAGATGGTAAACAAAGATGCAGTCTTAGCTACTCAAGAAATAGATGAAGCACTTTCCCTTTGCTTTATTCTAATGCAGGCTGCATTAGAATAACGCAAAGGGAAAGGTTATATGACGAAATTATGAATTTAAGCAAAGGGAAGGAAGTAAAGAAGGATAGCAAATTAAAATTCCTGAGACTCTACCTGGACAAAGAGAATATTCTTAGAGTGGGCGGTAGGTTGCGACATGCAGATCTACCTGAAGACTCCAAAAACCCAATAATATGAGACAATCATAGCAATTTATCCATACTTATTGTGAAAGATGCTCATCTCAAGTCTTTACATGGTGGAATTGAAATAATGATGGCCTACCTAAAAACTAAATTTTGGTTAATCAAGGCGAAAACTAATCAAATCCAGAATCCGCAAATGTTTAATATGCTCCAAACATAGTGCTGCAACAAAAGTTATGGGTGACTTACCAAAAGTCAGTCACTCAGCCAAACTATTGCTAAACAGTGGGGCGGATTTCGCCGGAGCATATCAAGTCTTAGCGTCCAAAGGCAGAGGAGTCAGAACGAATTAGCCGTGTTCGTTTGTATGTCCACCAAAGCCATTCACCTAGAAATGGTCGGCGATCTCACTACCGAATCTTTCATTGGTGCTCTCAGGAGGTTCGTCGCCAGACGAGGAAGATGCCAATAAGGAACTGGCAGCTGCTTGGAAGGAGGCAAAATTAAAACTCGGAAGGTCCAGTAACAGAGTCTTGCACTGGCTGGAACGCAGTGGCACTTCATACCTGCCTATAGCCCTCATGTCGGTGGTTTGTGGGAGGCGGGCGTGAAATCTATTAAATACTTCATGAAAAGAGTTCTGACCAATCACCTGACATTCTCAGCTTTTATTTAACTTGCAATGTTTGTATGTATGTATGTTTGTTGGGGCCAAATCTTGCAAGCTGAATTAAAACCACTTCCTCTTGTCCTACGGAGTTGAAATTTCACTACACGTTGATTCTGTTTCAAAGACAATGCATTTTTATGATGCATGACCTGATTCGACACCCAGGATTGGCTCCAGACGAAGGAAGTCCTTAACGGTCAACGGTACAGACTCGAAAATTTAAAATACCTACGTATTTAATTATGGTAGTTCCTTCTAAAGTCCAACATGACCTAGCTGCTGCACCCAGGATTGGATCCAGCTGAGGGAACTTCTCAACGGTCAACAGCAGAGACACAAAATTTTATATACGCATACAATTATGATAGCTCGTTCTAAAATTCACCACGATCTGGCTGCTGCACCCAGGAATTGCACGAAATTTTGTATAAGTACTCATTAAATTATAATGATAGCCGGTTCTAAAGTATGGAGTGACTTGGATAGTGCAACTCGGATGGTTTCATAGCATGACTTATGTAAAAGCGTGTTTGGGTTCGTTGGATTTGTCTTTTACAAGTACCTTTCAAGAGAAGGTGATAGAACGGATATTTAAATAAATTGTAATGCTAAAAAGTTAATGATATTTAATTTTTACTGTATTTTTTGTGTGATTCTTTTTTAAATATAATTAAATAAATTATTATACGTGTTAAAGCGGTGAATTTTCATTTTTATTTTGCTACAGTAGGTATGTAAAATACATTTTTAAATAACATAACATAAGATCACGCCTGTAATCCCCGAAGGGTGAGGCAGAGGTGTACCCTATAGTACACCCACATTTCGCCAGTTATGTTTTAGTCCCATGTAATAGGGGGCGAACCTATTGTCATCAACCGGGCATACATTCAGACTCCGGGCTGCTACTGGGAAATTCCTGTGGAAAAACCAGTAACACTGCCTGATTCTGGAATCAAACTCAGGACTCCATGCTCAGCAGTAGCGCTTGCGACCACTTAACCAACGAGGCAGTCGATTTTAAATATTTCTTAAGAAAGATATAAAGCATTTAAAAATATAAAAATATTGGTCCACTGGTCCAAGTTATCGGTGGTTAGGGCTCCAGAGACAGGAAACTCCTCACGATGCGAGCCGTATCGAGGAGTGCTGCCTTCTGACTCAGGATCTTAGTCGAACTGCCCAATGAGAGCCTCGAGAGATGTGGATCGAGGCTTTCGGCCGTTTGACCGTTACGACAATCGGCAAGTGACAGCCGAGTTCATAATCCAAATGTCGACAACCTCGTCTGCTAAGTCGAGATATTTGACTTGTTTCTTTTTCTCGCCTTCACGAGGTTGTCGGCATGTGGAATTGTAACATCGACAATCATTGCACGGCGCGCTAATCGATCTATCGCCACAATATCAGGCTTATTGGCGACAATAGTTCTGTCAGTAATGATAGACCGATCCCAATACAACGTGATATGGTCATTTTTGAGAACTGGGTAGTGCACATACTTATAATACGGTACCTCAGAATCAACAAGTTTATGTTTCAAAGCAAGTTGCTGGCGAATAATCCTGGCTACTTGGTTATGCCTGTGCAAGTACACGCTGTTAGACAGACGAGAACAATCAGAGATAATATTATACGCTGGGACGCTTTTGATCAGTTTGTGAGGTCACCGAAATGCGCCCATGGTATGAATTTCCTACCAAAACGTGTTCAGAATTTTGCGCCCATGGTGTGAAAGTCATACCAATTTTTTTTGGTTTTATTTTCATTCTTGTTTATCCTTGTATCACCACTATTAAGCAGTACTTTCCAATTCCATGGATTTAGTTTCATACGTCATCTGTTTCCGAACCGTTTGAGATATGACAACCCTAGAAGGAATTAGTCTATGACATTAAAAAATATAATTTTCGCTGTCATTGAACGAGCGACCCGTCGTGAGTCTCAACTTTGGATGCTTTTAAATAATTAATATTGTACTGTGGTAAGTGGTTTTATTCATGTTTCGTATGAAGAACTAACACACCATGTTTTTTAAACCATAAAACATATAGGACAACCCCTGTTTTTCTTATTAGAAAAAATCTTGTTGGAATCTGTGAAAAAAGTGTCTTTGTTCATCTTAAACAGTCGTCTACAAACGGAAACATCGTATATTCAAATACAACGCACACTTTAATATAGCCCTACTCACTAGCATTCATAAAAAAATACAACGGTCGCAGAATACCAAGAAATGACGCCGCTTATCGGGTTTGTTTACAAACACTCGACGCGCGAGCCGACGCGTCATATGACGTGTACAATGTAGTGGGAATACCTAAGCGCGTGATTACAATTTAGTGTTAGAAAAGTCTGGTATGCTTTTCATACCAAAAGCGTCCCAGCGGTTATGTCTGGTGGACTAACCCGGACGGTGGCATGCCCAACACACGTCAACCGTCCCGACCTTCATAATATGTCTCTGGTAGTTATTCGTCAAAATAATTATGGCAAGATTCGGCGAGCATAGAGGCGATCAAAACGCGTCAGGACGCAAGCGCAAACAACCGGATTCGGATTGCACGCAGGCTATTAATGAGCTGTCCACGGTGTTCAAGAATACTTAAATGGCGCACTCTCATCGCTAGGTGGCGCTGTGTGTGTTAACTAGCTTAGCTTAATTCGCGGTGTTATTTAATTTTCTTAAAAACTTAAATGTACTCAAAGTTCAATGTATTGTGTGTTATTAGTGAGAACATGATATAATAATTGCTGACAATTGAAGGCTTTATGATCTAATACCTAAATTCTGTGTTATCTAGTGTTGCTAAATTAAAGCAAAGGAGATGTTTCATTTTCGGCCACAAAGTGTACGGTAGTGATAAAAGAGGAAAAAATGCTACGAATTGAAGAAAAATGTTCTTTCCTGAATATTCCCCTGATTACTTCGGCACAAAAAATAATAGATTTTCAAATTATTGCCATATTCTATTAAACATGGCGTCGTCTTCCTTGCATACTCCTTTCGTCCAGAAATCGTGTTACATTAAAACATAACAATATCACGTAGAAGTTATTTATATAAATATAAAAGGCAAGTATTTCTATGCTATTAAGATAAGATAATACGATAGCTATCCTAAACTATTTTTTTGACTAATTATACGAAAGTGTGACGATTCATTTCATCGTTTAATAAATCTACCTACCTATTCTACTTTTGTGGATTTGTAGGTATTTCTGGGTAAAAACTTCAAACGTTCTTTGTATTGCTATTGACACTGACATAAGTCAGTCAGTCTCGTAATAACGAAAGTCTGGTACCTTGGTTGAGCTCGATATCAAAAGAATGTGGCACCAGCATCTTTTCTTGACGATGTATTAGTAAGAGAGGAAGAATAAATCTTTGAAATCTGGTAGTTTTATTTATTTACCTACTAAGAAATCTATGTACTTATTCCCCAATTATGTTTTCAACTTTAATCGGATTACTTAAATATCATACCAATATATTTATTATAAAATAAGACTTTATAATACCCATTCTAAGAAGGTTAACACTTTTATAACCTTTATCAAGATGAGCTGAAACCCAGAAAAGGTTCAAAAGATTTGATCTGGTGGGTCCACTTTTGTCTAATGTCATACTTTAGTGCCGTAACTTAAATAACGAGAACAAAAGTCACAGTTTTGTTTGACATATTCTAGGTTATGTATGTTAACGTCATCTCTCCAACCTGTCATGGCTGGCTGTCAATGGTCGTAACTTTCATGGCAAACGTCAAACATTTTCAGTTTTTATTTAGTGCCTAAAATATATTAGTTATTATGGAAAAAAACATTATTTATTGTAATCAGGGGTTCGTTACCCAGGTTTTATAAAACGTACATGTTATGGCCGGAGTCCCATACAAAAATGAAACGTCTCCTTTTGTCTAATGGCTTTTTCGAGCGTAAATAGTAATGTTAATGTTTCTGTTTTGTTATTGTTCTGTGGTAAATTTTCTCTTTTGTTCATATGTTTAAGATACTAAATGTGGAAACTTGTAATTGGCCATATTTTGTTTAAACTTTTTACTTACTGTATCTGATTAGCTGTAAGTTTTCCCAAAAATTAATTAAATAAATAAATAAATGATTGCGGCTACTCATCCAAAACAGGCACACAAAAGGCACCCCCGAACGTCAATATACACAAGAAAACAGAAATTGCCTCCAAAAGGCTGCCCCGCACGGAGAAGAATGGGCAAGAGACTCCACCGGTAACAAGGTTGGGCTATACCTTACAATGTAACCGTTTTCCTGTTGTTTACCAGGGAACATACTAGTTAAACTTTCCCTGCCAGCTTAGCATGTTGCTGTCTATTTCTTCAAAGAAAAAACACGGCTTTTTCAGAAGACAGTTGTCTAAGGTAGTGAAGACAATTTGATTTTTTACTTCCATGCTAAAGACAGTAGAAAACGTTTTACTTGACCACAAAGTATAAAAATAGAATGGAAAAATTGACATTTTTACTTTTTTTATGGATAACGTGAAAAACCACTACCTGCATGTTGAGCCTAGGGGTTCAAGGGTTTCATAAAGGGGGTCCAAATTTTCATTATTTTTGCGATAGGACACACCATTCTCGAGATATAAGCAAAACAAAAGAAAAACGTGAATAAATTACTGAATTTCGTAAAAAGTGCTGTGACTGTTTCTACTGTAGTGACCTACAAAGCATACAAGCGCATCACACGTCCGACCACCGCCACAGCGCGCAGCTCACTGAGCGACCGCCAGGGAGCGCGGCAAGCGCAGTGCACGCGCCGTGCCACCTCTCCGAACGAATGCGACACCTCTGCGGCCTGCGGCTGCACTGGCGATTGTATGACGAGTAGCGACAACATCCCTGCGCCGATGACCATCGGGCACTGACTGTTGGATTGGAGATGGAGCCCGTTCCATTCATATTTGCGAACCGCGGCGCGCGCGCCGCGCAAGCTCGCGCCGCGTCCCATACGTCATCATCATCAGGCGAGCTCCCAACCTGATCGCCTATTGGTCTACCACCTCCAGGTTATTTTACTTACCACCACTTCTTTGTATGCTACCCTAAGGTAATATAAGGCGATGTTTCATAGCAATAAAGTCATTCCATTTGTTTATCTACGCATTTGTATTTCACTTACAACAAACCTCTAAATTGGTGACCCCGACGTGATACAATAAAGTTATGGACGACGCAAGTCAAAAGCCGCGAACCACGCTGTCTGAAGAAGATATAGAGATGATCTCCGTCAAGTCTCGGATACCTCCATTCTGGCGAGACAACCCCAGATTATGGTTCGCGCAATTCGAAACCATGGTGTCGAACCAAAAGCTCAGCGAAGAAGCGAAGTTTGGACTTGCTGTGGCGCAACTCGACAAGGTGGATGTTGAACAAATTAGCGACATCATATTATCATCGGCTAGGACGGGTAGATTTGAAGCGCTAAAGACCCGTTTATTATCCGTCTACGAGGATTCAGAGAATAAGCAGCTACAAAAATTGCTCAACGAGGTTGAACTAGGCGACCAACGTCCTTCCCAGCTGCTGCGGCGTATGCGTGATCTGGCTCGTGACAAGATGCCTGATGAAACCCTCCGAATGTTGTGGATGACTCACCTACCCTCTTCGACGAGAGCTGTATTGGCGGTCAGTGAAGCATCAAAATTAGACTCGCTAGCGGCGATGGCCGACAAGATGAGTGAACAGATGAAAGAGGTCAATTCCGTGTGTTCCTGCAGTCATGCTAGCACCGCGTCACAATCGTCGACACCATCGCCTAACGATCAAATTTTGAATATGATCGAGACACTTACGAAAGAGGTCGCAGCGTTGAAAACCGACAGATCGCGTAACTACCACCGTGCAATAATTGCAATAACATTGCAATTATTGCAATAACATTGCAATTATTGCAATATGTTCTATGAATAAGTTAGAAAGGGAATGTTAGGGAAAAAAAGAACTTCTTACTACTTTCATTTGTTTTTATATTTATTCTTGACTTAGTGTATTCCTTGTAAAGCCTAGAACAATGCGGCGACAGCTTATTTTTCGTATGTACGATACGCCGTCTCTCTTTGTAGATGGAGGACAATGCACAACTTCTAAAAATAAATAATTCAATTGATTACCATATCAAGTGGTTTCCCCTATATACTCTGTCCATTTAGGTAATTTAGTTTACTAGTAGACTACTGTATTTACAAACTACCAAAAATCTACAATCTTACAAATATAACTTAAAATTCACGGCCATCGCGCAGCATAATGCTGTGAGCCTATGCGAGACAGAGCCAACGCGCTGGTATGTTCATTTTTGTAAGTTTGCTGTTTTTTTTAAACTTTCCATAACTGACAGAATATTAATGATTGTCAGCTGTAGCAAATATAGTTATGAATGGGTACTTATTTCCCATAACTACTTAATAAATAAACAATTTGTATTTCTCACCTGCTATTGGTCCCATAATGACTTCATGTCCACATTTAGATGTAGAAGGCAAAGGCTATAATCAAGAAATTACATCTGCTTCCATTTCTGAAATATAAAGTAGGTATTCATATTAATTAACAATAATAAAAACTCAACATAGATGCATTGAAGGAGCTTCCAAGAACAATAATATAAAGTAAAGTAATACAATGCAGGAGTAAAACATGTGCAGATCATAAATGAAATATAAATTGACTATAATGATGATATTCAAATAGGTACGTACCAGAGTTGTCGGGTAGTAATGCATCGGTTTGAGGAATACCAGTGGATATCTCGCGAGTAGTAAACAACGTTGGATAGGCGTCGGGGCAAATACGAACTCTATCGTGCGTTGTTGAATGAAACCTCTTCTCGAAATGATTTCGAAATGAAAATTTCAACACACAAACTGTTTGCAAAGTTATTGGAAGCTCAAGCTTCGCAGTATTTCACTGTTAATGCACTGTAACCATTTTTTGAGTCCTATATCCCTTTTGGAAACATGAAAACTAACGTCCTTTCGACTACTAGCACAGGTCACAACTAGCGTTGCCGGAGCGAAATATTCCGAAGTATTCCCGTCGAATTATTCGCGAAACATTCGGAAGTATTGAGTAGTATTCGGAATTATTCCCCGAGAAGAAATACCTATCTAGCTAAGTACATGTTTGGCCACGCATAGAGTAGGTAGTTGTGTAGGTAGTTAGTGGTAATGAACCTGCTGCGAGACGCGGGGCGGGGTGGCACTGCCACGTGCAAGTGTTCTACTATTGATCGCTAGATGGCGACGCAATTACCATTGCAAATTACATATGTTCCGCGTTAGTGATTGTGTATTCATACCCACGAATCTTCCTTCCTTCCTACCTTCCTAACCTTGGTCACTGCAGCAGCAGAAAGCGCACGCAGGCGAGCACTACTGATGGAAGTTGTACAGTTACAGCTTTTACGTTTACCCGTTAGAGGGCGTTAATGCCAGTGGCAATAAATATATTACTACGCGTTCATTAATAAAAATGACTATAATACGATTTGAAAACTTCCGAATATTTCCTTTCATCTACTTAGATATGTACTTACGTAATAAGTTTTTTTATGCGGTTTAGGTGTGCAAGTGATGTTTTGCGAGAATACTATGTACATAAAGGTAAATAAGTAGGTAGGTACTAAGATGAGTTTATATTATATATTATTATTTACCGAGATAAATAGTAAAATGGTACCTATTACTTATATTATTTCAATTGTTTCTTTATGTATGTACTTTAGTAAGATTTCGGTTGAACACTACCTATTCTAAAAAGAAGGAGATAATCTTTTTGGTAAAACATCGTCGTAAAAAAGTACGTAGGTAACCCTAACTTCTTATATTTTTTTTTAAACCATTAGGTAGGTAAAGTAGGTACTTAAAAACATTTTTACGCTTGTACATAACATCCGCACAAAATCGACACAGTTTAAACTCATCCATACTAAAATAAAATAATAAGTACCTAGTCATAAGTAGATAACTACTTACAGGGAATTATTCCCGCATAGTAAGTACGTAGGCATCGAATAATACTTCGTTGATTATTGAATGAAGCGCTGGCGTCGCCGTGCGACTAACGAGGGAAGTTCTCCATTTACAGTTTTACTCTTGCTCGCTAGATGGCGTTAATTCACGTAACGCACCGACGAAATATCTAATACACGGCGAGTCTCCTCAAGCTACCTACGCATACATTCGTAACTACTGGGAATAATTTAACTCTTAATAAGTAATAAAACGTAGGTCATCTACTTCATCCTTACAATATTTATTTTACTCTGCATTCTTGCTCCGGTTGTATTCCTTCCAATCGAAGTATTCTTTTGAATGTTTCCGAATTATTCCGAATACTTCCGAAGTTTTGCAACGCTAGTCACAACACAGAACTTGTCGTACATGTTGCAAGATAATATTACAGCTTCAGAAATTATGAGGCTAAGTTACGGAAATAAATCAACGTAGATCTTCACTCGATCAATTTTGAAACCTTTGAAACCGTTTGAAACTGTAGTAAACAATAAACTAAACTTCAAAAGTTTTGACAGAATCAACAAACATGGCGTCATTCGTTATTCCGACAGAAGTACGGAAAGCGGGAAGGGAGGTAACTGTCAAATAAGATATGTGAACCATAGACGATACCATAGACATAAGGTTAGGATATTTTACTTGAAGATTACCTGACCTGATCGCAACACAATGTGCTCGCCACCGCCGCCATGACACTCACGACCCCATTCGGTGTTACCCGCTCTAAGTTAAAAATACCAATAAAGAAATAAATTCTAAACCACAGAGTAAAAATAATCGATTACAACTTTTAAAAAGTGTTACAATAAATCGACTAAATAATCGCGCGCCGTCATGTACTACATGGATTTTTCCTATCACCCTCAGATTTTTTTTAATCCCTTTGTGTGAATTCACAAAAAACAAGCCAGCTTTACTAAGTTTTTTTCAAATTACAATTAAGTAACAAATACATGACTTTACAACATTAAAAACACATTTAAGGGACAGTAATAAATAAATAAAAAATATTAAATACTGTTGTGGTATCTTGCTTTTTTTTAATCGAAGGTCTGATTGTGAGATTTTCGCTTGAAATTTCTACTTGGTTCATCTCGCTTTATCAGTCAACAATAGTCTGTCATCATTTTTTTATTCTACTTTCCCTGATAGCGACGTTCCATCTCTTTCAAATTCTTTCGCCTTGCTCTTCACTTAGCTCCCAAGTTATCAGGAAAGTAGTCCAAATGCGAATTAAGGAATTGAAGTTTAATGTTCATCGAACATCCCATTTTTCCGAATTTTTCAATCATTTTCCTCAAAATTTCCTCATAATTTGGACTTTTATGGTTTCCTAGAAAAATGTCTCACTACTTCCTTACCGAAACCTAAAAAAATAAAATAAAATAAATGAACCCAAATTAAATTATCTCATATATACAATGCACACTATTACACGCACACACACTCACACAAACACAATCACGCACACACACACATACACTCACTGACACTCGCTCGCATACATCACACTAGCGCTTACTTTTTACTTGAATTTTCTTTTTCTTTATCTTTGTTTACAATTGCATTACCGTTTTAATGTTAAGTGGAGGGGCGGAGTCTCCTAACACAAGCATCCTCTTGCTTAAAAGGTGATCTCCAACTCATGTGTGTAAAGCATTTTATGTAATTGCAATAAACATACTATTATTTTATTATTATTTATTTATCTCTTCACATTTCTCGGGACCTTGGGATCCCGGACCTTTGGAAGGCATACGAGGGGCCGAAGCCAACTCGCAGAGGCCCGTTAGAAGTTTTTAATGAAATGAAGCACCAACCGACGATTAGCCCTGTTCGGACTTTAGAAGTACACCCAAGGACAACCCCCGGTTGGTGTAGGACTATTGCAAGATATGGAAACAAATGTATAAGACTATGGATTTGGGTAGCTTAAGTGGACTGGTTATCTAGGACTATGGAAAGACTATGGCCCCTGCCTGACCAATGTTTTATATAAAATACACAGATAAAATGGCAGGGGGTGACTTGCACACTCAATAATGGGCCCGCGAAAATGGTCGCTAGCACATAGTGTCGAAGTGACAAAGGGGCAACATGTCTTGAGGTGCTTATGAGGAGTGGAGAGGTATCCCACGGCTATCAGGACAATCCCGGAAGTACGGTCAAGATCCCTACCAGCATCTTACTGGAATACTTCCTTCCTCCGAGCACGTTTGCTCTTGCGAATCTCCACTCTAGCCGGCCAATAAAGGCAAGAAAGAGGCGGGAGCACTGTTATTATTATTATTATTATTCCTTAAAAGATTTCCAGGCTTCCTAATTCAATTGCACTCAATTTTTCATCTAAAGCTGTATCTTTAATAAATTTTCTTGTCTTTTATCTTGATTGGTGATTGCTAGGCCGAAATACATACTAATAGGTTAAGAATGGAATTGGAAAAAAAGAAACGTCACTCCAACGCCTATAAAAGCGGTTGTCAACCGAACCGCGGTTTTTATGTTTCCCGCTCAGCGTTTGCGCAGTGAGGTCGTTGGATTTCGTCTCTTATCATAGATAGGCTTCGATCAATAATAGCACTAGATTCAGGATCAGGAACAAAAACAAGCCGCTGAAGTGGCCACGTTTACACAAACAAACATTTACATGTCATACTACGAAATATAGAAAAAGGTTTTATAATATTAACATCATCAGTTCATTATAAACCTTAACACTCAAGCATAAAGTTTAATTACGATTGCAAAATATTTATATGTAAGTCCTTCTGTAATCGGAGAAATGTAAAAGCATTTTTTTTTTTTTTATAATTAGTACAAAAATATTTATTCTAAAATTAAATTTACTTAAAACCTAAGCAGCGAAGCGGAGCTGAGCGACAAGTCCGGAGGTGGTGGGCGTGCTTGGCGCGCGGCTGATCTTATCAACATTTTCTTCTCATCTTCATTTTCCTATTTAGTTTTCATGATTGTTTTATCGGAGGTGACATCTGTCATATCACCTTCGATTCGGCAGTTTTTGATTAAATTGATTACATTTTGGTTTCTTTTTTGATTTTAAAATGGTTTACAAGTTTCAGGTTTGATATAAAATGAAATACTGTTGTAAGGCTGGGTCCAAATCACTTTCTCTATTAAAATTACAAAAAATTGGAAAACGAGACGTTTCGTTGATACGGTGTTGCCAATATTATTATTATTTCCTTTATTCCATTATATACATATAAATTACATTTTTAAATATTAGAATATAAAAAATATAAAAACATTTAAAAATATAAAAAATAGTAACCCACCGGTATCGGGAACAGGGTCCAAGCTATCGGCGGTCAGGGCTCCAGAGAGAGGAACCTCCTAACAATGCGAGCCGTGTCTAGAAGTACCGCTTTCTGAATCAAGCCCTTGATCCAGCTGCCCAACGAGAGCCTCCTCAGGTGTTGGTCGAGGCTCTTGGCTATTAAGCCATTGGCTGTCACGACTATCGGCACAATGATCGCTGAGTCCACATCCCACATGTCGACAACCTCGTGAGCCAAGTCAAGATACTTGTTTATCTTTCTCGGCTTTCACGAGGTTCCCGTCATGAGGGACCGTTATGTCAACAATCATTGCACGCCGCTCTAAACGATCCACCACCACTATATCAGGCTTATTGGCAACAATAGTCCTGTCAGTGATGATGGATCGATCCCAGTATAATGTGATATGTCCATTTTCGAGAAGTGGGTCGGGCACATACCTGTAGTACGGCACTTCCGATTCTACAAGGCTGTATTTCAGAGCAAGTTGCTGATGGATAATCCTGGCTGCAAGGTTGTGTCTATGCAAGTACTCTTCGTTAGCTAGACGAGAACAACCAGAGATAATATGTCTGATGGACTCACCCGGACGATGGCATGCCCGACACACGTCAACCGTCCCGTCCTTCATAATATGTCTCCGGTAGTTATTCGTTAAGATAACTTCGTCCATAATTGCACAGACAAAACCTTCGGTTTCTCCAAAGAGGTCACCGAAACGCAGCCAGGCTATGGATGCTAGTTGGTCTACATCGGGCCCATGTAGGGCCCGAAAAAAGCGGCCGTGAAGCTCCTTACTCTGCCATACTTCCATGCGATCATTAGTGTCAAGCACTACTGGTTTGCGCCAGTTCTCTTTAGCTAAGGAGAGCGGGGTGAGGCCCTTGTCCACTGTGACCACATCTCGATGCATCCCCATGTCGGCTTCTAAGAAATATTCCCTGAGACTGGATATCTCGCGATTGTGGAGGGTCTTAGCATTTAAAAAGCCTCGACCTCCACACTTTCGCGGGATATACAGCCTCATTACCGATGATTGTGGGTGATGCATTCGATTTGCAGTCAGCAGTGTACGGACCTTCCTATCCAGGGCGTCGAGTTCGGTCTGAGTCCATTTGAGTATGCCGAAAGAGTACATCAAAAACGGCATGACCCAACCGTTAAAGGCGCGCACCTTGTTTCCGCCTGATAAAAGACTATTAAATACTTTTTTCAGGCGACCAAAGAAGCGTTCCTTTAACGACTGCTTCATGTCAGTACCATTGATGCCCAACGCTTCCGACATACCCAAACACTTATAGGTTTCGGATGCGGAGAGGGCTCTAAGAATTATGGAATCCGAGAGTTGTGTTCCGACGGATTCCACAATCTCCCCTCGCTTTACATGCATGAACGCACATTTGTCCACACCAAATTCCATCCTGATGGCGCTACTGAAAGTTTCAGTTACTTTCAGAAGCTCCATTAGTTGCAAATTGTTGGGGGCAAAGAGTTTTAGGTCATCCATGTCGAGGAGGTGAGATATAACCTGACCACCTCTCCTCAGCCGATAGCCTAGACCTGAATCCTCCAACAGTGTGCTTAGAGGATTCAAGGCTAAGCAGAACCAAAGCGGACTCAAACTATCACCCTGAAATATTCCTCGCTCGATCCTTATTGGTTCTTTATTCCTCTGGACATCTCGACATCCTTGATAGTGAAGGACCGTTCTCCATTGCCCCATACATGACTTCAGGAAGGTGCGCAGAGTTGCATCTACTTTATGCAACTCCAGCACCCTCACACGCCATGTATGTGGCACCGAGTCATAGGCCTTCTTGTAATCTATCCAACATGTCGACAGATCCTTTCGGGAACGACGAACCTGTTGGCTAATGGCCATATCAATGAGGAGTAGCTCCTTAGTACCGCGGGATCCGTTCCTATATCCATTTTGAGACAGACATGATGGAGTTGGTGTCTATATGTTTGTTAATTTTAGCTCTCAAAATGGATGTAAGAACTTTATAGACCGTCGGTAAGCACGTGATCGGTCTATAATTTTTGGGTTCCGCAGTGCTACCTGATTTATGGAGCAGGTGGGTAACTCCAGTTGTTAGGAACTGGGGTAGCGAACTAGATTCCAAGGCAACCTGGTACTGAGCCGCCAAGCGAGCGTGCGACCTACCGAACCATTTGATCCAGAAGTTGTGCAGTCCGTCCGGCCCTGGAGACTTCCAGTTAGGCAGCGGACGGACTGGGACGGACCGACGACGGACGGTCGGTGGGTCGGATGGTCGGGGGACGGGGGGCGGGTGGGACGGGGGGTGGTTGGTGGTGGAGGTGACATCTGTCATGTCACCTCCGATTCGGCAGTTTTGGTTCAAATGTATTTACATTCTGGTATTTATGTATGTAATCAAAGGGTTTAAAAGTGATTTTCTGGTTTTAGATTTGGTTAATGATAAACTATTGCAAATATGAGTTAAAATTACTTTTTTTGTTGATATTATGAAATAAAATTGAAAACGAGACGTTTTGTTGACACGGCGGTATATTATTATTATTATTACTAGCGCGATCTCACTGTTTGGCGGTCCAAAATTAGTAGTTTGCGATCACGGTCGTATGTTTGAGGCATCTAGTTTTGTAAGTTAAGTTACCGAAATGGGCTGCAACATTCACTATATCACACCCGAGATGCATCATGCGAGCAGTGGTGGCCCAGTGGAATCGGCCCCGACTTACAAGATGTAGGTCGTGGGTTCGAACCCAGGCAGGCGCTATACTTTGTGTAAATAATTTCATCACCACTGCTCTCAAAACGGTGAAGGAAAACATCGTGAGGAAACCGGCATGTCCTAGAACAAAAAATTCGAAGACATGTGACATCCACCAATCCGCACTGGGCCCACGTGGTGGATTACAGCCCATTCCCTCTCAAAGAGGCCTGAATCCCAGCAGTGGGAACATTATAGGCTGATTATGGCCTATGCATCATGCAAACGGCCAGGCGGAGCGTTATATAGGGCGGCCCACGGGTATGCCACATGGAGGGAAAGTACCTTGAATATTGTAGATGGAACATTTTACTGAAAGAAGACATTATTTGAATTTTTTAAACTGCATTCATAGATATTTAAATAATTACATGGTTGAACCGGGAATCGAACCCGTTACATGAGAAAAATAATCAGCCTGTAGCTTTATCATACCGATCGAAAGGCTTCATCATAAGGGTTATTTTTTCTAAATAACATAGTGTCCAAAATAAAAGGAAGTCCATGAATTTTAACATTTTTAATACAAAAAAAATCAATTTATCATATGCTCAAAATGAGTCCCTTCCTGTTGAATACAAAGTCGCACTCTTTTGATTATTTCGCTCCCTGTCGATTTTTGATCTTGTTGTAGTGGATGTTTATAATATACGTCTAAGTTCTGCTTGTAGCTCGTGGACACTTTTATACTGGTTCTTGTAAACTATTTTTTTTACATAACCCCATAAAAAAAAAAACTAACGGGGTTAGATCTGGGGATGTCGGCGGCCATCTTATTTGTCCATTTGTCCCGATCCAGGGATGAAAGTGTTCATTGAGATAGTCACTTGTTCTGTGACTGTTATGAGCCGGAGCCCCATCTTGCTGAAAAATAAGGTTTTGTCGTTCTGCAACCGAAAGATTATTTATCTCATTTCTCAAAATCTCAAGTATTTCTAAATACCTTTCCGTATTCAAATGTCCTTCGTAAAAATGTACTAAGAGGACCCGATTTTTTACAATCCCATACCAACAGTTGAACGAAAAACGCACTTGATTATTAGTGTCGCGGATACGTAAGGTATTCTCCCTGGACAAAATGCGATTATTGTGTCGGTTGTAGATACCATTATTGCTGAATTTTGTCTCGTCTGACCAGATAATATTATTTAGAAAATACTGATCCTCTAGAATGAGCCTCTCGATTTCATGGCCGAAAAAAAGTCATCTTTCAGCATCACCGGGCAGTACTTTTTGTACTAATCGCCCTTCAATGTAACTTTTGAATTTGTATTTTTTTAGTACACGGTGTATTTAGCTTTTCGAAATTCCGATTACTTGTTCACCTTCCCTCACTGAACTTTTAGGATTTGCCTCAAAGTATATCAAAATGTCGAGTTCATCGTCAGAGTTTATCATTTGGTGCCGCGGTTGTGGTAAGCAATGATCGAAACGTCTCAAATTTTGCAGATTATCCACCAACTGTTTCATAATAAATCGAGATGGTGTATTTCTATCAGGATATCTTTCGTGGTGCCATTGTAAGGCTAATGTTATGTTTTTGTGGTTCAAAAAGTATGCTTCCATGAAATCAAAATCATTTTGATACGCCATGGTTATGTAAAAAATTCACAATACAATACAAAAATCCTACAATGAAAACCACATAACAAAAGAATAAAATCTTGAAAATGGAAAACATTTTTGAATTATTTCTTTATAATCAGCCAGCCGCATTGCGATGGACAAAATAATTTACGCGTCTTTCGGCTCAGGATACGGCTCGATTTAAATAAATAAATAAAAGGTTTATTGCAGAAACTTGTACAACTTTTACAATAAATCTTACATAGGGACCTCCTTCTAAGTAAAAGATATACCTGTGCTAGGAGATCCCGCTCTCCACTGATAGAAATTATGGAAAGGTAAAAGTGGTGTACAAAAATAAAATTGAAATTAAACAAAAAATTACAAGTAAAAACTAAAAATAGACAAGACAAGACTTGAACTATAACTAAATAATAGAAAAATAAACTTAGAGACATATCCTAAAATTGTGTGTGTGTGTGTTCATATTGACGATGGTTGCAACAATAATTCAATGTCATCATAGTTATATAATATATTGACACGATAAGACATATCTGAAATATCACCTTTCCTATTTTTAACCAATGGCACTACTACTGACTTCATAAAATCTTTAAGTAAGAAAGCAAGAGATAAGCAGGTTTTATAAAGCATCACTAATTTTTCTGCCAACTGAGGACCTCCCCATATAACATGATTTAAAGTTAGTCCATCGTGCCCCGGAGACTTCCCACGTTTCATTTTATGAACACAATGAAGTAACATGTCTAAAGTTATCGTAAAAGTAAGTTCAGTCGCCTGGGCACGATGACCATGTACAAGTCCGCCTTTTTTAATGCACAAGCCTCCTGCAGAACCTATCATTTTAAATTGCGTCGCAAATGCCTCCGCGATCTTTATGGGGTCCTCTATATTATTGACACTCGCTGCACGACTCGGCTTATAGGATAAGTTATTAGTAGATTTCCAGAATCACCCAAAATCACCTGCGGCCCTTTGCTTGGTAATAATATAATTTTTTATTTGATTTTGGTTTTGTTGACACCACTTAAATTTGTTTTTAAAGGTATTTCTATTCAAACACGTATTTTCCAAGACGGAACTCTGTGATGGCCTTCCGCAAAGTAACCAGCTCTGAAAAGCGTTCCTCGTGACTTCGTGCAGCGGTTTAATATGGTAGTTCCAACCAGTGATATAACTACAATTTTAGGTTATACGCCTTTCTTCTTGTGAGTTATTGACAGCTTATTTTATGGCTAGTGTTAGAGCACAGTAATATTTATCTATTAAATCACAGCATTGCTGATTACTACACGCAAGACCTACACATTCATGATTACAGTTTCAAGTCAACATTGGCTAAGTATTTATCACATAATTGGCGATACTTCACCAATTGAGCGTGGTTTCTATCATTAAGGCTTAATCTATTCAAAGGAGCATCATGTACATATGTTTTACGGCTTATGACACTTAAATCGCATTAGACTACGAGTGGATAATGGTCCGACCAGTTCACATCATTTAAAACGTACACACTACGGATTACGTCCCACCCTGACGAAGTGACAACACAATGGTCCAGCCAGCTTGTAGTGCCGTGTGCTTCACTTAGAAAAGTCGACTAAGAGATTTAGATGAGACTTAACATTTAAACAGCGGCGACAGAGATCTCCACTCATCACGCTGAGTCCCGCAGAAAAGCGGGGAAAAGTGGGCTGTGGATAGTTGATTTTGACAATCTTTAGTCTCTGCCTACTCCCATGAGACTATGGGCGTGAGTATGTATTTCTATCGTTGGATATAACCAAATCGAAGAAATATTAAAGAAAAATAAATCACCCCTGATAAAAAACAAATAGCAATATCACACATTTAGCCATCGAATCTTATAGTGAAATATTTACAGAATGATATCATTAAATATCACTAAAATTCTGAGCTACATTCTATATCTGTTCGCTCTGGGTTTTTTTTTCATACTTCGTGAGCATTCTCGTTTTGTGATGTTTAGTTTAGAGGCATTTGTGACAAGAGAATCGGCACCATTGACTGATAACTTAGTTATAATATTACCAAAGTTGAAAGGGGAACCGCACCAAATTACACATTCTTTATATGCACATCTTAGCTAACTGTCACCTGAGATATTTAACAATGGGAACTATATTTTCTATCACCAAAATTTATATTTGTCATCAAGTTGTATCACCTAATAAATACATCTATCGCCACGAAATATTTTCGTTCTCAGATAAACAAAAATTGTTCCCAGGTATTTGGTACAACTTGGGGCACCCCGACTCGGACAGGTTAGGTTAGAAGGGGACGGCGGGGTCTGAAAGACCCCGCCGTCCCCTTCGTGGTTATTTTTTTTTAAACCGCCCAGAAGTAGGAGTCCCGCGAAGCGGGACTCCGTCGGCTACGCCTCATTATTAAGTATTGTTGAAATACTTATTAGGACACACCTATTATAATACATACAAAAACATTTATTTGGTACTAGACCTTATATCTCAGGATTTTAGGTGATTTATTGTGGAACTGATTTTGCATTGTTTGGTGACTACATTTTGGTGACAGATCTACTATTTTGAGGACAAACCCTATTATTTAAGAAACACAAAACTAATTAAATTGGTGATAGCTTAAATGATACCCTTTAACAATGACTTCATTGAACGTTATGAGGTACCTATATCGATACGACCGTGATCGTACGGCCACTAATAAAAAAGATTCGCGATGGTGTTTGATGTGTATACGCCTTGTATACAATATTATAAAAATGAAATACTTGAATATCGAAAATAGGTTTTTATTCATGCTTCCATTGAAACGGACGGAAATGGAGTTTCCAGGGTTGCTAGCTCTTCCTTTCTTCTTTTCCCTTTGTAATTGAAAATGGTGTTGCCAGCAACTTAATATTTTCTTATGTCACAATATACTACAATACTCCCCCTTTACAAATTCAAACGTTGAGGTGCTTTCCTCTGTCTATCAGAACGCCTCAAAGTTTGATTCTCATTACTACAAGAAACAACGGGTTGATTAACAGGTAAGTTTTTGTATGTACCATTACAAGTTTTTGCATCCTGGTAAGTATTTGAACTATGTGGGCTAACTTCAGAGACTTTATTAAAACTTTCAGGTATAATATTATCACTATTATTTACGTCTTGTAATATCTCTGAAATTGGCTCATTTACAATAACATTAGATTCCTCATTAAGAACCATTTGCTTATCATAATTATTATCTCTTAAATCCATAGAATATTGCAATAAACTATCTTCTACTACAAAACTGGTTTCATTTAAATCTTCCTTCTGATCTTGAGGCCAAGAACCTATAATCTCGTCTAAATGACGTTTCCAAATTAAGTTCTCTTCTAAAACTCTACATAAATAAGTACTTTGTCCCAATACCTCATCAATTAACAATTAACAAATTTCTTTTTATTAGGATTCCTATAGTCCCTACAGTAAACATATTCTCCCTCTCTAAATTTTTCTTCTCTTTTTACGACATTACACTGTTTTTTACCTTTTTTAGTAGACAACAAGTCTAATCTAGATCTGAGTTTTCTATTAAACATAGCTTCCGATAGTGAAATATTTGTAATGCAATGAATTGAATTTCTGTAATGAAATAAATATCTGTTCATTAAAGTTACAAATGACACATTTCTATTTCTAACATCATTTAAAGACTTGTACATAGCATTTTTAAAACTTTTTACAGCATTCTCTGCAAACCCATTTGTTGCAGGATGGAACGGTGGAGAAGTTTCATGTTGAATACCATTTTTAGATAGAAATTCAGAAAATTCCTTAGAACAAAATGTAGCAGCATTATCTGTAACAACTACTTTAGGCAAACCAAATCTACTAAAACATTCTCTGAATTTTTCCACAGTTGTATTAGATTCTAAATTCTTTACTATAAATGCTTCTGGCCACTTAGTGTAACAATCTATTATTATTAATATCATTTTACCACTTAAAGGTCCTAAAAAATCAGCATGTACTCTTTCATATAGAAAATTAGCTTTTGCCCATGTTATCACTTTAGATTTCTGTGGTTCTGGTCTAGCAGACATACAGACTTGACAGGATTTAACAAAATTTTCAATAGTATTGTCTAAATTAGGAAACCAAAAATAAGATCTAGCATTATTTTTCATTTTAACAATGCCTTCATGTGAAACATGAAGTTCATGTAATATACTTTTTTGTAATTTATTAGGTATTACTACTCTATAACCCCACATGATAACCCCGTTTTCAATATCAAGTTCACTTTTTCTGTTTAAGAACGGTTTCAAAACTTCACTATTCACATGTTTTGGAAATCCATACCTGACCATGTTATAAACACTACTCAAAACTGGATCCTTTCTAGTTTCTGAACGTACTAAATTTAAATCTATAACATTCTGATCTTCAATAAAATTAATGTAATCACATTCTTTCCTGTTATTATCTGCAATAACTGATGGTAATGGCAATCTTGACATACAATCTGCTTTAACATTTTCTATGCCTTTTACAAGTTTAAATGTATAATCAAAATTTGACAAATATAATGACCATCTTTGCAGACGACCTGCTGCCATTTGTGGTAAACTTTTGTGCTCACCAAATAATGCTAATAACGGTTTATGATCAGATAATAACTCAAACTTTCTACCAATTAAATATTGATAGAATTTGTGCACTGCCCAATAAATTGCAAGCGCTTCTTTATGAATCATAGAATAACTCTTCTCAGCCTTTGAGAAAACTCTAGAAATGAAACTAATTGGTCTGTCTGACCCATCTAGCAAAATGTGGCTTAAAACTGCCCCTATTCCATTTTGTGAAGCATCACAAGCTAAACGTAAACGGTAATGAATTAAAACATTATCAGAAATAATATCCTTCTTAATTGTATTGAAACTCTTTTGACATTCTCTATTCCAATTAAATTTGTAATTTTTCTGTAATAAATCATATAAAGGCTTTAGTTTTATAGATAAATTGTTAATGAATTTACCATAATAATTTACCATTCCTAGCCATAAACGAACTTCTGAAACATTCTTAGGTGCAGGTGCTTTAACAACAGAGTCAACCTTTGATATATCTTTGGATAATCCACTCTTTGAAATAAAATGTCCTAAATATTTTATTTTAGGTTGCATAAATTCACATTTGCTTTTATTTAAACGAATACCTGCCTCTTGGAATCTTCTTAAAACTTCCTTTAAATTTTCTAAATGTTCAACATCATTAGTACCTGTGACTAGGACGTCATCAATGAAATTTACAACACCCCGAGCCCCTAACAATACTTTCTCAAGTTTGTTTTGAAAAATAGCACTAGCTGGCTACAAGCTACAACTTTATAAATACTGCTCATAATAAATCAAAGGCTTCATGGCAAATAATTAACAATAATAACTATATAAAAGAACCTGTATCAAAGATTAATAACCAAAATATGACAATTGACGATCCTAAAGAGATAGCAACATCATTTAACGACTTTTTTATTGACCAAGTACAAAGTGTAAGTAACAAAACAAACGTTAGAACTATTGACCTGAGTTACAACTCGAATTCAATGTTTATGGCCCCAACTGTCTCAAACGACTTAGTAAGGGTGATCAAAAGCCTGAAAAATACACAAAGTCATGGTTATGACGGTATAACTACCAAGGTTGTGAAGTTTGTCAGTGATATTGTAGCTGCGCCTTTAAGTCACATAGTGAACACTTGTATTGCTTCTGGTATTTTCCCTAATGGCCTGAAAACAGTTGTAATTAAACCAATACATAAAAAAAATAGCAAAGAAGATATGTCCAACTATAGACCAGTAGCATTGATCCCTATATTCTCCAAGATACTTGAAAAGATTATTTATGAAGCACTTGACAATTATTTGACTAAATATAATATATTGTGCAAAGAACAAATGGGATTTAGAAAAAACAAAAATATTAATATGGCAATCTTTAATCTTCTATTTCCCGTTATGAATAATGTTGACAAGAAAGTACCGGTATGTGCCATATTAACTGATATGACTAAGGCGTTCGATTACGTTAGCCATGACGTCCTTTTATATAAACTACACCGCTATGGCATTAGGGGTAATGTCCTGGACCTTATAACCTCTTACCTCAGTGGTCGATATCAGGTAACAGAAATATCTAGAACATCTCTTGAAACGAAACGTGAGCTTAAATATGCATCGGACGGTAGAGTAGTCAAATAAGGTGTTCCACAGGGTAGGGTTCTTGGGCCACCTCTATTTCTGCTCTATATCAATGATTTGCCACGTCAAATCCAACATCCTATGGTGCTATTTGCGGATGATAGTACTGTGATAGTAAAATGTAATGACATTAAAGATTATGAAGATGATATCAATACAGCATTGGAAAACATTATTGACTGGCTTGACATAAATAACTTAGTCATCAATCTTAAAAAAACAAAAATTATGCATTTTTATCAAAGGACTTGCCCTCTTAATGTTAACGTTGGTCATAATGGACAATATGTTGAAACAACAAATGTTGCTAAATTCCTGGGTATCTTAATTGACAGCAATCTTACTTGGAAACCTCATGCTGAAGACGTTTGTTGTAAACTTAGCAAGTCAGCCTATGTGCTGCATAATCTATCGCATAAAGTAAGCAATAATATACTCGTAGTAGCTTACCACGGTCTAGTGGCGCCAATTTTAAGATTCGGAGTAATATTCTGGGGCAATTGCAGTGAGAGGGAGCAAATTTTTAGAGCCCAAAAACGTTGCATAAGATCTATGTTAAATCTGAAAACTACAGACAGCTGTGTACCTGTGTTTAAGTCACTGAAAGTACTGACCTTCCCATCACTGTACATTTTAGAGGTCGCAATTTTTTTTAGAACTAATTTAGATTTATTTCCATCACTAGCCGATATTAGAATGCGGTCAGGTCCAAGGAGACTACAATATAAAAACCTATTACATACAGGCAATTACAGAACAGCACTACTAAGGAAAAATATTATGTCGATGGGACCTATCTTATACAATAAAATTCCGCACAGTTTCAAAGAACACCCTATTCGAATATTTAAATCTAAGCTCACTGCATTATTATTGGATAAATGTTATTATTGTATCAATGACTTTTTAAATGATAAAGAAATTTGACAATAAAATTTGTAAATGACATTATGTTTGTAAAATAATATTTCACTTAATTATAATTCCAAGATAATGAAATTCATTTTGTTGACAAGATTTATTTATGTGCAATTGACTATTTGATGATTATTATTATTTCCTTTTTTTATGTTTGTTAGTGTTAATTAGAATGACATGTTAGTTGTTAATTTATAATAATATTGTATGTAATCTATTAGTTTCTATGAATTTGCATGCCGTAAGGTAGAATGTAGCGGTAACCTTCAGCTATTTGTGTCATCTTAAACTTGTACCTACATTGATGGCAAATAAATAAATCTGAAATCTGAAATCTGAAATCTGAAATCTGGCTTTGTACCGTAGGGCAATCTATTTACTCGGTATATCCCTTTTGGTGTTGACCAAGCTAAGAGTTCACTACTCTCCTTACTTAAACACAAATGATTAAATGCATTTCTTAAATCTAATTTTGAAAATGATGTACCACCTTGTAGTGCAGTAAAAATGTCCTCAATTCTAGTTAAAGGATGGTTAACATCTTTAATATGTTTATTCACTGTAATTTTGTAATTTGCACATAACCTTATTTTATTATTTTCCTTCAAAACTGGAACTAAAGGTGTCCCCCATTGGGTGGTTTCTGCTTTTGTAATAACACCTTCTTTCTCTAATCTAGTTAATTCAGATTCAACCTGTTCTTTAAAAGCATGAGGTATTTGCCTCGGTTTGTGAAAAATAGGCTTTACATCTTTATCAATTAACTCTAACGTAATTTCCTCACCTTTAATAATACCTAACTCACTTTTAAATAATATTTCAAATTCCTGTAACAATAATTGCAATTTCTCTTCTGTACTTTGCATATAGTTAATTTGTAAAAGTTTGGAAATATCTAAATTATATTTCTGAATTAAATCTCTACCAAACAAAATTTTACAACCATTTCTAACAATAACCATACTACAATTCACCTCTTTATCTTTTACCTTAATTATACAGTTTATTTCTCCAACTGATTTTAAAATATCACCATTATATGTTTTTAATTCAATATCTGAATGTTCTAACTTAATGTGAGAAAATTTAGATAAATAAATGTTTTCAGGTAAACATGAAATTGCAGCACCGGTGTCCAGTTCCATTTGGACCGGTTTGTTATCAATACAACCTTTAATTGATATTGGTAAAACATAGTTAACATTTTTCTCTATTGCAAAGACATCAATAGAATTATTGAAAGTATCTTCATTTACTTCTACATTATGAGTTTGACCCTTACTCTTACATAAAATAGCTAGGTGTCCAATTTTGCTACATATTTTACATTTAAATGACTTAAATTTACATTTTGAAAAATTATGGTTTGGTTTACCGCAATGAATGCATTTTAATAACGATGACTCACCGTCCTGTTTCTTCTCGGTCTTTTTAAATGTGTTGTGGGAACTTTTATTCGTCTTGGCATGTCCGTACTGAGCTACTTGATGTACTGCTTGCACCTCCTTCAAAGCCATTTCCTTATTCAGTGCTGTATCCACTAAAAATGTGACCGACTTAGAAACATCTTGTTCGCATAACTTTTCCTGGATTGGTCCTGGACGCAGACTCGTAACGAATTTATCCTTAACACGTTCTTCTAATGTATTCGTAAAATTGCATCCCGCAGCAAATTCTCTAACACGAGCATACCATTGGGCTATACTCTCCCTTTCCAATTGTTGTAATTTTTCGAATTGAATCCTTTTTCTAAAATGTGAAATTCTTTTCTCAAACCTTAATTTTAACAAATTATGAAGCTCCTCATATGACAACTCCTTGGGCATTTTCGGATGACACATACTCTTTAGAATTTTGTATACATCCTCGTGAAGACTTATTAATAATATTGAGCATCTTTTCTCAGGTTTAGTTTCATTTGCTTCAAAATACTGCTCTATCCTTTCCAAAAAACACAAGATATCGCCATCTTGTTTGAAAGCGTCTATACGAAAATCGTTGGCCATGTTTCAGCCGTAAAAATGTACCTTTTTGCTTCGAAATTCTTGTTTATCCTCGTCGCCATTTGATGTGTATACGCCTTGTATACAATATTATAAAAATGAAATACTTGAATATCGAAAATAGGTTTTTATTCATGCTTCCATTGAAACGGACGGAAATGGAGTTTCCAGGGTTGCTAGCTCTTCCTTTCTTCTTTTCCCTTTGTAATTGAAAATGGTGTTGCCAGCAACTTAATATTTACTTAGGTCACAATATACTACAGTGTTCTTCTGGCGTTCAGTTAGAATAATTCCGCGTCCATCTATGCAGACAAACATTGAACAGATCCTTGTACAAATGACGAGCTCAGCTAGAGGTAAGTCTCAAATGATTGCGGCAGTGTATATACCACCAAAAATACCTGACTGTGTATATGTTGCTGTATGTATTTTGACTTATTGTAGACACTTCTTGAGGACACTGACATCGAGAATTTTTATTTGTTAGGAGCCTATAATTTGCCGGATGTCGACTGGGTTGCTCGCACAGGCAATAGTTAAATTTCTGCACAGACCTGTAGGTTGAGGTAATTCTCCCACATATAGTCACTTGAGTGTGTTTATGTCCTTCCTAAATGCTCATCAATTTGATACCTACCATAAAAAATCGGAACGGGAGAATTGGTCATAAGTAATAATGATTGCACAATTATACCCCCACAAATTATTTATTACGGCTTGACAACCACCATCGTCCATTCTGTGTATTTATTTCGCTATATTTACCTCATAGTGCAATGGTACCGAAGACGATAAAAAAAAAATACTTTATGGCAAGTTATGACGAAATTAGTGACGACTTAAAGGAAATAAATTGGAAAGACGCGAGACGTCTTAAATTACCGAATCGACGAATCTCTCGACACATTCTATTATTATTGGTATTATTAATAATAATACCAATAATAATAGACAACAAAACGTCTCATTTTCAATATTTTTATTTAAAACAATGAATGTGATTTTGACCCATTTTTACCATAGTTTTTCTTTATAAACAAAGAGATTTAAGATAGATACAATAGAGAGGCTATGCGAAGAAATGTCATAGAAAAACTGTGATCCCACGTCTCAGTGATGCCATCTAGCATAATATAGCAAAATTAGAGCGGCTACTGGGAACATTTTCATACAAACTTTGATCTCGAGCGTCAGTAACACCATCTAGCATTGAATAGCAAACATACGAATTATAGAACAATGGGTAACTTTATATGGATCGTGGGCCCAGTGTTGTAGGTGAAAAATGAAAATCCGAATAAGCTTAACATTTTATTCTATGGCAGCATTACTCTAATGCAGTGTTTTTCAACGTGTGGGTCGCGACCCCTGGGGGGTCGCGAAGCCTCTATAAGGGGGTCGCGTAGCCTCAGTAAATAAATAAAAAAACAAAGTATAAAAATATATTTTTATTATGAAAATATTAATAAAGAGCATTTGTAGGTTTAGCATAAATCAAAAAGAATCAATCAATCAACAATCACAACAACGTGAGTCATAAAAATGTGATACCTATTGGCTCATGGCTCGTATGGCTCACATTCACATTACTGAGAAGGTTGCACCTGTTTTTCGTTAACTAAATTCTCCCATAGTGGATCTGTTTACATCTGATCTGCTACACATAGAATTAAATCGTTTTCTAAATTCAGACGATTTCTTTGTTTACTTTTTATTTGAGTCATTGAAGAAAACAAATAAGAAGTGGCAAATGGAATTAAACACTTCAAAGCTTCTGTGGTTAACTGTGGGTATTCTGACTTTTTTTTAAACAAAAGGTATCCAAATTGACAGACTTGAATTCTAAGTGCAACATTTCATATGCAAATAATTCCAGCAGATTTTCTTTTAGGTTGGTTCACAAAATTCCCTCATCTATAGCTTCATTTAAAAATGGATTTATGATGGACCTTTGCCCAGTATTCTCTGATAATTCGTGCTTCGAGATATAATGGATCAATTCTTATTTCAAATTCTGCAAAACAATTTTCATACCCGGTGTATATGCTTTGATATTATTCTTCAATATAAGACTGAGTCGACGAAAACGAGTCGAATCTGTTTTGATTTATGGGTGATGACCACATGTTTTTTTTTTTTGTGTAGCTATCGGTTTTGTATTTAGCTCTAATGACATTTTCAATCCGTCCTTGAAGGCTTTTATTCAAGTATTTAAATGCTCGAATAAGTCTGAAAGAAAAGCCAGTTTTAAAAGAAATTCCGGGTCACAAACGAATTTGGTATATTCTGACTTGACCTGCTGTAAATACACCAAAAGTTCAGCTCGAAGTTCGAAAACTCTCGTCAATACTTTGCCTTTTGATAACCACCTAACCCCTGTGTGGTAAAGTAAATTTTGGTACAGTGAACCCATATCTTCACAAATCATTCGAAATAATCGTGTATGTAACGCCTTTAATAGAGTTTAATATTTTATAATTGTATTGAGAACTTCATTTTATTCCTGTGACAAGGTTTTGGCTGCAAGAGCATTCAGGAAGCGTTCGGCATCAGATGTTTTATTCTGGTAATAAATCCGCTTTTCGAACCAGTCATGGCTTTTGCTCCGTCCGTACAAATAGCTATGCATTTCTTCGCCCAATCGACATTGAAATCTTGTGTAAATTCAAGGAACATGTTATGTAAACACTGATCTGTTGTATTCGTGAGAAAAGCTTTACAAAACAGTATTTCTTCTATCAATCTCTTATCAGTCAAAATGCCCAAAAGCTACAAACTGCGCGCAACCCGCGCGTCCCCTGGGCATCGGGAGTCGATAGCCGATTCCCGGCCACCGTAGGCGCGAGCTTGCGGACGGCGAGCAATGGGTAGCTCGCCGCCTGGTAAGGAGCAGGCCCGGGTCGACGGCGCGTTGTGTTCTACGCGCGCCTCAAAGAGATGTCAGCAATAATTGACGGATTCCGATAAGGCCGATGCCTGCCGAAGTCGCGGATTGATCGAAAGAGTCACCGTGGCCCTGGCGCACAGGCTAGTGAAGCAACACGCGTGGGTTTTAGTCAGTAAAAGTCTGACACGCCCTCGCGCTCTACCCAGGGCCGGAGAAGTTATTTGATGACATCCCAACAAAAAAAAAAGAACCCGCAATATCCGTAGATTCATCAAACTGCAGGGATACATAATAATACATAACTTTCTTTTACCTTGCCTTTAGATCACGAACGTCAGTCGCCATATCGCTTATCCTGCGTTGAATGGTATTGGCAGAGATAGGTATACTTTTGAGCTTTTCCACCTCGTGTTTGCGAAACATAATCTCTGCTATATCTAAAGTCGCTGGTAAAACAAAAAAATCGGCAATAGTGTCAGGTTTTCCTGCTCTTGCCACACGAAAAGCTACTCGATAACTACCTAGCAACGCTTTCTCATTTTGGTTGGACATCGGTACTACAGCAATTCTTTGATGCTGAAAGGCCTTAAAATTTCTCTCAAACAATTCCAACGGTTTTTTTTATTTGGATATTTGTGTCGAGGTGGCGCACTAACAAAAGGTATTTGCAAGGCAGAAGTGAGTGGAAACGCCGGGAGGGGACGCCCTAGAAATACATATAGTGACCTTATTGGTGATGTTCTTCAGAAAGGTCAGGTGCGTAGTACTCACAACCGGCGTGTATGATCAGATGTATGAACGTAAACGAGGCAAAAGGAATATGTAAGGATCGTAGCAGGTGGCGTTCTGTAGTTTCTGCCTACCCCCATGGGAAGAAGATGATGTGGCGTACTAGATGGCTACATGCTTTCTTTTGATAAAGTTTCGAAGCAAATAACACACTGCGGTTTATTTTCAATCACAGTAAATCCTAATTTTAGCCGATACCTAATTATAAAAAATAATAAAAAACTGTACGTAAGTTTTTGATATTTGTAATATAATAAAATACTGATTATAAACAGAGGAAGGTAGGGGGTCGTGAAAAAAATTTTCATACTAAGTGGGTCGCGTCATGAAAAAGGTTGAAAAACACTGCTCTAATGAATCAAATGAAAAAGTTACAGCGGTTCCTAAAGTCCAATAATTACCGTTACAAATGATCTACACGTTGCCAGCCGGAATGCATTTTTCTCTTTTATATGAATCCTACTTAAGTGAATATGTCCCGCTCGCACCTGTACTATCGATAAAGATCGCTACCTGCACTCGCGCTGACCGGGTTTCAACAATACCAGTGCGTGTTCTGTCCTGGTCAATCCTGAGTATTCCTATTTTTGTCTATTTCTAATAGTTCACTTAAGCTATTAATAATTCATTAAACAACGAAAATGTATAAACATTATTTATTGGCATCGTTAGGTCATAATATTAGCATTTGTAACGGTAATTATTGGACTTTTGAACTTGAACTTTTAGACTTTTTTAAGCTCCGCAGCATACGCTGTTAGAAAAATTCGTAATTTAACCGACACAGAGACAGCCCGTTTAGTGTACTTTAGCTATTTTCATAGTGTTATGTCGTACGGTATTCTGTTATTGGGAAATGCCGCCGACATTCAGACTATTTTTATTTGGCAGAAAAGAACTCAATTTATAAATTAAGCCCGAGACAATCTCTCAGAGAGAAATTTAAGGAGATTAATGTAATGAATGTGCCTTCTCAATATATTTATGAAAATCTTTTACATGCTTATAAAAATGTAAAATTGTTTAAAAATACAGTGCTATCCATAATATAAATAGTAGGAATAAACACAAATTTCTTGTACCTACAACAAATCTCAAAAAATAGGTGGCTCGTTCAGGTGTCAATGTATACGCTTTTATAATAGACTTCCAAGCCACGTTCAAGATCTAAGGCTTAATCAATTCAAATAATTAATTAAAAGTAAGTTGTGCCAGAAAGCCTTTTATACCGTTAAGGATTATATTGAGGGCAAAAAGGAGTTGCTCCAATTTTTGCATACTGAATGTTTTTTTTTAATACCATTACCATTTCAGACACAAATCTACATGGTCTTCACATGATCTGACCAAGATTATGTCTGGACTTTAAAGGAGACTGTGACCTCTGAGTTTGTTTCGGCCTTTCTTCTCAGAGTAATCAGTTATGAAACGCCGACCTCATCTAGTTTTAAAAATATGATTGACGTGTAAAAGTGTTTGTACAAACCTACTTACAGAAATAAAATCATTTATCATTTATCATTTACCACTGTAACTTTATTATTTGATTCATTAGAGCAATGCTGCAATAGAATAAAATGTTGAGCTTATTCAGATCTTCATTTTAAGACGGGTAAGAAAGTGCTACAACACTGGGCCCATTGTGCCAATAAAATATTCTGTGGTAGTGATGTTACCATTTAGGTATCAAGGTATCGATAATAATGATAAAAGTCACAAAGACATTTTTTTTTTCACATTTTATTGTATTCAAACAAATGCCAAAAAATTTGGATAGCAATAAAATGATCAGTAGTTTCTATGTTTACAAGTTATTTATTTATAAAATTTACTTACATACAAATGAGTAAATTATAATTATTATCGTCTAATGACCCAGTGTCAGACTGCTGATCACGAGGTCGTGGGTTTGATTCCCACAGGACACAAATATTTATGTGATGAATATAAGTTTTTGTTAGTCTGGGTGTTTCTTATGTATTATAAGTATTTACAAAAAAAACGTATATAAGTATTATATCCATTGTCTAGTACCCATAGTACAACTCTGCTTAGCGAGTTTAAAACAAAAAAAAACATTCAGAAATCAAAATAAAAATAAGCCAAGCTGCAATAAGCAAAGAGATGACCAGTCCTTACTGACGGCATCCGTTCACGAATATGACGTATCGATCAGCACCATTCAGCTCTACCAATTTGAAGGGAACTTAATGATCCGACACACACGCTACCACCAGCGAGACATTTGAGTGAGCATGACATACTCTCAGCCGCCAGGGCACATTCAAGTCAATGAAAGACGAACCTAGTAAATTAGTAAATCGTAGCTTTATGTGCTACATGTTCTATGCAATTATGCATAATTAAGAGATTGGATTTATATAATGCAAAGATAGTTTTTACAATCTTCAGCAGCTCCAACAGTATTTTCGAATGCTAATCAATTAATTTATGCGTCCCTCTAGAGCAGGACCAGCGTTGAGCCAAGCATCTTCGTCAGCGATGTAATCCCCCAACTTATAATATGCTTGGCTGCATAGTGTGCGTTATAAACAAGATTTAAATTTCGTTTCATTCAGTTGGAGCATGTGGGGAGGTATTTTATTGTAACATTTTAAACAGTACCCCATGAAGGATGAGTCTGCTTTAGCCAGTGTGAAACCTGGTTGAACCAATTAGTCCCTATTTTTTGTCAAACAGTTGTGTCTTTCACCTCTTGTACTGAAAATATTTAATTTTTTCCTTACGTACATGATGTTTTCATAGATATATGGACAAGGTACCGTCATGATTTTAGTATCTTTAAACAGTTCTCTTAGAGAATCCAGCCTGCGGAGGCAATATATTGCTCTGATGGCTCTTTTCTGCAAAATAAAAATAGAATCGATTTCTGCAGCCCGTCCCCATAGTAAAAAGATACCGTAAGACATGATACTATGAAAGTAACTGAAATATACTAGCCGCGCGGTATCTACATTAGTAAATTGATGTTTTTTTTTTTGGTTTTTTCTTCAAGCATAATTTTGACGAAGCAGTTGGAAGTCAATTTTCTTCTCTACGGTCTATTTGAACAAACCGTATCCACTTTTCACGTTCTACTTTATTTACATTCGAAAACCTAAAATATCAGAAAACTACTTGAAGGAATAATAGTTGTTCCTTTATTGCATCTAAATTAAATTACATAGTTATGTACAAACAGTATTATATTTTAAGAGTTATTTATTATTTACCTCATTAAATACGAGTATTACCGATAATAAAATCGATAAGCAACATCACATCTCTACAAGGCTAGTAAAGCTACTCCGCAATAGAGGGCGTTTATTCAAAAAATAGCAAATGTTCTAGATCTTTAGATGAAAATTATTTAATTCTAATTGCTGAGGAATTTAAAAAAATAAGTACGTAAATAAACCGAAGTTAGGTCTAGTCGTTTTACTATAACGAGATTTGCAATATCGCAATGCGTAAATCAGCATATTTTCTTAGAAAATGTTTTTATTTTGGTGGACACAAATGCGTCTTGAGAGTCTTGAGTAGTCTTGACATGCAGGCGTACCACACTAGACTGAGCGACTTTTGTCCACTAGGACAAATGTATTGGATTATGATTTTGTTCGTTATGTCCCGTCTATTGTTATAATAATTTAATGTCTTTGTTTATAAATCAAAACCTTATCATCAACATCATCGATACACCAAAGAAGAGACCATATTACTCAAAAATGAAATAAAATAGATCAAAATTACCGATTTCGAGGTGACATGACAGTTGTCACCTCCAAACAACAATGAAAAAATATTAAGAAAATTAAACGATGTTGACAAGATCTGCTACAAAAGGAGCACGCCCACCACCTCCGGACTCTTCGCTCAGCTCCGCCTCGCCGCCGCCGTATCCAGCCCCATTGTGAGCGCTGTGACGACACCGGCCGCGGTAGTTGCGTCGAGCTCGAGCGACGAGTATTTCTCCCCGCCCACGACACCACCACCTGCTCGTCGACGTGGAGGACACCGGCCGCCGGACGGCTTAGGACTTCGAGGCCCACCGGCCTCTGATAGGGTCCCAGCTCCCGGTGGAAGTGTGCAGCGCATGAGATGGACACGATCCATCAATGAAAATGTCATGCGCTCATACTATGGGGCTACAGAGGGGGGAAACAATCTGACCGCGTACCGTGTTCGGATGCTCTCTCTTTTTCAGGTGCTTTAGTCAGCTGTCAACGTTTCAGCACAACGACTGTCGGATCAGGTGCGGGTCATCCAACGTAATCATATGTTGGATGACACTGTACTAGATTGCCTGCGAAATGAAATGCAGAGTAGTCATGTCATTGCCCCGGCGTCGCAGACTGTTATAGTACTACCACAGTGTAACACAACTCAAGCAGACGAGGATAGTGATAATAGGGCTACAAACGTAAGTACCCAGTGCAATGAGGAATTGAGGAGTGCTTTGGAAGATGCGATTCGAGAATATCGCTTCATATCGTCCGAACTTAGACCACGCTTACCCCGTTTACCCATGCATAATAAAAATAGGGCGCTGGTGGCGGCCCTGGATACGCAGTTGTCAAATTATTTTGATGACTGCGTAGACCTCACCGATACTCATTCGATTCTGTACTGCGCAGCTGTAGCGGCAGGTCGTGTAGCTCACGTCAAATTTGCTAATGATTCTAGAGCTACACGACCGAAACCAGTCGTACCAGCTTGGCAGTGCAGAATTGAGCGTCGTATTGGTGGGGCCAGAGCGCTCATCGGCAAACTAATCTGCTTCAGGGAGGGCAATACTCGCCCTAGAGGGATGCGCTTTGTGAGACGTGCATTCGCAGGGACTGATATCAGTCCTCAGGACTATATGTCCTGTGTCACAGAGCGCATCGACTTCCTGAAGCAGAAAGTGTATGTATGGGCGAACCGTATCCGTAGGTATAAGCGGCGAGTGGAGCGATACACTCAGAATCGCACCTTCCAGCGCGATGAAAGGTGGGTTTATAGGGATTGGGAGGGACCGGATCAAGGTGTGGCTGACACGTACCTACCAGATGATGATCCCATGTGTTCTTTCTGGCGCAATATCTGGTCGGTGCCTGTCAGTCACTCCGAAGGCGATTGGACTCGGGAAGTCGAGCGAGCCTGCGAACCATTACCAGAAATGGGGGCTATTACCATCTGTCTCCAAGATGTGACTCGTGCAGTCCGTCCGTTGCCTAACTGGAAGTCTCCAGGGCCGGACGGGCTGCACAACTTTTGGATAAAATAGTTTTTAAGGTCGCACGCTCGCTTGGCGGCTCAGTTCCAGGTGGCTTTAGAGTCTGGTTTGCTACCCCAGTTCCTAACGACAGGAGTTACCCACCTGCTCCATAAATCAGGTAGCACCGCGGAACCCAAAAATTATAGACCGATCACGTGTTTACCAACGGGTCTATAAAGTTCTTACATCCATTTTGAGAGCTAAAATTAACAAACATATAGACACCAACTCCATCATGTCTGTCTCTCAAAATGGATGTAAGAACGGATCCCGCGGTACTAAGGAGCTACTCCTCATTGATATGACCATTAGCCAACAGCTTCGTCGTTCCCGAAAGGATCTGTCGACATGTTGGATAGATTACAAGAAGGCCTATGACTCAGTGCCACATACATGACTCATGAGGGTGCTGGAGTTGTATAATATAGATGCAACTCTGCGCACCTTCCTGATGTCGTGTATGGGGCAATGGAGGACGGTCCTTCGCTATCCAGCATGTCGAAATACCCAGAGGAATAGCGAGCCGATAAGGATCAAGCGAGGCATATTTCAGGGTGATAGTTTGAGTCCGCTTTGGTTTTGCTTAGCCTTGAATACTCTAAGCACACTGTTGGAGGATTCAGGTCTAGGCTATCGGTTGAGGAGAGGTGGTCGGGTTATATCTCACCTCCTCTACATGGATGACCTAAAACTTTTTGCCCCAAACAAATTGCAACTGATGGAGCTACTGAAAGTAACTGAAACTTTCAGTAGCGCCATCAGGATGGAATTTGGTGTGGACAAATGTGCGGTCATGCATGTAAAGCGAGGGGAGATTGTGGAATCCGTGGGAACCCAACTCTCGGATTTCATGAACCTTAGAGCCCTCTCCGCATCCGAAACCTATAAGTATTTGGGTATGTCGGAAGCGTTAGGCATCAATGATACTGACATGAAGCAATCGTTGAAGGAGCGCTTCCTTGGCCGCCTGAAGAAAGTATTTAATAGTCTTCTATCAGGTGGAAACAAGGTGCGCGCCTTCAACGGTTGGGTCATGCCGGTTCTGATGTACTCTTTCGGCTCAGACCGAACTCGACACCCTGGATAGGAGGGTCCGGACGCTGCTGACTGCAAATCGAATGCATCACCCACGGTCATCGGTAATGAGGCTGTATATTCCGCGAAAGTGTGGAGGTCGAGGCTTTTTAAATGCTAAGACCCTCCACAATCGCGAGATATGCAGTCTCAGGGAATATTTCCTAGAAGCCGACGTGGGGATGCATCGAGATGTGTTCGCGGTGGACAAGGGCCTCACCCCGCTCTCCTTGGCTAAAGAGAACTGGCGCAAACCAGTAGTGCTTGACACTAATGATCGCATGGAGGTATGGCAGAGTAAGGAGCTTCACGGACGCTTTTTCCGGGCCCTACATGGACTCGATGTAGATATACAAGCGTCCGTAGCCTGGCTACGTTTCGGAGACCTCTTTGGGGAAACCGAAGGTTTTGTCTGTGCTATTACGGACGAAGTTATGATGACGAACAATTACCGGAGATTTATTGTGAAAGACGGTACGGTTGACATCTGTCGGGCATGCCACCGTCCGGGGAAATCAATTAGACATATTATCTCTGGGTGTTCTCGTCTACCTAAAGAAGAATACTTGCAAATACACAACCTTGTAGCCAGGATTATCCATTAGCAACTTGCTTTGAAATAGAGCTTTGTGGAATAGGAAGTGCCGTACTACAGGTATGTGCCCGACCCAGTTCTCGAAAATGGAAATATCACATTGTACTGGGATCGATCCATCATCACTGACAGGACTATTGTTGCCAATAAGCCTGATATAGTGGTGGTGGATCGAAGAGAGCGGCGCGCAATGATCGTTGACATAACGATCCCGCATGACGTGAACCTCATGAAAGCCGAGAAAGATAAACAAATCAAGTATCTTGACTTGGCTCACGAGGTTGTCGACATGTGGGACGTGGACTCAGCGATCATTGTGCCGATAGTCGTGACTGCCAATGGCTTAATAGCGAAGAGCCTCGACCAACACCTGAAAATGCTCTCGTTGGGCAGCTGGATCAAGGGCTTGATTCAGAAGGCGGTATTTCTGGACACGGCTCGCATTGTTAGAAGGTTCCTCTCTCTGGAGCCCTGACCACCGGTAGCTTGGACCCTGTTTCCGATATCGGTGGGCTACTATTTTTTATATTTTTAAATGTTTTATATTCTTTATATTCTAATATTTAAAAATATAATTTATATGTGTATAAAGAAATAAAGGAAATAATAATAATAAATACATTTATTTTCAGGCAACTCAGGCCCATAGATAAACCTAGCCTAAACATACATATTTTAATGTAAACAAAACTTGTGTTAATAAATAAGGCTTAAAACTATGTTAGTAACACTTCACTTTGCACCAGCTTGATTAAGTGCTGCACTGTGGAACTTGTCCGTGGAAGCAACGGAACACCACGTTAAGCGGCCAAAAGTCTTCTTCCATGACGAGGGGCAGATAACAATTAGGTACGCGCACCACAAACGCCTTAAAGTTTACGTTGCGGCGCGACTCCAGTAACTGCACCCTCGGCATGTACCTCGTCTTCTGGCGAACGTACTCCATGATGTCCTCCGCCTTAGTGGTGTAGTGCAGGCGGGAGATGTACACCGGTGTGTTTGGCATAGCGGCACGCAGGCTCACTTCGGGCCCTGTAGGAGCTTTGCCGCAGCGGCTCCCGTTGGTTTGAGATTGGCGCTTCCTCATTTGCACTGTCACGAAACCCTCATCATTATCAGCCCTATTCGGTGCCCTTTCTGGCATAGGCTTTATAATTGGCGCGCCAGGGGCACTCGCGGCGACGCTAGCGAAAACCTTTTGCAGGGGTTTCGCCTGAGCTGCACACACAGGCCGCGGGATGGGTCGAGGGGCTCGCGCAGCGCTGCGTGGAGGAACCACGGTGACAGGCGCGGGGCTGCGGGGTGCGCGGGTAGGGCGCACTGCAGGCTCAGCAATCAATGGATGCGCCGGTGACGAAACTGCTGACGCGGAATTCGACGATGATATATTGAGGCTGGCTCCGCGACACGTGTTTACATTAGACGCATCAACTGATGACCTAATTACCGCTACACTGTTGCGTAACTCGGTAACTTCTTTGCGCAAATCAGCGGCGGTGTTTTGAGATGTACCCAATTTCGTTAGCAAATCTGCGAGACTGGCCTTCAATAAGACAATGTCCTTCAGAAGGCTCGTTACATCGACGTGATCGAAGGTGACGGGAGGAAGCTTGTGTAGTTCCTTCGCCACAAACGTTGGCACATCGTCTGGGTCGGTCTCCTTGAACAGCGTGATTATGTCTTGCAGGCTTCTCTTAGTCCCGTCACGCCGGCGGGACACCATCTGGTCGCGCTTGTTCAGCACACTGAACAACAACAGCTTGGCAGCAGCTATGTCATCCTCACTGAAGTTCGATGCGCAGATCTGGACAGCAGACACTTCGTCCATCACATCCAGCTTCTGCTGCAGGAATGCCAGCAGCTCATTCAACACAAGTTCATTATTCATGGCGAGTAAATTACGAGCGACAGCTTGCGCCGCGCTATTCGATATAAAGAATATGCAAACGCGTTCGCGTTGGAACGCGGCACAAGCGAGACTCCGAAACATGTAAAGAAACATGTACCGTTGACTACTTGCAGGATCTTCTAAGTTCCTGTGTGGTGCTCAAAACTTCATATACACATTTATAAAAATAAGGCCAAGGCCTGGGTTACATGGAAAATGTATCACAATGTTTCGAATTACGAGCAATTCGCACTTTAGCGATGTAGATTCCAAGATGAATGCAACAACTGTTATAAAATAAAAAATAATTCGGTTGAAGATGGTATTCGGAATAATGCTAGGCATTTTTGGACTTTCATTTCTAATATAAACAAATCTGTTGGCATTCCATCCACTTGATGTATTTAACAACCAGTCAACCAGCGGCTAAGAAAACATTTGTAATCTTTTTTCAGACATTTTTAATTCGGTTTATGAACCATCTACTTCCACTAATATTCCATCCACGTATGACGACTGCTCCGATAGCTGCACTCTGTTAAATGACATTCAGTTTCCTATTGATGAAGTACTTAGTGCGATCAACGCTTTGGATCCTTCAAAAGGTCCAGGATCGTATGGTCTACCAGTAACTTTCATTCGACAGACAGTCGTTAATCTGTGTATACCCCTGCATATTATATTTAACCAATCTATTTCTCAAGGTTGCTTTCCTCAAGCATGGAAACTTGCAAATATAACCCCTATTTACAAGTCGGGACCTAAGGATGATGTCGTGAATTATCGATATATATCTGTCGCATCCGGCAATTGACGTTTACAACAAAACAAAGCACGCCACCTAGCGGCAACTATCAGGACTAGAGTTGGCGCGCTTAGACAGAGTCGAGGCGTTTCCGGTCGGTTACGAGGTTGAAGAGAACGCTCCAAGTCGGGGCATTCCTTATCCTGGCGATCGAGCAGTGAAGACTCTTCGGAACTGTCCTACGTTTTGTTGAACAATCATCATCATACAAGCCTGTTATTAGTTAATTGTAACCTGTGATTAAAGTGTAGTGATTATTTGCCTAAGTAATTGTTATCTATTTGCACGATACCCACATAAACCTGCGTGATGGCAGATCGTAGCTCAAACCATCCTGACAATCCGTCATATCAATACTGTCAGCTTTGTCAAAGGATTTTGAGATACTAGTTCATGACAAAGTATACCCTCTATTGCACAATACTATCTTTCAACAACAACATGGGATTCGTCAAAAGAAGGTCAACTACAACCAACTTGGTAACTTTTGTGGGTTACTTGTCCAACCACATGGACTCTCGTGTTCAAGTTGATACTATATACATATACTGATTTCCGGAAAGCTTTTGACAAGGTTTACCATCAGCTCCTCTTGCATTAGATTGCATTTAATAGTAACGTGGTGATCTTCTGAGATGGTTCTCTTCTTACGTTTTTAACTTTAGAGGGTTGTGATAAACGGTTTCATTTCCAGCACCCTAAGTGTCCCCTCTGGAGTGCCTCAAGGGCTCCATTTTAGGACCTCTTTTATTCATCGTATTTATTAATGCCATCAATATATGTGTACGAGCAAACCCGTACATATCAATTGTATCGTTTTTATGCTGACACCGAAGCGCAGCGAATGAATAAAATATATCATAAATAAGTCAGAATCAGTAGTTGCATAGTATTCGCCGCGAGTCGATCATTTATTAGTTCTCAATACACATGTTGAAATCAAATCAGTTTATCATTTAAATGTACCCTACCCGTACATTTTTGGTCCTTCGAGCCGGATGTCGCGTGTGTACATTACAGTGTAGCAAACAAGTACTGTAAAGTGTTTCACTAGTGACTTCAAGCGAACTAGCAGTGAAGATGTGTGTACTGCCAGCAATAGTGTAGTACATAGCAGCAGCAGCAGCAGCAGCAATCAGCAGGGATCAACAGGGATCCGCATTTGGTGAGCAACAAAGCTCCCGCTTGGACAATTAAGTAAGATCGTTCCACTTATCATTTCTATCAATAACATGTCGTCACTGGAGGACGTTCTCGCCCAACAACAGCAACTACTCAATCAGATAGAGCAAGTTTACACAAACTTCCAAAAGGATGGTTCCGATCGCAAAACCTCGGACTACATACGCCGAAGGTTAGAAAAATTGGATGCATTCTGGCAAGAGTATCAATCGAATCATATAAGATTGTGTAGCATCGAATATGCCAGATCGCATACTTACTTCTCTTCGAAGCAATTTGACACTATGAAGGAGAGATATGAGAAAATCAGAACAGTTATTCAGAATCATCAGCCATCAGAGGAAAGACCATCAACACCGCTTCTAAAGCCTGCTACTCCTCTAGCTACCTCAAGCACTGTACAGCAAACTTCAGGTCAAGCATTAAAGTCTCAAGGATCAAACAGCAAGACGGATGAGATGATGAGGAAACAGATGAGCAACTTCAAGGCCTTTGAACATACTGTTTCAAGCATCAATATGGACGCTGTAGCGGAGAAATGGGAATTCGATCATCTGTTGGGTACGGTAAGGTCTCGCTGGGCGAAGATTGACACCCAACATTGGGATTTAGACAGTGAGCTGGGAGACCGAAATCAAGAGTATCATCGTATGTGTCTCAGATACGAGAGCACATATAACGATGCTATCAAAGCAATCAACAAAAAGATGTCGTCAATTACACATGGAGAACATACTACGCCAAAAATAGAAATACCTACATTCAGTGGTAGTTACCATCAGTGGACATCTTTTAAGGATCTCTTCACAGAAGCAGTTCATAGCAACCCGTCATTATCTGGGGCTCAGAAGATGCAGTTCCTCAAGTCGAAAGTGAAAGGTGAAGCAGAGCGTATCATATAGCATCTACCGATCAGCTCCGACAACTATATCATTAGTTGGGACATTTTGAGTCATCGTTATGACAACAAGAGGATGATATTCACATCGCATATTAACATTTTATTAAATATGCCAATTTCACAGCAAGCATCAATTAATCATATCAAACGAATCCATGGTACAGCACTCGAAACGGTGAACGCCATACAAAACCTCGGCGTAGACGTGATGTTGTGGGATCCGTTGATCGTACACATTTTGTGTCAGAAATTGGATTCGGACACATTCAGCGAATACAACGCAGCTATCAAACAACCTCGAGAGTTGCTCAAGTTGAATGAATTTCTAGCCTTTCTAGAGGGGAAGTTCACAAGCATGGAAGCAAGTAGAAGAAACCAGGAGACCAATAATCAAAAATCCTTTTCTTCAAACACTAATAAATCATCAGAATCCAAACAATATCATTTCAAGCAATAAGGCTACTTCGCAATCACCAAGTTACAGGAAATTGCAAAACAATCGGCCAAACTGTCCAGTCTGCAATGACGCACATGCTCTATTTTTTTGCAAAAAATTTGCTGACTTTTCCCCGATGAAGAAAAAACAATGTGTTGCTAACTTAAATTATTGCCAAAACTGCTTACATGATCATAAAGGCAAAGAATGCTTATCAAAGAAGCGTTGCCTCGAATGCAACCAATTTCACAACACGTTGCTTCATGAATCGTATTTAAAGAAATCGTCAAAACAAGGAGGAAATTCAACGCCTTCCACACAGCAAAACGACATCCATTTTAATCAAGAACGTGCAAATCAAGGCAACACGCACGTGACTCAACAAAATATGATGCAAGAAACTTTGCTTTCAACTGCACTGCTAAAGGTTCAGAAAGCAGATGGGCCATATCTGATCCTGCGGGCTCTTTTTGATCAGGGCTCACAGATGTCTCTTATCACAGAAAACGCTGCTCAGCAATTAGAATTGCAGCGATCCAGGTGTGACGGCATAATCACAGGCATAGGGCAAACAGAAAACAGTTGCAAAGGAATCATTAACCTGAACTGTATGTCAAGCTCAAGAATCGATCTGTATCAATTTAATGTCGATGTTTACATAATGAATAACCTAACAAAATATTTACCATCATATTCATTCCCTAAGATAGCATGCCCATTTCTGGAAAAAATTGAATTAGCAGATCCTGAGTACAACATCAACCGACCCATAGACATTTTGTTGGGTGCGGACGTATATTCAAATATTCTTTTAGCGGGCATGTGCAGATTAAGCGAATCACTTCCGCTTGTTCAAGAGACTCGTCTGGGTTGGATACTGTGTGGAAATATGAAAACTAAATTAATCTGCAACGTCGTTCAGTTTGATTTAGACAGAGTTCAGCAATTCTGGGAGATAGAAGATGTTACAGAAGAAAAATCATTATCATCAGAAGATCAAGAGTGCATTCAATACTACAAAGAAACAACAAATCGTTTGGATGACAACAAATATGAAGTGAGACTCCCATTAGTACCACAATTTAAGGAGAAATTGGGTCAGTCCAAAAATAAGGCTGTTGCTCAATTCATTCATTTAGAAAAGAAATTACACAAAAACAATTCATTATTCAACGCCTATAAGTCATTCATTACCGAATACAAAAACTTAGGTCACATGAAACCTTCACCTTGCAATCAGACACCGGAATGTTTCCTACCGCATCATTGCGTATTGAGCGAAGATAGTGCAACGACTGCATTGAGAGTTGTTTACAATGCTTCGGCAAAAACATCTACAAATAAAAGTTTAAATGACCTAATGTACACGGGGCCCAATTTGTAAGCGTTCGACACTGTCTCTGCGCCCATACTCTTATCAAAACTAGAACACATGGGGATACGTGGTATGGCACTGGATATTTTCTCAAGTTATCTTGAAAATCGACACCAGCATGTTAAAATAGGTGAGGTAATAAGTGACAAGGCTAAAATTGAATATGGTAAAGCAAGGAGGCATTCTAGGCCTTATTCCTCATCTATATAAATGACCTGTGTTCGCTTTCACTATCTAACTGCTCGGTGTTTACCTACGCTGATGATACAGCTCTACTTATCGACGGTAAAGATTGGAGTGAAACAGAAAAATATGCTCAGATGGCACTAGACGCTGTTATGGATTGGCTAACCAAAAACCTGTTGACCCTAAATGCAGAGAAAACTAAATTAGTCTCGTTCTCTTTAAGAAACCAATCTCAGCCGAGCACATCACTCACTATTCAAGTCCACACCAGTCACGGGCGCATTCATCTTGTATGTCCTCGTTTAACAGTCACACCTAACATAAAATACCTAGGAGTGCTGATTGACAAACATCTCAATTGGTATAGCCACATTGATAACCTGATAGCCCGAACGCGAAAACTCATATATATTTTCAAAAAACTTCGCTGCTCAGCAGACACAGATACACTAAAGTTGGTGTATTTTTCACTTTGCCAATCTCTCCTCTTACATTGTTTGCCAGCATGGGGCGGCGCTTGAAAATCACACTTTATAAAATTAGAAAAGGCCCAGAGGGCTGTTCTCAAAGTTATGTTTGCAAGTCCTTCAGATACTCAACAATGGAACTTTATAGGGATAGCAAAGTATTGTCGGTGAGAGGATTATATGTGTTACAGTGTGTACTAAGGAGATATCGACTGCCATTACAAATAAGTACCAAACGTTGTGCAGATATTGTTAGCCCACCAGTAAGACATAATACCACCTTCGCAAAACTTCAATTTAACTACTTCAGTTATAGTTTATATAATCAAATTCTGGTGCACAAATTGAATTATCATCAATGTAAAAATACGATGAAGGAGCGGCTGATGGAACAATCTTATGATGAAACAGAAAAATTGCTTCTCACCCAATCCTAAGCAACTTGAGACACATATATTAAATTCACTATTCTCACACACACACATACACACACACACGCACCCTCACACACACATTTCTCTTCTCTTATATTTTCCAAATGCTTTTGTAGAGTAGTTAATAAGTAACCATAACTATAAATAATAAATCTATTGGTGTATCGACGCAGTTTATGCTAGCATAAGTTTTGGAATCACTGACTCCCAAGTCACAGCCAATAAACCTAGTTTGGGAGCCAGGAGATTAATTAGTCTCACATCTCTGTATATGATATATCATTGTACAAAAAACTTTGTAGAATTGTATAGCAATAATTTTACATTTAGAATACATATTGTACGGGTAGAGTACATTTAAATGATAAACTGATTTGATTTCAACATGTGTATTGAAAACTGATAAATGATCGACTCGCGGCGAATGCTATGCAACTACTGATTCCGACTTAATTATGATATATTTTATTCATTCGCTGCGCTTCGGTGTCTGCATAAAAACGATACAATTGATATGTACGGGTTTGCTCGTACATGCTCCCCGAGGAAAAGGATATAAATACACAACTGAGTAACTGAGAAACAAATAATTATAATAAATGATTTGATTTTAATCTAAATTTCTTAGTGTCTCTATTGTTAACACTGTTCACAAATTGGATATGCTTGTATAAGAACCTAAAATAGGGGAGGTGGCTTTATCTAACACTCGCACACTTGTTACCACCTTCGCCCTTTCATTGTCACACTGATAAACCGGGCACGCCGAATGCTGCGGGCGACGCCACAACGCGCCGGTGGCGTCGCCCGCAGCAGTCGGCGCGCCCGGCGGCGGCAGCGCAGGCCCGGCCACGCAACATGCGTGTGTTGGGGATAGTGTAGTGTATCAGTGTGACAATGAAAGGGCGAAGGTGGTAACAAGTGTGCGAGTGTTAGATAAAGCCACCTCCCCTATTTTAGGTTCTTATACAAGCATATCCAATTTGTGAACAGTGTTAACAATAGAGACACTAAGAAATTTAGATTAAAATCAAATCATTTATTATAATTATAATATTTTTTTATAATATTTTATAATAATAATATTTTATTTATTGAATAAAAAATAAAAACATTTACAAAAAGTGTACATTTAGTCAACTGTAGTAATATTTTCCATACAATATTGTAGTGCCTAAAAATAAACTAAAACTAAAATTTTGTTACAGATGCAAATAATGATGATTCGGAATTAAGATATAAGGGAGGGACACGCCCGATCTAGGTTAATTCAAACCTGTGTTTCAGGCCATCACTTTACATTTCAATAATTGGGTCAGTAAAATTTAAGTTGAACTGATAAAAATAATCTATTAACAACTATAAGAAAAAGCATATTGGTACATTATTTCCTAAAACTAAGCCTACGTAAATATACAAAAGTAAATACGAGGGAATATATTATCATCATGCCAAAATTTCTAAAAGTTTTTCTGTGTCTGTGTAATTGAGTATCGCTAAATATTCTGATAACATTTTACTACATTTTATATAACTTACACTATAGAAGCTTAGTAACTTGTTGAGCCTATTATACAGAAAAGGTCCTAAAAACACATAAAATCGATTAGCAAAAGCATGTCTAGTTTGTGACTTTATACAAACCAAGTCCTTCCTTCTCCTGTCGGTAGGTACTGGGGCAAAAGGAAGTGCAGTGTGCTGGTGTAGTACTAAGCTTAGAATAAATAATTGCCGTACTGTTAGTACATTACATGCTATGTAGAGATGGTGCGTAGGAAATCTAAAAGGGCGAAAGGTAGCAACCTTTAGAATTGCTCTTTGAGCACGTTCTAGAGGGAGTAAAATTGTTTTTGCAGCACCACCCCAGGAAGTTATGCAATAGTTGAGAATGGATTGACACAAAGCTAAATAAACCTGTTTAATTAATTTATAGTCCGCTACGTTCCGTAAATTCTTAAAAACATACATTAATTTGCGCACTCTAGTACATAGTAAATCGATATGTTTACGGAAATTTAGATTGGAGTCAATAGTGACACCTAGATATTTTAAATAGTCAGCTTTAGCTAAACTGGGGCAAGAACATGCATTGTCAGCGTACGTGCTACAGTTATGTACGTAAATATTTAGATTAGTAAGCGGTATGTTAGTATTTCTCATTGTAAATGAAATGTATTTTGTTTTATCTGCATTTAATGTTAGGAGATTATTATGGAGCCAATTACAAACAATGTTAAAACCATTCTGAGCATGTTCATAGACCTCAACTCTTGATTTAGCAGAGAACAATAGAGCGGTGTCATCCGCATAAGATATTATGACACCATTTCGGAGTGGCAGGCTGCATAGTTCATTTATATAGATTAAAAATAACGTAGGGCCCAAAATGCTGCCTTGTGGAATTCCAAAACAACTATTTTTAAGTTCAGAACTTGTATACTGACCTATTTTTAAACATTGATGGCGATCGCTAAGATAATCAGAAAATAGTAGAAGTTGTGCTCCTCTTATCCCAAGTGTTTCAAGCTTGTGCAAAAGTAAAGTACAAGAAATAGTGTCGAAGGCCTTGGCAAGGTCTAAAAAGATACCAATTGTGTGCATACCATTATCTAGATTGAAAGTTATATAATTAGTTAATTTATGTACTGCTTGGCTAGTAGATCTTTTAGGCCTAAAACCAAATTGATTATCTGAAAGTAGTCTGTTATCTTCCAGATATTTTATCAATCTACTGTTAATAATTTTTTCTAGAATTTTTGAGAGGCCTGTTAACACTGAAATAGGTCTGTAGTTATTCACACAGTTTTTGTCTCCAGACTTGAATACAGGTGTGACCACAGCTTTTTTAAGCAATTTAGGGAATATTCCTTTACATAAACATAGCTGAAAAATATAGGTTAGCGGAGGGGCAAGTAGGTATTTAAATCTTTTAAGTATATTATTAGGTATGTCATCCCATCCAGTAGCACAAACATCCTTTAACCCGTTTATTAGTGTTACTACTTCGTTTACGTCGGTATCTAATAAAACAAAAGAGTTTAGTGTAGAGGTTGTCGTAGTCGGGATATGACGGGAAAAATTGCCACATTTTAAAGATTTTTCAGCCAAGTACGTTAGCAAAAAAGTTGTTTACTTTATTCATTGCTTCGGATGGGTTTATTTCTGTTGATAGTAAATCAAGCGGAGGTTCCGGATTTTTTGATCTAAATGTATTTGTTTTTATAAATTTCCAGACAAGTTTACTATTTTGACCCGCCTTCTGTAATTCATTTTTATCATGCTGATTTTTTAGTTTTTTCAAAAGATTATTACAGAAGTTTCGATACCTTTTATAAGTATCACAAAGTATTTCGTTATCAGGTGCGAGTTTCAATTTTAGGTGAAGTTTGTCTCTATGTCTTATACAACGAACAAGACCGGGTGTGATCCAGGGTTTAATACAACTATACTTTCTAGGCATTGTCTTAGTGAATGTGTTTTTCCTTATTGCATATTGTGGCGAATTTATGAAATACTCCAAAGAAATATTTGCATCGTTTGAATTATAAACAGGGTCAAAATTAATACCGCGTATGTCGTTTTCAAGGTTTGTCATATTAACTTTAGTGTAGCTACGCATGCAGTTTTTTCTAGGTGAACTTAATTGTAATGTTAGTAAAACAGCTTGATGATCGGTAAGCGAAGAATTAGTAACCAATGTTATGGATGGATTTTTTGATTTTAGAATGATATGGTCTAGGCATGAGCCGCTCTGATGCGTGGGGTGATAGTGAGCTGGTAAAAGTCCATAAAATGAGCAAATATTCAGATAATTATGTACATGTGTATCAGTTTTCCCGGAAGCAATGTTAATGTTAATATCGCCCAAAAGTATTATGTTTTTAAAAGATGTTATATTTTTTAAGTTTGTGTCAAGTGAGTCTAAAAATCGGTCCATATTTTGAGAAGGAGGCCTATAAATAGCCATGACTACCGTATCGGGAATTATTTTAATTATTAAGCAATTACTATCTTGGTATACAGGTTCTTCTTTGATAGTTCTTAAATTATTTTTGATATAAATGACTAATCCATCATTTTGGTTTATGTTTCTGTCAGTTTTGTAAGAATAATATCCGTCAAGAGATGGTAAATTGACTGTCTGTTTTGACAACCAACATTCTGTTAGGACGATAATATCACAGCTTATGTCAAGATTCTGTAATAACACTTCAAAACCGTTCATGTTTCGATTTATGCTGCGAATATTCTGTGTGAGCAGGGTTAACGTTTTGTCACCAGAAGGAAGAAGGTATTTGCAGTCCTCAACATTACAGATTTTAGATTCAGATACAGAAAAACTATCTAGATCACAAATAAACTGATTTGTCATGATTATAAACTAAGAGGATATATAAATAGAGACTAAGCTACCTGTTTATGTGCTAACTAAATAAAGAATTCGGTGGCGCTCTTAGGCGCCTTCATAGTCTATTGAGTTGATGTAATTTAACTCTGCATATTTCCGCGCCGGGCAACTTACATCACCAGTTTGATGGTCACATTTCCTCTTAAAGCGTTTACACGTCGCACATTGAGGGGGAGAAGATTTGCTGCTGCATTCCTTGAAGCAGTGTCCAGTTTCTCCACAATGGTTGCAAGTAGGACTAGTTTCTCGGCAAAACTTGGCTGCGTGTCCGAACTGCTGGCAATTGAAGCACCTCGTGACTATCGTGAAATCTCTTACAGGGCACGATGTCCAATTAATAAAAATTCTGTTTTGATTAATCATAACTTTTCTTATGCTAGCTGGTAGTTCCAAGATGTAGTTACAGGTAGGAAGGTTTTTCTTACCCGATTTATGGCTCAGTTTGATGCTCTCAAGGAAGGACTCACGAGTTGTATTCGGCAGCTTGTCAGAAAGGTTCTGCTCATAAATACAGTCAAATACCTCCTTCTCGGTAAGGGATATGGGCACACCAATGACAGCGACCCTAGGGCGGCGTTTAGAAGGTTCTTCTATTGTAAGGCCCGACGATAATAGTTTGTCCGAATTCTTAAGCTTGTCAATATCGCCTTTATTTTCAGTGCTAATCAGAACGCCCCCATTTTTCACTTTTCTGAGGCCACGGACATGAAGCTTAAGTTGTTCGGGGGAGATTATCTTTTGGACAAGTGACTTCGTGTCGTCACTTGTTTGGGTCTTATCGCTGGGATAGATGGCGACTGATCTCAAATTTGCAGGACGGATGAAATTATCGGAACCTTTCTTCACCATGCTAGCATAAGAACTGTTTCCTGAGGTATTCAGCTTGGTTTCTACAACCTCTTTGAACTGCTGGAGAGAGTTCACAACGTTCTGGTGAACCTGTAGGTGCTGGATTGTGGTATGGGCCTGGATGGTTTTCTGTTTCAACGATTGGTATAAGACGGCCATCTGAGAAGTCCCACTTGAGACCTTCCGGCAAAGAGTGGAGACACGAAGCTTCTGGTCTGTATTCATTTTTCCTTCGCCGACAATAGAGCAAACTTCGTTCAGAATGGCATCTATAGATCCTAACCATTTCTGGATCTCTGGCGTGCTGATGACTTCACTCGGCAATTCATCCTCAGCGGGTGCTGGTGGATTTGGGTCGCTCGGGGGTAATGGTTCGGTCGGCGTCGGTGGAGGACTTCGATGTAGTAATTGGCTCCGACCAAATGGGCTCGATGCTGGGTTAGACATACTACTAGAAACACCGTATTTAATGTTTATAAAAATAAAATATTTAGTTCATCTTGCACACAAAACTCAGTAAAAAACTTGCAAGTCACACGCGACACACTTTACATTTATACTGACAGCGCAAATAATTAAATTTATTTGTCGTATTTGTTTATTTCATAATACAAAACACACGTCCGCTTAGTCTGGAGTCTCGTAAAGCGAGCCCTTGTTTAATATATTATAATAATTATTTGTTTCTCAGTTACTCAGTTGTGTATTTATATCCTTTTCCTCGGGGAGCATGTACGAGCAAACCCGTACATATCAATTGTATCGTTTTTATGCAGACACCGAAGCGCAGCGAATGAATAAAATATATCACAATTAAGTCGGAATCAGTAGTTGCATAGCATTCGCCGCGAGTCGATCATTTATCAGTTTTCAATACACATGTTGAAATCAAATCAGTTTATCATTTAAATGTACTCTACCCGTACAATATGTATTCTAAATGTAAAATTATTGCTATACAATTCTACAAAGTTTTTTGTACAATGATATATCATATACAGAGATGTGAGACTAATTACGTGTACGTCCATACATGACGACGACACAATCACCAACCTGAACGAAACCATTAGAAGATTAACTATGGAACTTCAATCAGCACATCAGGAGATTGAGGACTTGAACAGTGAAAATTTCCGGCTAAAACTGGATATAGGTGAAGGTCAGAAAATTATCGGAACGTACAAAAAAATTCTCTCATCCGACATGACAAATACGACACCAGTGACCTCACGCAAACGAAATCTCATTAGAATGAACAGTAGGTCTACTCATTCTACACCCCAGAATCACGTTGGAAAGTCTAGTATACACACCCATTCAATGCCCCTAAAACCTCAATTTTTACCTATATCCACTTACTTCGATAAGAGTCCAAGCCCGTCTACACATAGTCCATCCAATCTTAGTCAGGATACTCGCCTAGAAGACAATTATTGTAACGCAGAAAATAAAGTTGACATGCTTAATAAAGAAACCCAAACTTCCGATCAGACTTATGACAATGCATTGACACAGAATAAAAAACGGACTTTAATAACTCACTTGAGTGATGTTGCTATTGAAAAACCATCAGGCGTACTTCCAAAACAAAGGAACAAACTGGCTATAATAAGCAGCGGTTGCACAAAAGGAACTCTGCCGTTGATTGAAGAGGTCTTCTCAGACAATTTTGAGTATTGTCATTATTTGCTGCCAAACGCCATCACAGAAGACGTATTGAGCACTATTGAACACCAATTAAAAACCTTCTCTATTAACGACTATTGCTTAATTTTTATGGGAGAAAACGATTTGAAGAATAACGATTACATAGGAATTCTTGATAACTTAAGAAAGTATCTGAAAAAGAATACCCACACTAATCTCGTAGTGTGTGCCCCAACGTACATATGTGGTGCATTCATACATAATTACAAAGTCGAACTCTTCAACAATCTCCTCTACTGGGACATTAAAAACAACAGACATGCATATTTCTTCGATAGTAATCGCACCCTATCGCTTGAAATGTTTTCCATCAATACTGGAAAGATAAACAAACACGGATGGAAAAACATCTTCGAACAAATAAGGTCCAACATAATTTATGACTACGAAATATTCAGCTGTCAAGACAATTTGACAAACCCAAATGGCAGAAGTGAAGACCAACTATCTACTACAAATAACACGGTGACTTTAACTGATCCGAATGAATTGAGTGCAACGCAACAAACTTGTGACTTTTTTCGTAAGTAACAGTATGAAGGACTGTGGTTTAAATGACTTTAATTGTAGTCGTCGAAATGATTTTATCTTACCTCGCTTAACGAACATCAACACAAACAAAAACTCTGTATTATATAATATCTATCATCAAAATTTATGTGGACTTAACAACAAGAAGGATGACCTTGAAATTTATTTGAATGACTTAAAATCAAAAGTAAATTGTATTTGTATAAGTGAACACTTTTTAAATGAAATCCAAATATCACAATTACAGATGACTAGTTATAAACTTGGTTCCTACAACACAAGAGTAAACAAAAAAAGAGGTGGTACTTTGGTGCTAATAAGCGATGACAGACAAATAGAGGACATAGAAATTTGTAAAAAGCTCTATAAACAAGATTATTTTGAGGTATGTGGACTAAAAGATTTAGAATTTAATATTAATATTGTCTGTTGCTATAGAACTCCTGTGAATAATAATTTTGATAGTTTTCTTGAAAGGCTGGAACAACTGTTGAAGTATTTCTTCAATAAACAGTGTTTGATTTGTGGCGACTTCAATATTAATATGATGAAAGATGACAAATACCGAAAATCATTTTTATCATTGCTCACATGCTACAATTTTAGATGTTTGTTTGACACTACAACATTCGTACGTAATGGCACAGAGTCATGTATTGACAATATATTGACAAATCTAATAGATACTAATATTAACGATATCCATATTGACCACAACGGATTATCAGATGGACATGCCGGTCTTTTTTGCACAATAAATGTAAAAAAAGTAACAGAAGAAAAAAAACGAAGTAATTTTAAGTATATTAAAAAAAGAATATATAATAAAAAAAATAAGGTGGAATTTAGGAAAAAGTTGGCAGAGATAGATTGGAATCTCGGCATAAATACATTTATAAGAAAATTTAATGAAGTACATGATAATTCTTTAAAAAAAAAGGAAATTTTAATTGATCTCAATAAGTCTGGTAAAAGTTATTGGTTTAGCAAAGGAGTTAAAGTATCCAGCAAAGTCAAGCGCATTTTGTGCCTTATTGATAAAAAGAGATGTGATAAATCAATTTTAAAATATCGCGAAAACTACTTAAGGATATTTAGAAAGGTAGTAAGATGTGCAAAAAAGCTCGACACTAGGAAAAAGATTGATCAGGCACCTCAATCTAGTAAAGCCATGTGGAAAATAGTGAATAGTAGACGTAATTCTAATAAAAAACAAAGCACTGATATTGTAATACTTAAACAAGATAATAAGATATATGACAGCCCTGTAGACGTAGCCAACATTTTATCTGACCAATTTGACAACAAAATTACATTAAAGTCTTCTGATCATAGCTTAGCTAACAAATACTTAACCGACAATATGGCTAGAGTAGACGATAACATGTTGTTTGATCAAGTAACCCCGGTAGAAATCTTCAAAATGGTTAATAATATGTGCAATAAAAATTCTCACGGTCAAGACGAAATACCCATAAGTATCATCAAGGATAACATTGACATATTAGCTGAGCCAATAGCTGACTTTTTAAACAAATGTATTGAGCAATGTGTTTTCCCTGAGCAATATAAAATTGCTCGTGTTTTGCCCATATTCAAAAAAGGCTCCAAATTAGATGCGAAAAACTATAGACCCATTTCCCTATTACCGGTATTCTCTAAAATATTTGAAAAGGTAATGAAAGATAGGCTTGTCAAACATTTGATTAAACACAATATCATTAGCTATCAACAGTTCGGGTATCAAAGAAGCATAGGAACCATTGATGCAATAGACTCACTAGTGGATGATGTGGTTAGCAAACTGAATAATAAAGAAAAAGTGGCAGGACTATTCTTAGATCTTAGCTCTGCCTTCGATACTGTTGAACATAAAATCCTTTTAGACAAACTAGAACACTATGGGATAAGAGATAACGTCTTAAAGCTTTTCAGTTCTTATTTACAGAATAGATCACAGTATGTCGAAATTAAGTCAGTTGAAAGCGGACATGAAAAAATTAACAAATCTAAGCTTGTTAGAGTACAAAAGGGAGTTCCACAGGGCTCAGTCTTGGGTCCAATATTTTTTATAATATTTCTTAACGACTTAGCTAAATATATGTATAAGATAGTACCAGACATCAAAATGGTTATTTTTGCTGATGACACAAGTGCTGTTATGAACGATATCTCTATAAGGGACTTAGAAAACAAAGTGAATCATGCACTGTCTGCTTTTGAACATTGGTTTTCCACTAACAATTTAAAACTCAATGTGGAGAAAACTAAATGTATGCTATTCAAATCAACTGTGAGGAATAATGATAGTATTGAAATAGCTTCATTGGGGAATAAAGTGGAAATTGTGCAAAATTTAAAATTTTTAGGAATACAAATTGATGAGCTCTTGTGCTGGAAACAAGAACTGGAAGCAATCACAAATACTCTGAGCAGTGCATGCTATGCCTTAAAAAGTTTAAGGGACGAACTAACCATTGCTCAGTTACGAAATGTTTATTTTGCCTTAGTTGAGTCCAAGCTGAGGTACAGTATTAAACTATGGGGGAACAGTTATAAATACAATATAAATGCAGCCTTTGTTATGCAAAAAAGGGCCCTCAGAACTATTCTTCGCATAGAGCAAACTGAATCTTGTAGAGAGCATTTTGTGAAATTAAAGATTTTACCTGTACCTTGTCTTTATATTTTGGTCCTACTAAGTAGTTTTCTAAAAAACCTAGAGAAATACGAGACAAAGGAAGAAAGGGTAACTAGGGTGGAAACGCGCAGGAAAGATTTGCCTAATTATTTGCAGCCAAAATTAAATGTTGTCAAACATAGCTCTAAAGTACAGTCTGTACAAATTTTCAATAAATTGCCATTAGAATTAAAAATGATTAATAATCCAAGAATATTTAAATTCAAATTAAACTCATTCCTATTGACGAAGTGCTACTATAGTAAAGAAGAGTTTTTTAGGGACAAAAATAATGCCACAGTGTAACTTGTTTATCGTTTAAGTCTCATTCTTGACATGTTATTATTATTTTTCTTGATTTTTTTTTTTTTGATTGAGTTGAATTCTTATTTTATTTTTGACTTTTTATCCATATTATTTGTAAATTTTATTGATTATTATTATTATTCCGTGTATTAATAACTTGTAATTAATTGTAACTTTTATTGATTATTATTATTGTATTAATCCTGTATTCGACACAAATGTATTTTTGTTCAGAATAAATAAATTGAATTAATCTCCTGGCTCCCAAACTAGGTTTATTGGCTGTGACTTGGGAGTCAGTGATTCCAAAACTTATGCTAGCATAAACTGCGTCGATACACCAATAGATTTATTATTTATAGTTATGGTTACTTATTAACTACTCTACAAAAGCATTTGGAAAATATAAGAGAAGAGAAATGTGTGTGTGAGGGTGCGTGTGTGTGTGTATGTGTGTGTGTGAGAATAGTGAATTTAATATATGTGTCTCAAGTTGCTTAGGATTGGGTGAGAAGCAATCTTTCTGTTTCATCATAAGATTGTTCCATCAGCCGCTCCTTCATCGTATTTTTACATTGATGATAATTCAATTTGTGCACCAGAATTTGATTATATGAACTTTAACTGAAGTAGTTAAATTGAAGTTTTGCGAAGGTGGTATTATGTCTTACTGGTGGGCTAACAATATCTGCACAACGTTTGGTACTTATTTGTAATGGCAGTCGATATCTCCTTAGTACACACTGTAACACATATAATCCTCTCACCGACAATACTTTGCTATCCCTATAAAGTTCCATTGTTGAGTATCTGAAGGACTTGCAAACATAACTTTGAGAACAGCCCTCTGGGCCTTTTCTAATTTTATAAAGTGTGATTTTCAAGCGCCGCCCCATGCTGGCAAACAATGTAAGAGGAGAGATTGGCAAAGTGAAAAATACACCAACTTTAGTGTATCTGTGTCTGCTGAGCAGCGAAGTTTTTTGAAAATATATATGAGTTTTCGCGTTCGGGCTATCAGGTTATCAATGTGGCTATACCAATTGAGATGTTTGTCAATCAGCACTCCTAGGTATTTTATGTTAGGTGTGACTGTTAAAGGAGGACATACAAGATGAATGCGCCCGTGACTGGTGTGGACTTGAATAGTGAGTGATGTGCTCGGCTGAGTTTGGTTTCTTAAAGAGAACGAGACTAATTTAGTTTTCTCTGCATTTAGGGTCAACAGGTTTTTGGTTAGCCAATCCATAACAGCGTCTAGTGCCATCTGAGCATATTTTTCTGTTTCACTCCAATCTTTACCGTCGATAAGTAGAGCTGTATCATCAGCGTAGGTAAACACCGAGCAGTTAGATAGTGAAAGCGAACACAGGTCATTTATATAGATGAGGAATAAGGCCTAGAATGCCTCCTTGCTTTACCATATTCAATTTTAGCCTTGTCACTTATTACCTCACCTATTTTAACATGCTGGTGTCGATTTTCAAGATAACTTGAGAAAATATCCAGTGCCATACCACGTATCCCCATGTGTTCTAGTTTTGATAAGAGTATGGGCGCAGAGACAGTGTCGAACGCTTTCTATATATCTAGAAATATACCAAGACGTCTCGGTTTGCTATCCATAAGTTTTATCACCTATTCAGAGAACGCAATGACCGCATCTTCTGTAGCAATTCCAGCTCTGAGGCCGTATTGGTTTTCGGATAAAAGGTTATGTGCTTGTAGGTAAGACAATAGACGGTTGTTCAATATTTTCTCTAAAATTTTTAAGATAGCAGGTATAATAGAAATAGGTCTATAGTTACCGACACTGCCTCTGTCCCCTCCCTTGTGAATAGCGTGAACTAAAGTCGTTTTGAAAGCATCTGGGAAAACACCTGTAGACATTGCAAGATTGCAGATGTACGTGATATAGGGAACTAAGACTTGGCGTGTTCATTTCAAGATGTTTCCAGAAATGCCGTCAACTCCTGCTGCAGAACCTGATTTAAGATTGCTTATGGTTCCCTCAACTTCGGAATTGTCAGCCTCCAAAATACAAATAGAGTTACAAGTTATTTCCAGACTAGAGTGAGTTGATACGTTAGCATTTTGGTGTTGTATTTTTGCGACCAAGTTTTTTCCCAGGCTCATAAAGTACCTGTTGACCCTATTTTCTGATTTGATTTCATCAGTATCAATGTGTAGGAGTTCATTTGGTGGCGATGGTACAGACTTGGTATAAGTTATAGTTTTTATTAGATCTCAGGTTGCTTTAGAATTGTTTTTTCTTTTCTTAAATTCTGTCTTCTCATAATCTACGAGTAACTTCAATTTTCGCAACAATGAATTGCAGAAGTTACGATATCGAGAAAACATTATTTTTAATATGGCATTTTCTGTTTGTGCTCTCAAAGCTAAATACATTTTATCTCTGTTTCGGATGCAGCGAAGTAAGCCGGGTGTAATCCATGCCTTGATGTTTCTATTCTTCCTTTGGATTTTGGAAAACCGAGTGTGTTCTCAATTATATGGCTCAGTAAGTACGTCAAGACATCGGCTGCCACATTTGCATCATTAGCAAGGAGGATTGGAGAGAAATCAGAGCTTTCAATATCTTTTTGAATGCTTGAAATGTCGACAATTTTAGTGGTGTGTGAAGGTTTGAGCTTTGGCTCATTTAAGTTGATGCTCAAAAATACAGGCAGATCGTCGGTTATAGGTGAGTCTATCACTATGGTTGTGCCTAGCTGCTTAGTTTTTAGGAGGACATGGTCTAAACAGTTATTTACTCTTGTAGGATATAAATACAGCAGTGCAGTTGACGGTAGACAGCGAACCGTGCGCACGCAAACGCTCGACCTTCCTTATTGACAAAGCTTCTCAAATATATTTTTTGGACTATTCTCGACATTACTTAATAATTATAATACAATGTTTAAGTGTAAGACGTGCGACAGTCAAGTCAACGATGGGGTCAAATGTACTGCCTGTCAGGGTCAGTTTGATTTTCCGTGCGCTGGTATCACTGAAGGTGGATGGAGAAAGCTCGGTGATCGGAAATTAACATGGAGGTGCAATTCCTGCAAAGCTCTGGCTACGAGTCCTAGGGTTGGGCCCGCAACAACCACGGCGACAGATATGGAGAGTATGCTATCCGAGCTGAAGAGACTGACGGTGTAGATGGAGTCACTACCGACGCGTTGATGGAGGACTTAAAGCTTATCAATAAGGAGTTGGCGGAACTGAAATCCATGAGAGGGAAATTCTCTGATGTTGCTAGATCCATTACTGGTGTACAACGATAGTCTATACACTTGGTTCAAGCGTACGATGATTGTTCTGTACACTTGTGATGATGGAAACCCGGGGATGAAGAATTAAACCGCCCGTGTTGAGTGTGGTAAAATCACTGATTTATTTTACTTAGCCAGTTCACTAAATGATCGCGCGTATGCAAACGCTGATGTAGCTTAACCTACTTAATGTTATGAAATGTGCGGGTTCACCGTACATACTGCCAACTCTGAAGGAGAAGACGAGGGAATATGTTAAGCCTAGATGAAACCTAGTGTGTCTAAATACAATAAAAATGATGACTTAGAATAGAGGATACAATGTTTCGATGAAAGCTGATACAATGTGATTTCAACAATATCTACTCTAAGTACTATCTATAACTAACACTAAATTGTCTGATTTTGTTCTTGTTAATATTTCACCATAGGAGAGGTCCCTTTATTTATACTTTCGGTTGGCTTACTCATATCACTGAACTCACTGATCACTGGTACTGGCACTGTTTCACGCGCGCACTCAGTAGATCTTGATCCTGTGAGGTCAGCTTGTGCCTCCGCCCCCGGAGCTCGCTCGTCGGGGCTTACACGTACCTCCAACATCTCACGCTGCTGCAGTGCAGGTGCGGCTTGGCACTTACTTCTTATAATTAAGTATAAGCATATACCGCCTAAGACGAGGACCAAGGCCAAGGTAACATACACGACGGAATAAAGGTGGATGTCGTGGACGTTTAGTTGTGTAGTAGATTGTTCCTTTATATCGGTTATTTGGTCTCTAAGCTGATTCCACATATGGGTGTGGTTTTCCGGTACGTCGAAATCATTGGGCAAGGTTGTGTTTATTAGAGAGTTCAATATGGAAACCTTTGGGACATCGATATTTGATCGCATTTTCATATAGCGTAAGTAGTTGTTGTGCGTGTGAATACTGTAGGAATCCGATTTCAGTGTGCATCCATAACCTAGGTCAATGATTCCACTGCCTCGTATAATGGTCGTTGTTGTGTCAGCAATACAAGAAATACGGAGTTCACATGACTCACAACAGGTGTAAAACCAGGAGTTCAAATTGTGTAAGTTGACCCAATAACTGTGGCACGTGGACACGTCTTGTTTACAAGTGCTCCTCATATTAGTTACAGTCTGGATATCGCATAGCGACTGTTTTATTCCCAGATTGTAAACACGTTTATCAATGGAGCATAGTAGCCTACTGTTACTAATGATATGAAAGCATGCTTGGAGATCGCTATCTGATAAGAGAAGAGCGAGATCCTTTTGTATGTTGTAGGCTATATATGGTGAGTTTGGGACAGTGCGAACGTGATTCGACCCCCTCTTCTGAGGGATAGGTATGATTCTATCTAACTCGAAGATATCGTTGCTCACAAGCGGAATCTTAATCTCTACAATAAGATAGCCTTCATACATCGTTGCAGACGCCTTCATAATCTTATACAGCTCGGATAGGTTTGATGACTCCATTGGGGTCATTAGATTTCCCTGCAATTGCCCGGAGATTATGTTGATCTGACGAGCCAGCTGTTCTGGAGTCAAAAGGTACGGGTCGATGCGGCCGTGGCTGATGTCTGTCACGGTGTTGATAAGTGTGTGTTGGATTCGCATTAAGTTTGACAATATGATACTCGCAGCTAAGGCGGATGATGTTACATAAATGCCGTTTCTGTTGTCCAGACGCACCTTATTGATTTCGTCAGTGACGTTTTGAAGATGCTGTTTTATAAAGTTGAACTGTTTGTTCATAGTCTCCTCGCTGCGTCGCAGAATGTTATACTCCGATTCCAAGACCAAGGTTTGATTCCTCAGTAGCTTTGGAAGATGATTTTCATTATTAGATATGCTTTCTATGTCCTGCTTATACTGTTGAGCGAAGTTTTCATCTAATACTCCGAACAACGTGTTTGCCAGGTATCCTACTCCGTTGATTAAACCACGTTTTTGCCTTCTGGCGTTCGGGTTTTCAAGAAATTTTTGATAATGTTCAAGTTCCTTTACTTCGTGCTCTAATTGTAGGATGACGCTGTCGTATTGCGAACCCATGCAATCGGCGGTATGTTTTAAGTGTTTGACATATTTTTTAATGTTCGATACTCCGTGATAAAACGTGGACATGTTATAAAATACGATGACCAATCGTCCTTGATAACTTGGAGGTTGGACATCTTGTCAAAGTAAAGTCCTTGGTTTGTGGTAATTTGCGTAACGTTGTATGTCGGAACTTTTTGTTGTAGACTAGGAGATGCAAACAAAAGCATTAGTAAAACACTGCTTAAAAAGGCTTGCAAAGTCTTTTGCTTTCGCGGTCGCGAAGGCCGCCTTTTGCCTTCAACTTGATCTGGTGACGGAGCGGAAGACTCATCCTCACATTGGTTCATGGGTTTGGCTGGGGATACCTTCTCATTTACAGGCAAGTATACAAGCTTGTTGACTGGACGCTGTATGGTGTTGTTGCTTGTCTTGACAGTAACTACTCTCACATACCCGTCCTTTCCAGGATGAAGTAGGTGCACTCGTCCCATTGCCCATTTATCCGGAGGTACGTTCTCGTCACGGATGAGGACGAAGTCATCGACTGCAAGATTACGTCGTGCCTGTTGCCACTTGGTTCTGGTTTGTAGCTGTTGCAGATACTCCGATGACCATCGTTGCCAGATATTCTTTGTCACAGCTTGGACGAGTTGCCATCGCGCCTTTAGCGTTGATGGTTCCGGTTCAGTTTGAGGCCGTGATAAAATCGGTGCCCCAGTCAGGAAGTGTCCCGGAGTAAGGCAGTCGTCGTTTGAATTTTCCGTGAGTTGGCATAAAGGTCTGGAATTCAGACATGCCTCTATTTGGCAAAGTAACGTCGAAAACTCTTCGTACGTAAGACGTTGATCGCCTATGACCCTTTTCAAATGGTATTTCAGGCTCTTCACAGCCGCCTCCCAAAGTCCTCCAGCATTAGGCCAGGCTGGTGCATTAAAGTGCCACTGGATGTTCTGTTCACTGATTTTGTTAAAGAAGTCCGGGTTGATATTCTGGATAATCTCCTTATACTCCTTTTTCATGAGTCGATTAGCGCCTACAAAGTTTGTACCATTGTCACTATACATGTGGCCTGGTGATCCACGTCGGGAGCAGAATCGACGAAACGCTGCTAGAAAGGCGGCCGTACTCAGGTCTGAAACCAGTTCCACATGGACCGCTTTCGTTGACAGACAGATAAAGACTGCTACGTATCCTTTCGTTGTTTTGATCCCGCGTCCTTTATTGACTTTCAGCTCTACGTGGCCCGTGAAATCGACACCAGTTTGCGTGAATGGCCTTGACGGAGTGACTCTGTCTCGTGGTAAGTCTGCCATAATTTGCTGTTGAGCTTCGTTGTTAAATCGGCGACACTTAACGCACAGTCTTAACTGCCGTTTTACCGTCCTGAATCCGCTGATGATCCAGTATCTATCCCATAAGTAGGAAAGTGTTAGTCGGGGATCACCGTGCAGAGTTATTATGTGTGCCTGGCTAATGACAAGATCAGTAAGTCGACTGTGGCTTGGTAGGATGATAGGATGCTTCGCCGATTTGCTTATACTGGCGTGTTTTAAACGTCCACCAGCTCTTAATAAGCCATTTTCATCTAGATAAGGGTTTAGACTGCAAATCTTGCTTTTCGAGCTCACGTGTTGTTTACCCTTAATATGTTGCAATTCTTGTTGAAATTCATGTGATTGCATTTCTTTAATAATTAAATGGTAAGCGTTATTTATTTCTGATGACTCTAGAAAACCATGTGTTGGAATCTGTTTGTCGCGAATTCGCTTGATGAAACGTGACACCCAGCCAGTAACCCGTACAATTCGTGTCAACGAACTGTAATTTTGCAGTAAATCAGTAATAAACGTAACATTATTTTTCACTAAGGCTGTGTTCACACAAACCGCTTTTGTTTCTTTTGTTGGGGACGATACGATCTTAACTGCATCTTTTCTCTCGCAACCTTTTAGCCATTCAGGGCCTTCCCACCACAATGATTGGTTTAACAATTGATGAGACGTTATGCCTCGTGTAGCACAATTGGCTGCGTTTTCTTCCGAGCTGACATGACCCCAAATTCTGCCGGGACTATGTTGTTTATCTGCTTAACTCTGTTGGCTACAAATGACTTCCATCTGGATATATCTCCGTGTAACCAGCCCAAAACTATCATGGAATCTGTCCATGCATGAAGCGTCATACCTATATTTGGTAAGGACTCAATTACCTTCTTTACAAGTTGGGATAGAAGTAGCGCGCCGCACAGTTCCAGTCTAGGGAGCGATGTTTTCTTTGCAAGCGGTGCCAGCTTTGTTTTTGCAGCAACAATTGTCGATGTGTACTCGCCCTTATTGTTCTTCGTGACGAGGTAAATAAAACAAGCGTAAGCTTTGTCTGATGCATCGCAAAATGCATGTAATCGACAGGGTTTTTCTGTGTTACCTAAGAATCTTGGTATGCGAAATTTGTCGATGCAGTTGATATCTTCTTTTATTTTAAGCCAATTTTCTTGCATATCCTTTGGTACGCGTTTGTTGAAACAATAGCTTCGCACTGATTGTAAGCGGTGATAACCAACCAAGAGGATCGAATAACTTTTATACTTCTGACAATAATTGCCGCTTTGTAATTACTGCATTACTCTTAGGGATTACATGACTTTGGAACATGAATGTATCAGATGATGGGTTCCATTTTAATCCAAGAGTCTTTCTGGATTCGAGACACTTAAATTCGTAGGGACTGTTCAATTGGTCGGTTGTTAAATTCTGCAGGAGTTCTGGCTTGTTACTTGACTTTTTTTGCAGGTTCATACCAGCACCCTGGAGCATTTTAATAAGTTGTTGTTGTAGCTCTTTTGCTTGGTCGGCGGTATTCTGTCCACTCAGCAAATCATCCATGTAGAAGGAGTTCTGTACCGCTGTTGCTGCTTGTGGATATTTCTCGGCATCATCTGCCTCGAGTTGTTTTAGCGTCTGCATAGCCAAAAATGGAGCTGCCTTGGTCCCGTACGTTACTGTGGTTAGTTGATATAGACTCAATTGATCATCCATTGAATCTCTCCAAATGATCGTTTGCAGAGGCTGATCTTGCTCTCTAACGAGTATTTGACGGAACATTTTTTCAATATCCGCCGTGATTACATATTGGTATTGCCTGCAATTTATGATAAGTGCTAATAGGTCTTGTTGTAAGTTGGGCCCACTGTACATTAAGTCGTTCAAGCTGTTACCCGATGTAGTCTTGGATGAGGCATTAAAAACTACTCTCAACTTTGTTATTGTGGAATCAAGTTTCCATACGCCATGATGTGGTAAGTAGTACGCCTGATCGGTTTTACATTCGACTTGCCGCATGTGACCTAATTCTTGGTATTCATCCATAAATTGTTTGTATTGACTTGAAAATTATGTATTTTTTGACATGTTTTATTCCAGTTGACTAATGATGACCCTAATGAACAATATAATGATTTTTTTAATATGTATTGCACACAATTTGATAACACATTCATTCCAAAGACTTTCTCGGTGAATAGTAACGCTTCATTCAGTGACTGGGCCACCATTGGTATACATAAAAGTAGAAAACGACTTTATGAATTATATGATGAACGGACTTGTATAAACACTGCTGAATTTAATTTATATGTTAAGAATTATTCAAAATTATTTAAAAGAGTTTGCAGTATGGCCAAGTCACGTTATTTGAGTTCAAAAATTAAAAATAGTAGTAATGTAATTAAAATGACATGGAGTATCATTAACAGCGAGACGGGAAGGTCATGCAACCGCTGTAGTAACTACACGCTTGATATTGATGACAATATAATTAATTCAGATTCCCAAGTCGCCGCGGCCTTTGAAAATTTCTTTGCTGATGTTCCCGTATCCACTACTAAATCTCTAAACTCATCACCCACTGCTGCAGAGTCTTTACTTAAGGAAAACGTTCCTGTATGTGATTCTGAATTTCATTTCAAATATGTCACCTGCAAAGATATAATTAAAACCTTTCACACATTAAATGTTAAAAAGACCGCAGATCTATGGGGTAATTCTGTGGACGTTGCTAAGTCCATAATAAACATTGTAGCACCTACTTTAGCTGTTATTTTTAATAATTGTATTGATCGTGGTGAGTTTCCTGATCTTATGAAAAACAGTAAAATAATACCGTTATTTAAATCGGGTAGTACATCAGACCCTACTAATTATAGACCTATTTCAGTACTACCTACCTTTAGTAAAATTTTTGAAAAACTTATTTTGAATCAAATGCAAGGATTTTTTAATAATCACAAATTACTGCATAACAAACAGTTCGGTTTTACGAGGGGTCGTTCGACTACTGATGCCGGAGTTGAACTTTTAGGACATGTTTATGATGCATGGGAGGACAAGTGCGATGCTTTGGGAATCTTTTGCGATTTGTCCAAGGCATTCGATTGTGTTCTTCATGAAACATTGATCAGGAAACTGCACCACTACGGAATCCGAAACGCCTCTCTGGATCTTCTTACTTCTTACTTAAGTGATAGGATTCAGAGAGTTGATGTTAATGGAAAAAGATCACCCGGATCGGTAGTAAGAATGGGGGTCCCCTAGGGCTCAATTCTTGGGCCATTTTTATTTCTTATTTATATAAATGACTTGCCTTACCTCATAAAGGATAAACATGATATAGTGTTATTTGCAGACGACACTTCACTTTTATTTAAACTGAAACGTCAGCAGCTGATTACTGACAATGTAAATAGCGCCCTTGCAATAGTAGTTAACTGGTTTAATGTTAATAACCTACTTCTTAACGAGAAAAAAACTAAATGTATTAAGTTTACGATACCTCATGTTAGACAAGTAGAAACTAGTGTTCTCATAAAGGGTGAAGTGCTGAAACCCGAAAATACCACAGTTTTCTTAGGCATAACTTTGGATACCAAGCTTCAATGGGGCCCCCACATAGATAAATTGTCAAAAAAGCTTAGCTCTGCAGCATACGCCGTTAGAAAAATTCGTGGTTTAACTGATTTAGAGACAGCCCGTTTAGTATACTTTAGTTATTTTCATAGTGTGATGTCGTACGGTATTCTGTTGTGGGGAAATGCCGCCGATATCCAGACAATTTTCGTTTTACAAAAAAGGGCAATTCGTTCTATCTATAAATTAAGTCCCAGACACTCCCTCAGAGATAAATTTAAAGAGATTAATATAATTACTGTGCCTTCTCAGTATATTTATGAAAATCTTTTGTATGCACATAAAAATATTAATCTGTTTAAAAAATACAGTGATATCCACAATATAAATACTAGAAACAAACACAAATTTATTGTTCCTACAACTAGGCTCAAGAAAATAGGTGGCTCGTTTAGATGCCAATGTATACGTTTTTATAATAAACTTCCTAGCCACATTCAAGATCTAAGCTTTAATAAATTCAAATCTTTTATAAAACGGAAACTATGCCAGAAAGCCTATTATACTGTGAAAGATTAAATTGAAGACAAAAAGGCTTGGGATTGAGCTGCTCCAATAAATTTACACGGTGAATGTTGATTTTAATTTGCTAGCTATTTTAGACATGAATATTTACTGTAAAAAGTATTATATTATTTTCATTATTGAGAATATGAGGACTATGTGGGTCATTGTTTCAGTTATATTCTTGATCTGGCAGTTTAAGTAGTTTATGCGGCCTACCCAAATGTCCTTTCTTTGGTATTGTTCGTCGAATCGTTGAGCTCCTTAAGTTCTGAGTTGAGCTGCACGGTTACTGACAAATGCGTGCACTGACTGGACAGGTCCACTTAATCTGTGTGGTTCTTTCCTCAAAAGACCATTTCAGACACCAATCTACATGGTTCTCAAACATTATGTCCGATTTTTTTATATACACATTGACATTGTTGAATTTTATATACACAATGACATGAGTATTTACTTGTAAAGTAGTATGTTATTTTAATTATTGTGATTGTGAGGATTATGTGGGTCATTGCTTTTTTTTCGCAGTTAATTTTTATCATGATCTGGCAGATTGAGTAATTTATGTGGCCTACCCAAATGTCCTTTCTTTGGTATTGTTCGTCGAATCGTTGAGCTCCTTAAGTTCTGAGTTGAGCTGCACGGTTAGTGACAAATGCGTGCACTGACTGGACAGGTCCACTCAATCTGTGTGGTTCTTTCCTCAAAAGACCATTTCAGATACCAATCTACATGGTCTTCACATGATCTGACCAAGATTATGTCTGGACTTTAAAAGAGACTGTGACCTCTGAGTTTGTTTCGGCCTTTCTTCTCAGAGTAGTCAGATAGGAAACGCCGACCTCATCTAGTTTAAAAATATGATTGACGTGTAAAAGTGTTTGTACAAACCTACTTACAGAAATAAAATCATTTATCATTTATCAGTTGTTTAAATTGTGCTATAGCCTTAAACTTTGATGATCCCAGTTGCTGCTGAAAGCCTGGCATCATGGGTATCCCAACTTCATACATGCCATTGTCTAAGCGTCTCGTGGTGGTTTTGTAGAAATCTTCACAAAATTGATCACCGATAGTCACGTTTGATGATGATGAGTCGTGCATATCCTCCAACTCCCAAAACTTGGCTATTTCTTCAATGTTATTGATGGCGACATGACACTTGAACCTTTTGACATTTCCTGATAAGATCCAATCCATTTTGGTTCGTTGAGCTATTGGGGCCTGCGCTGGGCCCTTGATAAGACCGCCTAATATAATTTCCGAATATACACTGGCATCCAGAAGAAGATCGATAGGTCTTGATACGTTATACTCCGGGTCTGCTAACTGAAGATGTTGCAAGTGAGACCACGGGTGTTTGCGGAATGATGAGTTCGGTAGGCTGTTTATGACCTTTGATACAACCAACGCCTGAGTCTTCAAGGTGTAATCTCCGTAGATGGACTTGCAGTCTAGTGTTACAATTCCTTTGCTTTGTTTGGATACTGGACCTACTCCTGAAATGGAGGCATGATATTGTCGACGTTGCAAGCCTAGCATTTGCGTCGCATTTTCTGAAATCAACGAAATTTGGGACCCCTGATCTAGAAGCGCTCGTAACGTGGCATATGTACCATTTCCAGATAATACAGTTAACGACAACGTGGTTAACAGTATTTCTTTATTATCAGCTGCGACGTGATTGACATTATGCTGCGCCGGTGATGGCTGCACGGTAGCGCTCGTCGTCGCTGCGGTTTGTTGTTGTGGTACACACGCGTCATGCAGTAAAGTGTTGTGTTCACTGTTACACTTTCTACAACGTCGTGTGCTGTTGCACTCACTGTCAGGATGATAATTAAGGCAATTCTTGCAATATTGATTTTTTGTTACCAAGGTCAATTTATCACCCGGGGTCATTTTCGTAAATTTCCTGCAACGAAATATAGAGTGACGTTTACTACAAATCGGACAGTCTGGCCCTTGAGTAGCGACGACTTGATACTGTTTCGTGTAGTGGTTCCCAGGTCTGTCACGCTGTTGACCGGACTCCCGTTTAAAGGCAGACTTCGTCGTTTCTCGCTCTCTTCGGTGTAAGGGTTCTAGTGCTGTGAACTTGTTTTCGAGGAACGTCATAAATTCTGTCAAGGATGGGAGCTCCCTGGGTGACGTACGCGCCTGTTTGTAGTCACAGTAAGTCTCCTGGTCCAGTTTCTTACTGAGAAGATGTACTAACAACGGATCCCATGTATTTGTGTTCACACCAAGGTTATGTATTGCGTGGATGCACTCCGTGGTGGTATCATATAACCGCTTTAACTCATAAGCTGTTTGTTTGGAGATAGAAGGCTGATTTAAAAATATTTCAATTTGATTTGTAAACAGCACTTGGGCATTATTATAGCGGTGTTTCAGAATTTCCCAAGCTGTGTCGTAATTTTCAGATGAAATGTGAAGATGTTGAATAAGGCGTTCAGCCTCTCCCTTGATCTTTCCTTTCAAGTGTTGCATCTTCTGAGCCTTGGTTATTGTGTTGTTGTCGTGAATAGCTTCTGTAAACAGGTCACAAAATGTTGGCCACTGCATGTATTTCCCCGTAAAAGTAGGAATCTCTAGCTTCCGCTTGCCTGTTGTACATGAACCATGGACGATATTTTCTTATTTAGCTAACACTTCCTATCTTTTTAGCTATGCTCGTACATGCTAAATTCATTTTCGTACGATACATCTCCACCTTGAAGTATGTGGTCGATTCGCAGATGTAACGCATCGATAGTGTTCCACTTGGCTTGTATAGCCCTAAGCTCGTCTTCAAGTTCCCATTTTTCGGATATTTCGTCTACGTTGACGCTCCTCACCAACCTGTTGAACGACCTAAAGTTGGTTCTCTGTTGAGCCAACAGTTCAGTGGCTTCAGGGTTTGACTGTGTACCCTTTTCATCCGAACCAAAGGCCGTAAGCAAGTTTCGAGTAGACTGGTATAGGCTCTTACCCTGTTGATAAGAGTTAGATGCGAAATATTGAGGTTCCTTATCCGGAAACTCAGAGAGTTTCAAGTGATTTTGTTCGAACTCTCCCCAGAGGTTATCCAACGACTCTATTCTCTTTTGGATATATTCCGGAGTTTTTCTAGACAGCGGATCCTTACCGAAGTTGACCTTTATCCTATTGAGACTTTCTAATATTTCCGATTGACGAGCGCTTAAATCAGCCATTATGATTTAATAAAAGGAAAAATCTTACTTGAACACTGACGATTTGCGATACCAACTATGGGCTGCCGACGCCGTGTGCAGTACAGATGTGTAGATTCAGCTCCACTGATGTCTTCTTGGAACGATTCACTGATGGTTCACTGAATGGACTGACTTGAACTATTTACGGAACTGTCGCGAAATACTCAACGAATATAATCAAGTGTGTGGCTGCGATTTCAACACACCTTGATCGATACACCCGACGGATTGTTACGCGTGATACAGTATCCGGCTCGAAGGACCAAAAAAAATGTACGACGATAGTCTATACACTTGGTTCAAGCGTACGATGATTGTTCTGTACACTTGTGATGATGGAAACCCGGGGATGAAGAATTAAACCGCCCGTGTTGAGTGTGGTAAAATCACAGATTTATTTTACTTAGCCAGTTCACTAAATGGTCGCGCGAATGCAAACGCTGATGTAGCTTAACCTACTTAATGTTATGAAATGTGCGGGTTCACCGTACAAGTGGAATGAAGGAGTCTCTTGAATTTGTACACAGCTCAGTAAAAGATCTGGCAAGTAAAGTTTCGGGATAGGAACAGGAAATAGATGGTTCAAAGAAAACCAAAGACGATATTACCACCCTTCAGGAGCACTGTAGGAATCTAGAACTTCAATGGCGTGACAATGAGCAGAGATCCAGGATGAATAACATTGAGAACTTGTTTGACATCATTGCTAAAATAGGAAATATAATCAATTGTCCTATCCCTATGGAACGGATTAATTACATAGCAAGGATTCCCATGCGGAAAGACAGCCATAACAAAACAATAATTTGCTCGGTACACAATTATTATCTAAAAAACGATTTTATTGCTGCAGCTAGAAAACATAAGACCTTATGCGCGGTCGATTTGGAACTCCAGAGTGAACATAAAATCTACGTCAATGACCACCTTATGCTGGATAACAAAGCCTTACTAAACAAAGCCAAGATTTTGGCAAATGAAAAATGCTACGAGTATGTTTGGGTAACTGGCTGCAAGATCTTTATTCGTAAAAATCATCCGTCACCGAAGCACCACATCCGCACTGAACAAGACTTGAAAATTTTTTTTTAGGCAATATCGCAGGTCGATCTGCTGCCACACTATTGTTGATCAACGAGTCGTGATATATGTATAAGATTGAGAAACGCTAATAATCGTTTTTTGCATGCATTCCATTCGCGCCTACGTTCTGTTCGCTTATCGCTCACTGTCACCTATTTAATCGACACATTAAGCCTTTTTTTTTTTGCGATTTTAAATTTTATGTATGTGCTAATGAGAGCGAGATCTGCTTTCACTCGAATAATTTCTTAAATTTTTACTATACCTACAAAGCCAACTATTTTTTGACCAGATACATAAGTTGTTACGCTTGTTTTGATAAATCTGTTTTAGTTATTATAACTACCGCTTTATTTTGTCTACATCAACCACACTTATTATTTACGCTGACTTTTGTCTACTGTAGTTTTTTCTTACGACATAATATGTCCGTGCCTTATATTGTTATGCATATTATTCTGATGTTACATCTGACTTATTATGGCACCTATTAGTTTGTTCAAATCAAATCAAAAATCAAATCAAATCATTTATTTGCTTGAATATGGGTAGGTACATGAGGTGATACATAACATTGACAAAAGTCCTTTAAACCATATCCTACCTTACCAAAACGACCAAAACCACCAAAACCAAAACCCAAACCAAAACGTTCGCGGGTTACGGACAGAACATCTGTTTTCTATAGGAATGTTTGTATTCATTCGTTTGATGTCGTTTGCCTTACAGAGACATGGCTTATAGATGGTATATCAGATAGTGAGTTATTTGATGACCGATATTTGGTATGGGAACGTGACTGAAATTACTCTTTCACTAACCAAACTATGGGAGGAGGAGTCTTAATAGCCATACGTCGGGAACTTGTTGCTGACGTTTGCAATGAATGGTGCTCGTCCGCAGAGGATCTGTGGGTCACCTTAACTTTACACCAATCAAAACCTAAAGTAACCTATAAAATGCATGTTTGTGTTGTTTACATATGTAATCAGCAGTCTGGCAACTCTTTGACGGTACAATTACACAACTTCGCTAATAAAGCTGATATTGTACTTAAAAATCCAGCAGATAAGTTCTTGATTCTTGGTGATTTTAATCAGCCGAATATTGGCTGACACGCGGCGATTGGTGGTGATTATCTGTACCCTAGTAATTTGCACGGACCCGTACAGACCTCCTTTTGTGATACTCTTACCGCTTGCAATTTGTTACAGTATAATTCTCATCGTAATGTGAATGACAGGATTCTTGACCTCGTATTATCGAATAACGAAGTTACTGTCACTTGCTGTCTGGATCCATTAGTGGAGGAGGACTTACACCATAAGGCACTCTGTATCACTGCTGACTTCGTTCAACTTCATCAGCTGGATTCTCGGCCGAGAGTCAAATTCTTGTATTCTCTTGCGAATTATGATGCCATAATTAAAGAAATGGTAGCTAGAGACTGGTCATTAGAGCTAAACTGTAGGACTCTCGAAGAAGCTGTCAATTTCTTCAACGACACTATTAACTTGCTTCAGAATAAGTATATACCTACCAAAATTATTGTACCCCGGGGCAAGTATCCTCCTTGGTATAAAAGCCCTCTTATTAAAATAGTTAGGGAAAAGGCTAGATTTCACTCAAAATTTAAAAGGTACGGAAATCTATCTGGTCATCATTCTTTTGTAATTTTACGTCAGCGGGCTAAAGACCTGGAGAAGGAAATGTTCGTTAATTATATTGCAAATATTGAATTGTCCATTTCTACAAATCCAAGGGCTTTCTGGCGATATGTAAAATCCAAACAACAAACCAACTGTTACCCGTCTGTTTTTAACTTTGGTCAGATTTCTTCTGGCACTGGGGAGGAAATTTGTGACATGTTCGGAGAATTTCTGAAGAAATAATTTCTTTTCTAATTTCCAAGAACGAAGTGACGACGATCTGTCTACTGTGGTAATGGATGAACCTGGTAGTCAGATTGTTGGTTGCGTATCAGACATAAGCACTATTGATGTACGGGAGGAGGAAGTATTTCGGTTGCTTAAACAAGTGGACCTTAATAAAACCGCGGGCCCTGATAACATTTCACCAATTTTTATAGTTAAATGTGCCAGGTGCCTATCCCGCCTGTTAACTATATTATTTAAGCGGTCATTTGAATTAGGGGTAGTGCCTCTCGTCTGGAAGTCGGCGTATATAACGCCAATTCATATAAAAGGAGCTAAGGATAATATAGGCAACTACAGACCAATTTCCAAACTTTGTGTGTTCCCTAAAGTTATGGAGAAAATTGTGCACAGACAACTTTCTTCTTCACTTTTTAGTTTCTGTGAACATCAACATGGGTTCCTTAAAGGTCGCTCGACCACATCCAATCTCGTGGTCTTTAGTGACTATCTTACAGAGCACATGTCCAGACGGTCTCAGGTTGACGTTATATACACTGACTACAGCAAGTGTTTTGATCCAATTGATCATGCGCTTCTTTTGCGCAAACTGTTGTTGGTTGCTGTGAGGGGTGATTTGTTTAGATGGTTCTCGTCATACGTGGAAAATGGGTCCCAGACGGTGGTTCTTAATGGGTATACGTCGAGAGCGATGTGCATTCCGTCGGGAGTTCCACAATGATCCTTGTTAGGACCTCTCTTATTTAATATTTTTATAAATGACGTTGCCTCTTGGTTCCTTAACTCTAAAGTCTTATTGTATGCGGATGATATGAAGATTTTGGGTCGAATGGCAACTGTTGATGAAGCACGCCTATTACAGGATGATCTGGACCGGTTCCATGAATACTGCGATAGAAATAAGTTGGATTTAAACGTATCCAAATGATATGTATGTACATTTAAGCGTAAGCCAAACCCTGTTATATTTGATTACGGGCTTTCGATTGACATGGTAGCCAGAGTGAGTGCCATCAGGGTTCTTGGAGTTATGTTTGGCTCTAAGCCTCTGTTTGATGCACATGTTAATAACATAGTTAACAAGGCTTCTAAAGCCTTGGGTTTTATTTTTAGGGTCTCTTCAGATTTTAAGAATGTTAAAACAATGAAAATTCTTTATTGTTCGTTTGTCCGTAGCCACCTTGAATATGATTCTCAGGTTTGGAATCCAAATTATAATGTATACATTAATCGGCTTGAAGGTATACAAAGACGATTTTTAAGGTGTACTCAATATCGCCCAAATACCTATCCCCCGAATTATATAAGTCGGTGTAAAAAAAATCACATTCTGCCTCTATACGAGCGAAGGAAAATTGCAGATCTTGCTTTCTTATTTAACGTTATGAACGGATCTACTGACGTCCCTGAGTTGGTGGGAAAGATCGGGATTCGTCAGAACACTTGGTATGACATCGCCAGGTGGTCGTTGTACAGGGCCACTACCGTCGGTGGCGACAACCACGGGACTTTTTTGACCCTGGGGGTGCCACCGGAGGAAGCGGAACGGGTTCTGGCCCGGGAGCGACGGATATCATACCTCCTAGGGTCGATATACGTACGCTTCTGGCCCACAACCCGACCCCCTGACACCGAGACCGACAGCACAGACGGGACAGGAACATTACCGACACTGACACAGACCAACGACCCAGACATAGCACAACTGGAGGAGGTCATGGCCCGAGCGGCAATGGCTGACGCCGAGGACACCATACCACCCGAATCTCCTGGCCGGAACGAGCAGGTCCTAGCCTCGTTGCCAGGGCGATCAACACGACGACCAAGGTGTGGGGGAAGCGGAGAAACTGTCCGATGGCACCATCTCCGACTAACCCCACCCCACCTCTGTCATCAACCCTCAACATAATCCAAAGCAACCTCCAACATAGCCAGACTGCCATGGCTAGCTTACGCAGGGCCCTGGAGGTTAAGCCCCAAACCATCGCACTGATTCAAGAGCCGTGGATCAGGAACAACAAAATATGCGGCCTCGGTAACATCGGAGGTAAGCTAATTCTCAACACAAACAGTTCAGACAAACCAAGAACCTGTGTCTATAATCCCAAAGAAATTCCTACCACACCACTCACTCAATTATGTTCCAGAGACCTGACAGCTGTCAGGCTCCAGACTGAAGGTGACGTTCCAGATGTCATGCTAGCCTCGGTATACATGCCAGGCGAGGACGCAAACTGCCCACCGAAAGAGATGGCCGACTTAGTGCAGCACTGCGAGCGCACCAAGCTGGACCTGATCATCTGCACCGACTCAAACGCCCACCACCCGCTCTGGGGCAGCAAAGCACCGAACTCCAGAGGAGAGGTACTATCCACCTATTTATTCTCTACTAACGTAAACATTGTAAACCGAGGCTCTGAACCCACTTGGGTCACAGTCCGAGGGCAAACAATCATAGACTTAACGCTTGCAACAGAAAACGCGACCAATCTTATCACAAACTGGCACGTATCGGACGAGCCTTCTTGCTCAGACCATAGAAGACTCCGCTTCACACTAAATACCAACACAAGGAAACCCGTACTTAAACGAAACCCACGGCGCACAAACGTACCTGGTTATAAAACCCTTCTAGCCTCGCTGCTAGCTAGGCACCTATCACAAGTAACTATAAGAGACACTGCACAACTGGAATACACCGTGACAAAACTATCTGAATACCTAACCGAAGCATACCATGTATGCTGCAAGCTAAGGGCGCCAAAAACCACCATGGACAGGAATCCCTGGTGGAACGCAGAACTTAGTAAACTCAGATATGCACTACGTAAACAATTCAACAGAGCCAAGAACACTAGACTCCCGGACGACTGGGAGATATACAAAGAGACTCAATACACATATAAAAAGCAAATCAGAACTGCCAGAAGAACAGCATGGCGGAAATTCTGTGAATCCATCGAGACCAACAACGAAGCCGTAAGGGTAAGGAAGATCCTATCAACGGATCAGGACCGAACCCTTGGCGCGCTGAAAAAACTCGATAACTCTTACACCCTAACTGACCATGAAACCAGCAAGGTCCTTCTGGAGACTCAATTCCCAGACTGTAAAGTCCTTGAGGACAGGTCGTGGGAGGCTGAGCCAGAATGGACCCCAACGGGTCAAAACTGGTCCAGAACCCGAAGTATAATAACAGAAGACAAGATAAAGTGGGCTATTAGCACCTTTCAGCCCTATAAATCCGCAGGGCTGAACGGCATCTTACCAGCCCTACTATAATGGGGGATTGATTTCTTGACACCATGCCTGGTGGAGATCTGTCGCGCCTGTTTGGCACTCAGATACATACCCCTAGCATAGCGCGAAGTGAAAGTCATTTTCATACCCAAACCCGGCAAAACTGACTGTACTCGTACACAACCCAAGGCCTATAGGCCTATCAGTCTCACATCCTTTCTACTGAAAACCCTCGAGAGACACATCCGTGACGGACCTCTTCGGGCAAAACCACTTCACAAACAACAGCATGCGTACTCCACAGGCAGATCAACGGAATCCGCGCTACACAGCGTGGTATTCAAAATTGAATGCTCGGTGGACCATAAGTGCTCAGCACTGGCCGCCTTCACTGACATCGAGGGCGCCTTTAACAAAACCATGTTTAATAGCATCAACATGGCCCTCAACAGACACAGCATAGACTCGACTCTAAGCGGATGGATCACCAATATGCTCAAACTGAGAGCTGTACAAGTCACAGTGAACGACACTACAAGGGCTATTGTGGCTAAGAGCTGCCCGCAAGGGGGAGTCCCCTCACCACTTTTATGGAACCCAGTCGTAGACAGCCTCATTAAAGCCCTCAACGACAAAGGCTACTTCACAGTAGATTATGCCGACGACATAACTATAATAATAAATGGTACCCACGAAAACACCCAATGCAACCTAATGCGCCAAGCCTTGAAAATAGTAGAGGATTGGTGTAATAAACTCCAGCTATCAGTGAACCCTACAAAAACCGAACTAATTCTCTTTACAAAGAAGAGGAAATTAACGACACTCCAAATACCACGTTTCTTTGGAACTAACGTAAGCCTTTCAACTGAAACCAAATACCTGGGCATCTATTTGGACAAATAACTGAACTGGGCAAAACATACTAACTACATCACTACAAAATCCAGCATATCCCTGTGGCAATGCAAGCGAATGCTTGGCAGGAATTGGGGGATTAGCTCCAAGGTCACTTACTGGCTATATGCAACAGTCATCCGACCAATTATCACATACGGCTCACTAGTCTGTTCGCCCAGGACAGACCTGAGCACAGCCCAGAGAGACCTTGAAAAACTACAACGGTACGCTTGTGTTGCAATCACTGGCTGCATGAGGACCACACCTACTGCTGCCCTTCAGACTATAAAATAAAAAAATTCAATCCATTTATTTCAGGTTATCCCATATTACAATCACAAGTTACAAAACACGAAATAAATACAAATCACAATATAAAAATAAATACAAAATTCATCAAATTATAAATATAAAATATAAAATACAAATAAAAATAGAAGTTTAAGGCAATATTTTTAGATAAAAATAATAACATACATTAATAAAACAGCAAATCTCACGCCAGTCCAATCAAAAGACCCCGAGTCGAGATATAAGGGCAGTCCAATCGTCCAGCAATCATCTCTAGGACAGCATTGGAGCTGACCCGCACCCCGCGCACCAAGGACGCGCACCGCTTGCGCATTGTGGTGTGAAAACAGTCGGTGCGCGCTTCCGCAAACATGCCCGAGGCACTGCAGAAACGGGGCAGCCCCAATACCGCCCTGAACGCGTTGTTGTACTGGACGCGGAGGGCACTGTAACTCGCCTGTGTATAGCTAGCCCACAGGTTACACGTGTATAAAGAAGTGCAGTATGCTTTAAAAAGTGTGATCTTAACTTGATCAGAATAGCGTGCAAACCTGCGTGCCAACATATTCGCTCTTCTTGACAAAGCCCTCCGCTCCTTTTCGATGTCAGCATGATCCCTGAGGCCAGCCGTGACCAAATGCCCCAAGTATTTAAATTGTTTCACCCAGTCTAGGGGAACACTATTGAGATAAACCGGTGGTATACTTTGCGAGCATTTAGCACTACTCGCCTCAAAGACCATGCACTGGCTTTTGGTCACATTATATTTAAGGCCGTGCCCAGTCGCGTACTCCTCACAGATTACCATTAGCTTTCTCAAGCCACAGACCGAAGCGCTCAGCAGCACCATGTCGTCAGCATAACTAAGGATATTGACGCAAACATCATCAACATGGCAGCCGACTCGGGCACTGCTGAGCGCAACGATCAGTGCGTCCATGTAAAGGTTGGAAAGGGTTGGGGAGGTCAAACCGCCTTGCCTCACGCCGCACTCCAACTTATATGGCTCCGACATAGCCCCCGCCCATCTTACGCTGTTGACCTGGTGTGTATACCATTTTTTTTTTTTTTTATAAGTTCATATGGTAAATTAATGTCCTCCAGTTTTTTCCATAGAACATCGTACGCGACCAGGTCAAAAGCCCTTGACAGGTCGAGGAAACACGCGTACACGGGTGTTTTACGATCCACGTAGTATCTGACGGTATGCTTGGACTACCATCTCTACATCTCATCGTGCGAGAGGAGGCCATCCTGGCTGCCTTTAGGCTCCATTTATCAGGGACCCTAAGCAAAGACTCAGGAGTCAAGCACATACGCATTAAGGAAGATGTAATTAATCGTCAACCAATGATGGCATCACCCTGCGAGAAAGCCCCGAAACTGTACTACTTTCAAAGGCACTACAACATAACACGGACGGAAGAACGGTGTGACAACACAGGCCCGAAAGAGCTGAGAGTATACACCGACGGATCAAAGACCGACTCCGGAACCGGAGTCGGAGTTTTCTCACGCGACCTTAACATAAATATATCCAGCCCGCTGGGAATGTTCAATACCGTCTACCAGGCGGAGTGTGTGGGCATCATACAAGCAGTGTACGCCATAGAGGCCAGGAGAGTTATGGATACCCATATTCGTATACTCTCCGACAGTGCCTCAGTCCTCCAATCCTTGGCGAGGAAGTATGTATATAACCTCGAGTATAACACTAGAATGTCACAATGCTCTTGAGCGTGTAGCGGTATTTAACCGCAACACAGTACACTACAATGGATAAAAGGACACAGTGGGTCACTGGGTAACGACGCAGCTGAAGAACTGGCTAGAAGAGCATTTAGCGCGTCAGTCTGCGGACCCGAACCCATCGTGCCCATCCCCTTCAACCAGCTACGCAGATGGTTACAAGAGTATACCCACACACAAGCGGAGAGCTGGTGGACCTCGACACCAGGCTGTAGGCAGTCCAGGGAAGCCATGCCATCTTTAGATGGCAAGCTAACCACACGTTTGCTACGTCTGGGTAGGAACGGCCTGCGCCTGGTGACGGGGACCATCACGTGTCACTGCTCGCTAAACAAACACTTCCACACAATAGGCATAACGGACAGTCCTCTGTGCAGGGCCTGTATGGAGGCTGAGGCAACCGTTGCGCATGTGCTTTTCGAATGCACAGGCGTCACTCAAATTAGATCAAAAACCCTCGGGCACCCAGATCCTACACAGATGCTCTCAGCAGACCAGGAGACATCATTAACTTCCGGAGGGAGGTGGTCTGGTTGGAATAATCACTGACGGCCGCCATGGCCTACGCACAATGGTCTATATGAAGGACTAAGTGCGGAAACCATATCCGTAAAGAAGAAGATCGGGCTTCGCGTACCAAGTGCATGTTTTCGGAGACCACGTCTTCTCCATGTGCCTCAAGTCAGAACAGTCTACAGACAGAACTCGTATGTGATAAGAGCTTATCGTACTTTTAATATGTTGTGTCAGGATGTCCAGTTGGATTTATTTACTAGTAGTATTAAGGAACTAAAGAAAAGTTTGAATAATTGTTTTTTCGATGTATAATCATTTTTTATTTCTCTTTATTATTGTATTTTTTGAGCGTGCGATTATGTATTTGCGTATTTCTCACGTCGCTGTTTTCGCGTAGTTAATATTACTCACATTAATCGTTAGTGGAAGCTTGTAATAGGCCATCTTTTACACATTGCACTAAATATTGAAATGCTGTAAGCTTTCCTAAAAAAATAAAATAAAATAAAGTGTGCTGATAATAGTCCATGAGAGGTCGCAAAAGTGAGGTATTCATGTGAGTGTCTGTCTTTATTGTTGGGTTTAATATCGATGTTGATATCACCTACCAACGCAACATGGTGGAATTTAGTTAAGGGTAATAACATCGTATCCAAACTGTTGAGGAAGTTATCAATATAATTATATGAGGAGGATCTATACAGGTCCACAATAGCAACACTATTATCTACTTTGCAATGCAGGCAATTTGATTCTACTATCTCAGGTTCCAGAACAGTGCTATGTAACGAAGACTTTGTATACAATAACAATCCCTTCATTTTGTTTTTTTTGTGTTTTTTGTAGAGTGAACATTATATTCATTTAGACTCGGAATTAGGGCAATTCTTAGCCAGCACTCTGTCAATATCACTATATCACAGTCTATTTTAATGATACGTAAAAAAGCTAAAAACGTTTCAAAACGTTTGTTAAGACGGCGTATGTTAACAAACGTTTTGACAACTTTGCAACTTAAACGTTTTGCGACTGTCGCAACCCAGCGCTGGGCACTCCACAATTGCGGCGGTAAGTCCCCTCTTTGAGGCTTGGCTTGAGAGGCGCCACGGCGACCTCACCTTCCGCCAGACGCAGGTCCTCACCGGACATGGCTGTTTCGGGAGGTTCCTGTTTCGGATAAGGCGGGAGGAAACGCCCGGGTGTTGTCATTGTGTGGATCGACCGGAGGACACGGTGGAGCATACCGTGGAGGTCTGCCCGGCTTGCGCGGAGCACCGCCGTGTCCTCGTGGCGGCGATTGGCGGCGGCGATCTGTCGCGTCCGGCCCTGGTCCAGGCCATGGTACGGAGCGAGAGGGAATGAAAAGCCGTCACCTCCTTCTGCGAAGCAGTAATGCTCGCGAAGGAGGAAGCGGAGCGCGTGAGGGTGAGGCAATCGTTGCGCCCTCACGCCCTTAGTCACCGCAGGAGGAGACACCCTGGGGGTGCATGTTGAAGAGCCTCCTCGTGGCGCACCCTGGGCAACGTCTGCTCCAATTGCCTACCTGCTTTTGGTGGTGGACAATTGGGGCTGGCGGCTAATCTTCAATAAACGGGGAAGGGTCATGGTTTCAATCACCTATCATCCTTGTTGATCGGTGAAGGGAACCGGGCTAGGGGCGAGACGGCCAGTTCGTCATTGGGGTAGATCTGGTGGCCATCTAACGTCTACACCCCCTCTGATTGCAGAGAGCAGGTCGTAGGCGTAGATTGGGAGGGGGAGAGGAAGACAACTTCTATAAAAAATTAACCCAATCCCAAGGTCGAGCGTGCTGAGGGGATGAATGGCCGGAGGGGATCCGGTTGCTAGCGCTGGGGGGGGGGGGGGGTTAACAGGAGAAAAAGGGACCGCACCCTTCAAACGGAAAAACTAAATAAAATGGATCAGACAAATAGTAATAAACTACCCCAGGGCGGTACCGGCTGCTCAGCAGTCGGAGATCCGTCACGTTCTCTCCTTGAGAACGTCAAACATTGTCAATATTTGTCAACCACTTGCCGATGGCAACAAGAGCCGAGGAGACCGCCGACACCACCGAACAGCGAGAAAAGGAGCTTCAGAAGAATCTGAAGTCCCTGCGCGTGGTGGACACACCGCTTGCCGTCGTGGACGGCAACAAGAGCCGAGGAGGCTCAAGTTCCGACAGGGATCAATCATACGACCTGGAGGAATCTAGGAGGAAACGCAGCCTCTCCTCTAGTGAGGAGAACCTGTTGACCGCTAAGGTGCCAAAGGCACAGAGAGGGCGAGGTGGAGTGGTGGCGGGTGGATTGCCCGCTCGGGTGCCGGAGCGTGACGGACGGGGTCGCTTCATGCCAGTACGCCGGACCAACACGCCAGCTCCAGTGGAGCGCGTGGAGAGCGGGAGAGTGGCCTCGAGCAGCCCATGGAGGCGGACCTGAGCGGGGACTCCACCGTGTCCCAGCTGGGATCAAACAGAGCTGTCAGCGAGTTGGCCCGACAGGCCCGTGAGCGGCGCTCTACCCGGATGGCTGACGGCGGGAGCGTTGCAGCGGTGGCGCTCAGCCGCCAAATTTTGGACGGCGTGGATGTCGTCCTGAAGGTTGCCACCAAATCGGGCAACCTGAAGGGGACATTCACCCGTGCCCTGAAGGAGGCGGCTGACGGCATCAAGGAGGCAGTTGAGGTCCTTCTAACCCGCACTAGCACGGAGGAGACGACGAAGCTATGGGAGGAGAATGGCCGTCTCCGATCCGCGTTGGAGGACCTCATGCGGCAGTTCGCTGCCCAGAGGGCAGCTCCCGCGGCCACCGGATCTTCTTCCGGCGTGGCCCCATCGCCAGTCGCGTCTTCGACCCCTGCACGTGTGGATGCGGAGGTCGAAAAGATCGCCCGCATCTGCATGATGCAGTGTGGGAAGATGGTGGGTGCCCGATTAGAGGCCATTGAGGCAAGGCTCCTGCCGGCGGAAACCCTCCGCCCACCACTCGCTGTGGACAAACGGAGAAAGAGGGGCCCGCTAAGTAGGGCCCAGTAATAACTACGGCGGAAGAGTCGAGCCGGTCCGGGAGGGGGACCAAAAAGCCCGCAGAGGGTACGTCCGGGCCCACTTCCCGGGCGGCTGCACCACCGGCGGCTGCGCTGCGCCACCAGCGGCCGCGCCCGATCCTACTACGGAGGCCTGGACGACAGTCGTCAGGAGGGGCCGCCGTCACGGGGGGAAGAAAGCGCCACCGGCAGCCGCTGGAGCTCTGGCTCCAGCTTTGAAGAAGGCCCATAGACCACCCAAGGTCAGAGCCCCATGCTCCGCGGCTGCAATTATTACGCTGCAGCCCGGAGCTGTCGAAAGGGGCGTCACCTACAAGGCGGTTCTGATGGAGGCAAAAGCCAAAGTCGCGTTCCTCGACCTTGGCACACCGTCCGGCTTCAGACTGAAGCCGGTCTTCACATTCACAATATTAAAATAAATATCATGTATTTCATCTAGCCTGCATGCTACTCACATTCACAGACGGGTTTCTCTTTAAATGTCAACAAAAAAATCATAATATGTTATGTCATGTAATTCAATAAAAATGACATTATTAATTCTTGACATTATTAAAATGGATTGTTGCTTGGGGGTACATTGAAGTAGCTTAATTAATCCCAAGCCTTTGTGTCATCCAAGTAATCTTTAACTTTATAGAAACCTTTTTGACAGAGTTTCTGTTTAATAAATGATTTCAATTTATTGAGACTCAGTTCTTTAACAAGACTTGGGAGTTTGTTGTAAAAACGTATACTTTGGCACTTAAATGAACTAAAATGAATTGGTTGGATTGGTGGAAAAAATGGTTGTGGCGGCCGTCGCCCGAGTTGGTGGATGTCTGCCCAACGACGTGCGGGCGGGCGAGTTTCGCGCCGATGCTTCCGGGCTCGGCACGATTTGGGTGCGGTGCCCGGTGGCGGCGCCGAACAAGGTGGCCGGCGGTGGGCGTTTGTTGGTGAGATGGGTTGCAGCGAGTGTCAAACTGCTGCAGCCCAGGACCATGCGGTGCTACCGGTGCCTTGACATTTGGCATGTTAGGGCACGATGCACCGCCGAAGTGGACCGCAGCGAGCAGTGCTATCGCTGCGGCCAGACCGGCCACAAGGCCGAGCAGTGCTATCGCTGCGGCCAGCCCGGCTACAAGGCGGCCCAGTGCTCCGCGGCACCAAACTGCAGCCTCTGTACAGCTGCAGGGAGGCCTACCGGGCACAGAGCGGGCGGAAAAGCCTGTGGCGCACCCGCCAGCAAGAGGAGAAGGGGTGCCAAGGCTGCGGGGGGCTCTCTACCCCCCCTTAGCCTGGCTGCCCTTCGGCCTAGGAATGGTGCGGAGGGAATGGATTGCGCCTAATGGCGCTCTACCATTTCCTCCAGGGCAATCTCAACCACTCTGCCAGAGCTCAGGATCTCTTGCTCCAGAGCATGGCGGAGTGGTTAATTCGCGTGGCTGTGGTTGCCGAGCCGTACTTTGTCTCCCTCCGGGATAACTGGGTGGGGGACCTGGATGGCTTGGTGGCCATCATCGGCGGGGCTTTCGTCAACCCGTCCTGAGGACACGGCTGGGTGGCCACCCTCGCGGACGGCATTGGCGTGGTTGGGGCGTATTTTTCGCCCAACAAGAGTCTCGCCGACTTCGAAAGCTTCCTTGTCGAGTTGGGTGCCGTCGTGGGCCGACACCACCCTCGCCCCGTGCTGTTGCTAGGGGATCTCAACGCCAAGTCTGCGTTGTGGGGATCTCCGGTGACCGATGCTAGAGGTGAGGCGCTGGAGGAGTGGGCGGTCAAGTGCGTGCGGCAGCAGGGCGGGTCAATAGTGGACGTCTCGTTCGCTAGCCCTGCTGTCGCCGGATGGACTCTAGACGGGAATGCGTGGGGGCGCCCTTATCGAGCGGTTCGAGGGAAACTTCGAGCCGCAGCGCCTCCACTTACGGAGAGTCTTCAGCCCGAGCTGCTGGAGGAGGTAGTCGCAGCCCTCTTCCCGGCAAGAGCGGAGCATACTCCGCCGCCGATGGCTTTGCCCACAGCCGCAGAGTCTACAGAGGAGAACGCCATTAGCGTCCCAGAGGTGACACAGGCAGAGATGAGGGCGGCCGTGATGCGGCTCCGGGCCAAGAACGTGGCTCCGGGGCCCGACGGGATCCACGCCCTCGCTCTGAAGGAGCTGGAGCCCCAGCTGAGAGGATTCTACACAGCGTGCCTAGAGCGGGGCCAGTTTCCCACTTTGTGGAAGACTCGTCGTCTGGTCCTGCTCAGGAAGGTGGGTCCGCGTACCGGCCCATAGTGCTGCTAGACGAGGAGGGGAAGCTGCTGGCGCGGATACTCTCAGTCCACCTCGTCGGCTACTTGTGCAGAGAAGGGCCGGACCTGGACGAGAGCCAGTTCGGCTTTCGACATGGGCGCTCCACCATCCACGCTATATCGCGGGTGAGAGCCCTGGCGGAGGAAACGGTGTCCTAGGGTGGAGTGGTGGTGGCGGTGTCCTTGGACATCTCCAACGCCATCAACTCCCTGCCCAAGAGTTGTATTCGGGAGACACTGCGTTATCATCGGGTGCCTCTCTACCTCCACAGCATCGTTGGGGCTTATTTGGCGGATAGGTGTGTCACCTAAATGGGACGCGATGGTATTAACCAGCGCCACATGTCGTGCGGTGTTCCACAGGGCTCGGTCCAGGGCCCGCTCCTGTGGAACATCGGGTACGACTGGGTGCTGAGGGGCGTACTCCAACCGGGCGTTGACCTGACGTGCTACGCGAAAGACACGCTGGTCATGGCCCGGGGGAGTTCGTATAGAGAGACAACGTTGCTGGCGACGGCTGCGGTCTCATAGACGGTGAGCCGCATACGGCGCCTCGGCCTGGAGGTGGCCCTCATCAAGTCGGAGGCCATGGTGTTTCATGGTCCCCGGCGGGCGCCACCATCTGGATCCCACATCGTGGTGGGGGGGGGGGGGGGTTCGAATCGCTGTCGAGCCCACCATGTTCGTGCTCGACAGTCGGTGGGATTTCGGCCCCCACTTCCGGCGGCTGGCGCCCAAGTTGTTGGGCGCGGCTGGAGCCCTGTCAGCGCTGCTTCCCAATCTGGTGGGCCCGAGCGCCGCTTGTAGGCGGCTCTACGTAGAGATCGAGCGACCGATGGAGGGACATATGGAGCAGCGTCGGTCGCAGCTCCGCGAGGTCCTGGTGGTGGAATGGCGGGACAGGCTCTCACGCCTTACCTTCGGCCTCGCCACCATCGAGGCGGTCCGGCCGGTGCTCGACCTCTGGCACGGGAGGAGTAAGTAAGTTTTCGAAAGCCATGCTTTTCCATTGTTTTGGCACTTATGCATCTTATAGTGATCTTTTGAATAGGTATAACCTTAAGGCCAGATGTATTATTTTAGAGACAATGGTGCCGATTCTCTTGTACACCGAACTAAACTAACTAAACTATCACTAAAATTCCTTACTTCTGGCTATGAGAATCATAAAGCTATTCCGCAAAAAAATATCTCTAAATTTAAAAATAATTTTGACGCAACAAAAATTTAATTTGACAATCGCGACATCACGTGGTACTTGTTTGCCCTACCCCGTGTTTTTTTTTTAGAATTGGAGACACTCATGGGTGGCAGTCTCGACGTGTTTTATATGGAATTTTTCACTTTTTGTATGGAAAATATAAAAAAAAATACCTACATGTAGAGTTTTAGCGGATTAAAGGTTTGTTAAAGGGGGTCGAGTTGTTTTTTATTTTTGCGATAGGAGACACCGTTTTCGAGATATAAGCAAAATAAAATAAAAAATGATACAGTACTGTTTTTACACCTGAAGTCGAGGTGTTGTGGTGAATTTTAGTTCATGACAACTAATATTATTCCACACCTTTTTAATTGCGATTATAAATAGCGAAATTTTGTTAACAACTAAAATTTTAGATGAAAAACGTCAAATTCAGAATAGCAAAATTGCCATTTTCACTAAACTAATAACTCAGTACCATCTTAGTGCTGTCAAACTAAAATATAGCTAAGTTGTGTCACTTTAGTCTATTTCAGAATGAGAAATCGTCTTTTGACAGGAATAAACAAAATTTTTGTGATTTTCAGTCTAGTTTAGAGAATTTTGTGACAAGAGAATCGGCACCAATGTTTCTATTTGATCTATGTAACAGCGCCTGTGATTGTACGGTTATCAAGAAAGCTATCCGTACAATCACATATGATTGATAATAAGATTGGCTACGTAGTATCTAGAACAACCATTAGCCGTGGGGTGCGCGCACGACCTCTATTGGCAATATCTGCTAGTCGTACGAATGCAGGCTTATGAGCACCCCAGCCCTATGTCGTCTTACTGGTCAAAATATTGACATCTTCGCTTTTCCGGCGGGTAAATTTAGAGGCCTTGTTCGTGACTGTTTTGGATATTACTCCGTAATACGAGTATTATTATCTCTTAGACGGATTCAGGGGAAGCAGCAACAGCATTCTGAGGGTGTTTGCAGATGTAGGCTGGGTGGGCCTACAATGGCGAGGTTTACCAAGCTACATGTTGGCAACAAAGCTTGTTAAACCTTCCTGTGATTGTGATTTTCTTATTCTTTCTTATTAGTGTTCCCGCATGTTATTAATATTGTTTTTACTAACAAACACCCTGTGGGCCTTAATTTTTTATATTTATTAGTTATTTTATTGTAACTATCAAATTATAAGCGCACATCGCATTTGTTTTATAACTTGTTTTTATAATATGTGGAAAATGTCGTGGGTGGTGTATGTGGTGTGTGTGTGTGGGGTCATTCACTCAACCTGTAGCTCAAATGTTGTGTACTACTGTAAGGTGTAACCGTTTGTGTAGTACTGTAAGGTGTAACCGTTTGTGTACTACTGTAAGGTGTAACCGTTTGTGTAGTACTGTAAGGTGTAACCGTTTGTGTACTACTGTAAGGTGTAACCGTTTGTGTACTACTGTAAGGTGTAACCGTTTGTGTACTACTGTAAGGTGTAACCGTTTGTGTACTACTGTAAGGTGTAACCGTTTGTGTACTACTGTAAGGTGTAACCGTTTGTGTAGTACTGTAAGGTGTAACCGTTTGTGTAGTACTGTAAGGTGTAACCGTTTGTGTACTACTGTAAGGTGTAACCGTTTGTGTACTACTGTAAGGTGTAACCGTTTGTGTACTACTGTAAGGTGTAACCGTTTGTGTACTACTGTAAGGTGTAACCGTTTGTGTACTACTGTAAGGTGTAACCGTTTGTGTACTACTGTAAGGTGTAACCGTTTGTGTACTACTGTAAGGTGTAACCGTTTGTGTACTACTGTAAGGTGTAACCGTTTGTGTACTACTGTAAGGTGTAACCGTTTGTGTACTACTGTAAGGTGTAACCGTTTGTGTACTACTGTAAGGTGTAACCGTTTGTGTACTACTGTAAGGTGTAACCGTTTGTGTAGTACTGTAAGGTGTAACCGTTTGTGTACTACTGTAAGGTGTAACCGTTTGTGTACTACTGTAAGGTGTAACCGTTTGTGTACTACTGTAAGGTGTAACCGTTTGTGTACTACTGTAAGGTGTAACCGTTTGTGTACTACTGTAAGGTGTAACCGTTTGTGTAGTACTGTAAGGTGTAACCGTTTGTGTAGTACTGTAAGGTGTAACCGTTTGTGTAGTACTGTAAGGTGTAACCGTTTGTGTAGTACTGTAAGGTGTAACCGTTTGTGTACTACTGTAAGGTGTAACCGTTTGTGTACTACTGTAAGGTGTAACCGTTTGTGTACTACTGTAAGGTGTAACCGTTTGTGTACTACTGTAAGGTGTAACCGTTTGTGTACTACTGTAAGGTGTAACCGTTTGTGTACTACTGTAAGGTGTAACCGTTTGTGTACTACTGTAAGGTGTAACCGTTTGTGTACTACTGTAAGGTGTAACCGTTTGTGTACTACTGTAAGGTGTAACCGTTTGTGTACTACTGTAAGGTGTAACCGTTTGTGTACTACTGTAAGGTGTAACCGTTTGTGTACTACTGTAAGGTGTAACCGTTTGTGTACTACTGTAAGGTGTAACCGTTTGTGTACTACTGTAAGGTGTAACCGTTTGTGTACTACTGTAAGGTGTAACCGTTTGTGTAGTACTGTAAGGTGTAACCGTTTGTGTACTACTGTAAGGTGTAACCGTTTGTGTACTACTGTAAGGTGTAACCGTTTGTGTAGTACTGTAAGGTGTAACCGTTTGTGTAGTACTGTAAGGTGTAACCGTTTGTGTAGTACTGTAAGGTGTAACCGTTTGTGTAGTACTGTAAGGTGTAACCGTTTGTGTACTACTGTAAGGTGTAACCGTTTGTGTACTACTGTAAGGTGTAACCGTTTGTGTACTACTGTAAGGTGTAACCGTTTGTGTACTACTGTAAGGTGTAACCGTTTGTGTACTACTGTAAGGTGTAACCGTTTGTGTACTACTGTAAGGTGTAACCGTTTGTGTAGTACTGTAAGGTGTAACCGTTTGTGTAGTACTGTAAGGTGTAACCGTTTGTGTACTACTGTAAGGTGTAACCGTTTGTGTACTACTGTAAGGTGTAACCGTTTGTGTAGTACTGTAAGGTGTAACCGTTTGTGTAGTACTGTAAGGTGTAACCGTTTGTGTAGTACTGTAAGGTGTAACCGTTTGTGTACTACTGTAAGGTGTAACCGTTTGTGTACTACTGTAAGGTGTAACCGTTTGTGTACTACTGTAAGGTGTAACCGTTTGTGTACTACTGTAAGGTGTAACCGTTTGTGTACTACTGTAAGGTGTAACCGTTTGTGTACTACTGTAAGGTGTAACCGTTTGTGTACTACTGTAAGGTGTAACCGTTTGTGTACTACTGTAAGGTGTAACCGTTTGTGTAGTACTGTAAGGTGTAACCGTTTGTGTACTACTGTAAGGTGTAACCGTTTGTGTACTACTGTAAGGTGTAACCGTTTGTGTAGTAGTATAAGGTGTAACCGTTTATTTTCCCAAATAAATAAAATAAAATAACTTCGTCCATAATTGCACTGACAAAACCTGCAGTTTCCCTGAAAAGGTCACTGAAACTTTGCCAGAAATCAGTTAAGGACGCTAAGCAATATACACACTCTCGCAACGCAAGGCGAATAGGAACCAGTCTTTGTTGAAGGAGTCTATCGCATCCCACAACCATCATCTTTCTTCACGTCTGTGGTCAAAAGTAAAGATATGTACTCAAAAAGGAGTTTGTATGTTCATCTACATCTAATTACACCACATCGTTTACTAGTTAGTTGTAAGACGAAGTATGCACTTGCAGCACTTGCTCATGAATCGTGCAGGTGAAGAGGCTGAGCCATATCGCTCTCGTATTACATAGTTGTTTCATATTCAACACGTGCGCTAACAAATGCATCAGTAGGATGCGCGCGGACGCTGTACGTGACTTAAACGTTTTACAACACATCAGTGTGTTTTGGTGTGATGTTAGGCGCGCGTCCGACACGATCATGTGCTCACAGTGTTAGTGCGAGCATGTGCGCGTGCGCCGGCGCTATCTAGTCTGCTGTCTCGTGTGCTGTGGTGGGCTACGTGGTTGCCAACCGTTCTCTAATATGGAGTGTTGATCTCTATTTCGCGTAGGTGTAATTTATAATCTACGAAAGCAATAGAGTACACTAAAATATTGACTCTGATTTTAATTAGAATTGAATGAATTCCACTAATGAATGGGGCTGTCAAAAGAAAAACTAACTTATCCCAGGTGGGTTGCCACAATTATCGTGCTCGCTTTACTCGCTCATACTCGTGCATCCTGCATTCTCTTTGCTCTAGAACTTTCCCGCAAACACTGCTCCTTCAAACAGGCGCGACACACGACGCGAATCGCACGCGACACAATCACACACCGCCTATCGCGCGATGAGCAGTGGTTTTATGTCGCGTGCGATTCGCGTCGCCTGTCGTGCCTGTTTGTAGGAGCCTTAAATCGACAAAGTAACTCCCATTTCTGTATGAACAGTCAAACGAAATCCTAATCTATCCACGGCGTTGGTTTTGATTTGGCCATAAAATTAATATTGAAGTCTTCTGCTCAACTAATCTTTTCGTTTGCACTGATAGCATTCTTAATGTATTCGACGGCAATTTTCGGAAAGCATTTTGGTGATTTATAATGCTCTCAGTTGGAGGCATTCACAAAGCCCACCCTTGGACTATCTATAAATAAACCTTTCTTGCAGCAATCCCAAGAACAAACTTAACATTGTAGTTGAAAAACATCTTCTCCCTTACATTCCAACTGCAAATGTAAGTTTGTACGCACAATCATGTTATTTAAGACTATTTATATGTAGATTTCTCTGTAATAATATGTACAAGTAAAGAACAATTTTCTGCTTTTTCAAAATTTCAGGCTCTGCAGTTTCGGGGTTAGGGGGGGGGGCCACATTTCATCTATTTTCTTAAACAACTTTTAAACTATTTATTTTAAAATTATAATATAAAATATTTGAGACCCTTTCATTTTATATGTCACACGGTATAGTTTGCAAAACTTAAAAAAGAAAAAAACGGCGGTGGCGTGGCGCGGCTTTATTATTTGGCTCGTCACGAGTCTAACATCTCACCGCAGTCATCTTTACTTGAAAGTTAATTTGAAGCTCACGGTAAAGTCAGCGTGTCCATATTACATCGGCACGCGCCAGGCCTTGGGTAATGATTTGTAATAGCCGTCCGGCGCGGGCCACGGATGCAGATGGTGCGACGTCGGCGAGGGCTTGTCCGCTATGCTAAGGACTCCTGCGGGTGGCGGCTGGAGACGGAGCCCGCTAGCTGCTGAGTGCGCGCGGGGCTGAGCAGTGCTGCGGGGTTCAACATGTGACATACGCATCTTTGCGCCTGCGCGTGAGATAGATGGTTGAGTGCTGCTCTTGGCTTTTTCCCATAGTTTAACATCGTTTCACCATCATCCAGTAACGGTTGTAATTAATCAACATGTTCTTGGATGGGTGTCTCTTGGTGAGTAATCGGTGTGAAGGAAAAACCAAACGGTGCCAACTAAGTAGTGGGTAGGTACTGCGGTAGGCAAAACCCGAGGGTTGCCTATAGGTACATGAGTGGGTAGAGGTGGTAACCTACGCGCAGCTACTAGTCCCCTCAACAGCAGTTTCGAAACGGCAAAGGTTAAACATTTGCCTAGGTGTCGCAAGACTTTTCTTTCCTTATTTTTCGAAATACCTAATGCAGGTATTTACGTCATACAATTTACCTGAACCGAGGTACCGAGGTACTTACTTTGACTTGCTCACTGCTCACGCGCGCGGCTGCGCACAGAGCGCACTCTGCGCCGCTACTAGCACCGTGTTGTTTACACTCACTTATAATTACGTAGATTACATGTTGCCACTCTCCAACAGCTATGAGTAACTAGATCACTAGGCGAATCCACATTTATCTTTATCTACGCAATCGTTTATCATTGCCTTGGAATTAACAACTTGTCAAATAAGTCAAATAGTCGTGATATTATCTCAATGGAATATTTTAATGTTTAATCTGATCAACACGAAACCGCAACGAAACAGTGAACAGTAGGCATTCAGGGGCAGCTTCTTCCTATACTTGTGTGTACCTATGAGCTAGGTCAGCTAGGAGCCTTCTTCCTACCTGCGTGTACCTATGAGCTAGGTCAGCTCGGAGCCTTCTTCCTACCTGCGTGTACCTATGAGCTAGGTCAGCTCGGAGCCTTCTTCCTACCTGCGTGTACCTATGAGCTAGGTCAGCTAGGAGCCTTCTTCCTACCTGCGTGTACCTATGAGCTAGGTCAGCTAGGAGCCTTCTTCCTACCTGCGTGTACCTATGAGCTAGGTCAGCTCGGAGCCTTCTTCCTACCTGCGTGTACCTATGAGCTAGGTCAGCTAGGAGCCTTCTTCCTACCTGCGTGTACCTATGAGCTAGGTCAGCTAGGAGCCTTCTTCCTACCTGCGTGTACCTATGAGCTAGGTCAGCTAGGAGCCTTCTTCCTACCTGCGTGTACCTATGAGCTAGGTCAGCTAGGAGCCTTCTTCCTACCTGCGTGTACCAATCATAAATTATGATTAAAATAATGCAAATAGTATTGTCACAAACGACGCGTCAACGGCGGTAATATCTACGTAATAACGATACATCAATTTATTGATAAGTATGTAACAAGACAAAAATGATCATCCTTTTCGTAAGGTAATCGCACCTAATCCTACTTCATTCCAACATCGACAACGAACCACTAGGAACCTAACGTCCGCTACCCCTGGGCTGTGGACCTATCAACTCAACCGCTTATGCAACCCCAAGAGTGGTATCGGTATGTCACCGGCCGTGGTCTCGACTCTCTTGGTCGACTGCTTCATGGCAGCCACAGATGGCAGCTCATGCCACTGCTTTCAGATTTAATTATTTGATTTCGTCTTCAAAGCGTCCACGCATTAATGAAAATCATTTAGTTAATTTATTTGATTGTTGAACCTGTGCCTACGTACTTCTCACAACACAAACCACGAGGCCGCGCGACGCGCACGGTACGTCGGTGACCTACGTCATCGTCAGCGTTGTTGTAGGTACTAATAACTAGCGATACCTATCTGTTACCTGTTTTTTTGTTTGTTAATTGTTGTCGGGGGTAAACCTTAAAAAGTCACCGGACTTTCGGGGAGGGAGGTCGGAAAGTGTGGATTTTTTACCTCACTAAAACCACCTCGGTGATCACCATCAGCACATAGAGGGTTCCCGGTACCTCTTAAAATACCAATTCCGGAACCCCCCCTGTGTAACGCCTGTGAGGCACATCCCTGGAGAGACAGTTGACGGGCCTCCCCAGAGCCTCGCTATGCCCGGTAGCGCGTGACCACTGTGGCCTGTCTTCCGAGGAAAGATAACGATAAAGTGATACCTACCTAACTCAAGCTGACGGAATCATTTACGTTGCGCTGCGTTGAGGATAACAAAATGTAATAATTCTGTCCAGTTTTGATGATGACGATCACACTGGTAATTATATATTTACCTGTTCGAAACGAGGAAAACGGTTACAACAACCACAACAACCACAGAACTAACATAGATGTTATAGTTTTTTTAAGAAATACTTGTTTAAAATACAAACTTATTTTTGCGGCTCATATAATGAATACTATGCATGCGTAAATATTCATCCCCCGACTACGGAACCCTTCACTATGCGTGGTCCGACACGCACTTGGCCAGTTTTTTTTAATGTACAAATATCCAGGATGAAAAGTAGGTAGGTAGCCTTTGTCCTTGTACGGGTCCTCGGCTACCTAGGTACCTATGTGTTGTGCACCAGCGCGGCAGCGGTGCGGGCGGTGCGGGCGGTGCGGGCGGTGCGGCAGGCAAACAAACAGACGTCGGCTATCTGTCAGTTAGATAAGTTATAGGTAGGTGCAACAACACAATAGTGTAATAACAACTTAGCAAATATCTGTCGTCGAGCTTCAATGATGACTTGTAGAGTTTGATCGGTGCCCCGATAAGATACCGACTAAGTACTGATATCACTCCGCCTCCGAGATGCGCACACCGCCCCCGCTGCCCCCGCTGCCCGCCAGCCGCACCCTGGCCACAGTGGGTGGCCACTGTGGCCAGGCCCCAGCCGGTACAGCAGCGGCGCGGCGTGGCTACTGCACAGTGAACAGCTGCACACATACCTATAAGGAGTAGGTTAACACTAAAGTGTTGGACCTAAGCTGGGCTCATTGTAGGTACTCGTCAGTAGGAACCACCTAATGTTACGCTGGGAATGCAAATAGGACCAACGCGGAAATAGACAAAGATGAGAAAGCAATTTACCCAAGTATGATTCTGATGGTTGAGGCGAGAGACCTTCTAATAAACATATTTTAATGAGGTCTTTATAGGTATGTATTATTATTTACACTACCTACCTATCAAAACTCAGCAAATACCTAATGATAATTTTATTCGTGTGGATATTTTAAATCGACTCAATCATCTTAAAAATAATGCAAAATAGGTAGGTGTAAGTGGGTGGTGGTGCAGAATTTATGAAACAGAATAATTAATAAAATTAGAAAAGGAAGATGGTGTTTACAACAAGAATGTCGCGGTTCCGAGTCTACAATCAAATTATGCAAATGTGCGCCGCGCCCCGCGCCCCGGCGCCCCCCGCCCCCGCGCCCCCGCGCCCCCGCGCCCCCGCGCCCCCGCGCCCTGTCCGATGCTCGCGCCGGCCGCCAGCGCGTGACTGCGCACCCGCCGCCGCCGCCCGCCGCGCACGCCGCAACGTGCTGTTCACATTCACATGTAAATTTATGTAAAAAATTTGGGAACACGTGAATAATTTGACTTATTTGATAATAGTTACCTATTCATCTTAATATCGCTCTAATAAATTAGAATTGCCTTTGCCTGCGACCGCGATCCATGAAATTGAAATAATTATATCAAACATAGATTGCTACGAGGATATTTTGGCGCCTGAATGACACTGTTAGGGGGCGTTGTAACGTTGTTGGTAAACATTTGTGAAGTAATTGTGTCACAGAAATTGTATTGACAAAACAAGATGGCGAATTTCAGGCAATAAGTACGTCGCGCGTCGTCTTTACCAGTAGAGGTCTTATTATCAGTCTTGTGCGTGGGTATGCGGGCGCGGAGATGAAACTAAATTAAAGTCATTAAGTTAATAATATTCTAAATAATCAGAAGTCTCTGATCATGTTAATGTAAACGACGTTCCACAGAGCACCTACGTGAGGCGCGAGCGCAAGTCAATCAACTCACTCTGCACGCACTCTGCTGCAAGCGTCGTCACAATGATCAACAATATCACAATCCAATAAATCAATGCCGGCTTTCTGATCGATCTCTTTGATCTTCCTTTTAGCGGCGGGCCGCCTCCTCAGTACTCGGGGTTACGTCAAGTTGACAAATTTGTTCTAAAATGAACTCTTGTTAGTTTAGCGTCGTTTAACCTTTAAACGCGCCGCCACCGCGCATGTATAATACACTACCTACCATAGATGTTATGTAGGTACTACAGATGTTTACCATCAACGCCCCCCTCAGCCCAGTCGATATAATTCAGGTGCCAATAGATCCCTGCAGCACTATAATACTCCTACATTGTTTGAACTTATTCTGCAATTAAAATGTTACTTACCTATAATGCGTATTACAATGCACAAGAAAAACTGCACAAAAGCGATGTCATTCTTAGCATTATTATGCATGATACATTATGTATATACATATATTATGTATGTTGAATATGAACTTAGATACACATGTCGTTGCCTGCTTGCGCAGCGCTCGACTGCAACACAGTCATCACACGAGAGCACGCGGCGGCGCGGCGGCGGCGAGGATCACAACGAGAGCGCTCTCAGTCTCACCCCGGCTAGGGATAGTTGTGTGAGACCTAGCGCGGCAGACATGCATGGGGATATAAAAGAAATTAGCAACTCTAGCATCATTTGATGACGCGCAGGACGTAGACCGTACCTACTTACTGATCGACCGGGCCGAATATGATATTTTAGGGAAGGGGTATTGGAAAGCAAAGCCATGAACATATAATTTTAACGTGACCAGACAGGTCAACCAGCCAGCTGGTGGAGGAGAGCTTATCGTCGCTGAGCGGCGCCAAGGATTCTGTAATCCATCAATACCTTCCGAGTTAGTGAGCATTATCTTGAGAGGTGCGCGGATGAATGTGCCATGCGTCGACACTGATATGTCATTCGCGTAAGTACGCCTAATCTAGTCGCCTGTCGCGGCGTATCGCGGCGTATCGTAGTGTATCGCACCTATCGTGCAGATAAACCGCCGCTCATTCAACACTTGACAGCTTCTCGTCTGTATGACGTTTTCCTGTCGAACGATAACAAAGGGAGAGTTTAGCGATCCGTTCGCAGAGCTGATAGCGCTTCACAGATAGCTTCGGTAGTGGCCGCGGCAGGTGAATAAACTGATAGCGCTGAGCTTGCACATGTTATACATAACAAAGAGCAGTTGCAGCTACACGTGGCACAGGCGCGGAGCTAGCGTGACGTATCGAAAGTAGAACGTAGACTGCGCTGCCGGCGAGGACTTGCAGCGCTGCCTGGTGGAGGTCGTATGTGATAACATTCTACCGGTTTCTGTAAAATGTTTCATTATTATTTTGCCTTCAAGGATTTGACGACTAAATAAGAATGTACAAGCTATCCTAACTGTGCCAAAATTAAAGGTATGGAACGCATTTGTGCAAACAAAGTGCCTACAACTTCCTAGAGACCGGCCGCCGCGCCGCCGCCGCACGCGCGTTGTGCGCTGGAGGAACTTCGGATCGAACCAAGTAGAAGATATAGCTGTTTGGTATCACTCTGGGCACGGGCTAGAGAAAACAAGACGCAATACAACCTCGCTCATTCATTATACTAACACTGCATTAATTGGTGTTACGCCGAGATAGTGATGTTTTTCAGAAAGGTCAGGAGCGTAGTACTGGCAACCAGGCGGCGTGCGCGTAGGTATTACCAGATGTAGGAGTATGAAAGTCAACGAAATAATAGGAGTAAGGATCATAGCAGATACTAGGTAGCGGTCTGTAGTTTCTGCCATACTCCATGGGATAAGGATTTGAGTTTAAGTAGGTACATGTAATGTTGTTTATGGGATATTATTAATTGCACATCAAATAAATAATCACCTATCAATTTATTTCCATCATTTAAATACTGACTGCGCAGCAAATTAACCAGAGCGTACGTACACCCAGCAAACCCATTCGGTTTACATCACACACACGGGTTATTGTCACTGTGTGCGTAAATTAATGATTTGGTCGGTCGGGTACGAATAGCAAACGCTAAACTGTTTGTATGTGTATGATATACCCACATAAACCAATAACGAATATACCAATGTATAATAATCATAATTGAATCAGTTCCAATATTTCAACGACATGAATATGGATCCCATAGCCGGTCGATGAAAGCACCTGGTATAGATAACGATTTAACTTCGTGTCGTAAGTTGAAACCCCGGTAAAGGAATATTGACAAATGACAAAAAAAAATAAAAAAAAAAATAAGTTAATTTTCGGTGCATGCTAATTTAGAATGATAAAGGCAGGCGAATGATAATTGCAATGCTTGTAAAAGGCTGCTAAGTCATAAGATAAAACCAACATTGTAACACTTAGTTCGCAATAAACGTTTTGACTTTGACTTTTAAATGATTTTATTTCTGTAAGTAGGTATATACAAACACTTTTACACGTCAATCATATTTTTAAAACTAGATGAGGTCGGCGTTTCATATCTGACTACTCTGAGAAGAAAGGCCGAAACAAACTCAGAGGTCACAGTCTCTTTTAAAGTCCAGACATAATCTTGGTCAGATCATGTGAAGATCATGTAGATATGTGTCTAAAATGGTCTTTTGAGGAAAAACCACACAGAATGAGTGGACTTGTCCAGTCAGTGCAATCAATATATCATTTGTCACTAATCGTGGAGCTCAACTCAGAACTTAAGGAGCTCAACCACTCGACAAACAATACCAAAGAAAGGACATTTGGGTAGGCCGCATAGCACTCAAATTGCCAGATTATCATTGGAACTACCTGAGAAAGTGAAAAAATAAAATAAAAAATAAAAGTTACATATATAGTCCTTACATTCACAATAAATAAATAATAATACTATACTTCACAAAGTAAATTGTTATGACATTGTATATATATTATAATAATTATCAAAATGTCAAAATTTATGTAAAATAAAAAAAAATATAATATAAAAAAATAAAACATTCAGTATGCAAAAATTGGAGCAACTCAACCCCAGGCCTTTTTGTCCTCAATATAATCCTTAACGGTATAAAAGGCTTTCTGGCACAACTTTAGTTTAATTAATGATTTGAATATATTAAGGCTTAGATCTTGAACATGGCTTGGAAGTTTATTGTAAAAGCGTATACATTGACACCTGAACGAGCCGCCTATTTTTTCGAGCCTTGTTGTAGGTACCACAAATTTGTGTTTATTCCTAGTATTTATATTATGGATATCACTGTATTTTTTAAACAATTTTATATTCTTATGTGCATATAAAAGATTTACATAAATATATTGAGAAGGCACAGTCATTACATTAATCGCCTTAAATTTCTCTTTGAGAGATTGTCTCGGACTTAATTTATAAATTGATCGAACAGCTCTTTCCTGCAAAATAAAAATAGTCTGAATGTCGGCAGCATTTCCCCATAACAGAATACCGTACGACATGACACTATGAAAATAGCTAAAGTACACCAACCGGCCTTTTTTTTTTTGGGTGGGAAATCATCAAATGACCTCTCCCGCTCTGGGCGGAGCGGAAGGGCGTGTCAGACTCTTACTGACTAAAACCCACCCGTGTTCCTTCAGTTGCCTGTGCGCCAGGGCCACGGTAACTCTTTCGAACAATCCGCGACCCCGGCAGGCATCGGCCTTATCGTACCCCGTCAATTATGCTGACATCTCTTTGAGGCGCGCGTGGAACACAACGCGCCATCGACCCGGGCCTGGTCCTTACCGGACGGCGAGCTGCCCATTGCTCACCGTCCGCAGGCCCGCGCCTACGGTGGCCGGGAGTCGGCTATCGACTTCTGACGCCCAGGGTGTCTCCTCCTGCGGCGACTAGGGGCGTGAGGGCGCAATGATTGCCTCTCCCTCACGCGCTCCGCCTCCTCCTTCGCGAGCATTACTGCTTCGCAGAAGGAGGTGATTGCTTCCCATTCCCTCTCGCTCCGTACCATGGCATGAACCAGGGCCGGACGCGAGAGATCGCCGCCACCGATCGCCGCCACGAGGACACGGCGGTGCTCCGCCCAAGCCGGGCAGACCTCCACCGTATGCTCCACCGTGTCCCCCGGTCGATCCACACAATGCCAACACCCGGGCGTTTCCTCCCGCCTTATCCGAAACAGGAACCTCCCGAAACAGCCATGTCCGGTGAGGACCTGCGTCAGGCGGAAGGTGAACACTAACCGGGCTGTCTCAATGTCGGTTAAATTACGAATTTTTCTAACAGCGCATGCTGCGGAGCTTAGCTTTTTTGATAATTTATCTATATGTGGGCCCCACTGAAGCTTAACATCCAAAGTTAAGCCCAAGAATACTGTTCTATCTTCAGGATTCCATTCTTCGCCCGTCATCAATACATTCGTTTTCACCTGTCTAACGTGAGGTAGCGTAAACTTAATTAGCAATTAGCATTTGGTTTTTTTTTCATTAAGGAGTAAATTATTGACATTGAACCAGTAAACTTCTTTTGATATCACGCTATTTACATCGTCAGTACCAGGTGCTGACGTTTAAGTTTAAACAAAAGTGAAGTATCATCAACAACACTACGAGATCGTGATTATCCTTTATGAGGTACGGCAACTCATTAATATAAATAAGAAACAAGAAAGGACCAAGAATTCAGCCCTGCGGGAATTGTTTTACAGGTTTTTATTTTTTGTCTTAATAAAAGACCATAATTTTGTGTCTAATAAAATTACTCAAACAAAAAATTAAAAGGTAATTAAATAAAACTAATAAAATAAAATGAAATATTTTATTAAATAAACTGGGTTTATCGCTTGGGTCATTCATTAGTGAATGAGCCAGGTGGTTTCGACTATTATGTTTCTTACAAAATTGGCTTAAGGTTCAATTTGGCATGGGCTATATGTTAGCAAATAAAAAACTCTGTGTCGCCATTAAAATGATTAAACTTTTGGATGCGTAGAACACTACTGGTAACTTCTTTACCAGTTTATAAGACAAGACAAGGTTTTTTTGTTGAATAAGAAAGGATGTAAATATTTTTTCAAAGTAAGTTTCAAATTTAAGCAAAGTGAAATTGGAGGTGAAGTGAATCAACATGTTAGATAGTAAGAAATTATGACAACTTCTAACTGCATAACAATAAAATCACATACACTTCATCATTTCACTTCATCCATAACCGACTTAAAACATTTTTCATAATTAAAAATAACCACATTATTTTCCCAATTAAAATTTATGTACCCAGCGAACAGAAGTCATGTTTGTCGGTGAGCGGTGGACAGCAAAATCTTCCATGCTGGCTTACTACAGCGTAAACTAGCTCCATGCAGGGGATTTTGCACTGATTGTAAGCACACACTATGTGTGCTGTTGCAGTTATGCGGGTGGATAAAAACGGATTAGCTCTGATGCCACGATGTCGTAGTGACGAGCTGAAGAATTCACCTTCGGTTTTGGCCCACGTCGACGATGGTCTACTTCTCCAGAATCCTCATACGGATAGACCCATAACTGCACGGTTCTCCTCTATGGATAAAAACAAAATAATATTTAAAATAATGAAGATAAGCAATGTTGGATTGGTGGATAAAGCATAGTTAATTAATTAATTAATTATGTTGTGTCGTAAATTCAAGATGTAATAATTTTATCAGAATCAAATTATGACAAAAAAACAACTTTAATATAATATTATGATATATTCATATAACTCTCTATTGCAATATTTTACATTAATTTAGTCTTAAGTAAACATTGAAAGGTGAGATGAGTTAAGAATTTGAGTTGAAATATTACTAACGTAATGATAATAATTATGTCATAAGTAGCTGTTACTCACCGATATTAATAAGCACCTTGCAATTTCACAAATGGAAACGTTTTGCTAATGCAAAACAACGATTTCCGCCTTTTTATACATTGTTAAATGCTGCATGGTTGGATCAAGTTCAAGCACAATTCGGATCAGGAAAATAGAACGCACAGGAATATGAATAGTAATCAATATACTTAGTAGTGCAAATTATACTCGTAGACGACAACTAAGAACGCTCATTTTCATAAATTAAGGTAATAGGTAAAAAAAAAATACACAAATTGTGGGTAGTTATATCCTAAACGGTCAAAATAAATTGGCTAAGAATTCTGTGCTCGTGTTTCAAACGTTGTAAATTACTTATCTATGAACGGGATTGAATCGTTAGCAATTCAACTAGGTAATGAATGTTTTAGAAAAATTATGATTACAAAATGAAAAGAATATTTCCCATCCAAGATTTGAACTTACGACTGCTGACTAACCAGAGACGTTGGCCATTGTGCCAAACCTGTTACAATGAACAAGTGCGAAATATTATAACTGATTCAATTACATAAGTTAATGATTATTATATATTGTTATTATAGTTATTGACTATTGGTGCGATATACGCACACTAATAAAAAACAGAGCTCACTCTCGCTGATGTTATTTAACGTTAGTGTGCGTAACTATTCATACCGACACAGCTATCCATGTGTGGGATGTAAACCGTATAGATTTGCCGAGTGTACATAATACTCACACTCGGGATAGGTACAAAATGTAATATTACTGTACAAGGAGAATTTAGGATGCAATGCAAGAGCGAGCGAAGCGAGCTCGGAACTTGGGGCACCCCGACTCTGACAGGTTAAGTTAGAAGGGGATGGGGGGTCTTCCAGACCACACCATCCCCTTTGTGGTATTTTTTTAAGCCACTCAGAAATAGGAGGCCTCGCCTAGTAGATAGCGGTGCGCCACGGATACAAATTGTTGCTTATTTAGTTATATTTTGAGTTGAGTATTTTGCTGTGCAATCAGTAATTTTGATTGGAATTCGCATTATTTTTGGATACAAAAAGTTTTTGTTTTGATTTGCGTTTAAATACAACCCGTTGTTTAATTATGTTTTTAAAGGTCCGTAGCCTATATTTTTTTTTAATCAGAACTATGTGTGCACTGATGTTACCCAACCAAACCGGCTGTAAGCATACCGAACGGCGCCTGCCATCGCGGCACGACGCGGGCGCGCGGCGACTCTGCCGTCTATAATAGTAATTGTAATGATGACTTGACAATACCAGGGAAGCAATATTATTGAAAACATAGCACGAACCACTTAACACCACGCAAGGCTAACGCTTTGTTAACAATTACACTCGAAACAAATATTACCCTCCATCTGGGCAGTTAGGTTATAAACATTACTTAAATTATACCGAACCAGTCAGCCAGTTATTGTACCGAACTGTTATCTGCCCCTCGTCATGGATGAACACTTGTGGCCGCAAGACGTGGTGTTACATCGCTTTCGCGGACAAGTTCCTCTGGTCAGCACAAAGTCAAGCTAGTGCAAAGTGAAGCGCTACTAACATAGTCTTAAGAGCGCATACACGGGTCCACTAGCGCCACTCCTTTAAAAAAATATTATCTCGTGACAGAAGGAATTTTAAAAACGGCTCAATTAGCGACCTCGGTAAATGTGTCTAGATTTTTCTAATACCTTTTATAAACTTTCATATTGAGACACGAAGCAACAAAATTCGATCTAAACAAAAGCGGCCTCATTCATTTATTAGATCGTATTTTGTTGCTTCGTGTCTTAATATGAAAGTTTACAAAAAGGGATTACAAAAATCTTGACACACTTACCGAGGTCGCTTTTTGAGCCATTTTTCAAAATTCCTTCTCAATCACGAGATAAAATTCTTTTAAAGAAATGGCGCTAGTGGACCCATGTATGCGCTCTTAAGCCTTTTTATTAACACAAGTTTTGTTTATATGAAAATATGTCTATGGGCCTGTGTTGTCTGAAATAAATGGTATTATTATTATTTCCTTTATTTCATTATATAATATGTACCTAACACAAATAATATTTTTAAATATTAGAATATAAAAAACCTGCCAAGTGCGTGTCGGGCCACGCACAGTGTAGGGTTCCGTATTAGCCCGTTATCACAATATAGTACGATTCTGTTGTTCTTTATTCTGAATTTAGTGAAAACGTAACCCGTTGGTACACCGCCATCTAGCGGCAGTATTGTGAAACTTATGATAATTAATTATGTTTTTTTTATTTCATTTGTTTTTGAATGCAAGTCTTTACCCGTTATCAGCAAGCAACTACTTAATCTTAGTCACTTTAAAGGATTAATGCTAGGGAATTTGTATTTGGTACAAAATTATCCAACACCCAAGTTCAACGACTATTACTGCTAAACTAATAGAGTTATCTTAACCGCTATATTTTTTCTTTAAAGTTTATGAAATGCACTATCATCGTGAATTTTACCAGATTTTTCAAGCCAGCAGTTTAGCTTTTAGAGGGGGGGGGGGGGGGAATGCCCTACTGGAAAAAAAAAACACTTTAAAGTTTAATATTTCGTAAATGGAGCATTCAATCGAAAAAAATATTTTAGCAACCCCTAAGTCATTTTAGAAGACCTATTCAACGATAAAAAATATTCATCCTCACTTCAAAGGTAGGGGAGCTACCCTAAAAAAAAAACACACACATTTTTATTTTACCACTTTGTCGGCGTAATTGATATACACACTTCTACAAAATTACAGCTTTCTAGTACTAACGGTCTCATAGCAAAACCTTGGACAGACAGACGGACATGACGAAGCTATACGGGTTCCGTGTCAGAACAACGGAACCCTAAAAATATAAAACATTTAAAAATATAAAAAAATTGTAGCCCACCGGTATCGGGAACAGGGTCCAAGCTACTGGCGGCGGTCAGGGCTCCAGAGAGAGGAACCTCCTAAAAATGCGAGCTGTGTCTAGAACTACCGTTTTCTGGATCAAGCCCTTGATCCAGCTGCCCAACGAGAGCCTCCTCAGGTGTTGGTCGAGGGTCTTGGCTATTAAGCCATTGGCTGTCACGACTATCGGCACAATTATCGCTTAGTCCACATTCCACATGTCGACAACCTCGCGAACCAAGTCAAGATACTTGATTTGTTTATCTTTCTCGGCTTTCACGAGGTTCCCGTCACGCGGGACCGTTATGTCAACAATCATTGCGCGCCGCTCTAATCGATCCACCACCACTATATCAGGCTTATTGGCAATAATAGTCCTGTCAGTGACGATGAATCGATCCCAGTAGAATCCCAGAACTCCCCGGATCTAGTTTTTTTTCGAGGCGGGGCAAAAACTACAGTTTGCCACCCCCCGCCCCGCCAATCCTTTAACCTTTTACATGAAGCCTTATTTATTTAATTAAACATGGACATTTCGAACATTTATTTTAATTAGGATAGGACAGGATATTTGAAAAAAAAACGTAAGATTATAGCATACTAGCTTCTGTCCGCGACTTCGTCCGCGTGTAATTTGGGCCCACGACCCACCGCGTCGCTGGGCATCACTCGTCTACGATATTACTTCCTTTTCGCTTAGCGTTCTTTCTGACTTTTTTTTTACTGTTCGGTTTCTAAGGGTCGCAGTGTGATGTTAAATAGCCTATAACCTTTCTCAAGAATTGGGCTATCAAATGCATACAAGATTTTTCAAATATGACTGCTAGTTCCAGATATTAGCGCGTTCAAACAAAAAAAAAAACTCTGCATCTTTATTATCGGTAGAAGATTGGAATAAACGTTTTAAGAAGTTTTTAGAATTTACTCTGAGCAAAAAATTGTGGCACTTTACCTCAGATAAGATAGATTTTTTAAGTCCTTAATCGACTTATACAGAAAAGTTTTAAGAATGAACAGTCGCTAGGCTGTGAGAGCGAAGGGCACGCCACTATAGCGGCGGTAAGACCCTTTATGAGGGAGTGGCTGGAGAGACGGCATGGCACCCTTACTTTCCGGCTGACATAGGTATTGTCCGGACATAGGTGCTTCAGAAAGTAACTGTGCCGCATAGGCCGGGAACCGACACCCGGATGCCCACCGTTGCAGTTGTCTCGACGACACGACGCAGCACACCCTTGAGGAATGCCCTGCTTGGGCAGTGCAGTGCCGTGACCTTGTCGCGGTGGTTGGTGCTGCGGATACTCTCTCGCTTCCAGACATGGTCCAGTCCATGGTTGGAAGTGAGAGCACGTGGGACCCCGTCGCCTTCTTCTGTGAGGAAGTGATGGTCACAAAGGAGGTGGCGGAAAGGGAGAGAGAGAATGCAACCTCCCTTCCAATCCGTAGCAGACGCACTGGGCGCTGGAGGGCGCGGAACGATCTCTGGCCGCCTTAGGGCAAGGCCTGCAGGCAACAGACTTGGGGAGTTTGTTGCCTGAACAATGAAAGGCCCGAGACGGCGGCGCGCCGTGTTCCGCGCGCGCCTCTCTCTAGAGGAATTGCAGCCGTATGCAGCTGTTGAGGATGACGGGGTCTGCATGAATTTATGCGGAGCACCACCTGGACTGGGGAGCGTGATGACATGCGCAAGCACTCCAGCACCCGGCTAAAGGTAGCAGAAGAACACCGTGTGATTTTAGTCAGTAAGAGTCTAACAGACCCTTCCACCCAGCCCAAGATGGAGGACATCCATGAGGATTTCAACAACATGAAAAAAGAAAAGGCTGTGAGAGCGAGGAAAGCGAGCTCGAATATTGTGCCAGAAACATATTAGTATTTTTTTATGGATAATGCTCCAACCTAACAGCTGCGCCAGCACTGTGGTAAAAAATAAGGAAATGGTGTCGCTTTTGCACTTACAGACTTCGGAAAGGGGGGGACGCCCGGTGCCCCTGCTACGCGAAATAATATGTCTAAAATAAAGGATTTGTTTCTTACATTTTTGACCACAGAGGTGACAGAGGCGCTCATCCGCCTCTGGTTCCCCGCGACATAGATCTGTTGTAAGAGATAGAAAGCTAACCTTTTTATACAAGGTGCAGTTTTGGATCTGCAAAACATTTTAGGAGGTAATTATGTTAGTGATTCTCGACCCGAATCAACAATAAAATGGGCAGGTTTTTTTTTCATTTTATTCTTATTTACGGAAAACGGTAAGTATGAACTCCCCTTTTTAAAAACGCGGCCAATCTGTACGTGTCCTTAAACTGCGCTTTCATACACACACACAAACAAACGCAACCGCCATTTCTTTCATAGATCCAAAGCACCAACCACTGCCCGCTCCCTTTCCCACTAGCCACGCCCCCGCGGCCATCGCAACTCGCAAGCACACAAATCGGGTCAATTTATTAGTGTAATTGATGACGCCGGCGTGTGCATACGCTTGCAAATTCCGCCTCTCAAGTGCGCCTTCGATTAACGTCGCGATAGGTACCTACTACCTAGTAGTAAAGATGACGGACCAATACTCCAATGTAGAGTTGGTGGAGATCATTCGCTTGTATGCCATCAGTGAAGATAATGTATCTCGAGCCATCGAAATGTTCGCGGAGTTATACCCCAATCAGCAACGTCCCTCACACAGGGTAATGCTGGCTGCTACGCAGAGACTGCGCGATCATCGGCAGTTCGACGTTCCCGAGCATGCTGAAGGTCGCGGTAACGAAGGCCTGCCTGTCGCCTTGCAGGAAGATATCCTGGAATTCTTCCGGCGACAGCCACGGGCAAGCACGCGGGAGGCTGGTCGACGGTTTGGAGTGCACCACTCCACAGTGTGGCGGCTACTGCACAAAGAAATGCAGCACCTTGTCATTACCGCATGGTACAGGATCTCCACCATCTTGATAACGCCGCGCGAGTTACATTTTGGTTAGACTGGTGTACACAGACGAAATCACCAGTGTTACCCAACTACGTGCAAAAGTGATCAGTGCTTTCGACACATAAAAAGGAATGTGTTTGTGTTACGTAAGCTGGAGGAAAATCAGCAACATCGTGCTAGACTGACGGTGGAAACTTTGAACAATACCTCCAGGTAACATAAGTAGGTAATTTATTTATTTTTACATAGACAATAATTTGCAAATACGATGTTAGCTAAATCTACTTGATTAGTGTAAATAAGTTGATTTAATTTTTTTAACTACCTACGCCAAAAATACCTATCAGACAAAATGAATCACTTAAAATCCCTAACACATGGGTACCTACCTACTTAACTAGCAAAAATTATCTTAAGGTATTTTTGTCGGTCCTCAGCCCGTTAAAAAGTAGGAAGGAAAAATAATCTACAAATAAAAACGAAAACCGTCCTTAGGGCTGAATTTACCTACAGAGCGCGCCGACTGCGTCGAGTACCTACATGCCTTATTATTATTATTAGGTGCCTAGCTAAGTCCCGCGCACGCGCTTCGATCATAGTTACACAATTGTGTAACAGTAACTGCTTACGTGCTATGTAAGGTTTATTTATCTCCGCCTATCATTTTATTCATCAGCTGATAGGTAACTAACGACGCCAACGTGAACTTTTTTTTGGCGCAGTTGTATCTACTTCCTACTATTATTATTTATCGTAATAGCCCAGTGGTTAAGGCGTTCTCCTCTCATGCATGAGGTTGCGAGTTCGCAACTGAGCAAGTACCACTATGTTATTTTTTTAATTCATAATGATGTAAGTACTTTTTAAATTTATCTAGGACATCATTGAAATACCGTATTTCGGTAAGCACTTAATTAAAGCCTTTGGTTCGAATTGATTTGTAGCTCTCGGACAGTCGTTAGGTACCACACGGTTCGGTACGGGTCAACGACCTTACAGCCCTGCCATATGGTCGTTGGTACGGGTAGTCAAAAGCCAGAAAGTCTGACAATTACTCTAACAAATGGGTATCGTGTTATCAACTGGTTTGTTGAGGTTTGATACGCAGTCGCCCTACGTGATTCACTGGCACTCCATGTAATGAGCTGCATACAGTTAGACTGCAAGCCGACCCTAACATAGTTGGGAACAGGCTCGGCAGATGATGAACATTTTCACATTGTAATGATGCTTAAAAATGAGTTATTATTTAGCGAAATTTAAAACAATAATGTAGGTAACTACATTGTCATTTTCGAGTCTCAATCGAAGTGCGCGTGCGGTATGACGAGCTCGCAGGGGCGGGGCGTAACCATAGCAACGACCGCATTCACACACACAATGACATGACGCGCGATACATCGCAATGGGTGATTCTGTTTTTTTTGAAGAGGGTTATTAAGAGAGTTATTCTGAAAAACAATAAAATTGTAAAATTAAAAATAAAAAGTATTATTGATTATTGACTTGGTATCGTATTAATATATGATTATTTACGAGTCTCATAACAACCTCCTGAAATGTTTTGCAGGTTCAAAACTGCACCTTGTATAGCCAATTAAAAGTGGAGCATGTGCTTTAAAAATGAGCTCCTGGCAGAATTCGACTAGGTACTCCGCCAGCAACCCGCTCACACCGTTTGACGCCCTATGCGCACGCTAATCATGTAGTGATTTCCTTAGTGCGCCACCCGCAGAGAGAGAAAAAGATTATAAGTGCTGCGCATCTCACTTATCGCAGAGTTGGGGTGCGCTGGCCGCTGGGTGGTGCACTTGTCTGCCACGCTTGAATTTGCCGCCCCCTGTAGTTGGCGCCCGGGGCATGAGCACCGGCCTGACCCCCCCCCCCAGATCCGGGCCTGCATACCTGCAGTACGGCACTTCCGATTCCACAAGGCTGTATTTCAGAGCGAGTTGCTGATGGATAATCCAAGCTACAAGGTTGTGTCCACGCAAGTCCTCTTCGTTAGCTAGACCAGAACATCCGGAGATAATGTGTCTGATTGATTCCCCCGGGCGGTGGCATGCCTGACAGATGTCAACCGTGACGTCTTTCATAATAGATCTACGGTAATTGTTTGTCATCATAACTTCGTCCATAATTGCACAGACACCTTCGGTTTTTCCAAAGAGGCCACCGAAACGTAGCCAGGCGACGGACGCTAGTTGATCTACATCAGGTCCATGTAGGGCCCGGTAAAAGCGTCCGTGAAGCTCCTTACTCTGCCATACTTCCATGCGATCATTAGTATCAAGCACTACTGGCTTGCGCCAGTTCTCTTTAGCCAAGGAGATGCGGGGTGAGGCTCGTGTCCACTGCGACCACATCTCGATGCATCCCTACGTCGGCTTTTATAAAATATTCCCTGAGACTGCATATTTCGTGATTGTGGAGGGTCTTAGCATTTAAAAAGCCTCGACCTCTACACTTTCGCGGGAAATACAGCCTTATTACTGATGCCCATGGGTAATGCTTTCGATTTGCAGTTAGCAGCTTACGGACCCTCTTAGCCAGGGCGTCGAGTTCGGTCTGAGTCCATTTGAGTATACCGAAAGAGTACATCAAAACCGGCATGACTCAACGTTAATGGCGCGCACCTTGTTTCCGCCTGATAGAAGACTATTAAATACTTTCTCCAGCCGGCCAGAGAAGCACTCCTTTAACGATTGCTTCATGTTAGTACTATAATATTAACGCCCAACGCTTCTGAAATACCTAAATACTTATAGGTTTCCGATGCGGAGAGGGCTTTAAGGTTTATGGAATCCGAGAGTTGGGTTCCCACGGATTCCACAATCTCCCCTCGCTTGACATGCTTGACCGCACATTTGTCCACACCAAATTCCATCCTGATGGCGCTACCAGCGCTAGTAGCTCCACCAGTTGCACATTGTTGGGGGCAAAGAGTTTTAGGTCATCTATGTGTGAGATATAACCTGACCACCTCTCCTCAGCCGGTAACCTAGACCTGAATCTTCCAGCAGTGTGCTTAGAGGATTCAAGGCTAAGCAGAACCAAAGCGGACACAAACTATCACCCTGAAATATGCCTCGCTCGATCTTTATCGGTTCACTATTCTTCTAGATATTTCAACATCCTGGATAGCGAAGGACAGTCCTGCATTGCCCCATACATGACATCAGGAAGGTGCGCAGAGTTTCATCTACTTTATACAACTGCAGCACCCATATGAGCCTGATGTATGTGGCACCGAGTTATAGGCCTTCTTGTAATCTATCCAACATGTCGATAGATCCTTTCAGGAACGACGAACTTGTTGGCTAATGGTCATATTAATGAGAAGTAGCTCCTTAGTACTGCTGGACCCGTTCCTACATCTATTTTGAGAAGTAGACATGATGTAGTTGGTGTCAATATATTTGTTAATTTTAGCTCTCAAAATGGATGTAAGTACTTTATAGATCGTCGGTAAACACGTGATCGGTCTATAATTTTTGGGTTCCGCGGTGCTACCTGATTTATGGAGCGGGTGGGTAACTCCTGTGGTTAGGAACTGGAGTAGCAAACCAGACTCCAAATCAGTCTGGTACTGTGGCGCCAAGCGAGTGTGCGACCTTACGAACCATTTGATCCAAAAGTTTTGTAGTTTGTCCGGCCCTGGAGACTTCCAGTTAGGAAGCGGACGGACTGCACCAGCTAAATCTTGGGGGCAGATTGTAATATCCCCCATTTCTGGTATTGGATCGCAGGCTCGCTCGACTTCTCGAGCCCAATCACCTTCGGTGTGACTGACAGGCACCGACCAGATATTGCGCCAGAAAGGATACATGGAATCATCATCCGGCAGGTACGTGTCAGCCACACCTTAGTCCGGTCACTCCCAACCCCTATAAACCCACCTTTTATCACTCTGGAAGGTGCGATTCTGAGTGTATCGCTCTACTCACTGCTTATACCTACGAATACGGTTCGCCCATGCATACACTTTTTGCACATACTTTATGCATACTTTTCTTCAGGAAGTCGAATCGCTCTGTGACACAAGACAATTATAGTCCTGAGGGCTGATATTAGTACCTAAGAATGCCCGTCTCACAAAAAGGGCATCATTCTAGGTCTACGGCGAGTATTGCCCACCCTGAAGCAGATTAGTTTGCCGATGAGCGCTCTGGCCCCACCAATACGGCGCTCAATTCTGTACTGCCAAGCTGGTACGGCTGGTTTCGGTCGTGTAGCTGAACGCTAGAATCATTAGAATATTAGACGTGAGCTACACGACACGTCGCTACAGCCGCGCAGTACGGAATCGAATGAGTGTTGGTGAGGTATCCGCAGTCATCAAAATAATTTGGCAACAGCGAATCTAGGACCGCCACCGGCGCCCTATTTTGTTATGCATGTGCAAACGAGGTAAGCGTGGTCTATGTTCGGGTGACATGCACCGATATTTCCGAATCGTATCCTCCAAATGATTATTATAATTTTATTGTCTCTTGACCTTTCTCGGGATCCTGGGATCCCGGACCTTTCGAAGGCATACGAGGGGCCGAAGCCAACTCACAGACGCCCTTTAGACTTTTTTAATGAAATGAGGCACCAACCGACGATTATCCCTATTCGGATTATACAAGTGCACCCAAGGAAATCCCCTGGTTGGTATAGGACTATAGCAGGATATGGAAACAAAGATATTGGACTATGGATTTGGGTAGCTTAAGTGGACTGGTTATCTAGGACTATGGAATGACTATGGCCCCTGCCTGACCAATGTTTTATATAAAATACACAGATAAAATGGCAGGGGGTGACTTGCACACTCAGTAATAGGCCCCCGAAAACGGTCGCTAGCACATAGTGTCGTAGCAACAAAGGGGCAACATGTCCTGAGGTGCTTTTGAGGAGTGGAGAGGCAACCCACAGCTATCAGCACAATCCCAGAAGTACGGTCAAGGTCCCTACCAGCATCTCACACTGGAATACTTCCTTCCTCCGAGCACGTTTGCTTTTGCGAATCTCCACTCAAGCCAGCCAATAAAGGCAAGTAAGAGGTGGGAGTTCTGTTCCTCGTCATTCTTCACTTCAGCTGGCCAATAAAGGCAAGCTAGAGGTGAGGAACATGACTTCTCCTGGGAGATAGGGTTCGTGGGGTCGCTACTGCCCAGCAGCTCGCCACATCCTGCCCTGCGGGTTTCTGTATCTCTCTTGGTCTGGCTCCTCACCCTAGATCAATTTCGACAAAGTAAACTCTACCGGTATAGACCTAGAGTTCAGGAGCGCGCAAGCGCCATCACGACGTCAACGTAGAGATACGGCGGTGGGGTTATTATTATTATCAACTTCAGACGTCACAAAACTTAAGTAGGTATACCAGAACGTGATCTCACATTGCAGACCGCAGGCAAACTTGTTCAAGACGTTTGCTTTTACTTTTTTTAAATTCTGTAATACCTACTTTTGGGTCACAAAAAAATAATAATCGATAACATCTCGAAGTGTCAAACGTCCCAACAATATTTTGCAAAAGCGGTCCGGAGCTCGGCGCTCAGTCACACACTTTGTGTTTGCAGAACATGCTCCGTGGCAGAGCTGTTGCAACGTCCTCTGGCAGGGCCCAAGTCGGTCAACTAAAATGAGGTAACCAACCTTGAGCCTTGGCCGGAACGCGCAATACGGATAACAAACCTGAATGGCAAGCGAGCCATTGAACGGCAAACGGCAATAAATACGATAAACACTCAACGTGTCACAAAAGTGTTGTTTACGGCTCCGCGCCCCCGTGCCCCCGCGCCCACTCCCCACCGGTTGTTGAACTATCGACACTACTGCTCTACTCTGACTATGGCAGGTCTTTACTTATGGGGCATCGAATCTTCATCGTGTGGGGTGGTTGGCTGTCCGTGATAGGTATCTCCTATGTTCATATATAGTAAGTCACCAAATCTGTCTAATCACTTAGTTGTCACCATAATCCATTTGGTAATGTATTCTGGGGATTCGGTTTTCCCTTAAGGCGGAATTTTCCGGGTAGCCCGCGAAATTCAAAATTTGTTACGTTTTTTGCATTTTGCAGGTCACTGACAGGTTGTATTTTGATTAAAATATGATTGCAACCGTAACAAATATGGCTGTACAGAATTATAATCATTAGAATCAGCAATACATCTCTATAAGTTCATATTACCCTATTGAATGACTATTTCATGGGGTAAGTAATAGATGATATAACAACAAAATCTCTAATATTAACAACATATAACAACGGAACCTATAATTTTATTTAATATTGTAGCGGTATCAACATCGCCACATGCGAGCTACACGTCATACTGACGTCACGCAAATCCTGCATCGCGCAAGGAGAGTTTACCGCGCGACTAGCATATATACAACGTCCCGACATCAACCGTCGGGCAGTTGCCCACCAGACACAACACCCGTCTGGTCGGAGGATTCTCCCTTTTCTATAGAGTATGAGTGAACTTTACACCCTGTTCCTCATACCTCTATAAATATAGCGATTAGTTAATATAATGAACGATTGATATAATTTTGAAATAACTATTTTTTATAAGCATAACATACATTAAATATTGTTGTTGTTATTGTTTGTTACTAACACTATGGACTCCCAGTCTGAAATAAAAGTTTTCTATTCTATTAAATATAGCATCGTTTGACATGACATACATTAAATATAAAATCGTTTGACCACCTGCGCTATATCTATTTCTGGGTGGTTTAAAAAAAAATAACCACGAAGACTAAGGCGGGAGCTCCGCTCCTCTTGGCTCCCGCCTTAGCCTTCTAACCTAACCTATCCCAGTCGGGGTACTCTGAGTCGGGGGGTTAACCATAATGACGTTTTTTATATATTTTATATTAAACGTTAGACCTAATGATTTTCGATTAAATAAACAAAATACATATTAAACGTTAGACCAAATGATTTTCGATTACATAAACGTTATATCAAACAACGTTATACGTATTAAGTTTTAGAATAAATAAATCTTATATATGTAAAGAAATTATATCAACAGTTGGTATATCTTATGAACGATAATAAAATGAAATGAGACCAAATGAGTTTATACGTTATGAGACGCAACCATTTCATGAAATCATGACATTTGAGGGCAATTCTAACTTATGGAGTTGTTTTGCTGATTTTAATGATTATAATTCTGTAAAGCCATATTTGATACGGTCGCGAATCCTATTTAGATCACCAAACAACCTGATACTGACCTGCAAATTGCAAAAAACGTAAGAAAATTTGAATTACGCGGGCTACCTTGGCGCATCCCTCTTAAATGGGATAAATAGTATCACAAATATTTTCTCGAAAGCCAACACACAACACAAATATTTCAGTCCAATTTTTCTTACTGTGTACTACACATACTAATATAACTATGCATGAAATATTTTCTTACAGCTGCAAAGATTTGTGGATTTGTTGCAATCAAAGGGTATCTGATAACGGCGCGATTTAGATACAAAAGATGATTTTCTGTTAAGAATGAGTAGATTTCGTATGCCCTGGATAATCTGGGCCATATTAAGTCACCAAGATAAAGACAGACAGGACAAGGCCAGATCTTTCAAAGGGAGATCTACCAATGTGTCACAAACGAAGAATGTGTGGATTCTCCCTATACTCTCATATATGGCGTTCAAAGCTGGTCTGTGATGCTTTAGCAGAGGTCGCGCCGCACAATAGAATGCAGTATCCAAAAGGACTTGGATAATGAAGGTCAACAATAATTGTGGGTCTGGGTGACAGCCGTAACTTGGTTGTCACCTAGACCTAAAGAGTTGCTGAGTTTGTGGGGTATTGAGCCGGACAATTCTGCCGCGTGTCTGATGATCTGTGGGCTCAAAGAACTACCCGACGTCATGGCAGATCTTAGCATAGATTGCGGGACGTGCTTCGCAGGTTCTGCCGAAAGGGTAGTCCGCGTTAGCCACGAACAGGTAAAAGGAGTGGGACTAGTGAGAAATGAAATAAAAGGAGACGTTTCATTTTTGTATAGGACTCCGGCCATAACATGTACATTTAAGAACACCTGGGTAACGAACCTCTGTATACAATAAATCATGTTTTTTTTCATAATAACTTATATTTTTTGGGCACTAAATAAAAACTGAAAATGTTTGACGTTTTTTATGAAAGTTACGACCATCGACAGCCAGCCATGACAGGTTGGAGATATTATGTTTACATACACTCCTACCAACTTATCTGTGAAATGGCGAAAATTGGAACTACGGCCGTCATGTTGGAATGTCATTCGATTGTCAGTGTCTACTACATTCGGGTTCTCTGGTGGTTTTGTCGTGATATTGCTGAATTTATAAAGTTAAATATGCCGAAACCTATTAAAAGTGATGCTCGAAACATTATTCTAAAGGTTAAAACCTTTTTTGAAGAAGAAGCTCGGGCGGGGTCTCCGATTATTCCATTTAATCAAATATACAAACGAATTTCGGCAGCGACAGGTTAGTGTTGTCAACTTTCTTGTTATAAATTACCTGATACTTAACCAATTATTTAAGTCCACGAAATAATCGTTTCTATTCTTGCTGCAGGTTAGCGTAACGGTAACGTACATCTATTAGGTAACCTGCTAAGTGAGTGAGCCAACTAACTTGCCAGATTTCAAATTTTTTACTAACATTTATTTTATTATCTTATATTTCAGGTGTGAGTCAAGGACTAATTTCAAAAATAGTTAAGGAACGGCACGCAGCAGAAGAAACTGGTACAAAAATACGGACACCAGGCAAGGAGAGAAAACGTAAAAGTGGATTTGTGCATGTTGATGGTTTTGACATAGGAGTTATACGGAGGAAAGTACATGAATTTTATTCTGCTAAAAAAGAGGTTCCTACTGTTAAAAAGCTTCTAGAGGTCTTAAAGACAGATATAAATTACACAGGACAGCGAGAGAGTCTGCGAAAGCTGCTTCACAAGGTGGGATTTCGTTTTAAAAAATCTCAATCCAATCGGAAGGTTCTTATGGAGCGTAATGAAATATCAGCTTGGAGAGCTAAATACTTGCATGCAGTGGATAAAATAATAAATCTCCCCAGCCCCGGCCCATAATTTATTTAGATGAGACCTTTAGCTTTCGCATACATCGGGTAAATGTTGGCAAGGAGAGGGTGAAGACGGAGTATTGGAGCCTGTATCGAAAGGGCAAAGATATATTATTGTTCATGCGGGAGGAGATACTGGATTTATTACAAATGCACTACTTGTGTTTAAATCAAACACAAAAAATGGTGATTATCATGACGAGATGAATAGTACCAAATTAAAGAAGTGGGTTATTGAAAAACTTGTGCCTAATTTACGAGAGCCATCCATAATAGTGATGGATAATGCTCCTTATCACCGTATTTGTGTGAATAAAGTCCCAAATACAAACTCCTTAAAAAAAGATATGCAATTATGGTTGACCCAAAATAAAATTGACTACGGAGAGAATTTGCCTAAACCTCAGATTTTAGAAATAATTAAGAGAAACAAGCCTGAACCTGTATATGAGATTGAAAAAAAATTAAAAGACAATAGACACAAATGCTTATATTTACCACCTTATCACTGTGATATAAATCCCATTGAACTCATATGGAGCTCAATGAAAAGAAATGTTGCTGATGTAAATATTGAGCACAAAAATGCTGAAATTTCCCGCCTAGTTAGAGAAGTTTTTGACGCTATTACAGTTCATGAGTGGGCACAGCATTGTAAACACATTCGCAGGTTAGAAGGAGAATACTTAAAACATGATTTGTATTTAGATAAACCTTTTATTATAGAAGTGGTAAGTGACACTGAAACCGAAAGCGATAGTGATAATGATGATAGTGGTACGGAAATAAGTGGAGTATGGCCTCACAACCAGGATGAAGTTGTATATGCAGGTTCATCTAAAGATCACAATTACTGTAAACCTCGTTTTCAATAAATTATTGTAAAGCAATTTGTTTTTTTTATTACACTACACTACCACTAGGTACCACTGCTAATTATAATTAGTCAAATCTGGTGTCAGGGGTTAGGTACGGTTATTTGGGAGTGGGCCGACGAGGCGAAACGCTGGGGCATAACTCCGCTGCCGCGAAAATTCGCGGCACAGGGGACAGAGCTCCGGCGGGATCTCATGGAGGCATGGAGAGTGCGACTGTCGCAACCCAGCGCTGGGCACGCCACAATTGCGGCGGTAAGTCCCCTCTTTGAGGAGTGGCTTGAGAGGCGCCATGGCGTCCTCAGCTTCCGCGTCGGGAGTCGATAGCCGACTCCTGGCCACCGTAGGCGCGGGCCTGTGGACGGCGAGCATTGGGCAGCTCGCCGTCCGGTAAGGACCAGGCCCGGGTCGACGGCGCGTTGTGTTCCACGCGCGCCACAAAGAGATGTCAGCATAACTGACGGGGTCCGATAGGGCCGATGCCTGCCGGGGTCGCGGATTGTTCGAAAGAGTTACCGTGGCTCTGGCGCACAGGCAACTGAAGGAATATGGGTGGGTTTTAGTCAGTAAGAGTCTGACACGCCCTTCCGCTCCGCCCAGAGCGGGAGAGGTCATTTGATTATTTCCCACCCAAAAAAAAGAAGGGGTTAGGTACGGTCATAACTAAATGCTAGACATCCAGGTACCTCTTGCAGGGTAGTGTACCTACTTAACTTCGCATTAAATGAAAGTTGTATCCCCACCCGTGGAACATTTTATCTGCTGAATTTCCACTTCATTGGATTACTTTTTAGATAAAGCCATTGTTTATTGCTGAGAGACTAAGCTGTTAGCGTACCTACGTAACTGTAAATTATCAAATTATTTTTTTTTGTTATTATTTTTATATAGGTATCATTGTTTTTAATTTGTAAAAACTAATTCTTATTAAACTATTATGTCTAATGTGAAATTTCCTTCTTGAAAACTTACTCAATTTTGGGCACCTTATATTAATTAGCAACACTGAATCGACGGTGCCGTCCTCTTTCAGTTCACAGATAAGTTGGTAGGACTGTACATTTCACAACCTGGAATCACACCAACACAGCCCACCCAACACATACACAGACAACCTAGAAGATGTCAAACAAAACTGTGTTTTTTTTTTTTCGTTAATTAAGTTACGGCACTCTATTATGTATGAACATTAGACAAAAGTGGCCCACCAGATCAAATCTTTTGAACCATTTCTGGGTTTCATGTTGTGACTCTCTGTCACCTATTCTTAATAGCAAAACTTTGTATTTGGTTTGAAACTTTCCCACGATTTCGGGATTCTTAGAGACACATTAAATATCTATTTTATGATCTTTCAGTGTGACCCTAATTAGTAACGAAATATCTTATTTCCTTAAAATGTATTATGAGTGGCTTTTGGGCCGGCCATTAGTCGAAAGGCAAAATTCGACGTTAGTTAAGATACAATAACTCAAGTAATTCGAAAGAAACACATAAAATACCCACATCTGGCTGGCCTAAATTGATGCCCAAACAAACACTTAAAACAATGGAAAAAAATTGTATAGAAACGTATGATGTGAAGTTGCGAGAATTTGGGTCTTTATTATAAAAAAAAACAGGGGCTGGTAGCTGGCGTGGGGATGTGAGAAGAGGAAAGGAAAACGAATGGGATAGCAGTTAAATTAGAACCACGGGAAGTGATAGTCTAGGAGTTGAGTTAGAACCATGAGAAGTTATACACGATAGTCTAGGAGTTAAGTTAGGACCACGGAAAGAGATAGCCACGAAAGTCTAGAAGTTGAGTTACGACCACGAGAAGCGTGATACAAGTTAGTTTAGCGGTTGACTGAGTATCCCGAGAGGCGATGAACACTAGAGTCCAGGGTAGTTAAGTTAGGAGACTTAGATAATGCCAGTCGATTACGACAGTAAGGGACCGAGCATTATTTATTAAGTTGATAGTGGGTTATAGACCACGTTAGGTAGCGAATGACGTAGTGTACGCTAGACAATTGAGTTCAGTGAGGTGTGCCCGAGGTGAATCTGGTAAAACGTGCAGTATTTCGTAAGTGAGTTATGATATAATTTCCTGCAAGGTGATATTTGGTAAGTGTCAACTGTAATATTTAGTATCGTAGTTTTTTAAATTAATGCAATTTTCTCTTGTATTACGTGACTACCTCCTAATCCGTACCTTGACAGATATTGTCACTTGCGTTTAGTTATAGAGAAACGGAGAAGGCCTATCGCCATACTTGACAATGAGCACCAACGCTCTTGGCTCTTGAAGACTGTTGAACCTTAACTGACGCACCACATATGGCAGGCAGAACTGTAAATGCACAGTTCATCTAAATCAAACTAGGCTATAAAGCCGATCTTTAATTATGTTATAAATCAATCAAACGTTAGTGATGATTACTGCTTCCAAAAGGTCTGGCCACAGAACACTTTACGTGAGGTTTGGTATATGCGCATTTCCGGGTTTTGGGGGTAGGTATCGTACAGAATCACAAACTGAATTGGTAGTCGTTCTAAGAACGCTAGGGACCGTATCTCGATAAAATTTTACAACCGGCTATGGTATGCCAATTACTAAATTGACACTATTTATCGAGACACGTGAATACGGATGCCTGTGTGGTGGAAACTGAACGGCATATGGCCTGTGCGGTGAAAACTGAACGGCATATGCCTGTGCGGTGAAAACTGAACGGGATATGGCCTGTGCGGTGTAAACTGAAGAGCATTCTCTCAATCGCAAAGATTAAGGAAATGTGAAGTGACGAAATACCACTTCGGTGTTCACCGAGTACGATCGCAATGAGTTTTGCTACAGAATGAGTCTATCCTAGGCCGATAGGGTTATTAGTTAATTGGTTCTTATAACTTATCAGACAGAGACTGTTGCTGGGGAGTTTGTTGCGCTATTTCTTCTCCCCACCTCATACACTAGGAAGTGGTGAAGGGTGGGCGCTTAGGGACTGTCTATAAATCTCCAAGAGAGTTGATCCACAACTGTATTAATTAAACAATTCTTGAGTTTTGATACTCTAGCCTTATAATGTACCTAACTCTTGAATTTTGTATTCTTTGGCTCCGACCAATAATCAGGACTTTAAAAGAGAATATCGAAAACTCTATTAAATGACTCTTGAGTTTTGATTCTCAACTCTATTATCTAGTAATTCTTAAATGTTGTATTCTATAACTCAGACCAATAATTCGGTTATAGTGGCATGAACTCGTGTCTTGCAGATATGCTTGTTGTGCAAAGAGTGACATTCCAGGGGTTTGGGGACCACATCTATTTCATATCCAGTCTAAGGACGGTTAGGGACCATGTCTTCAAAGAGCATGATGCCGACGCAATGCCGCTCAAACTGGCCGCCCCGTTGCTAGACAAGGACGGTAGCACGGTTACCGCAGGGAAAGCCGCTTCGCCACGTTTATCACTTCGAAAGAACTGCTAGGGACCATGTCTCCATAAGAGCATGAGACTGGTGCAATGTCGCTGAAAAGCTACTTGCGTCACTTTATGGAAGTGTTGCTCTAAGTACTCTGAGTGTAGATGTGGGGTATCGGGTGGGGTACGACTTACCAATTATCTGTTACGCTAGCGTATGGGTTACTTACAAGTTTATATAATAATATACTTAGCATACCTCTATTATATAGATTAATTCTAAAACCACATTCGATGTATTTTTATAATTATGAATTCCTAAGTCTTATTTACTACCAGTTTCAATCCTTTCCTTGCCTTATTAATGGGACAAGACATCGGACTTCTTTCTATTTGGGAATTCATTTAATCTCATTTGGTGGAAGAGTGTCCAGTCTGGAGACGAGCTCTACAGGGCCGCACGGAGGCGGAGTGCGGCCTTTTGCCCTAAGGGGGAAACCGACCTAAATACTAATATTAGTATAATTAGGAAAAACGTAAATTTCATCAGCCTGGGGTCAGTTAGGTAAAGTCACAAGGTCATCTTGACAAAGGTTATAAAAGTGTTAACTTAAAGATGAAATTAATCGTTACACTTTCTTATAATTAGTCAAAAAAGGTGCCTAAGATAGCTATCTTATTATCTTATCTTAATAGCATAGAAATAAAAAAACGTCTACGTGATATTATTACGTTTTAATATAGCATGATTTCTGGACAATAGAATATAGCAATAATTTGAAAATCTATTCTTTTTTGTAACGAAGTAATCAGTAGATTCAGAAAAGAATATTTTTCCTCAATCCATGGCATTTTTTCCTCTTTTTTCACTACTGTACACTTTGTGGCCAAAAATGAAACATCTCCTTTATTTGCAAGGATTGTAGTACATACTCGTACAGATGATCGGGTTTTGTTTTTTTTAAACAGTTTCAAAATTATTGTTACATTATTGAAGCTAATAAAATTGGTACATAAATCATAGTTATTTAATTTAAAATGTCAATTATTTGTCAAATTATAATAGTAAGCTGTCAAATTCAGTGTCAATCTTTAAAGTCTAAATACTCACTGACAGAATAGAATGATTTCTCAAATAGCCATTTGAATAACGCCGCTTTAAATCGATTGATTGGTAGTTCTCTATACGATTTTGGTAGTTTATTAAATATCCTTATACGAGTAACCATTGGAAAGCAACTTCTGTGTTATAAATGGCTTTTCATTGGAGGAATAATAATTAATCTATCAGGATATCTTGAAGTTTTTGTAAATTACACGATCATTTTAAATTATTATTGTATTATTATTATTGCGAATGTCTCCCATTATTGATTGACATTATCATTATTGACATTTATGATTATTATTATTTCATTATTATATTGACATTTATTTAATTCATTAATACAATTTTAATGGGATTATCGGTTTAATGACTGCATGATTATAGTCAACAATTAATTTAATTATGATGTGTAAACCTGTAAACCTTCTGTACCTTATTTATGCAATAAATGGTTTTTTTTTGAACTTTGATGAAATGGGAGTTCGGAAAACTTTTACACGCTCAGAACGTTTTAATACTATGAAGATAGTTCAAGATCACGAATAATCTAATTCGTTCCGCAGTACAATTTGTAATCAGCAACAGTTGAGGGGTGTGACGTTCACGAATTTAACAGATAAGGGTTCAGACGAATGTTTAACCGCGCATACGCTTCGTTGTTTTTCCAATTCTTTTGGTATACCGGTACTGAATTGTTGTAAAGTATATATAATTATTGCATACAAATGATTAACTATCATTTCAAATATAATTACACAAAAATCATGTAAAATAAATTAAATCCTATTTATAAACACACGTTTTGCAGAACCCTTATCTGGACCTCGCAGGGGGCATGAAATTGTTGCGGGAATGGGGTGTTTGTTTTGGTGTATTGTGCTACTCTGAGCAAACCAAGTACGGACATATGGGTATCAAAAAAAAGCTTAGATAGTCTAGTTTAATAATTAATAGGTTTTATTGACACAAACTACAAACTAATGTACAAAATTTCAGTAAGAACAAATATTTTACGGAAATTCAACACATATTTTTAGTTTAACATTTTTTTACAGTTCTTTCGACTATGAAGTTGTATGGTAGTTTTAACACTTGTTGATTCTGTATGGTTTCAGCTACACACACGATTTTTTATTAAGGTATAAGTTCGGTAGTTTTCAAGTTATTACACTTTATGTTAGAAATGACCGGTGCGCGGTGCCGTGACCGGGCGACTATAGTGACCTTGACGTATGACACGCCTGCAAGCGTTTGACGTTTACGTTTGAGCGGATAATAATTTAAATTGTTGGTTTAACATACGTTCATTCAGATATCGGTTATTTACTACGTTCAACAGAAAAACAGTATTTTTTTGCAGTTTCCTTAAAACATAATATAATTCGCACAAGCTGTTTGTAGGATTTGTGTCGTTTTCACCGACACATAGTATTATTTTGTCTTTTTGAGCGACTAGGATACCAACACAACCTCTTAAAACCTCATCCAATTTGGCGTAATGTTTCGTGATACTTGATACAGAGTATTTTTCGTGCTTGGTGCCATCTCTTGAGTTTATGAGTTGAGAGGCCAGCCCACTACATTGTTGAGTACCATATATTACAATTTTTCTGTTTGAACAGTACTTATTGTTATTTATCATGTTCATGGTCGATGAATTGTTGTCACAAGTTGGCGCAGATAGTGAGGTAATTGGATCAGTGTATTTTTTAACTCGATATTCATCCATTTTTGTTTCTTGGTAAGGTACGAGTATATCCAATACGCTTTCCGAGGTGACCTGATGATTGCATCGCGAAGTAGAAGGACGAGGTGTCAAGTTCCTGTCTTCCACTAAATTATTAGGCGGTAAGGAAGGGGATTGAAATGTGGTATTATTCAAAGATAACGAGTTATCTAGCCCAATCGCAGTGAAATTAATTATTTTTCTCCTTAAGTTATTTTTGCTACTTTTTACAGAGTTAGTTTTAGAAGTAGATGAGCAGATTTTGATTAATTATTTATGTTCTTTATGGGGTATACCCATTTTACCCTTTGATTTACCCCACTCTATTGGTACTGGGTAAGGTGGGGTACAATCAAATCGGGGTGCGACGGGAATTTGCGCTGGTGTCTTACATGGTGAAACTGCTCTGAGGCATAGAGCACAACCCGAGAGTGCTGCAGCGGTTGCACTTGTGCGTACCCGACCGTTACGTGTGGAGGCGACGGCCCCGCCACTGCTAGTCGTACCACCAGCCAGGACCAACTTGCTGGCCAAAACCCCTCTGACTCGAGCAATTCGCACCATCAATTATATTCAGGTCGAAATTGATATATTTACATGTCACTGGGGTGAATTCGCAAAAGCACTATTATTTACATTGTGTTACAAACAATGATCTTTATGATCTTGTTATGTATTTTGTGCTTTAATTTTAATTTTGTGTGTGTGACTTGGCTATCGCATTAGGTTAAGACCTGAGTTTTAAGGCATTTAAATAAATAAATAAATTTTCATTTCTTGAACGATAGTAATTTGCTTTAATGATTTGAGAGGCCTTTGTCCTGCAATGGGACGATACAGGCAAGACGGTTCCTCAAAGTCAGTTTATTCTAAACACTATAGGTACCTATTGTGTACATTATATCTTGCATGTTAAGTTCTAGTAATTTGATTGTTGCAGTGATAATAATTTTGTAAAACCTGGATATTGGTCGTAGCGTAGTACTCGTAGTACATACGGAAGTTAAAAGTATTTGAGCTGAGTCCAGTATGCTATGACCGCGGCCACGCGTCGACGAGGTTGTGCCGAATGCGTGTGGGCGGCGGGTGCGTCGCTTTCTCGCCGGCATCCGGCACTAACAAGCGCCACACGGCACGGTGGCAGGTGTTAACCACCTCTAAGTAAACGATAAACGACCCTCAACATTTACTCTTATTACCCAAATATGTGTTAACTTCATAAGTATATTGTTTAAGTCCGGAGATAGTAAAAAAACCAACAATTATAGGCCTGTGTCAATTCTGCCAGTTCTCAGTAAGGTGTTTGAAAAATTGATGCTCAATAAAATTTTACGTCACTTCAATAAAAAATCCATCTTTCATGAATAACTGTACGGTTTCACCAAAGGGCGTTGTATCACTGACGCCGCTGGTGACACCATAATAAAGAATATTTTTAACGCCTAGAAAGAAGCACAAGACGCCATTGGAATCTTTTGCAACCTCTCTAAGGCGTTCGATTGTGTAAACTATGAGACACTTCTGCTGAAACTAGAGTACTAAATATGGGATTAGAAAAACAGCCCTTGATTTACTAACCAGACCAGTCAAACCAGAAATATACAAAGGTTAAAGTACAAGTAAATGGCATAAACTCATTAGGGTCTGAAATGACAATGGGCGTTCCTCAAGGTTCGAAATTGGGTTCATTCTTCTTTTTAGTTTACATTAATGATTTACCCCAATTACTTCAAAATCAACCGAAGATGGTGTTATTTTCAGATGACATATCATTGATCTTTAAAATAGACCGACGGTCACAAAATCTTGACGACGTGAATAACTCTTTCCTTCAGGTCTAAGATTGGTTTACGGTAAATAATTTGGTACTAAATGAAAAAAAAACCAAATGCTTAGATTTAAATAACTTAATGTTAAAAGTTACGAATGTGACATCATTTTGAATGGAGAAAAACTAGAATTTATTAATCAGACGGTTTTCCTAGGAATTTCAACGTGAATGATGTAACCAATATTTTGTAACCTTACTTTGATTTAAAAGAGTGTACGCGGTGTTTCTTGCCCGTTCTTCTCCACAGGTACAGCACGCTTTAGAATGGGCAACTAGCTTCATCTTTCTGACTAGTAGTATATACTGAACCTATGTTTCTGACTGACTGACCCCTTGTCAATTCAAAAGTGCCTGTAAATGGTTTATTTGAAATAAATGCTTTGAGTTTGTATGAAAATGCAGGCGCCACCGTCCACGGCGTCCACTGCGACTGCTGTGTTATATCGTGATTGCACACGCACACTATACATAGCAGTGGACGGTCGACTTCATGTGGAATTATTAACTCGTTTTGGTTGTGTGTGAGTCTGACCGTCCATAGTGTCACACGCACTCGAAAAACGACTTTGTTTTATACTAAGTATTATTTTATTATATCTTTGCATAAATAAATAGATATGAAAGAACAAAAGAAAATTAAGCACGTACCTATAAATGTTAATTTAGTCATTTCAGGCTTACGTGACACTGACACGTGACCTGAAATCTTTGTACACACGGCTACACATCAAGTTATACATTTCCAGCATAAACTGGCCTCTCATTGTACGGAAATCCTCTACAATGCGAGATCAGCATAAGCTGGAAATGTATAGCTTGATATGTAGCCGTGTGTACTCATGAAAATCCTCTATGCATAAAAAAATAGGTTTTTCTACGGCATCACATTTTTCTTACGTTCTCCTGATCGTTTTATACTGGATATAAAACTAATGGTTACTCTACTACTCTAAAATACACTAACATTCTATAATTCTAATAGATATCATCATATCTTTCTGAAATTTCTACAATTATACAGACTGTAAGGGACAGCCCTCCGCAGACTGATGGGGTGATTTCAGTTTATCACACTAAGATGACACGGTACATTAAATAATTTCAGGAACGTTATGCTAATCCAATAAACCTGATTTGTTTTATTACCTCACACGCGATGTATCCGTGGCAAAACGCACGTAACGAACGGCCGGCAGCGCGCTCGCGCCACGTGAGTTATTTTAACATCCATTGCTGATTTTTTTATTTCAGCTGTTTTATTTACATAAATGAGGTGCTGCGTACAGAGAATATAATTTTACATTGAAGTAAAAGGAATAGTAACTAAAAAATGTAAATTTTCCTGAGAAATTTTCCGGTGGAATATAATTTCAAAATAACGAGCTGAATATACCCTGTTAGTATGCGGAGGGCTGTCCCTTACAGCCTGTATAATTGTAGAAATTGCAGAAAGATATGATGATATCTATTATAATAATTATAGAATGTTACGGTTTGAATTAATTTATTTCTAAAGTTTACTAATCACTTGTACAGAAATAAATACTAAAACTACACCACTACTACTTAACTATACTAATTATAGAATGTTAGTGTATTTTAGAGTAGGTAGTTTACATATAACCTGCAGATATCATTTTATTATGTAATTTGTATGGTAACATGTTAAGGAGTATTCTATTCTATCATCAGTCGTTGCTATATTAGTACCTATCTAATACGTCGAAAGCATAGAAATAATATAAAAAGTACCTATATAAGTATAGTTTTATTAATAAATATTCGACATGTATGGTCGATAGCTGCCAGCGAGGACATTCAAACCGGCCGCCGTCTTTTAAACCGTCTGACGGAACTAAGATTGGAATCATTGCTTTTGATTGAATTTAATTACAAGCATACATAGGTCGACATGAGAAGGTAGTCTGTATTGATTAGTTTGCGTTGTTAGGGAGCGATGACGGGAGTGTGTTTCCGATGTAAAGCAGCTGCTACCGCACCGCGCGGTGCCGCCACGTGTCACCAGATGGCGGTTGTCAATGCTACCTATTAAATCATGATACTCACGGCGCGTCTGGTCTGCCTATCTGGGCGAGAGCCTCAAGTGGGCCGCCTGTAGGCTACACCTTATGAACTCTTTGCCTCGACCATGGACTGAACCGCGAGCAGCAGCGAGAGTTCAGCGCTTCTCTGGTCAGACTCAGCACTCCTTCAATGTGAAGCGTAGAAGCAGTAGTCGCCACCACAATGGTCGCTGTCGGCTCCCGGCCCATACAGCCACTTGCAGTTGCAGGTAACATTTTTATTTTTTTATTTGTGGTTTGAGTAGATAATGACTTAATTGTCTCTGCTGTTGTCTAATGGACGAAACATTGAATATATTTGTTGCTAGTTGAATGATCGCTACCTGGGTGCAATAATTGAACGTAGTAACGTTCACATTCGATACGGCGACAGGACAATAATAATACTGACACTAGCTTCAGCACTACAAGTGACATTGAATAAAGATATTTTTTGTAAAAATAGGAATAAATATTTATGCATTATTTTCCTCATATGACTGGGTCGCAAGTTGCGAGTTAGTATGAGTTTTGAAACGCTGTGTTTGGTGATAATAACGTGACATCGCTGCAGTAGGTAAGTATGTACGCGGCGGCACCGCGGCACACTAGAGCAGTGCAACTGATAGTACGCCCTGAATAAGCGAATACCTAACTGATAAGTTACACTACGAAATCCCTCGCGTACTTGCCAACGCCACGTCTCATATGCGTGCAGTCGGTGCCGTAGGTATCTACGGCCGCGCAGCGAACGGCTCGGGCATCGTCTGGTCTGTAATCGCACGTAGTATACTAGTATTATCGTTCTATTATAACATCGTAAGCTATCTCCATGGCAGACCAATGAACTAATCATCATAAGCTACTGCAAGGCAGACCAATGACCCAATGATCGTAAGCTATCTGCATGGCAGACCAATGAACCAATCATCATAAGCTATCTCCTTGGCAGACCAATGAACCAATCATCATAAGCTATCTGCATGGCAGACCAATGAACCAATCATCATAAGCTATCTTCATGGCAGACCAATGAACCAATCATCATAAGCTATTTGCATGGCAGAGCAATGAACCAATCATCATAAGCTATATGCATGGCAGACCAATGAACCAATCATCATAAGCTATCTCCATGGCAGACCAATGAACCGATCATCATAAGCTATCTGCATGGCAGACCAATGAACCAATCATCATAAGGTATCTCCATGGCATACCAATGAACCAATCATCATAAGCTATCTGCATGGCAGACCAATGAACCAATCATCATAAGCTATCTGCATGGCAGACCAATGATCCAATCATCATAAGCTATTTGCATGGCATACCAATGAACCAATCATCATAAGCTATCTGCGTGGCAGACCAATGAACCAATCATCATAAGCTATCTGCATGGCAGACCAATGAACCAATCATCATAAGCTATTTGCATGGCAGAGCAATGAACCAATCATCATAAGCTATATGCATGGCAGACCAATGAAACAATCATCATAAGCTATCTGCATGGCAGAGCAATGAACCAATCATCATAAGCTATCTGCATGGCAGAGCAATGAACCAATCATCAGAAGCTATCTCCATGGCAGAGCAATGAACCAATCATCATAAGCTATCTGCATGGCAGACCAATGAACCAATCATCATAAGCTATCTGCATGGCAGACCAATGAACCAATCATCATAAGCTATTTGCATGGCAGAGCAATGAACCAATCATCATAAGCTATATGCATGGCAGACCAATGAAACAATCATCATAAGCTATCTGCATGGCAGAGCAATGAACCAATCATCATAAGCTATATGCATGGCAGACCAATGAAACAATCATCATAAGCTATCTGCATGGCAGAGCAATGAACCAATCATCATAAGCTATCTCCATGGCAGAGCAATGAACCAATCATCATAAGCTATCTGCATGGCAGACCAATGAACCAATCATCATAAGCTATCTGCATGGCAGACCAATGAACCAATCATCATAAGCTATTTGCATGGCAGAGCAATGAACCAATCATCATAAGCTATATGCATGGCAGACCAATGAAACAATCATCATAAGCTATCTGCATGGCAGAGCAATGAACCAATCATCATAAGCTATCTCCATGGCAGAGCAATGAACCAATCATCATAAGCTATCTCCATGGCAGACCAATGAACCAATCATCATTTATTGTAAGTCTATTGCGATGTTGCGAACGTACTTACGACTGCGGGAAAAGACCAACCGAGAGTACGTGACTTTGACTTAAATTAATGCACCTTTTGCTTATATTGTTTACCCGTTCAAAAATACAATATAATACCAACTAGTATTTGTGTGCACACGACAAAGCAGCGAGGGGAGAAGGGGGCTGCGGTATGCGCCTATGCGCTTAGTATATTCTCACGAGGATTATTCCCGACTGCTTCCACTTAAATAGACACCACCGGTGGACTTTTGAAAACCGTATTGTTAAAATAAACGCTCCCCGCTATAAATTACCGTGATACACGTTACAACTTACCAGCTACAAGCAACCCGCCACGGTCTACGCGCTACACGCTACAACCTACAAGCCACGCGCCACAGTCTACGTACATTGGTCTACATGCTGCACTGTACGAGCTATGCGCTACACGCTACGAGATACGCGCTAAGCGCTACGTGCTACATGCTACGCGCCGAACACTACGAAGAAAGTGCTACGTGCTTCGGACCACTAGCTACTCTCTACGCGCTACACGTTACGTGGTACACTCTATTTGAGCTTGTCGCAACTTGCTACAGGCTACGAACAATTTGCTACAAGCTACGCGGTACACGCCACATATTACATATGCTCGAGGCTCCGCACAGCAAACTGTCAAGTAGTGCACCAACGTAGAATAATAAATACATAATTGACACCGGTGCTCCGATCATTATGACAGTCAGGCTAAATAAATAACGTATAGGTTTAAATACTTGGGACATTTGATTGCTGACAACCTTAGAGATGATGCTGATGTTGAACGGGATGCAGGGCACTAGCGGTACGGGCGAACATGTTGGCCCGTAGGTTCACTCGATGTACGGAAGCGGTCAAACACACGCTATTTAAAGCATACTGCACATCTCTATACTCGAGCGCCATATGGATCAGCTGTACCAAATGTGCCGTCGGGGCGCTGCGCGTCCAATATAACAACGCCTTCAGGACGCTAATGCGGCTGCCGCGTTACTGCAGTGCGTCAGAGATGTTCACAAAAGCCCGAGTCGACAGCTTCTCAGCTATCGTACGGAAGAAAAGTGCGTCTCTGCTCGCCATATTGCGTGGCAGTGGCAACAGCCTTCTAAAGGTGATAGCTGACAGGTTTGATGAGAGCCCCCTAGTGAGACATCTCATCAAAACAACACTGTCTGTCGTAGTGTATAAGTACTAACATAGATCGTAAGCCGCATTGTTACTAACATCCTAAGATATAAGTACTAACGTAGGTTATAAGATTTATTGTTACTAACGTCTTCTAAGTAATTTTGTTTGTGTTTTTGTCAGTGTGGACCTTTTTGTTGTCTGTTAAATTAATAAATTATTATTATTATTACAGGTACTAATACTGCCACATACAGTTTAGTCTCAGACGTATCACGCTGATACTTTCACCCCGCTTCTTGGTTCGCTACTATTATCTTGAGTAGGTACCTAGTTGCTTGAAAATCCAGGCTATTATTTATTTTATTTCGCATGAATTAATTATAAATTTATTATTATTATGAATAATTATACGTATTTTCACCTATTTCGGCCACATAATGCGAAGGGGAAGTAGCAGCCTTGAAAAGCTGGTCACAGTTGGCAATACCAAAGGAAAGAGAGCACGAGGCCAGTCGCCAACACGATGGTCTGACCAAGTAAAAGAAGCTACGTCCGCAAGCAAATTTCAACAAGTGATGATGGCGACTTTGGACCGGAGGCGATGGAAGCAGATTGTCCGTTTAAAGGGTTAGTTATCACGGTCCTCAGTAACGAGGGACCGATTGAAGAAGATAAGAATTAGAAATAATTAGATCCAATAAGTTGAAAGAATAAGAATCTGATGTTTAGTGGTGTGAGAGCGTCATGTAAAATTAAGTGCGCTGCGTACCTACCTACGCGTTCGTGATGGACATCACTAAGCAACGTGTCAACAACTCAACATGTGGCATCAGTATGCATCCATTAGGTACCCTGCCTATAAGATAGGTAACGTCTTACTTTTATGTCGGCACATAATCACAGATTAGTCTATTTCAATTTACTTTATCTACTTAACGACAACTCGAAAAATCCAGTATTTTGCATTATGTATTATAATAATAATTATTATTTATTTATTTATCAGACAACAAAAAGGCCCACACTGACAAAACACAATCAGAATACATAAAAAACGGTTAGTAGCAATAAATCTTATAACCTACGTTAGTACTTATATCCTAGGATGTTAGTAACAATGCGGCTTACGATCTATGTTAGTACTTATACACTACGACAGACAGACGGTGTTGTTTTGATAAGATGTCTCATTAAGGGGCTCTCATCAAACCTGTCAGTTATCACCGTCAGGAGGCTGTTGCCACTGCCACGCAATCTGGCGAGCAGAGACGCACTTTCCTACCGTACGATAGCTGGGAAGCTGTCGACTCAGGCTTTTGTGAACATCTCTGACCCACTGCAGTAACGTGGCAACCGCATCAACCCCCTGAAGGCTTGCTATATTGGACGCGCAGCGCCCCGACGGCACGTTTGGTACAGCTGATCCATATGGCGCTCGAGTAAAGAGATGTGCAGTATGCTTTAAATAGCGTGTGTTTGACCGCTTCCGTACATCGAGCGAACCCACGAGCCAACATGTTCGCCCGTACCGCTAGTGAATAGAATAGAATAGAATAGAATAGAATTTTATTTTGCAAATATGGGTAATACATAATAGTTCTTAAGATTACATTTAGCTCAGCCACATTTTACCAATCGGCATGCAAACATTTGAAATTATTTATATCACTATTATTACACTTATTTAGATCAATTTATAAATTACCATTATAAAATTCTTAAATCATCGACTTAATTAAAAATATATGTTTGTATTAAAAGGAAAATATAAATTAGTATCATAAGATTAAATATCATGTCATGACTATTACAAATATCATACCATTGTCATTACATCATTTAACATGTCATTACTATTACCAATATCATAAAAAAAAATAAAGATGTCACTAATTAACATTTTTTTTTTTTAGTGCCCTGCATCCCGTTCAACATCAGCATCATCTCTAAGGTTGTCAGCAATCAAATGTCCCAAGTGTTTAAACTGATGTACCTGACGAATCGGGACATCGTTCATTTTTATTGGTGGCACATTTACTGGAAAATTCCTACTAACAGCCTTAAAAACCATGAGTTTGGACTTCCTCACATTATATAGCAGCCCGTGGCTGGCAGCATAGTTCTCACAGATTTCGACAAGTTTTCTGAGTGCACTGACCGAGGGAGTCAACAGCACCATGTCATCCGCATAGCTGGTGTTGTGAAAACACACCCCATCAACAAAACCCCCCACATCCGCACTGCTGAGTATTATGTGTGTATTATTGTGTTATGTATTGTGCCTACATTATGTACCTATTTAAACAAATAATACAATTCAGCAGAACTCGATCAAAGTCAAACCGACAGAGAATTGGTTCAACTTATTAGGAGCGGTACGAGTTGTGCGCGCGCGCCGTTGAATTAATGATACGTTTAGATCGACGTCTGTTTGCGCGCGGTATTATTAGTAGCCGCCGCCGCCCGCGCCGCGTGGAACCAATCGTTACTCGATAGGGAGCAATCACTGCTGCACGCGAAAGACTGGAATCATCTAAATTACTATTAATTTATTATCAACGATGCATCTCTAGCGGCAATAAATCCAAATGAAAAGCGGAATATCGGGTTTATTTACCATTAGCATTCCGTTTTCCCCCTTGAGGGAGATTTTCTCAGGGGGGAATATGGGAATAAGTCAGCACGAGCGCACTTACACCTTCGGCCGGCTGCCATCCCGGCGGCATCGGGCGGCACCCGGGTTGGCATCGCTCTTGCAAACCAGAACTTAACACACGCGCTCCTTAGAACCGGCGCGCGGCGCTGAATTCATATACTTTGAACTCTAATAATAATTCTGAAACACGGCACGGCAGCGCATGCTTTGGGGAAGCAGCAGATGAAGACTGCCATAATATGATAGCTCTTTAATCGGACATACTGACACACAAGCACGCTGCACGCCGCTCGCCAGCGCCGGCGCCGCGAGCGAGTGATGTACTACGCGTGTTGATACGTCGGCGTCATGTAGGTACGCAGGTAAGTCCTTTTTGTTTTTTGCTTGTTAAGTATTAGTTTTGCTGATGACATGGTGCTGCTCAGCCCATCAATCTGTGGACTAAGGAAGTTGTTGGCCATATTTGAGAGGTATGCGGAGGTTTATGGCTTGAGGTATAATGCTACTAAAACTGAGGTGGTGGTTTTTAAAGTACATAACAATATACCCATGACCACAGGTGACGTTACAAGGAACACCAATAAAAGTCGTCACTCAATCTGAATACCTCGGTCATGTGGTCACGGGTTCTCTCACATATGACCAGGATATAGATAGGGAGCGTAGGGCGTCGGCGGCCCGTCGCAACATGCTTGCCTGCAAGTTTGCGCGGTGCTCTGACGAGGCAAAACTGACGCTTTTCAGAGCCTACTGCCAGTCCTTTTACTCGTGCAGCTTGTGGGTTAAGTATACGCAGAAGGCTTACAACGCTCTGCGCGTGCAGTATAATAATGCGCTGAGGATATTGTTGGGGCTGCCTCGGTTTTGCAGTGCATCGGGCATGTTTGCGAAATGCAAATAGATGAATTTCATGCCATCATGCGCAAACGGTGCGCATCGATGTTGCGGCGATATAGGGGTAGCCCTAACTGTAGTTAAGCTACACTGGCGGACAAGGTTGATGGACCATTTATCAGGCTCTGGGCTGGCAGACATGTGCGTGCACTTGTTCATGTAGCCAATTAAGGTATAATTATTTTATTTTTAAGTTATTGAGTTTACTAATACTCGTACAGACTAAGTTAATTAATACTAACACTATATGGATCAATTGGTCTGAAATAATGTTTTTGATTTGATTTGATTTCTGATCAAATCATGCATGAAGTTATTATAACAACGAATCAAGATCCCAGATAAACCTTAATTTATTAAACCTTTTCCAGTTTGAGTGGCATAAATAATGCAAAGACAAGCGGCTGGTCCACAAAGTCAAGGTCGCTCAGATATATGCAGGGTGGAATTGTTAAACTCACCTGTAGGGAAAATACTCTAAATACTGGAGATAGTAAATTTGCTCAAAGGAACCATTCCTTTCAATTAAAAAAGAATCTAATCTGCATCAAAGATTTTAGAAAATTCGCTTGCCATACTCGGGAATCCAAACGGCTAAAATCCCAAAAAATAACATCCTGTACTGTACCTACTTTTATGGTATCAATCGATAGGATGAATCATAAGGATCAAATCTCGATAAGAAAACATGATTAATGAAATGAAAGGAACACCATGAAATCTTAACTTATTTTAATTTAACGAAAAAAAGGGTAAACCAACAAATTAGTTGTGATGAATATTGAAAATCGTAAGTAGTGTAAACCTCAGTTCTTAACTCGTTAGCAAATCGCATATGATTATTGGTAAATTTGATTTTTAACCTATCCCCATAAAAAATTTAAGACCTTTTCCTATCATTTAATTTATCATGTTTGTTACAGAGATTTGGTCCTTATGATTTACTCTATCGATGTTTTTATTTTTTCAATCAAATGGAAGCGTAATTTTTTTTTATAGTATCAACCTGGTGCATCAAAACATTCAAGGGTTTTTGAAAAAAGATTTAGAAGTAGAATTATTCCTGAATTATAGCAATATAGATATTCTTTGTGTGACAGAACATTGGCTTAAAAGCCACCAGTTCATGTTCAATTTTAGTAATCACCAGGTTGGTAGTTCGTTCAGCAGAGTAAATGCTATACATGGTGGCTCATTAATTATAGTAAATAACCAACTTAAATTTAAAGACCGCAAGGATATTGTGAGCCTATCTGTTGAGCGGAGAATTGAAATAGCCTGTATAGAATTGGAGCAGTTCATTATATTAAGTGTGTACAGACCACCTTCAGGATTGTATGATTGTTTTGAAAAGGTTATGGATGAAGTGTTGCACAAAATTTGTAATTCAAACAAGTCTATCATAACTTATGGTGATTTTAATGTTAATTTGTTAGAAAATTCTGGGTTAAGTACTAAAATTATAAGTTTGTTTCAGTCATACAATCTTGCTAACCAATTTTTGGAGCCCACTAGAATAACTCCCACTAGTTCCACATGCCTAGATAACATTTACACAGATGTTACACCAACCCATAAAGAAATGATTAATTTAATAGACTCTGATCATTGCGGACAATTGATCATTATTCCTAATATTAACAAAAAAGTTATTAAAAAAGATATCACTGTTACCCCAAAAACTAGTAATCGCTTGGAAACATTTAAAACTAAACTTTTAAGTAAATTACCATTTTTGTCGACTAATGATGACCCTAATGAACAATATAATGATTTTTTTTATATGTATTGCACACAATTTGATAACACATTCATTCCAAAGACTTTCTCGGTGAATAGTAACGCTTCCTTCAGTGACTGGGCCACCATTGGTATACATAAAAGTAGAAAACGACTTTGAATTATATGATGAACGGACTTGTATAAACACTGCTGAATTTAATTTATATGTTAAGAATTATTCAAAATTATTTAAAAAAGTTTGCAGTATGGCCAAGTCACGTTATTTGAGTTCAAAAATTAAAAATAATAGTAATGTAATTAAAATGACATGGAGTAACATTAACAGCGAAACGGGAAGGTCATGCAACCGATGTAGTAGCTACATGCTTGATATTGATGACAATATAATTAATTCAGATTCCCAAGTCGCCGCGGCCTTTGAAAATTTCTTTGCTGATGTTCCCGTATCCACTACTAAATCTCTAAACTCATCACCCACTGCTGCAGAGTCTTTACTTAAGGAAAACGTTCCTGTATGTGATTCTGAATTTCATTTCCGATATGTCATCTGCAAAGATATAATTAAAACCTTTCACACATTAAATGTTAAAAAGACCGCAGATCTATGGGGTAATTCTGAGGACGTTGCTAAGTCCATAATAAACATTGTAGCACCTACTTTAGCTGTTATTTTTAATAATTGTATTGATTGTGGTGAGTTTCCTGATCTTATGAAAAACAGTAAAATAATACCGTTATTTAAATCGGGTAGTACATCAGACCCTACTAATTATAGACCTATTTCAGTACTACCTACCTTTAGTAAAATTTTTGAAAAACTTATTTTGAATCAAATGCAAGGATTTTTTAATAATCACAAATTACTGCATAACAAACAGTTCGGTTTTACGAGGGGTCGTTCGACTACTGATGCCGGAGTTGAACTTTTAGGACATGATTATGACGCATGGGAGGACAAATGCGATGCTTTGGGAATCTTTTGCGATTTGTCCAAGGCATTCGATTGTGTTCTTCATGAAACATTGATCAGGAAACTGCACCACTACGGAATCCGAAACGCCTCTCTGGATCTTCTTACTTCTTACTTAAGTGATAGGATTCAGAGATTTGATGTTAATGGAAAAAGATCACCCGGATCGGTAGTAAGAATGGGGGTCCCCTAGGGCTCAATTCTTGGGCCATTTTTATTTCTTATTTATATAAATGACTTGCCTTACCTCATAAAGGATAAACATGATATAGTGTTATTTGCAGACGACACTTCACTTTTATTTAAACTGAAACGTCAGCAGCTGATTACTGACAATGTAAATAGCGCCCTTGCAATAGTAGTTAACTGGTTTAATGTTAATAACCTACTTCTTAACGAGAAAAAAACTAAATGCATTAAGTTTACGATACCTCATTTTAGACAAGTAGAAACTAGTGTTCTCATAAAGGATGAAGTGCTGAAACCCAAAATACCACAGTTTTCTTAGGCATAACTTTGGATACCAAACTTCAATGGGGCCCCCACATAGATAAATTGTCAAAAAAGCTTAGCTCCGCAGCATACGCCGTTAGAAAAATTCGTGGTTTAACTGATTTAGAGACAGCCCGTTTAGTATACTTCAGTTATTTTCATAGTGTGATGTCGTACGGTATTCTGTTGTGGGGAAATGCCGCCGATATCCAGACAATTTTCGTTTTACAAAAAAGGGCAATTCGTTCAATCTATAAATTAAGTCCCAGACACTCCCTCAGAGATAAATTTAAAGACATTAATATCATTACTGTGCCTTCTCAGTATATTTATGAAAATCTTTTGTATGCACATAAATATATTAATCTGTTTAAAAAATACAGTGATATCCACAATATAAATACTAGAAACAAACACAAATTTATTGTTCCTACAACCAGGCTCAAGAAAATAGGTGGCTCGTTTGTTTCGCCAATGTATACGTATTTTTAATAAACTTCCTAGCCACATTCAAGATCTAAGCTTTAATAAATTCAAATCTTTTATAAAACGGAAACTATGCCAGAAAGCCTATTATACTGTGAAAGACTATATTGAGGACAAAAAGGCTTGGGATTGAGCTGCTCCAATAAATTTACACGGTGAATGTTGATTTTAATTTGCTAGCTATTTCAGACATGAATATTTACTGTAAAAAGTATTATATTATTTTCATTATTGAGAATATGAGGACTATGTGGGTCATTGTTTCAGTTATATTCTTGATCTGGCAGTTTAAGTAGTTTATGCGGCCTACCCAAATACCTTTCTTTGGTATTGTTCGTCGAATCGTTGAGCTCCTTAAGTTCTGAGTTGAGCTGCACGGTTACTGACAAATGCGTGCACTGACTGGACAGGTCCACTTAATCTGTGTGGTTCTTTCCTCAAAAGACCATTTCAGACACCAATCTACATGGTTCTCAAACATTATGTCCGATTTTTTATATACACATTGACATTTTTGAATTTTATATACACAATGACATGAGTATTTACTTGTAAAGTATTATGTTATTTTAATTATTGTGAATGTGAGGATTATGTGGGTCATTGTTTTTTTTTCGCAGTTAATTTTGATCATGATCTGGCAGATTGAGTAATTTATGTGGCCTACCCAAATGTCCTTTCTTTGGTATTGTTCGTCGAATCGTTGAGCTCCTTAAGTCCTGACTTCCTGAGTTGAGCTGCACGATTACTGACAAATGCGTGCACTGACTGGACAGGTCCACTCAATCTGTGTGGTTCTTTCCTCAAAATACCATTTCAGATACCAATCTACATGGTCTTCACATGATCTGACCAAGATTATGTCTGGAGTTTAAAAGAGACTGTGACCTCTGAGTTTGTTTCGGCCTTTCTTCTCAGAGTAGTCAGATAGGAAACGCCGACCTCATCTAGTTTAAAAATATGATTGACGTGTAAAAGTGTTTGTACAAACCTACTTACAGAAATAAAATCATTTATCATTTATCATTTAATTATATTTTTAACGCGCTAATATCTGAACCTACCTGTCGGATTTGAACATTTCTTTTGCATTTGATAGCCCATTTCTTGAGGAAGGTTATATGACATCACGCTAAGATCCTTAGGAGCCGAGCAAAAAGAACAAAGCAGGAAGAACGCTAAGAAAAAACGAAGGAATAGCGCAGGCAGGAAATGGGGCTGTTATTTTAGTATATTGTGGTGTCTTACGACTTCCACGCGAACGAAGTCGCGGACAGAAGCTAGTAGTTGAAAAAGAAGGTGCGTGCTTGACGCAGTCGGTCGTGCGCTCATGAAGTTGGTAAGTCTTGTACCCCGTCGTAATCAATTGGGCAGCGCCCCCCGCCCCCCTGACCCCCGCCGCTCCTCGTTATGGCCGCTTATGTCGTTCCACAAATGTCCATTGTCATCACACGTCTGTTTATAGCTTATTGTTTGTCGCCGAGGTGTTACCGCTAGAGGTGCGGGGTGCTGCACTCAACCGGTCCCACCACCAACTTAAAGTTACAGTTTTAATAATGACTGGGTAATTGTCAGTGCTCATTTTGTGAGGGCATGCGGCAGTATAAACTTAAATAATCTAATAAAATATATGTATCGACAATACCTCCGTCACAGCGAAGGTCCGCTGTGCCAATCTCAAATATACTGGTTTAAGAGCAGCAGGATGATGAAGAATTGATGACCTACCATCCCACGTATGCTTCACGAAGAAGTAACACGCCGGTCACCGGTCGCCGATCGAGCTCATCGTGGCTGGTCCTAGGTATGACTAGGAGTTTCATCACGATAAACGCAAAGATTGATTGTTTTTGTTCAATTTATTCAAAACCGCCCAAACGCGAGTGAAAAGGTTCCGTACCACGAAACAAGTTTGAAGCCCCCTAGCAGAGCTTCGCTTGGCGCCACGCGAGGTGAGTACATGGGTAGGTGCTAGGTATCAGGTGCTAGGCGATCTACGTCAATTTTTTCATTTAATATGTCCTCCGTTTTGATGACACGCTGCCGATGGGCGATGCCTGTTCACTTGCGGCGTGGGCCGTGGAACCAAGCATCACTATGGCCAGTGCAATAGTAAAACCATGCATTGGTTTGCTAGACTGCTACAGTAAAGCATGTCACCTGGCAAGCAGCGTCGCTGTAGCACCGAACGAAGCACACTACATGTCACCTGGCGAGCAGCGTCGCTGTAGCACCGAGCGAAGCACACATCATGTCATCTGGCGATCAGTATCGCTGTAGCACCGAGCGAAGTAAACTACATGTCACCTGGCGATCAGCATCGCTGTAACACCGAGCGAAGTACACTACATGTCACCTGGCGATCAGCGTCGCTGTAGCACCGAGCGGAGCACACTACATGTCACCTGGCGAGCAGCGTCGCTGTAGCACCGAGCGAAGCACACATCATGTCATCTGGCGATCAGTATCGCTGTAGCACCGAGCGAAGTAAACTACATGTCAACTGGCGATCAGCGTCGCTGTAGCACCGACCGAAGCACACTACATGTCACCTGGCGATCAGCGTCGCTGTAGCACCGAGCGAAGCACACTACATGTCACCTGGCGATCAGCGTCGCTGTAGCACCGAGCGAAGCACACTACATGTCACCTGGCGATCAGCATCGCTGTAACACCGAGCGAAGTACACTACATGTCACCTGGCGATCAGCGTCGCTGTAGCACCGAGCGGAGCACACTACATGTCACCTGGCGATCAGCGTCGCTGTAGTACCGAGCGGAGCACACTACATGTCACCTGGCGATCAGCGTCGCTGTAGCACCGACCGAAGCACACTACATGTCACCTGGCGATCAGCGTCGCTGTAGCACCGAGCGAAGCACACTACATGTCACCTGGCGATCAGCGTCGCTGTAGCACCGAGCGAAGCACACTACATGTCACCTGGCGATCAGCAGCTGTAGCACCGAGCGAAGCACACTACATGTCACCTGGTGAGTAGCATCGTTGTAGCACCGAGCGAAGACGATCATCAGGTGTTAGACCATCTAAGTAATACATACGTCATGCAATAAAGAATTGAGTATTGAGTATTGGAGCACACTGCTTGTGTGAAAAGGTAAATCGGATTACAGGACAACTAAACTCTGCATTGAGAAAATGTTCTCTTCCATACATTGGTCTACGTAAAGATCAATGCTGCAACTGAAAAATCTAATTTTGTAATGTGGAACATTGGTTGATTGATTTGATTATTTTAATTTGATTTTGTTGGTTGGAATTGTCCAACCAAAATTCTTCCTGTGCCGTACCCATGCAGCCCTGCTGATATCCGGTCATTTTGAGCTTCTTGGCGTTACGTTCACATCCACCCTTTATTTTGGTCCATACATTAAGCTAAGTTCGTCGTGAAGTGCCGCCTAATCACACTCGGTCGAATTACATTACAGTACACCTTTACATTACATCTTTTACATATCTGGGGCATTGGGTCACTGCAACGCAGACGGATAATGGTGATATGGAGAGGGACCGTAGGTCGCTGTCAGTCAGGAGCAATATGTTGATCCGTAGGTTTGCAAAAGACTCAATGGGTGTAAAAAATACTCTGTTTAGGGCATACTGCCAATCTTTTTACACCTGCAGTCTATGGGTCGACTACACGCAAAGGGCTTGCAGCGCCTTGCGCGTTCAGGACAACAACGCATACAGGGCGCTGTTGGGGTTGCCACGACACTGTAGCGCATCAGGGATGTTCGCAGAGGCACGTATACACGATTTTTAGGCAATCATGCGTGCGCGGGTTGTCTCCCTGATGAGGCGGGTGCGGGGCAGCGCCAACAGCCTCTTGGTCACTGTGGCCGATAGGGCAGAAGTTCAAATACTCAGGCACTGGACCAGGGCACAAGTATTGCCTTCAAACCATGTCGTTAAATAATGTTGGTTGTATACTAATCTATTATATAATTGATTAATTTACAGTAATGATGACTTTGACATTCCTATTAATTGTTAAATGTATGTACTAACACTAGTTTTTTTAAAGTTGTTTATATAATTACTAACAATTTGGAAGCAATTTTCTGTAAAAATAAATTATTTTTATTAAAGGCTGAACTAGCTGACAAAAAGTTAGGAATCCTAGCAAAGGTGAATCGATAAAAGAACAGGCCAAGAGACTCATCAGCAACGATGCACTCGTCAATTCAGAGGTCTAGAGCCTTGAACATCGCATGCATTAAACGCACCCTATGCCTATGTAGACAAGCATATTATAAGAATGATTATATCGTAGATAAAAATGCTTGGCTTAATGCTGGTCCTGCTTCACAGCCACTTGGGCTCACTAGTTAAAATTTGAATGTTTGGAAGATAATATAATAATAATAATTGTTTATTGGGAACAAAAAACAAATACATTAAAAGACAAACGATGTTAAACGATGATAGCTGCAATAGTTAAAACTGTGGCGCAGCTAGCAACGCGCGCCTCCTAGTGAGAGGGTAGGTTGTTGGTTGTTGTGATATGCTTCCCTTTTATTTTTTATATGCCATTGCGAACTTAATGTTTATTTTTGTTTATATTTTATAAAATATGTTTTATTGTTGAATACTCCATTAGATATTAATGATTATCTTTTCTTTTTGGTAGTAAAATTTTATTCATCTCTCAAATGCCTATCAAACTATAGTTTTGTATTATTTAGAAGCATTATTCAATTTTGTAAATGTGATTACCATGGGTTCGTTTATTCGTCATTATTATGTATGTTGACTTGAAAGCATGGCAGTTGAGACTATGTCATGCTCACTTAAACGTCTCACTAATGGTGGCGCGTGTGTTGGATCATTCGGTTCCCTACAAAATGGTTGAGCTGGATGGTGCTGATCCACGCTTCATGTTCATGAACGGGCGCCGTCGGTTGTGACTGGTCATCTCTTAGCTGCCACGGATTATTTTATTTTTTTGAATTGTTTCTTAATAGTTTTTGTTACATTGTTCTCACTTATAGAAGAGAATATATCTTGATTTAAAAGAGTGTCCTTGGAGTTTCTTGCCCGTTCCTCTCCATAGAGATCTACGTTTTGCAATGGGCAACTAGCTTCAACTTTCTGACTAACTGACCGACTCTTTGACAATTCAAAAGTGCCTGTAAATGGTTTAATTGAAATAAATGCTTTGAGTTTGAGTTTGAATCGTCGCCGAGTTGCGAGCCTGTCGGTTTGGATCGGTTACGGCGATGCGCCACCGCTACTTGATGGACATCTCACGCGACACTTTATTGACGTGTAAAAGTGTTTGTACAAACCTACTTACAGAAATAAAGTCATTAATTATATCATTAATTTCCATCCACACCGGAGTAACTTTTTGTGGAGCAACGTTTACAAGTGTTCGTTGGCAATAATGGATAACAAAATGATATAGCAAAAGCCGCAAAAGTTATAGAAAGATACTTAATGTTATCATGTTGCTTAATGTTTCTATAATAAACGTAACTTCGGTGTGGAGGCACAAAACGTGGGAATAATTCATTATGCGGACTGGAATTTCCTGGCTTCAAGTCGTGGGTTACCTACTTCTAGGCAAGCATGCTTCATCGTCGACCACACCATCGCTTACCTGCAGGTGAAATAGTGGTCACACGCGAGTTCAACACTAATAATAAGAAACTAAAAACAAAAATCTTCCCCTAAAAAATATTTGGCTCATGATCGGTCAGTACCAAAGAATTTGCTAGTCGGAGAAACACACATCAAAAGTATCTTGGGATCAAGGTACTTACTTATAAAATATATTTTATTGCCCTATTGAAATTAAATAAAAATGTCTATGTATTTAGATTGATTAAATAAAATGTTCTCGTACGTGTACATCCACGAAGTACTCTCTGCTTTGGCATTAATAAACACTTTTCGCGATTTTTGTGTATGCCTTAGTTAATCCTGATATTTAAATGTGATAAACATACACATGCACACACATAAACTGTCGCCTTCTTGCCACGGGGGCAGGACGCCAGCTGCTGCGATCGAAAGGTTTTTATTGCGTAAAATATACAAATAATGGTCTGTATTTCCGCTGCTAACGCGTATAACACAATCGCAGTGATTCGGCACTCAATATGAGTTCATCCAAATCAAGATGCGGAATCGCCGCCCACGTCCGTTGCTAGAGGCGAAAAATATTTTCTGGTGTATGTACGGCATCCATATTTGGCAGAGCTCTTCCGTGAAGCATATCCCATGCGTGCTCCATGAGATTCAAGTCTGGCGATCGAGCAGGCCACGGCAGGCCGTTGATATAAGCTGCAGCAAGTGTGTTTCGAACGGCTTTATACATTTTATTTTTATTTAAATAAAATAAGTTAGTTACTTACAAAAGAAGTTTTATATATCAATATGATGGAGAAGGTATGTCTCTCTTGTTATCATGAGCCATATTTGAACTACTGTGGGCTTAGGTACTTTGGGAAATGTTGGTTATTGCGCAATAGGAAAACCGTTTGTAGTTCAAATCAAATTATAATTTTACGAACAAATTAATCACACTAGCAAATCACACACTGTAGGTACACGACACAACTACACAGAACGCGCGATAGTTTCTAAACGTGTTCACTTCTTAATTGCCAACAACCAACTCTGCTTTTACTCTGGTCAAGCGTTTTGTTATAGACTCTGTCGAGTGCCGTCTGGTGGCGCTGGCGTCCCGATTATTCAAAGTCAAAGGATTGATTTATTCCGACAAATAAATAAAAAAATACTGATCAAAAACGAATCCAAAAATGACATATCTGCTATTTTTTTGTCAAGAGTGTACGAATGTGCTGGATATCCTGGCTTCAGCATCAGACCAAGAATCCTATAATCTTGCATAGTTATATCAAACATACGTGTTTCAAATTTTAGGTCACACATATGTTTGAAAGTAAAGTAAATACCCATTATACGTCTAAGATCCCTACCGCAGCTAACATAAGAGCTGATGACCTTGAAACGGCTGAACCGATTTTGATGAAACATGTCTAAAAATCACCGCTAGAAAAGCTGCTTTCAAATAAAAAAAACCGCATCCAAATCGGTTCAACCGTTTAATAGCTGCGGTGCCACAGACAAACACGCATACACACACATAGCGGTCAAACTTATAACACCCCTCTTTTTGCGTCGGGAGTTAAAAGATATATTTGAAACTCTCACAATAAGTCCTTTCATTTGATAATGTCACACGGTACAGCTTGCAAAATTATTGTTTTAATTCTAGTTTGCCCTCCAAAAGTGATCTTATATTTAAAATTAATTTATTTACGTCACACGTCCGTGTTTGGGTCACAGAAATTCATATGTGTACAAAATTTCAATTTAATTAGTCCAGTAGATTCGGAACAAATTGGCTGTGGTGACAGACGGACAGACAAACACACGACTGATCCTATAAGGGTTCCTTTTTTTCATTGGGATGTCCGGAATCGTAAAAAACTTTTTTTTGTAACTAGCAAAGACGTGCTTGATCCATGTGTATTTTATTTTTTAATTATTAAGTTTCGGACAGCAATATAATCCATCTTGTTACTGGAAAAATACCTTAATGTTAGTAATACAAAACACATAATCAACACCGGCAACACATAACGAATTAAGTGATAATGGGGGGGGGGGGATGGCGGGGGTGATGGTGTGGGGGTAATTTCTACTTTTATATCTGTAATTTTTATGGTGTACATAATAAAGAGTATTCTATTCTATTCTATTCTAAGTGTCCGAAGCAGGTTGCGCAGAGAACGATCAAGCAAGAGATCTGCTACCTAGTTGACATGCTCTCTCACATGCCCCAGAACAGGGGAGTAGACACTCTCCGCCACCAATTTCAAGATACCTACTATTTGTACTGACTCGCGTTCGATGCATTAGTGAAGCAACTTTTTTGCGTACGACGGCGTGGAAACCGTCGTCAGTTCGGTTTTGAGAAATCATCTCTGATACACTACAAAAACGTGGCAATCCCAATAGCATCCCAAAATAGTGGATTGTTATACAAGGGGCTAAATTACCCATTTTAGACGAGGTAGTTTTACTCCCGAGCTTTAGCGCGGGAGTAAATGGAAGCCGAGTTATAATGGGTTTTTAGCGCCGTGGTTTACACTGTAGTTTTCACTACGATTGCGAGAAAATGAAATAATCCAATACAGTATTAAATAGTTTATTAAAAATTAAATGTACAAGTTGTACAATTCTGGATATTTAACGAGATGTTTTTTCCCGGCAACTTAACAGTCCTCTGTGAAGATGAGTGTTGAGTTGTCTGTGGGGTAAACGTGGGAGATACACGTAGTTCCAGGTTTGAAGGTCCCTCGTTCAAATGCTCTGAATAGAGAATCAACTGAGTTGACTCATCCCTTGATGTCGATGGGCGTGGGCTAGTTGGGAGAATATTGATGCGTTCTGTGACACACTGGGTGATATCAAATTGGTTTTGAATGGAGTTCTCTGTATAGCCTTCTGCCACTTGATCGGAACTCCAGCCACCGCACCGTGGCGTTTTAGCGTTGTTATATTTGTACCAAAATCCGCCAAGTGAGTGGTGGATGTTCTTCGGAAACAATGGCCAGTTTACTGTTCCGGATTAGGCAAATTTCGATAGGTGGCGATCACTTTTGGCATGTTACTTAATTTATTTTTTCCCATAACTTGACTTGTGCATTTTCCGTTTTGATAGTTGAGCAAAAATCTAGGCGTGCCCACTCCACTCGGCCGTAAATCAAAGAGGTAGGCTTTGACATTTTTTTGAAATTCTCCACTTATAACGAATTTCCTTTCCTTATTTGTCTTTGTATTGGGCATATTTATGTCTTGAAGATGGGTATCAGTTTCGACATTTTCACTGTTATGTTTTCCAGTTCCATCCCTCTGCTGGCAAAGCTGATCCCAAAAATTAAAGCAACCTGTAAAACAAAAAATAAGGTGTGATAAAAGTGTATTTTGGTTGGTATATTACCTAGTAGCAATTTAGTTTGATGAAAATGATAGAAAAACGTTTAAAAATGTTAGAAAGTACCTTTGTTGCGAAGTATATTTTATTTGGAGCCTTATTTACGAAATTCCCGATATCTTTCCTCGTGAAAACTTTGGATGTCTCTGTCTTGTAGCCGGTGGATAATTTCTTGAGAAAGTCGTCAAACTTACATATTTCTTTATATTGACATTATGTCTTGTCTGTATAGTTGTTCGTAACATTGAATATGTGCTCCAAAGAGTTGAAATTTGTTATTTTTTGGAAAGTTTATCAAAATACGTAAGAAAAACACCTTCCATAAGCGAATCTCCTCGTTTTTCTGCCCTCCACTTCATAAACTTTTCGTACCGTCAAACATGGTGAATCGGAATGAAACTTTAAAAGGGATTTTAACATTGAAATAATTAGTAATAAAAATACTGTAATGTGTATACTTTATTATAATTAACGATTAAGGGCCCTTGTTGGCAAGAAACTATATTATTTCAATGTTAAAATCCCTTTTAAAGTTTCGTTCCGATTCACCTCTCCATCCCTATTCACCCCGTTTGACTGTAAGTATTTAAATAAATTCTTCGTGACCTTAACGGCAACAGATTAAAAAATATTTATTTTCGTTTCTCATCCTTCTGCAAATTAGGGTCTCCATTCTCACTAGATGATGACATTTTCATTATTACCAAAATAAATTAATACGGTCACCAATTTAATTTGTAATTAGACAAAAATCCTAAAGATTTGCCAATGCCTTTTTTATTTCATCTGTAGTCGCAACGCAATGCACGCATTCTACTGAAGCGATCGCCACTTTTAGTTCCATTTTCAAAAATAAAATATTCTTCTTTTTATGAAACAGTAATAATAAGTCGAGTCACGTGACATTGGCTGAATGCACAAACCGTGCGAAGCAACAAGAAAAAAAAAATGTCGAGTCTTTATTCATGATAGTTCTACGTAAGAAGAAATACTTTTTTGTTTTTGCAGGCTCGTTGGTAACAGACAATATTTTTTTGAAAATTACTTTTTCCCCTAGACCTAGAGGAAAATATGCTATTTTAGCCCCGGTCTAAACGCTACAATGACGGACTTTTTGAGTAAGAGAAGTGAAAACATTATTATATTGGATGCGTAAGTCATCTAGCAATCTTTTGGCGTAGCTGACCCATAGACCGCGGCATACAGACCCTGACAGGAAGCCAGCAGGGTGATCTTGACTTGGTCACTACAACGCGAGAATGTACGCGCCAACATATTACCTCGGACCGCTAGTGCCCTGCGTTCCCTCTCGATGTCTACATTATCCTTATGGTCGTCGGTAAGCATGTGCCGCAAGCACTTAAATGGGTCCACTTTATTAATGCTCATGCCATTTAGGGTGAAATTAGATGTATGGTTAGGGCACTTACCGGCGGCTTTAAAGACCATGTATTCGCACTTTTTGACATTATAAACCAGGCCATGCGCACCAGCGTACTTATCGCAGACCTTCAGCATATCTCTGATAGATCCCTCAGTCGGGCCCAGCAGTACCATGTATGCAAATGATATGCAATAATGCAAACGAGAATAAGTAAATTAATTGTGCAGAATTATTCAAACGAAATAGCGAGATGCGAGCGGCCTACACACCTTCGCGGAGGACGCGTATGAGTCTATGACGGCCGGCAGGGGGTGATCACGTATTATTCTATCATTGTACCTATATTTCTGAAACGGAGTAATGCACGGTAATAAATCTAGCTGACACTTAGCACTGTCAGTAGTTCTACTGGAGTCCATGTGATTCGTTGAATGTGGCCTCAAGTAACGGTCAGTCCTACATAAATGTACATACATAGGCTTTAGGTTGATGTAATTTTAAATATTTTGTTTTTTACGTTTTTCAAATTTTTAAATTGTAAGTTAAGACCGTTCCGTTCTGTTGTTGTTTTTAAGACTGCGCTATCGCATTAGGTATAGGTACACCTGTAATGATAGTTGTAATGGAAATTTTAATAAATATAAAAAATAAAAACATATTACAATTATTATAATAGGTCTTTACCTATGAAATTGCCGTTTTGTATGAAAAAATTTAAACGAATTTTTTTCATGAATTTTTTATTTGTATTAATCGAAGTAATCACCCATGCAATCAATGCATCTTTGCCATCGCAGTGGCAGTTTATTGATGCCCTTCTTAAAGAAATCAGCTGGACGGGAGGCAACAAATTCTTCAAAGGCATTTTGTACTGCCTCTCGGGTATTAATTTTTTTTCCCGCCAAGAAGTTATCCAAATTCTGGAAAAAGTAGTAGTCTGTAGGCGCAAGGTCTGGTGAGTAGGGCGGATGACGGAGAGCTTCCAACCCCAGTTCTTGCAACTTGGAGACCGTCTGCTGTGCAGTATGAGGTCGCGCGTTGTCGTGCAGGAGCAGCGGAGACGAGCGATTGACCAATGCTGGTTGGAGATGCGCCAGCTTCTCCATCATTGTGTTCAGTTCTTCACAGTACACATCTGCAGTAATGCTCACCCTGTTTGGTAAGAAGCTGTGATGAATCACACCGGCGCTAGACCACCAAACAGTGACCATCACTTTTCTAGGGGTAAGTTTTCGTTTAGGGCATTGTTTAGGTGCTGAACCAGGATCCAACCAACTTGCTGAGCGCTTACGGTTATCAAACAGAATCCATTTTTCATCGCAGGTAACAATGCGGTTCAAAATTCCTTCATTTGTGTGTCTGTTGAGCAGTGCAAGGCACGTCTCGACGCGTACTTCGCGCTGGCGATCATTGAGTTCGTGGGGCACCCATTTGTCAAGCTTTTTTACCTTGCCAATTTGACGCAAATGGACCAATATTGTTTTGACGCTAACGTCGAAAGCTGCTGCTAATTCAGCCGTAGATTGTGTATCATCAGCTTCCACAATCGCCTTTAATTCGTCATTGTCGACCAAAGTCTTCGGACGACCGCGAGGTTCATTTTTCAGGTCGAAATTTCCAGAACGGAAGCGAGCAAACCAATAACAGGTGGTGCGTTGGTTTGTAGTGTTAGCTCCGTAAACGTCGTTGATGTTGCGTGCCGCTTGTGCCGCGTTGCTGCCACGACGGTACTCATATTCCATAATTACTCGAATTTTTAACGTAGCCATGATGACGAAAAAGATTGAAATGCGATGAAAATGTAACACTAATCAATAAAGAAATGACTACTTTTAGAAAAAAAAATCCATGTTTTTAAAATAAAATTAATTTGAAATTAGAATTCTTAGCCAAACAAAAATTATTTTGATTTGAAATGGCCAGTACTGCAGAACGGCAATTTCATAGGTAAAGACCTAATATTACTTAGTATGTCGCTATGAAGTGTTTGGTTGTGATGAAGACTTGGACGTGAAACTTAATCCTATAGGGCATGCTTCTTTATTCTTTGCTGTCCTGTGTGTGTTGGGCCCGCACTGTCCAGCTGCTGGTCTGCAGCCGCGTGTCCGCCTTTAATTGCTGGCTGCTGCCATGTTTCCCCGCACACCGTACGCGGCACGCTCGCTCCTTTTCTTTCATTCCTTGCAACGGTTACTAAAATCAGCCGATAGTCAATGACCTCTTTCGGGCTATATTAGTACCTAACTCCAACACATAACTACAACACAACTGCAACCCATAACTCCGACACATAACTACAACACATAACTACAACACATAACGATGCCCCCAAGCAATAAGTCGGTAATGTGCTATTATGGACTTTTTATTGTTATGTCAAATTCGGAACCTATGGGTTGGGATACATCTTAGTAATTTATTTCACATTTTTCGTAGTGATATTTTCGAAGATATCATGAATAACACTTTTATTGTAGGGAAATTAAAAACGAAATTATGTCGAGAAAAGTATCTTTACGTATCAATACAAAAGTGTAATTCGTATTTAATTTTGGTAAGTTGCTATTACCGACTTATTGGCGTGAATAAATTTCGTGCAGTTCTTGGTAAACGCTAGCACGTTGTTGTTGTCGAATTATTTTGAGTCAGCTCAGACCGTAATGGGAACTAACAAGGTTTTTAAAGTAAATAATTCATTAATTAATATGTGTAAAATTGCAATACGTGTCTAATTTGAGCACGTTTGGTCCCGTTTTCGATATTGCTGTTTATATTTTTGTGCCCAACAGTTTGCAAGACGCATTAGTCTCTTTCTTTCTATGGCAATAAGAGAGTAATAGATATTAGCCACGCCCCCAACACGTGATATTGTCCACCGGCCGGTGCGTAATGTTTGTTTACACAAACAGTAGCATATTTTTGTTTGATTAAACGTGACGTGGTGCTCTAAAATTATTTTGTACTTCAAGTGATTGTGATCTCAACAGTGTATTTAAGTGTTAGTGGTACAGTAATTATTTATTTTTTGAGCTATTGTACAAAATATATTAAGTATTCAAAAAACCATAGAGAATAAAAAAATGCTCGTGTGAGACGAATGCTTCTAATGGTTGACAACACGGTTGAAGGTAAGAGCTAACGTACTTACCTAGCTTATAACTTCTTCTAGTTAACTGTTAATTTTAATTTTCGGTATAAGTATAGATTACAATGCAAAGTATTAAGGCTCGTGCACACTGGCGCGACACGACAGCGTGACACAAAGGCACCGCGTGCCGCGCGACGAGCGGCGCGCGGCGCCTTTGGCGGTGTCGTGCTGTCACGTCGCGCCTGTTTGTGGGAGCCTTTATTCTAACTGTTCTTTGATTTTATGCTCTGCATGCCACGTTGTTATAACGACGAGCGTTACAGGTTCGATCCCCTGTGTACCCATGCAGTGCAGGCATTATTGTTTAAAAGAAGGTAGGTATCTTAGTTAACAAAAAAATAAAGATTTGTGTTGCCTGCCGAGTCTCATGGTCTTTTTTGTTGCATAGATAGGAATCATAGATTTAATTAAATACCTACATGTTTGTTTATTCAGATTCAGAGCCAGAGACATAGAAATTGTGCAGAAATAGATGCAATTACATCTACGAGTACTTCCATACAATCTCTACCGCAAGGTTTGTATAAGCGTTTATGATACCTACCTAAGGGATAAATAATTATCTTTGTATGTAAGTATGTGTACTAAGCTGCTTTTTTTAAATCTCAGATCCAGAATCAGATGCACTTTGCAAGAGTAGCTGTCAAGAATCTAGTGCAGTAGAAACGTATTCCAATCAAACTTTGTCAAAATGTTATAAGTTACGAGGTATGTTTACTGTTACAATATTGTTATATTTATTATTATTATAATTTGTCTGTACGAGATGGGGTCCGTTCGTTACTTTTTATACGTAAAAGTTTTAAGAATACGTACAGTGGTTACAGTCATACCTAGTTGTATAAATCTTAGTAGTTACCTGCATACTTAATACTATCCTTCTTCATTCATTGCCAGGGCAGGTCACAAAAAAACGTAACGCAAACAAATCTAGGTAATTTTATTTTTTACAGATCTATCGAAAAAAAAATACATTGATGGTGATAGAGAATCACACGATGAGGACTTTTCGCCAGACTGCTCGGAATATATTCCAAGTCCAGGAAGAAATACAAATGATAGCCCACTTAGTACTGTTTCAAGTCTAAGCGGCGATTCCCAATGTATAAGTCGAATGTTATTAAATCCAGAAATTAATAACACTCCATCAACCATTTCTAATTTATCGTTATATTTAACCAACATCAACTTTTTAGCTTCTCCGTCAGTAGTATACAAAGCAGCTTCAGTCTTATCCCCAGTAGTTCACCTAGATAAAGAAACGGAAAATCAGTCTATTTTCAAGAGTTCAACAGAGCAAATTAGTAGACAAGAAGACGAAGATATAACTAACAAATATTTCAAGGTGACTCAATCAATATCCAATCACTCTCTATTCGATAACTCTCGATCAGATGCAGATGAAACATTACAACCAGAACAAAGTATGCAAAACGGTGAGTTACCATTAAATAATCAAATTGATGTCACTTTGACCGACGACACACAAAACGATTGCGCACATGGTGAGGTTAGGACTGAAATTGTGCGTAATTTTACCATAGACATTAATATTGATGAGGTAGATAACTGCACAAATGAATTTAATCTTGAAAATCAGCAAGAACCTTCTACATCAGAAGGAGAAAAACGATTGACTAGGAAAACGTAAGCAGAACGTAGATGAGTGGCGTTGTAACAAAAATAAAATCTTAAAAAACTCTGGCAAAGACTACGAAGGCTGCAATTCAAAAAAAATATACCCTAAAAAATCAATAGGTCCTACTTGCACGTGTAAAAAGGGTTGCGGCGAAAAATTTTCCTTATCAGAAAGACAGAATATATTTGAAAAAAATTATAGTCTCGCTGATCGCGAACACCAATGGTTGTATATTGGTAGACACATCCAAACTGAACCTATTAAACGAATGACGTTAGAACGTAAAAACAACCGCACGCAAACAGTTAAATATCTTTTACCTTTAAATGATAAAAAAGTACTTGTATGCAAGATTTTCTTTTTAAATATTTTACAAATTGGCGAACAAATGGTTTACACAGCAATAGAAAAAATGAATTCAGAATCGGATTACAAAGATAAAAGGGGGACGCATGATAACAGACCAAGGAAACTGAGCACTGTCACAGAAGGCACTATTAAAGCTCATATTGAATTATTTCCAAAAGTGGAATCCCACTATACGAGAATGAGTTCTAAAAGGGAATACCTTTCAGAATATTTAAATATCTCAAAAATGTATCGCTTTTATACCGTCTGGTTTGCACAACAAGGTTACACTGATGATGTTGTGATGGCATCTAAGCGACAATATGAAACAGTTTTTAATACACAGTATAACTATTCATTTTTCAAACCCAAAAAAGACCAATGTCCTTCGTGCTCGGTATATAATCAGGCTGACCCTGAAGTAAAAGTCATCCTAGAAGAAAAACATAGATGCCATTTGGAGAAAAAATTAATTATTCGGCAATTAAAAAGAGAAGAGATAGACACAGCGGACAAAAACAATACTACTATAGCTATATTCGACCTGCAAAAAGTTTTAAATATACCCCAATCTGAAGTGGGTACGTTTCATTACAAACGTAAATATCCAGTCTACAATTTTACCGTATTTGATGCCCTACGCAAAATAGGTTATTGTTATGTATGGCACTACCAAATAGCAAAAAGAGGCAGCACAGAAATAGGGAGCTGTTTGTTAAGTTTCTTTAAAACTGAAAACGATAAAGGCATTACCAAATTTTCATTATATTCTGATGGATGTTATGGGCAAAATAAAAACCGATATATTTTTGCCCTTTACGTTTATGTTGCCAAATTACTAAGGATATCTATCACGCACAGGTTTTTTGAAACTGGGCATAGCCAAAACGAGGGCGATTGTATGCACGCATGTATAGAAAATAACATGCAGAATAAAGTTTTATACACTCCCGACCAAATATACAGTGTCATTTTAAATTCAAAAATCTCTGGTGAAAAATATCGGCTGAAAGAATTAGAGCAGTCTGAAATTTACGATATTAAGCCACTTGTAGATCGCAATCATTGGCGGCGTGATGTAGACGGTAATATAATCCGATGGGCTGATGTGATGGAGGTTAACGTTACGCAAGAAGGCAAGCTATTCTATAAGTACAATTTTAACGATACATATTCCGAGCTTGATGTAAATAATTCACACACTGCCTTAAATGCTAGACGAAGGGGACGAAAACGAACACAAGATGTATCCATAGGCTTAAACAATGTAGAGTTGCAAAATGCATACCACCAACCCATTCTAATTAGTAAACCTTTGCATACAGACCTTATGAGTTTATGTAAAAGTGGAGCAATTCCGCGATTTTACCATCCTTTTTATGAGTCATTGTCATATACTGATACCACGAACGATAATATAATTGATACGGATGAAGACTGATTAATTAAGTTATTGATCTGATTCTTAGTTATAAAATTAAATATTTCTAAAACCTAAGGTGTTCATTTCGTGAAGTTATTTTATTGCTGTGTTTATAATATAATTGCTACGGATGAAGACTGATTAATTAAGTAATTGATCTCATTAAGATTCATAGTTATTTAAGTACCTAAATATTTCTAAAACCGTGTTAATTTTGTGACATTATTTTATTGCTGTATCTAATTATCATTGATATACTTCTAGTTTTTAAAGTTTAATCATGAATATTGACATGACTGATGTCCCTATAATTATTTTAATTGATAAATGTTTATCTTAATTCTTCTAAAGGTTAAGATGTTAAGTTTCGACTCTGATTTCATTATTGTGATTATTAAACGTTATTATACTCATCACCTACAGTCTTTTCTTGTAAACCTGGACATATTACACTTTAAAAATCCGATAAAAAATTATTTGCACTGGATGGTTACACAAAAATATTTTTCAGAATTTTCCTCTAAAAACAATGTTCTGTAACGATACTGCTACTGTGTCAATTTAACATAACCACAATAACACCGTAACAACCAATTACGTATCGTCTTCAAGATGAAAAATTACGCTGGAAAAGTCCGTATTGTAATGTTACGTATCAACATTGTTTACAAATTGACTGCAATAATGGCGTAAGTGTATATTATCTAAACAATTAATCTAATATATTTTAGTAATACTTATTTTCTTAAATTGCAAGGCTTTTCACGCACAATATTTAATGTTAAAATAATAATTGAATTAAAGAAAAAAATAACTTTCGTTTCATGTATCAATGACCTCACTACTCCGACTCGTTGAAAAGCTATTCAACAAAAACAGAAAAACATTTCTCCTGTAAAAGTTAAGTTTTACGATTACCGACTTATTGCTTGGGGGCGTCGATAACTACAACACATAACTCCAACACACAACTACAACACATAACTACTACTCATAACTACAACACATAACTCCAACACATAACTACAACACATGACTACAACACGTAACTACAACACATAACTACTACACATAACTCCAACATATAACTGCAACACATAACTCCAACACATAACTCCAACACATAACTACAACACATAAGTACAACACATAACTCCAACACATAAGTACAAGACATAACTACAACACATAACTACAACACATAACTACAACACATGACTACAACACGTAACTACAACACATAACTACAACACGTAACTACAACACATAACTACAACACGTAACTCCAACACATAACTACAACACATAACACCGCTGTGATCCCTGCAGGGTTAGGCAGAGGTGTAAGTGTAGTACGCCGGTACACCCACATTACGCCAGTTATGTTTAAGTCCCATGATAGGGCGCGCCTATTTCCATATCCCAACACAAATCCAGACTTCGGGCTGCTACTGTGAATTTCCTGTTGGGAAAAACCAATATCCCTCCCTTATAAGCTCCTCCCTTCCATAAGCACAGCCTTTCAAGTGGTCGGTGGCATGTAGTAGTGTGTGTAAGCTTCACGTTTATCAATAACGTCAAGCAAAAAAATTGTACCGACCGTGTCGAAATAATTATGAGAAAACATGTTTTTGATTATAATATTGCGTTACATTACCTACACTCGTAATGTGCAGTGACGCTGGCATAATAATAATTTACATATGAGTATTTCGAAGAGGTAGGTCAGCGGCATGTGGAGGCAGCTGTCGGACTCAGAAGGTCTTGTGACGGAAGTGGGTTATGTGGTCTGTTTAAATAAAACCACGTACCTTGTCAGCATATAAAATGTATATTTAAAAAAAATAAGAAATAGGGGGTAGATAAGTTTATGGTCACAAGATTCCCTAACTTCCCTTGGGAGTAGCGCAGTACTCTCCTGGCTCAGCCTGGTGTGATGCAGCCGCTGTGGTGTAGCACGCTGAAGACGCCAGGAAAGGTGACGGTCGGCAGTTGGTCTTGACCCTGGAGCGAGCTCGACGCGGCCACGCGGGTTAATAGGTACCCGGCGCGGCGCTCGTTCGTGCGCTGATTTGCCGGATGGTGGTAGCCCGGAACTTTGGACCCTGGAATTAACGTCCAGCGTGTCACAAGATGGACAAAAAGTCATCTCCGCTGATTGTGACACCAAGGCATAAGCAAAGCGAGATGTACTATGCGCTAATGAAGGTGATGTGTGGTTGTCACAATCAGTATGGAGTTTACAAAATGTGAGTGAGAAGTACATGATGACTTGCACATTTTTTGAGGTATGGAACATTCCATAAAAATGCACAGCGATAATGGCAAATAGGTTACTTAGCAAATAATTTAGCAAAAGGCATACTAATTTAACAGAAAAGAGGTTGTTAGCAAATTATTTAAAAGAAAACGGAACGTTACAACGTTACAGTCTATGGAACAAGATGTCAGATGGTGTGCAGCATTTTAAATTATCCTACAGGACATGCCACAAGTCCGATATATAAATATTATGATTTTACTCAAACTAAAAATCATTACTCAAGTTTTTACATTAAATAATAATATTTGAGTACAACATACAAATAAAATAAAATAAGTACTAAATATAAAATAAAAAACTGATATTTGTGAGTTTATGGGATTGGGTATTCACAAGGATACTATGACCTAGATTTGCACCCTGGAGAGGTAAGAACACTTTATCCCGGATCCGAGACATCGTGAGCAGCTGTATTTTATACATACATACATATACTCACGCCTTCTTCCCATGGGGGTAGGCAGAAACTACAGAACGCCACCTGCTACGATCCATACATACTCCCTTTGCCTCGTTTACGTTCATACATCTGGTCATACACGCACGCCGATTGTGAGTACTACGCACCTGACCTTTCTGAAGAACATCACCAATAAGGTCACTATATGTCTTCCTAGGGCGTCCCCTCCCGGCGTTTCCACTCACATCTGCCTTGTAAATACCTTTTGTTAATCGCCCTTCATTCATCCTCTCAACATGACTAAACCATCTTAGCATACTCTTTTCAATTTTGTCACTACATCTTCCTTTAAACCGTACCGTTGCCTTATCACATCATTCTTCAGTCTATCATTCATAGTCACGCCACACATGCTTCGCAAGGAACGCATTTCCACAGCATTTATTCTACTTTCATTCTTCTTTTGCCACACCCAACACTCACTTCCATACATAAGCGTAGTCACCAGCACACCATTGTGAACAGCCAGTCGTGCTTTTTTGGACATCAACTGGTTGGTTACAATTGCATGTGTAGCACCATTCGATTTATTTCCCGCAGTTACCCTTCTTTCCACATCTCCAACAATCTTTCCATCCCTTGTAAATAGACTCCCCAAATATACGAACTCATTTACTTGCTCCACACACTTATCATTTAATTTCACATCACATACTGATACATCCTCTTCTCTTTCAAACACCATGACCTTCGTCTTATTCACATTTATATTCATCCCTTTCATTTTCAATGATTCATCCATCACAGTCACCATGTCTTGCAACCCTTCCGCTGATGATGCAAGTAGAACTTGATCATCTGCGTAGAGAAGGCATTTGACAGGCAACTCATTCATCGTCAATCCATACTCACCCTCTTTCAAATCTGTCAGACAACTATCCATGCACAAGTTGAACAGCCATGGTGACGCTACACAACCCTGTCTAACACCCCTCGAGATGCAGAACCAGTTCGTGTATGCCCCATTTATCCTAACACAAGCACTGGAATCCTTGTATAAAGATTTCAGTGCCCGTACTAAGCGCCAGTCCACACCGTACAAGGATAGTGTCGACCACAGTTCTTCCCTCCACACACTATCATAGGCCTTCTCCAAGTCCACGAAAGCACAGTAGACTTTCTTGTGCTTTGCCAGATGTTTTTCGGCTATGCACCTTAGGGAGAAGATCTGATCCATACATCCCATTCCCTCTCTAAATCCTGCCTGCACATCCCATATTTTCTCACCTGTCACTCTTATCACTCTTTTTATTAAAATCTTCGCATATAGTTTCCCGACAATACTCAAAAGACTAATGCCGCGGTAGTTTTTACATTCCTGCTGAGAGCCTTTTCCCTTATATAGTGGTACGATTACAGCCTTACAGCAATCATCCGGCACACGGCCATATGTCCAACACATATTAAAGATCCGGCACAACAGGCTGGCTACCACCCCGTCACCTCCCTTCAGCATTTCAGCAGACACTCTGTCGTACCCTGCAGCTTTCCCAACTTTCATCCCTTTCAGCGCTCTTACGATCTCATCTATTACTATTTGATTCTCTTCATCTACATCTGAGCTTGGGTCTTCAGAACTGGCGTCTGCCCAGTTGCCCACTCCTTGCACACTATCCTGACAACTAAATAAACTTTCAAAATATCCCTTCCAGCGTTCCAAGAACTTACATTCTTCGCTTAATAAACATCCATCTTCTGCTCTTATAACATTCATACTCGATGTTCCTGTCACTCCGCGAGCCAATCTTACCTGTTTCCAGAACAGCTTAACATTGGCCCTGAAGTTTACAGAGAACTTCCTGTTATACTTTTCTTCTTTTTCATCCTTTTTCATTTTCACCATCTCTTTCACTTTCGTTTTCATTTGAGGGTATCTCTTTTTCCAAATCATCTGTCACATTCGTTGCCTGATTCATTCTATTTTGGGCCTTATAGGCTAACACATTAAGCCAGGCCTCTTTTTTCTTCCTCACAACCTCTTTTACTTCACCATCTACCTAAGAATCATTCGTTCTACTACCACCTTTTCTCTGCACCAGACCACATACTTTTGTGGCTACTTGCACCATACAATTTCTTGCTATATCCCATACTTTTTCTAGGCTGTAGTCATTCGCATCATCAAATATTTTATCCGTCTTCATTTTTACTTCCCTCATATATTCCTCTTTTACTTTTAATTCTTGCAGTCTTTCTACTTTAATTCTTTCTAGAGCAGTCACAAGAAATCGAACTCGATGACGCCAATGCCTGAACAGACCATCCACCCGACACATAACCAGATAATGATCAGTCCCTACATTAACTCCCCGATATGCTCTAGTATCTGTAACTTTACACTTTAATCTTTCATCCACAATCACAAAGTCGATCATACTTCTGCTGTCTTGCCTTTCCCACGTATACCTGTGAACCTTTCTATGATTAAACATAGTGTTCATAACAGACAAATTCTTCTCTACACAATTTTTATTATTTAGCATTGGCTCAGTGACTGACACTGTGCTTCATCAGCATCATTTACAAAGCCGTTGAAGTGGATACTAAAGTATCCAACGTATATACGTTACGTTACGAAGTAGTAAGACTTAGCGCATCCGCCCGCCGCCGCCGCGCGCCATTAAGAGGCTTACAAGAGCTAAAGCGCGGTCACTGTCGGATTGCATAGAAAAGAAAGAGACGCGCGATGACACAACGCTGGTAATTTGTTGCAAAATATGAAGCAATTATGAATTTACAAAAAATCTATTCATTGGACTAAAAAATTAAAACACTATCACGTTAGTATATTACTTGTAGAATAATCTGACAAAAGTTCTGAATGTTTGCATGTATATTAGTACGGTTTTTAATCGTTAAAATATTTTTTTAGAGGTATCTACGTAATTTTTTTTCATTAATATCTAGTTAATTGTATTTTTGTTTTCAACACACTATCTAATTAGCATATATCCAGAAGAATATCATATATTTTTGTGATTTTAGTTACTGCAGTGGATCACATATTTTAGGCATTATAAATTTGCGTTTAGGTCATGTAGTCCCCTTAAGTTCATCGCTGCCGCACTGCGGGACGTTGGTATGATGTCGACCTGACGGGCGATCCGTACTGTAGCGGCAGCGGTAACACCCTGCTCGAACGCTCGCGACTCGGCGACTGTACAAGTAGCGAGTAGCGAGTGCAATAAGCCTTCTGCGTTATGCTGCAGCGTGCGGCGCTGGCGCATGGCGTGGCCTTGGCCGATTTGGTGCGAGTTGCGCGATAACGACGTGCAGCTCACCCCCGCGAGTGTGACTCGTTCTGGTCACATGACAAGTGGCACGTCGGTCGCCGCGTCGCGTGCTCCTGCTGCCGTATCTCATCCAACATAACGCCCTTTATTAGCAAACTAGCTGCGCCCCACGGTTTCACCCGCATGAGTCTCGATCCCGTGAGAATATCGGAATAAAAAATATCTTATGTCCTCCTCCAGGTCATGGTCTACCCATGTGCAAAATTTCATCCAAATCCGTTCAGCTGTTTTAACGTGAAAGCGTGACAAATAAACATACTTACAAAAAATCTAATCTTTTCTTTATAATATTACTAGCTTTTGCCAGCGGCTTCGCCCGCGTGATTGTCGAAAATTGTCCCGCGGGAATTTACTACCGGGTTAAAAATGCATCGTATGTGTTCCTAAGCCAGCGGGGTAATTACGTAATACACTAACAATAGGAATGGGATTCATTTTGACAGTTCAACAACATTCCGCCGACGAACCCAGCAAGCGCAAACCTCGTATCGTGGTTGTTGGAGTCCCGACTTCCTTGGCTGAAAATGAGGTGTTCAGGTGCATTTTCGAACAAAACGTAGCCGACAAGTTACCAGCAATGTCATGGGAATCCTGCTTGACCTTAATAAAATTAAGCCACAAATCGGGGAAGAGAGATGCTACGACCTGTAACTACGTTGTTGAAGTTTCAGCTGAAATACGTAAAGCCGTAATCCCTCAATCAAGGCTTTTTATAAATTGGACTTCCTGTCCTGTCAGGGATTTTACATTGGTAACAAGGTGTTATAAATGCCAACAATATGGCCATGCAGCGAAAACTTGCCGTGAGATCATTTCTACGTGTGGTCACTGTGGTGATGCTGGCCATTCGATTTCTGATTGCGTGAAGAAAGCCGACATTCCGAAATGTGCAACTTGCTCACGCTTTAAAAAGCCCAGTGATCACAAAACAGGAGATGCCGATTGCCCTGCTAAGAAAATAGTAGAATACAGGTACATTAACTCCATTGATTATGAGGGCACATAGTGCATCATACTCAAGGCCAGACTTCCGTATCGCTTGTTGCGGACTCAACAATTTACCTGATAACTGAGCTGTTCTACTTACCATCGATTTGCTGCTGTCTAAGCACATAAATGCCGATCGCTTCAAAAATCTAATGTAGCCTTGAAGGCGATTTAAATGCAACATTTCTTTCAACCTAGTTAATAATACTGCTGACTTAATCATATTCGTGTAACTAAGTGCTTAAAACTATTTTTCGTAAATAATATAGAAATTATCTAGATGTTTAAGACCTTAACTATTAGTGTTTAAGTAAATTATAACATAATAAATTAACTATGTCACTAATCTTAAAACTTATGTTAAATATTGTTAAGAAATCAGTTGTCCTAATAGTAATTGTAAGACCTCATGCCGCCTGTGATACAGGTTTATCCTAGTACAGGCATCATACTTTATAATACCTATATTATTTCTAAGATTTATACCTACTGTATTTTACCAACTTATATTTTTGAATAAATATTTATTATTATTTATCTCCTTTATTTCATTATTTACATATAAATTACATTTTTAAATATTAGAATATAAAAAATATAAAAACATTTAAAAATATAAAAAATAGTAGCCCACCGGTATCGGGAACAGGGTCCAAGCTACCGGCGGTCAGGGCTCCAGAGAGAGGAACCTCCTAACAATGCGAGCCGTGTCCAGAAGTACCGCTTTCTGAATCAAGCCCTTGATCCAACTGCCCAACGAGAGCCTCCTCAGGTGTTGGTCGAGGCTCTTGGCTATTAAGCCATTGGCTGTCACGACTATCGGCACAATGATCGCTGAGTCCACATCCCACATGTCGACAACCTCGCGAGCCAAGTCTAGATACTTGATTTGTTTATCTTTCTCGGCTTTCACGAGGTTCCCGTCATGCGGGACCGTTATGTCAACAATCATTGCGCGCCGCTCTAATCGATCCACCATCACTATATCAGGCTTATTGGCAACAATAGTCCTTTCAGTGATGATGGATCGATCCCAGTACAATGTGATATGTCCATTTTCGAGAACTGGGTCGGGCACATACCTGTAGTACGGCACTTCCGATTCTACAAGGCTGTATTTCAGAGCAAGTTGCTGATGGATAATCCTGGCTACAAGGTTGTGTCTATGCAAGTACTCTTCGTTAGCTAGACGAGAACAACCGGAGATAATATGTCTGATTGATTCACCCGGACGGTGGCATGCCCGACAGATGTCAACCGTGCCGTCTTTCACAATAAATCTCCGGTAATTGTTTGTCATCATAACTTCGTCCATAATTGCACAGACAAAACCTTCGGTTTCTCCAAAGAGGTCACCGAAACGCAGCCAGGCTACGGACGCTAGTTGGTCTACATCGGGCCCATGTAGGGCCCGGAAAAAGCGTCCGTGAAGCTCCTTACTCTGCCATACTTCCATGCGATCATTAGTGTCAAGCACTACTGGCTTGCGCCAGTTCTCTTTAGCTAAGGAGAGCGGGGTGAGGCCCTTGTCCACTGTGACCACATCTCGATGCATCCCCACGTCGGCTTCTAAGAAATATTCCCTGAGACTGCATATCTCGCGATTGTGGAGGGTCTTAGCATTTAAAAAGCCTCGACCTCCACACTTTCGCGGGATATACAGCCTCATTACCGATGATCGTGGGTGATGCATTCGATTTGCAGTCAGCAGTGTACGGACCTTCCTATCCAGGGCGTCGAGTTCGGTCTGAGTCCATTTGAGTATGCCGAAAGAGTACATCAAAACCGGCATGACCCAACCGTTAAAGGCGCGCACCTTGTTTCCACCTGATAAAAGACTATTAAATACTTTTTTCAGGCGGCCAAAGAAGCGATCCTTTAACGACTGCTTCATGTCAGTACCATTGATGCCCAACGCTTCCGACATACCCAAATACTTATAGGTTTCGGATGCGGAGAGGGCTCTAAGGTTTATGGAATCCGAGAGTTGGGTTCCGACGGATTCCATAATCTCCCCTCGCTTTACATGCATGACCGCACATTTGTCCACACCAAATTCCATTCTGATGGCGCTACTGAAAGTTTCAGTTACTTTCAGTAGATCCATCAGTTGCGAATTGTTGGGTGCAAAAAGTTTTAGGTCATCCATGTAGAGGAGGTGAGATATAACCTGACCACCTCTCCTCAGCCGATAGCCTAGACCTGAATCCTCCAAGAGTGTGCTTAGAGGATTCAAGGCTAAGCAGAACCAAAGCGTACTCAAACTATCACCCTGAAATATGCCTCGCTCGATCCTTATCGGCTCGCTATTCCTTTGGGTATTTCGACATGCTGGATAGTGAAGGACCGTCCTCCATTGCCCCATACACGACATCAGGAAGGTGCGCAGAGTTGCCTCTACTTTATACAACTCCAGCACCCTCATGAGCCATGTATGTGGCACCGAGTCATAGGCTTTCTTGTAATCTATCCAACATGTCGACAGATCCTTTCGGGAACGACGAACCTGTTGGCTAATGGCCATATCAATGAGGAGTAGCTCCTTAGTACCACGGGACCCGTTCCTGCATCCATTTTGAGAAGGAGACATGATGTAGTTGGTGTCTATATGTTTGTTAATTTTATCTCTCAAAATGGATGTAAGAACTTTATAGACCGTCGGTAAACACGCGATCGGCCTATAATATTTGGGTTCCGCAGTGCTACCTGATTTATGGAGCAGGTGGGTAACTCCTGTTGTTAGGAATAGGGGTAGCGAACCAGATTCTAAAGCAACCTGGTACTGAGCAGCCAAGCGAGCGTGCGATCTACCAAACCATTTGATCCAGAAGTTGTGCAGTCCGTCCGGCCCTGGAGACTTCCAGTTAGGCAGCGGGCGGACTGCACGAGTTACATCTTGGGGGCAGATGGTAATAGCCCCCATTTCTGGTATTGGATCACAGGCTCGCTCGACTTCCCGAGTCCAATCACCTTCGGTGTGACTGACAGGCACCGACCAGATATTGCGCCAGAAAGAACACATGGCATCATCATCTGGTAGGCACGTGTCAGCCACACCTTGATCCGGTCGCTCCCAACCCCTATAAACCCACCTTTCATCGCGCTGGAAGGTGCGATTCTGAGTGTACCGCTCCACTCGCCGCTTATACCTACGAATACGGTTCGCCCATGCATACACTTTCTGCTTCAGGAAGTCGATGCGCTCTGTGACACAGGACATGTAGTCCTGAGGGCTGATATTAGTCCCTGCGAACGCGCGTCTCACAAAGCGCATCACTCTAGGGCGAGTATTGCCCTCCCTGAAGCAGATTAGTTTGCCGATGAGTGCTCTGGCCTCACCAATACGGCGCTCAATTCTGCACTGCCAAGCTGGTACGGCTGGTTTCGGTCGTGTAGCTCTAGAATCATTAGCAAATTTGACGTGAGCTACACGACATGCCGCTACAGCCGCGCAGTACAGAATCGAATGTGTATCGGTGAGGTCTACGCAGTCATCAAAATAATTTGACAACTGCGCATCCAGTGCCGCCACCAGCACCCTATTTTTGTTATGCATGGGTAAACGAGGTAACCGTGGTCTAAGTTCGGGCGATATGAACCTATATTCTCGAATCGCATCCTCCAAAGCACTCCTCAATTCATCATTGCACTGGGTACTTACGTTTGTAGCCCTATCATCACTCTCCTCGTCTGCTTGACTTGTGTTAGACTGTGGTAGTACTACCACAGTCTGCGACGGGGGGGCGATGACATGACTACTCTGCATTTCATTTCGCAGGCGATCAAGTACAGTGTCATCCAACATATGATTACGTTGGATGACCCGCACCTGATCCGACAGTCGTTGTGCCGACACGTTGACAGCTGGCTCAAGCACCTGAAAAAGAGAGAGCATCCGAACACGGTACGCGGTCAGATTGTTTCCCCCCTCTGTAGCCCCATAGTATGAGCGCATGACGTTTTCGTTGATGGATCGCGTCCATCTCATGCGCTGCACACTTCCGCCGGGAGCTGGGACCCTATCAGAGGCCGGTGGGCCTCGAGGTCCTAAACCGTCCGGCGGCCGGTGTCCTCCACGTCGACGAACAGGTGGTGGCGTCGTGGGCGGGGAGAAATACTCGTCGCTCGAGCTCGACGCAACTACCGGGGCCGGTGTCGTCACAGCGCTCACAGTGGGGCTGGATACCGGCGGCAGCGAGGCGGAGCTGAGCGACGAGTCCGGAGGTGGTGGGCGTGCTCGACGTGCGGCTGATCTTGTCAACATATTGTCTTCATTTTCTTATTTTGTTTGTTTTATCGGAGGTGACATCTGTCATGTCACCTCCGATTCGGCAGTTTTTGTTAAAATTTATTTACATTCTGGTACTCGTATTATGTATGTAATCAAAAGGTTTAAAAGTGATTTACTGGTTTTAGATTTGGTTAATGGTAAACTATTGCAAATATGAGTTAAAATTACTTTTTTTGTTCATATTATGAAATAAAATTGAAAACGAGACGTTTTGTTGACACGGCGGTGTTTTATTATTTATATTATTATTCATTGCGTTATTTACGTTGTTCAGCAGACAAATTTTTCGAATATTTATGAAGCCATGGATTAGCAATAGGCTTCAAAATGATTCAGATTGTGATAGATAGTGTGTGACGTAATGAATGAGGGTGCTGGTCACGGCCTACCCTTGTGCCTGTCGTGTATTGCCGGTCAGCCGTTAAGGCATGAAAGGTAATAGACAGACTATATTTCCAATCCCTTAAATCGCTTAAAATAATATGAAATACATGTTAATTTTAAAATCATCCCCTAATTAACCCCTTTGGGGGATGCTTTTACAAAAACGCTGGAACACGTAATTCTTTAATTCTTCTCAAAAACATACAATTAAATTTTCATATCCCTAACTTAAGAAATGCTGGGTTTCCCATACATACTTTCATCCCCTAGATTAATATTTTGAGACAAAAAAGTAGCCTATGTCCTTCCTCAGGATACCATTTGTCTCCTTGCCAATTTTACCGAAATCCATTAAGTGGTTTAGGCGTGAAAAGGTAACTTACGGATAGACAGACAGAGTTACTTTCGAATTTATAGTATGGATATTATAAAATTATAATTAGGTAAAGTTCATAATTTATTTGGGTAACTATTTGTGCCAAATTTCACGTTTATTAACTCAAGTAGATATTTTTATTAAATTACAATAGTATTTACAATTAAAATATAATAACCACTAACCTAACTAAAACTATTAACAAATTTAAAAAAGGCGTCGAGAAATTCTTCCGCATCGCTGTCGACTGGTAATGTACCCAAGAGACTGGCGGCATTGCCACGTTCTATGGTAATGCTTAGCCTCTGGCCCAGGTAAAATCCAGCCCTTGGGTCACGGGAAGTGTCAAACAGGCGTTTGGAGATTTCCTTGAACAAAACATGGGCATTCGGACCCCACGGCCCGAGGGTTTCAACCCCAAACGGCTCGAAAATATAATTACCGGTAAGGTTGTTATACTTACGCCGCCGCCACTTGAGGTTTGCCGCAACCGCAGCAGCGGGGCCAGCACAGCACACCGAAACAGGAAGATGGGATGGCGCAAGAGTATCGACACATGTTGCATCCCACACTAAAGGCCTACCCACCTTCCATGGAAATAAAGACATGCCGTCCGGTCTGTTGCCATCGTCGCGTGCCAACCCATTAGGTTCTAATACAGCTGGAACGCCGACGGTGACAAGAGCTCATCGGATGCTGTCAGTAATGATCGCGTGCCGCGGTATGCGGCCCGCACTTCGGCTGCAAGACAGACCGTGGTGTCTGAGGCTATTGACACCTTCGCCACAGTGACAGCGATGAGGAGAACAAAAAGGAGCTCCTAGTCGCAGGGAAGCAGCGAGGCGGAAAGTAGTGTCGTCGAACAAAGTGCCTATGTTCGACGACGGTAGTGCATGAAGCCAAAGACCCGACTCGCACTTACCCACAGCCAGTAGGGGCGCGCTCCACAGTAGTAGCAGACGTGTCAATTAAATTATTCTGTACTACTCTGCAGAGTGGCGCATCCCACCGTCTCTGGGAAGATGGATTGCCGGGTGGATCTGAATTTGGGCAAGCGAGACGCCAGTCATCCATAGCCTCGGTGAAGCACCGCACATCAAAATGAATCAATGTGGAGGCTAGGATTTTCCTGATTAATTTCTCAGTGCCGTAAACCTAGGATATGAAAGCCGGTAAACTAATACTAGAAATTTTGCGGACGCCGAGACCTCCCATACGAATGGGAAGAGTAGCTTGTGTCCAAGCTCGGTCGTCCACGGCCATATTTAAAATCGAAGTTAATGTATGCCGGATAATTAGGTCCATTTTGTCAAAAAGGTGAGGGTGCTTCCATAAATGGGAAGCGAGAAGAAAATATGTTAATTTAGGGCCGAAACAGCAGAAACGGATTAAGGTTATGGCCGAATGCATGTTAATTTGGAATAATCTTTCCGAAACGTCATTGTTTTTTCTTTTTTTTTCCTCAATAAAAACGGGAAAGGAATTCTCAAAGATTGGAGACCCAAGGAGACGAAGAGAGCTTTTTTCAATATTTTTTATTTCTGGATCTATCGCGTTAAATTTGGGAATTGTCAAATGTCTGTCAGTACTGTCCGTTAAGTATTATAGTTCACATTCCGAAAAGTTGAGATCAAGGCCAATGGCATGAAGTTAATTTTTTAAGAATGGTAGATCATTTAAAACAGTTTCTACATCGTCTCCCAAGGTTCCATCATCAAGATACCAAACGTTCAATTTGTAATTTACCCGTCAAATAATTGGGTGAATGGCTAAACTAAAAATCACTGGCCCGAGGGGATCACCTTGTTGACAGCCAACAGCAGATTCCAGAAGGTTGCGCCAAAACAGTAATTTAGAAGGTTGTCTGTAATATTGCCAAAGGAAACTAAAGATTTGGGGTATTTCTCAGAATTGAATGCATTCTTTATGTCAACCTTCAAGATGACTCTCCTTTGCCAGAATTTAGGTAGGTCGATAAGGCGTGTGCGGCAGCCTCATAGCCCCCTTTGGAGCCGTACTGCAGGGGCTGATTTTTTTTCGAAACAACCTCACCATAAAATTTACAGCAAATCTTGGCTGCCATACGACGGTAAGTAGTTCCCACGGCAATTGGACGAATGCCGCCATCCTTTTTAAGCAGGGCGCATAGATAGATTGGCCCCGTACAGAACGTCGATGACGGCCTCGTTCACCTTGCCGGAGTGCTTTAGGTTAGTCAGAGGCCACCACATCACTACTGAAAAGAATCCTGGCTGCTCCGGTTACGTAACCTTCCCCTAACTTCGATTCTACGAGATGGGATATACCCCTTGATGAGGTATATCTCTGTGTCTGTAATTTTGAATCTAAATTATGGGCCGAAATATGACAGTTTTCTTTAATTTGTGCGGTTAATGTCTGTTTAGTTGCCAGATTCTTTTGTACATATAGAATTCTGTACCTAAGGGAAGGTGAGCAGCTGTTTAATGATGTTGTAATATTATAATATTATAGTATGGATTACAGTTTAGAAGATAATGAGCTGAGCTATCTGAAAAGGCCCAACACGTAACGTAGATATGACGTCAACGTTATAATTATACATTGAATTTTGATTCCTTTTCTCTAGTCCAAAGTAAACATTCTACAAAACACAAAGCAATAATAATTAGGTAGGTATCTATCATGTATCGCTGGGCACTGGGTACTTGTTCAGCGCGGTGGCGCCCGCGCCGCGCGCCGTTGTACGGTGGCAGCTTCCCGTGTCATCGAGACTATTCATCACTGCGTCTATTTAATTTTACCATATTAGTCAAAAGGAAAACGTGGAGCGCGCAAGGTGAACCACACTCTAAAACATAAGAATAAGAACGCATATAAGGAGTTTGTTTACTAAATTCATCGGGCAACCTCGAAGTTAAGGAAGTTTTGACATTCAGACGTAGCGCCGTGTGGCGCGGTGTGGCGCGGTGTGGAGCCGTAGTGTGATGCGGTGCGTGCGGTCGGGTTCGGCTCTGTGTGGCGTTGTGTTACGGTGTGGCGTGGTTTGCGCGGTGTCACCCTACACTCAGAATCAACTCACTTTTATGTAAAGCGAACTTTTGTGTCTCTGGAGTGTGATTGATGTATCGTTGACTTGGAAGCGAGACATCTTTTTTGATAGCATTCGAATGACAATATCTTTACAAAGTATAAAACAAAGTCATTTTTTTTGTCTGTACGCTTAGAGCTTTTAAAATAGGTTCACCCTTGTTTGATAGAACAACGTTTGATATAATATTACTAAATCGAACAACGTTTAAGAAAATCATCACTTTGTATAATATCGTTTGACAGAATTTTCAGTTCATCGAATGTTTATTTGCTATAACAACATTTGCGCTAATGATCAAAAGGTATAATGTTCATTTGATGTAATGTTCAGATGGTATAACCATGTATTTTATCGAATATTCAATTGGTGTAATGTAATGCAGAAAAGAAAACATTGTAAATGTTTTTCATTGTAAACATTGTAAAAATAAATGGTTAGGTTAGGTTAAAACTGTGACCTCCTTCCTACGCACGAGCCGAGCGAGCGAAGCGAGCGGTGCCGCGGCAGCGGCCGGCGAGTGCCAGAAACGACTAGATTATATAGATTTTTTTTTCTGCAGAAAAAAAAACATTGTAAATATTTGAAAAATTATTTATTTTGAACAAGAAAACAGTTAAACTAATCTTAAATTACTTGCAATTGCTTTTAGTAAATCCAGTTCTGTATACTATTATAATATTATGTATAATATTGTTTTTTTTACTTTATCTTTAATGTGACCTAACCGAACTTAACTTTTTCCTTTTACAAAAGCGATTCGCTTCTGGCACATCGCCGGCCGCTGCCGCGGCACGCTCGCTTCGCTCGCTCGGCTCGTGCGTTGTTTGTCATACTCTAACCTAACCTAACCTATCGTAACCTAAGATTTCTGTTGCTATACTTATTAAAAAAAAACTTATTTGTTTTAGGCAAGTTCAAGACCAGGGTTTCGCCAAAAGCTAGCTAAATGAATGGCTAGTGAACTGAATATTCGATACGATATTTCGACTAAATCATTATTAGTCTAGTGAAACATTAGTTTAAACAAAATTAGTGCATTTGAAAATTCGGTCAAATGACATTATTTCTAATAAATAAATATGCTAAATAAAAATCTACCAATTAATTATTCGGTCAAATGAATAATTATACGAAATGACTTTATTGTAACTAAAATTCGGCGGAGCGATTTTCGACAAAACGTTGTTATACCAAACAAGGGTGAACCTTTAAAATACGCAACCGATTTTAATACGGTTTTCATCAATAGACAGAGTGATTCAAGAGGAAGGTTTATATGTATAATACATGCATAGGTATTATAGTAGAGAAAAGCCGAAAATTTTAAGGATTTGTAATGTGATGTCGTGAAAAACATACTTTTGTGCGCTTAAATTGCATACGCTGGCTAAACCTTACGAGATAGATAAAAATAATGTAGTACAGAATTGATTATCTTATAAAGATCTACAAAAAAGTCCGCGATGTTCTATCTCCCAAGGATAACCCACAGTAACTAAGTATTTTTATCTTTTACATATTACAAAAAAATAATGGGTAAATTTACGAAGCTATTTTAAACACTACAGTATTTTTTCTTAGCCAATTAAATATATTAGATACGTTGTGTACGTTGTTAAATGTATACCAAAATTGCACTTTACAGCATATCATTAAAATTAATATCTTAGAAGATATCAGAGATTCAAAATGCGGGGGCAGAGCGGCCGCCGTCGCCAGGCCGTACGTCCGCGTCCGTCCGGGGGCAGCGGCCGGCGTCGCCAGGCCGTACGTCCGCGTCCGTCCGGGGGCAGCGGCCGGCGTCGCCAGGCCGTACGTCCGCGTCCGTCCGGGGGCAGCGGCCGGCGTCGCCAGGCCGTACGTCCGCGTCCGTCCGGGGGCAGCGGCCGGCGTCGCCAGGCCGTACGTCCGCGTCCGTCCGGGGGCAGCGGCCGGCGTCGCCAGGCCGTACGTCCGCGTCCGTCCGGGGGCAGCGGCCGGCGTCGCCAGGCCGTACGTCCGCGTCCGTCCGGGGGCAGCGGCCGGCGTCGCCAGGCCGTACGTCCGCGTCCGTCCGGGGGCAGCGGCCGGCGTCGCCAGGCCGTACGTCCGCGTCCGTCCGGGGGCAGCGGCCGGCGTCGCCAGGCCGTACGTCCGCGTCCGTCCGGGGGCAGCGGCCGGCGTCGCCAGGCCGTACGTCCGCGTCCGTCCGGGGGCAGCGGCCGGCGTCGCCAGGCCGTACGTCCGCGTCCGTCCGGGGGCAGCGGCCGGCGTCGCCAGGCCGTACGTCCGCGTCCGTCCAGGGGCAGCGGCCGGCGTCGCCAGGCCGTACGTCCGCGTCCGTCCGGGGGCAGCGGCCGGCGCGGGCGGTGCGGCGGCGGGCGCGGCGCGTGCTTATAAATCTATCCAATATGTTACTTATTAGTATCGTAATTTATTAATCCCTCCACACTGACACCACATTAGTATCTACATTGCACCCGTGCGAAGCCGGGGCAGGTCGCTAGCTTCAGTATATTATGATGTGACCAGAAATTTAAAACATTATTTCAATGACAAACAAGAATATGTATACATTTTTATTTCTTTGCAAGGAACTGCCTCCCACTCATACAGTATGATTTAAGTATATCCGGTTTCGTTTAAGTTGAAATTGTTTTAAATAATACAGAAGATGCCTTTTGTGTTATGAGATGCGGAACCCCTATACATACGCTATATTATATAATCTTCTATCTATATTCTATACGTAAGTATAATAAAATGCAGCGCCAGCGAACAGCGAATCACCCAACAATTCGTTGTAAATATAATATAATGCATACTTTGTAAGTCCCTCATGTACGAGTACTACACAACATATATGTACCTAAATAAATTATTATTATTTCCTTTATTCTATTATTTACATATAAATTACATTTTTAAATATTAGAATATAAAAAATATAAAAACATTTAAAAATATAAAAAATAGTAGCCCACCGGTATCGGGAACAGGGTCCAAGCTACCGGCGGTCAGGACTCTAGAGAGAGGAACCTCCTAACAATGTGAGCCGTGTCTAGAAGTACCGCTTTCTGAATCAAGCCCTTGATCCAGCTGCCCAACGAGAGCCTGCTCAGGTGTTGGTCGAGGCTCTTGGCTATTAAGCCATTGGCTGTCACGACTATCGGCACAATGATCGCTACGGACCTTCCTATCCAGGGCGTCGAGTTCGGTCTGAGTCCATTTAAGTATGCCAAAAGAGTACATTAAAACCGGCATGACCCAACCGTTAAAGGCGCGCACCTTGTTTCCGCCTGATAAAAGACTATTAAATACTTTTTTCAGGCGGCCAAAGAAGCGTCCCTTTAACGACTGCTTCGTGTCAGTACCATTGATGCCCAACGCTTCCGACATACCCAAATACTTATAGGTTTCGGATGCGGAGAGGGCTCTAAGGTTTATGGAATCCGAGAGTTGGGTTCCGACGGATTCCACAATCTCCCCTCGCTCTACATGCATGACCGCACATTTCTCCTCACCAAATTCCATCCTGATGGCGCTACTGAAAGTTTCAATTACTTTCAGTAGCTCCATCAGTTGCAAATTGTTGGGGGCAAAAAGTTTTAGGTCATCCATGTAGAGGAGGTGAGATATAACCTGACCACCTCTCCTCAGCCGATAGCCTAGACCTGAATCCTCCAACAGTGTACTTAGAGGATTCAAGGCTAAGCAGAACCAATGCGGGCTCAAACTATCACCCTGAAATATGCCACGCTCGATCCTTATCGGTTCCACCGTTCTCCATTGCCCCATACTTGACTTCAGGAAGGTGCGCAGAGTTGCATCTGGTTTATACAACTCCAGCACCCTCATAAGCCATGTATGTGGCACCGAGTCATAGGCCTTCTTGTAATCTATCCAACATGTCGACAGATCCTTTCGGGAACGACGAACCTGTTGGCTAATAGCCATATCAATGAGGAGTCGCTCCTTAGTACCATGGGACCCGTTCCTACATCCATTTTGACAAGGAGACATGATGGAGTTGGTGTCTATATGTTTGTTAATTTTAGCTCTCAAAATGGATGTAAGAACTTTATAGACCGTCGGTAAACACGTGATCGGCCTATAATTTTTGGGTTCCGCAGTGCTACCTGATTTATGGAGCAGGTGGGTAACTCCTGTTGTTAGGAATTGGTTTAGCGAACCAGATTCCAAAGCAACCTGGTACTGAGCCGCCAAGCAAGCGTGCGACCTACCGAACCATTTGATCCAGAACTTGTGCAGTCCGTCCGGCCCTGGAGACTTCCAGTTAGGCAGGGGGCGGACTGCACGAGTTACATCTTGGGGGCAGATGGTACCTTCGGTGTGACTGACAGGCACCGACCAAATATTGCGCCAGAAAGAACACATGGCATCATCTGGTAGGCACGTGTCAGCCACACCTTGATCCGGTCGCTCCCAACCCCTATAAACCCATCTTTCATCGCGCTGGAAGGTGTGATTCTGAGTGTACCGCTCCACTCGCCGATTATACTCGTACCTACGAATACGGTTCGCCCATGCATACACTTTCTGCTTCAGGAAGTCGATGCGCTCTGTAACACAGGACATATAGTCCTGAGGGCTGACATCAGTCCCTGCGAACGCGCGTCACATAAAGCGCATCACTCTAGGACGAGTATTGCCCTCCCTGAAGCAGGTTATTTGCCGATGAGAACTCTGGCCCCACCAATACGGCGCTCAATTCTGCACTGCCAAGCTGGTACGGCTGGTTTCGGTCGTGTAGCTCTAGAATCATTAGCAAATTTGACGTGACCTACACGACATGCCACTACAGCCGCGCAGTACAGAATCGAATGAGTATCGGTGAGGTTTTCGCATTCATCAAAATAGTTTGACAACTGTGAATCCAGAGCCGCCACCAGCGCCCTATTTTTGTTATGCATGGGTAAACGAGGTAAGCGTGGTCTAAGTTCGGGCGAAATGAACCGATATTCCTGAATCGCACCCTCCAAAGCACTCCTCAGTTTCTCATTGCACTGGATACTTACGTTTGTAGCCCTGTCATCACTCCCCTCGTCTGCTTGACTTGTGATAGACTGTGGTAGTACTACAACAGTCTGCGACGGGAGGCAATGACATGACTACTCTGCATTTCACTCCGCAGGCGATCAAGTACAGTGTCATCCAACATATGATTACGTTGGATGACCCGCACCTGATCCGACAGTCGTTGTGCCGAAACGTTGACAGCTGGCTCAAGCACCTGAAAAAGAGAGAGCATCCGAACACGGTACGTGGTCAGATTGTTTACCCCCTCTGTAGCCCCATAGTATGAGCGCATGAAGTTTTCATTGATGGATGGCGTCCATCTCATGTGCTGCACCCTTCTGCCGGGAGCTGGGACCCTATCAGAGGCCGGTGGGCCTCGAGGTCCTAAACCGTCCGGCGGCTGGTGTCCTCCACGTCGACGAGCAGGTGGTGGCGTCGTCGGCGGGGAGAAATACTCTTCGGTCGAGCTCGACGCAACTACCGCAATTATTATTATTATAAAGCTATTTATAGAATCGTAGTGGAGTGAAAACGGTACATTGTTTTTTTATTTTTTATTGTGTTATACGAAGTCTGAAATTTAGTTTTTTGAATTTTTGGTTCTTCGTCTGAATGTATGTTCCAGCATCACGCAAAAAGTACTGGATTGATTCAATTTTGCATAGCTATTCCCTATATGTGTGGTCATTCTGTAGGCTATAAACAGAGATCGGATATTCGGATGCATATTCACCTAAAGTTGATATGTTGGCTAATATGGAATGCACTTTTGTATCAAAAAAAACCCACTAACATCAGATTTCAGTGACCAAACCGGACGAAATCATAGCGATCGAAAGCTAGTGATTAAAGTAGTTGTAGCCGAGGTAATATTTACGCCCAATCACGATATAGTACTTAATTTAATAAAAATAAATATATCTCTTTTTAGAAGTCGCTTCCATACTATACACCCGACTAGATAAGCATTCCCGGTGTTCCTGGCATCCCGGGTATTTTACAAAAAGTATATTTTAAGAAGCCTCTTCGATAGTAATATTATAAACAGGTAAGCCAAGCTGTTTGTATTAAGTTTGAATGTTTGTGGTAATGTCTGGAAATATTGATTCCATAACAATAATTCTTTCATTCACAGAAACCTACACTATTCCCGATTAATAAAGGATACAATTTATGCCAAAAACTGCAAGCGGTTGACTGCTAGAGAATGCACGGCTCCTGCAGGAAGCTCCATGCGTTTGACTGCTAGAGAATGCACGAGTCCTGCAGGTAGTTCCATGCGGTTGACTGCTAGGGAATGCACGGCTCATTCAGGAAACTCCATGCGGTTGACTGCTAGCGACTGCACGGCTCCTACAGGAAGCTCCATGCGTTTGACTGCTAGAGAATGCACGGCTCCTGCAGGAGGCTCCATGCGTTTGACTGCTAGAGAATGCACGAGTCCTGCAGGTAGTTCCATGCGGTTGACTGCTAGGGAATGCACGGCTCATTCAGGAAACTCCATGCGGTTGACTGCTAGCGACTGCACAGCTCCTACAGGAAGCTCCATGCGTTTGACTGCTAGAGAATGCACGGCTCCTGCAGGAAGCTCCATGCGGTTGACTGCTAGAGATTGCACGGCTCCTGCAGGAAGCTCCATGCGGTTGACTGCTTGAAAATGCACGGCTCCTGTAGGAAGCTCCATGCGGTTGACTGCTAGAGAATGCACGGCTCCTGCAGGAAGCTCCATGCGGTTGACTGCTAGAGAATGCACGGATCCTGCAGGAAGCTTCATGCGGTTGACTGCTAGAGAATGCACGGGTCCTGCACGAAATTCCATGCGGTTGACTGCTAGGGAATGCACGGCTCATGCAGGAAGTTCCATGCGGTTGACTGCTAGAGAATGCACGGGTCCTGCAGGAAGCTCCATGCCTTTGACTGCTAGAGAATGCACGGCTCCTGCAGGAAGCTCCATGGGGTTGACTGCTAGAGAATGCACGGCTCCTGCAGGAAGCTCCATGCGGTTGACTGCTAGAAATGCACGGCTCCTGCAGGAAGCTTCATGCGGTTGACTGCTAGAGAATGCACGGGTCCTGCAGGAAGTTCCATGCGGTTGACTGCTAGGGAATGCACGGCTCCTGCAGGAAGTTCAATGCGGTTGACTGCTAGAGAATGCACGGCTCCTGCAGGAAGCTCCATGCGGTTGACTGCTAGAGATTGCACGGTTCCTGCAGGAAGCTCCATGCGGTAGACAGCTAAAGAATGCTAAAAAAATTAAGTCCACCTGTGTTCCTTTTCGGATGCATAGCATGATTAATGAACAAATAGCTGCTGAATTGAATAATATTATCTACTACAGTTGTTGACTGCGTCGAGCTGAGCTGTATATTTTGCTCGAGACGGGCGCGTTTTCGGCTGAATGGCTGCCACGTAGCTGCTGTGGCCATTGCAGCAGCGCGACGTGACACCAGGACTTAATGAGCCTTTCCCGTGGAGCCCCACTGGGGCCGCGCGGTGTATGAGAACGACGCTCGCGCCACGCCACGGCTGGGCTGAACCGGAAACAAAACCTAAAACACCCTTCCGTGCAGGCGCGGCGGCTGCGGCGCCGCGCCGGTTGCCTCGCATAATATTATATCTAGCACGGACAGCGGTGCATGCCGCGTGGCGTGCTCGCAACCGTCGCGTTGCGCGCTTCACGCTAACCATTTGATTATTGTTATGTTCCAGTTAGGAAAGGGAAACTATTTAAGTACCTATTCTTGTTGTTTTCCTCCAACAGACCTTCGATCTTGGCTAGCGGCTCCTCAGAATCGTAAAGTCCTTCTTGAGCCTAATCGTAAAGGGGCTACAAGAAGGTGCCGCCGAATTCTCTAGAACACTACAAGTTGGCATCATCAGATTTTTGTTAAGTACTTAAGTATCATAGAATCGGTAGATACCTACCTGGTAGTAGGTGCTATAAAGCACTCATAGAAATGAATCAATTTAACCTTGAGTAAGTAGTCCCACAACGTTCGCAAAATTGTGATTTCCGCCTCAAAGTTCATTGCGACATTTTTGCGTACCCCGAGAACCCGGAGAAACCCGCGCTTGTAGACCCCCGTACTTATAAGTATCATACAAAGCGACGAGGACTTCACCACGCCAGGAACAGGTGGCGGCGCATTACATCACGCATGCGTTCCCCGAAGGGTTGGGCAGAGATGCACTTATAGTACGCTCACATTTCCGCCAAGTCCTCTGTAATAGGGGGTGAGCCTATTGCTGTCAACCGGACACAAGTTTAGACTCTAGAATCATGCGATAAAAAAAAACGGCATCGAACAAGCTATCATCATTGGCCATGCCATATTCAAAAGTGGAGGTTTATGAAAACTATTCATACCGGAAACCTAGCGGGCTGAGTCCACTGCTCATCTCCATCACGGAGTGAGTGCAGCCTGCGCAGAGAGCCGCCTGTATGTAGTCATGTGTACATACGTGAGGCGCGCCGGGGGCAGGAGGGGGGCGGGGGGCGGGCGGAGGTGGCTCCGTAAATTGAGATTCATTTAACTAAATGAAGCGTCGGTCGCTTCACTGTTGACAAGTATCGATTGTCTCACAATAGCTACTGCGTCGACAACAAGATGTGATTGATGCGCCGCGCCGCGTGCGGACTGTGGAGCGAGCTTCGAATATTTCTGCGGAGACTTATGAACTGAGTGAACACTTGAGCAGGCCCATCTATTCTATTTAAGAATTTCCCAGAAGCCTGCCGTCCTACAAGTTACACTCAGAATGTTAGTTAAGCTGCTACTCAGTGATGAAGAACAAAGTAGGTGATCATTGAAGGGGATTAGTCTCGACCCTCGATCATAACAAGAGCATAATTAAGGCAATCAGTAGCGTTTATCGCGTGATGGTATTTATTTCTCATTGAGCAGCGCTACGCCGACTGCTAACAAACGCGAGTGCGTCCCCTACTGTGGTCCCCACCCGCACTGCCCACTGCCCACTGCCCACTGCCAGCAAATAATACACTATGAAAATGAGTTACTGAATCGCGGACTGCGCTCGCAAACTTGCCTCACAGTCGCTACGTAGACCACCAGATATAAGTACTCAGTAGGTCGAACGAAACGCAGCGCGAGGTGGGCGTTTTGTGTAAATTGAGAAATATTTACATAAACAAATGTAGGTACACAAATGAAAGACATCTAACAGCTGGCGCTAGCAGGCGGCGCGCGCGGCGGCGGCCCCGGCGCAGGTCGCGTTATCACGAGTGCGCGCGCCTCGCTGTAATCGCGCCCTTCACGCAGGCTATAAAGATTACGGCGTGTGGCGTCAGGCGTGCGGCCTGCGCCCGCACCTCCCACACCGAGCTCCTTCTGATGCTCTTACCACGCGCAACATAGCGTGATAGCGAGGTTCCTCAAGCCTCCTGAGAAGTCGTAAGTACGTATTGCGGGACTTCCCTACGACCGGCTCACCTGCAAAGGCCACTCGCCATTAACATTAAAGGCAAGTTGAGTGGTTGACTACCAATAATAAAAATAAATGTTTTTATATTTTTTATATTCTAACATTTAAAAATGTAATTTATATGTATATAATGGAATAAAGGAAATAATAATAATAATTGAAACTTACAGCTGACTTAATGAAATTGAAGGCCATTTACAAGTTTCCACTAATAAACACTAAAATAAAAAACTTTTTTACAAAAAAACAACCGACTTCCAAAAAAAACACTAAAAGACGTGAAAAATAACTTTAATTTCGGAAGTCGGTGCCTTTGGTTTTGTATTTTCGTGTTTGGCCACCGACTTCCGAAATTAAAGTTATTTTTCACGTCTTTTAGTGTTTTTTTTGGAAGTCGGTTGTTTTTTTGTAAAAAAGTTTTTATTTTTCACTTTTTAGTTGCGGTACCTACCCCACACAAATTAGTATACCACTACTTGGTGTGTAAATAACAGTGACAGGAAATTATTAACACATCATCCATATAAACTATGTGGAAAAAATCTGCAGTATTAAGGATAACTCAAAAATTACTGGTCAGACCTTGATCAAATTTAAATGGGACCACATGTGAAGCACCACCTATCAAATAAAAAAAGAATCATCCAAATCGGTTCACCCAGAAAAAAGTTATGAGCTAACACACATAAAAAAAAAAAAAAAAAAAAAAAAAAAAAAAAAACATACAGACGAATTGAGAACCTCCTCCTTTTTGTGAAGTCGGTTAAAAACGAAAAAGGTCGGAACAAAATACCTATCACATAAAACTATGAAATAAATAAATAAGTACACGATCGACTAATACAAACTAAAAATCGTTTAGACGCAATCAATTACTTTTCCATGAAAAAGCGTTTCACCAACAAATGCTTAAACCGAGTAACACTGGTGCTGAATATATCCAGATCACGTCAACCAGACAGTTTATTAAAACATTTGCTTGCACGGATTACAAACGAATTCTGCCTGTACGCGGACTTCGAATGAGGGACATGCCTCAACTGCCTAACAGCTTCTGGGCTATCTATAGTACCATTTGCAATTTTAAATAAGTACGTCATATCATCAATGCGTCTGCGCTCATGCAGGGGTAAGATGTGAAACCTCTTACATCGCACTGTATAATTGGAAGTATATTTCCTAGTTTTGTACTGCAAGAAACGTAGGAACCGCTTTTGAATTCCCTCAATTCTGTGTATATAAATATTATAATTAGCGTTCCACACTTGTGACTCGTACTCCAAATGGCTGCAGACAAAAGCACAATAAAGAAATTTAAACGTTTTACGTTTTTTAAATGAACTGCTAACCTAAATATAAACCCAAGTGCTTTGGAGGCTTTATACCGATGTTTTCGATGTGTGCATCAAAAAGAAACTTAGATTCAAATATTACACCCAGGTCCCTGATAACGCTTATCCTGTTTATAAAGGTATTTTGTAACGTATACTGAAACGTGATTGCGTGTGGTTTGCGTGTGTAGCTACTGACACAACATTTAGAAACATTCAGTTCAAGTTTATTAAGAAGCCAATAATTTTGAAGTCGAACTAAATATCGCTGTATACCAAGACAGTCGGAAAGTTCTGATATTATAGGGCATATAATTTTCATATCGTCGGCGTATAGAATTATTTTGGAATGGAAAAAAGCACGAACGAATGTCATTGATAAAAAAAAAAAGTAAAGAACCAAAACGGATCGTTGTGGTATTCCCGAGGGTATTTTAACAGTTACAGCACTGTTCAGTACAACTGTTTCACAGCGATTCTCAATATAGGATGTAATAAAACATCTGAAAAAATCGCCTCTGATACCCAATGCAAGCAGCTTCTGTAAAAGGACACCGTGGTCAGGGTCAGAGCATTTATCAAAGGTTAGGTGATCGTTACAAAAATTGGGTCCAGCAGCGATATGATATCGGCAGTATCTGTCGTCTGTCTGTAGCAGATGGTCAGCAGCTCAGCATGGTGGCGTCACTGGTCCCCGCGAGGCACGCTGCCGCGACGTCTCCATTCTGTGGATCTGTATCGTTGCCCGTTGGCGACGGCGATAACGGCCTCGTAGTGTTGACCCTTTGGCATTTGACAGGTCGGCTCTAATCCACTTTTGTCCATGGTAATGGAAATGAAAGTATGTGATGACTGGGGAGATTGTCATTGTGATGGATACAAAAATCGAATTGAAAAGTATTTAATATTTCGGTGTCAAACACTTTTTGTGCCTGTCTTTTTATGTCTATCCGTCTCGTTGTAGCAAGCTCGACAGCTGAGGCTGGGGTCCTGGTTTCGATTCCTAGGTCGGGCAAATTATTATTAAGTTTTATCCATTAGACATTTCTTAGTACCAGCTCGTAGTAAGGAAGTTGGCGGCGTGACACCCCCGTGCCTCGGAAAGCATGTCAAGCTGTTGCGCCTGGGGCACCTGGGGCACCTGGGGCACCCGGGGTCTTCCCGCGTGGCGGATTATCGTCCCATGAGACTAAGCGAGTGAAGCGTGAAAAGACCTGTGTCTGCGCACATACTTGTGCACTATAATATCTATTGCGTGCTGGGTTAGACCGCATTGAGATTGACCACCGTGACGGAAATTTGTTCGTGAGGATATTACTTTTTCTGTACCTTTAGTCTTTTGGCATTTACATTAAACTAACTTCTGCCCGTGACTGCGTCGGCGGGGACTTCAACGAAGGATCCTGTGTTTAGTAATCCAGGTTACAATCTATCTGTGTGCCAAATATCATCCATATTCGTTCAACCGTTTTTGCGTGATTAAGTAACAAACATCCAAACATACAAACTTTCACATTTATAATACATATTAGTAAGAAACCGTACGTAAAAACAAAAGCAAAAATCGTACAGTAATGCCGATCCAGTAACCACATAGCCTTAGCTAAAACCAAGTAGCGCACCGAAGACGTACGTGCAACTAGAACTATAGCACGTATGTACATACAAGTGAGCTAGAGCATACGTCGAGGCATCGACATTATACGTAAGTGACAAGTGTTCCTGCCCGGAGTTGGAGCTGCTAAAGACTACACAGAGAGGTGGAGTAATGGAGTGGAGTGCATAGTGGACGTTATGACCATTATCTATTCTGCGGCTATGCGGCGAGCACTCCCGTCCGACCTACGTCACCGGGGCTCTCCGCTGAGTCAGTGCCCGCCGTCATCAATGGGCACTCTCTCGCCCTCCCCCCGCGCCGCCCACTCGTCGCAGTCACATGACGAGCCCCGCACCCCGCGTCCCGCACGCCGCCGCCGCGCGTACTAACCGGCCGTGGCCCGACTTTCCTGTGCACCCCACCACGAGCACACAAGCGCGTGCGCCGGGTCAACGCCCGTGCCTCCCGCGCCTGACCCGGTGTCGCTGCCGGCACTACCTTGCACTACTTACGTTACGTGACGCTCGGGAACGACCTTGCTCGTGGATCCCGCTACTGAACTCAGCCGCCACTGTCTAACGGTTACGTGCATGGAATCGGTGATATCGTTCAGTGACAGTGAGTCTCCTCTCTCCTCTGCCGCCGTGAGCGAACCCATTGATACATCACTTGAGTGGTTACCGGGTGCATGCAGTATCGTGCGTGCCAACTGTACTTTATAGCAAGGAAGCTGTCGCGACTCGCGCCGTCATCACCATTATTTCCAAATTCTATCGTGACATTACTATTCCATGTAAGCTCTCGTCACATGAGAACGCAAATGAAGTGCAAGGCGGGTAACAGTGCATCTCACACGTGCGGCACGGCGGTGTGCGTGCGAGCGGGTGCAGTGTGCGTGCTGCGCCCGATGCACGTCACGTGAGCGCCCACTCCTCCCGCGAGCCTCTCCGCCTCACAAGTCGGTGTACCGGTCCGTCCTAGGAACCCGCTCCGGCTCCGACAGATCGGAGAGCACGGAACCCACCCCGCACCCCGCGCTTCGTCAACATCGAAATATATAAAACAGGGCTCCTATTTGTTTTTACGTAGATATTTAGGAACTATTTTTTTTTTAAAGCTGGGTGCTATGTATTTAGATCGAAAGTCCTAAAAGCTTGTTTATCATAGAGTCATACACCACACCACCCGACTGTAGACATTCAATAAAGATCATTGCAATCACTCGATCAGGGGCCGCTCCTGCTAAAGAGTTCAACGCGCGCGTGCACGAGCCCAGCACGAGATCCTAGAAGGTTTCATGACCTTCTTTGATGGTTTCTATAGTTACCTACATAGATTTGATGAACACGATTGCTGCCATGAAAATAAAAGCTGTTCAATCTCAAACTCGAAGCATTTATTTCAAATAAACCAATTAAAGGCACTTTTGAATTATCAAGGAGTCGGTCAGTCAGAAAGATGAAACCATTCCAAAGCGTAGTAGGTACCTATGGAGAAGAACGGGCAAGCTACTCCATGGACACTCTTTTAAATCAAAAGATGGTTGCAAAACATTGGTGGCATCATTCATGTTGAAATTACATATGTGAGAACGATGCAAAACGTTAAAAGCGTCCGTATTAAGAATAAAAAAATAAGACATAAAAAAGAATAATAAGCCGTGGCAGCTAAGATATGACCAGCACGCTGATTACGTAACTCACTATTTATCACAATCGGAATCATTTTGAAGCCTATAAAACCATTGTCAGCCATTGCTTCATAAATTAAAATTTTAAAATTTGTCTGCACAACAACGTAAATAACTCAATGAATATAGTTGAACTGTCAAAATAGAAGCTATTCCTACTGTTAGTATGTTACGCAATTACCCCGCAGTCCCTACTGACGGCGCCCGTCCACGAACATGACGCATGGATCAGCACCATTCAGCTCAACCATTTTGAAGCGAGCTGAATGATCCAAGACACGCGCCACCGCCAGCGAGACATAGTGAGTATGACATACTCTCAGCCGCCAGGGCACATTCATGTCTATGAAAGAAGTAACCAGTAAATGGTAGCTTTACAATAAATAATAATAAAAAAATGTTTCAAGTCAATAGACTTGAAAAAGGTGTAACAATTTCAATTGAAGCCCTGACTCCTGATCCGGGTGGCACCCACCACGCTTGTGCTATGCAATTATAGGTACATACACTAAGAGATTGAACTGATACAATGCAAACATACTTTTTTAAATCTTCAGCAGCTCCAACAGTATTTTCAAAATGCTAATCAATTACTTAGGTATTTTGTTCTGTTCTGTTTTTCTGGAACTTGTGCCAGCTTATTACCTACCGGCTGAAACAAGTAACTTATAAAACAGCTACATTTCGTCTAGGGCCCGGTCAATTGTTCCGCCAGTAAACACTATTACATTTGAAAAATTTAGTGACAGTTACAAAAAGAGCAAATCAGTCTTTGTACAAAAAAAAAACAGAACATTCGTTTAATTTTGATGTCACTGTAAAAAAAAATATATAATGGCAGTAGACTGCAGCTCCTAAAAGACTCGCGATGAGCTTCGGATGATAAACTTGTGCCTGAGTGCTGCTGATGTAGCCGTGTGCCGCGCGAAACACGCAGCGTTACGCGGCAGCTCACATGTTACATCACATGTTAATTACAACAAGTACGACGAAACGATCACAAATGTTCCCTACTTAATGATCAAGTACGGCTTGCACCTACATACATACCAACTTACTGATATTGTGGTGGTCGGTGTCACGGCGCCACGCGTGTCTGCGTTGCATGTAGCTTTAGGACTGGGACCACTCGGGAGCACTCGGGAGCGGCGGCGGCGTCCTGGGAGGCCGTGCAACGTCCATCTCGCACGCCGCCTCGCCGCGCCTCCGCAGCCTGCTCCACACACCACGCACCGGCACACTACGTGTTGAGCAAAAGATTTGAATGCACTAGAAACTACGCAGCTTACGTGGATATAGGCTGCGTTTCCAGATTATAGCACAGAAATGTCGATGATTTGACATGTCGCCACATCGCGCATCGGTAACTTCTTTGACCCGTGTGAAGCAGGGGTGGATCGTGCCAGGGCTACTCATGTAGAACACACTGCAGTTAGCGGCGGTTAGACCCTTTATGAAGGAGTGGCTGGAGAGGCGGCGCGCGGCGCGCGGCGGGGCGCCCTTACGCCCGGCTGACACAGGTGCTCTCCGGACATGGGTGCTTCGGAAAGTACCTGTGCCGTATAGGCCGGGAGCCGACTCCCGGTTGCCGCCATTGTAGTACTGCCTCGACGGTACGCCGCAGCACACTCTGGAGGAGTGCCCAGTCTGGGCAATGCAGCACTGTGACCTCGTCGCGCTGCGAGGTGCTGCGGATGACCTCTCGATTCTGGTCGTGGTATCGGCCATGTACGGGAGCCAGAGTGCGTGAGACCACGTCGCCTCCTTTTGCGAGGGCGAAATCTATTGTTCCAATTATTATGCGACATACATATACCTACAGGTATCATGTCGTAAGGAAAAAATCAGCTCTTTGCGAATATCCTAGAACGATTGCAAAGGACCGGATAATTGAAATCTGAGACAGATTTTCATAGTCAAGGTTATGGCATAGTGCCAACACTGTAAGTACTTACAGACCTACTCTCTGCTACGTTCTATTTGCATGACTTCGATGTTCTGTAGGATTATACCATTTGAATGACGGATTGTCGTAGATATTCTTTAAATTTAAGATAAATATAAAGCGGATTAACAAACTTGTGTTTGTACCAATATCTTATCCACGGTCAATTTGAAGGTAAGTCATTTGAAAAGTGAGCCTGTCTAAAACGTGTGTCACTCTACCATTTACTGAAAACGGACTAACATATGGATAATTAGAAAGTAATGTTATAAACTTATGATTTAAGAAAAATATAACTAAAAGACGAGTTACAACTGTGGCTGGCGTTGGACATGACCAATGACACTAATGACTGATGCTGCTGAGCGCAACAAACAGCCAGCAAGTCAGTCTGCCAAGCAAGTTACGATGTGCGCCTAACAGATGCAGGCATTGTTGATTGATGAAGTGGGCAACATATAAGTTACATAAGTGCCGCGAGCTTTGAGCGCGAGTGCATCAATAATGAGAATGACACATGTGGGCGAACGGTGACGGGAGCTCGATGTTTACAATGTCAGGGGTGAGTATGTGTGCGTGTGTGCAGCGGGCCCGGGTGAGGCGGGGGCGCGGGCGGGGGGGTGTCGCGCAGCCTCCGGCCCTCCGCGCATCTCGGGGCGCGCGGCAGGCGGGTGCGGCACATCGACACTCCGCGCGCGACGCCGCCGCACCGCCAGTCGCGCTCCGACCGCGCCGACCTCCGCACGCTCTTCGCGCGCGCCGCGCACTCACTCGCTCTCCACACCGACAGCACCACGGCCGGCCCGCCGCGACCCCCGCCGCACGCTCGCTCCCGCTCCATGCGCCCCTGACACCGCCGCCTATCGCACCGCACGCACTGCCCGCACCGCCCCGCGCCGGACTCCGCCGAGCTCCCGCACAAGTGAGTTATGTTCCGAGCGACCCGAGCTGACGAGCTGGACGTCGCCTCGGCGGCGAGGGCACCCCAGAGCCGGCGCCGCCGGGACAGGTCCGCCGCGGCTCAGGTAGTCGCCCATACTCACCTGTTTGTTATCGTTCCATGCCCCTTTGGACGCCCGTCGCGACCCCATGTCCGTGACCATGTTCTACAAAAGAACGTGTTCAAAAAACTAGTGTTGAGCGTCAGTGAGGTGAGTCACAGTGTTGGTCGCATTCCTTAGTTATTATCCTCTTTAAATTGTCGTTGTTAATTAGTTAATTGTGACAATCGCTCGAAGGTACAGCGAAAGCGAGACGTCATCGTATCCTAATGAAGTCAGTTACTATTGACGAACTTTGCTGCGGTCTACCTGACCTTAAATATGATAAATCCTCCAGCTTGTACAGTTATCGTATTCCGCGAGAGTGGCGGCCCGCGGCAGGTGTCATACAAACTCTTCGGCGTTACTTTCTCGCGCCGCGCGGCTGTCGGCTTGCCGGCAGCCGGCAGCCGCACGTTTCGCTCGATACTCCTTGTTGCAGTTCCCATATATATAGTGATAACCAGAGTCTTCATGACATCAAAGTATTCTCGACTGCATCATTGCTTAAAAATTGTTCATACCTACCTAGTTATTTGAACATTTAAAAAACCCGGCCCAAAGCGAGCCACGCAGGTCACGCACGAGCAATCACGGTTCTTGACCAGCATTTTATTAAAAAGCTGTCGGCTGTTTAACTAATTACCTGTAAAGTTAACAACGCCGCGCCGCTCCTGTTTCTGCACCGCACATCTGTTATTTTCTTTTTGCACCACAAAAATTGTAACGTTACGTAGATACGCGCTGTCGTGTGCGCTAACTTTTGATACGAGTGTAGATTTGATGGAAAAACTCGCGAAACTTTATGACACAGCTATGGCATTACTAGCATCAGAGGCTTCCGTGGAAATGCTCACAAACATGTAGTGCTAAAACAAATTCTGCTAATGATTATCAATAATTATTAATAACAATTTATGAACAAGATCTACATAAAGAAGAGAAGAATACAATGTTTCGTTTTGTAAAATCGTAAACATTCAAAGCTGTTTTGGAAAGCAGGTAGGTACGGATTGAATTAAATCCTTTTCATTTAGGTAAGTATTTTAACAAAATATAGTGCGTAGTACTCGCAACCGACGCGACTAGCGTGTATGACCAGATGTATGAACGTAAACGAGGCAAAAGGAGTACCTACCTATGTAAGGATCGTAGCAGGTGGCGTTCTGTAGTTTCTGCCCACCCCCATGGGAAGAAGGTGTGAGTTTATGTATGTAAATGATTTTAAATAAAAGGCTAGACATTGTTCAATCTGGGTGCAATCTGGGCTGCTGACGAGGAGCCAGCACGACGACGGCCGGTTTCAAGAAGCACAAAGAGCTAACGCGCACTGCACACCAGTCAAAATACAGAGCTTATGAATGTTAAGAACTGACAGAAGGCTACTGGCAGCCTGCAGCTTCCGTGACTCGCTGCAGCAGCTGTTCATTGCGAGTGCCCCGCGGCACCGCCACGCCAGCCCAGCAACTTGCAAAGGACGCGACGAGGACTCAATGTGCACAGCCTGGGACAGTCACTACATGCGAATTGTGATCAAAAGTTTAATGGAAGTGGTCGCAACAGATAGCAGCACCGCACCGCTTCAGAACGGGTTAGCTTACTATTACGTTTGAGGATAAACGGCGCGCGGCGCAACAAACTTATTAACATTATTTTTTCCATTCAAGTATAGACAAGTTTTTAATAGCTCATACGTGAAAAAAACTTGTCTGTTATTTCGTGAAGCGGACCGATCAGATGATCATCAAATCTTTGTCTTTTCTAAGACAACTTAACACTTACCATCACGTCGGTATTCCGCGAAGGGTTGGCCAGAGGATATCTACAATAAACCCACATTTCGCCAGTGTTTGAGTATCATGTAATAATGTAACAGCAGGGATCCCATTTGATTGTTGGTGTGAAAAAAAAGTGGCCACAAAAGTGGTGCCGTAGAGGCAAAGTTGTGGTAGATAGAACGAATAATTTGTATGTAGATGATGAAGTTAAAAGAAGGTAGGGCAGAAGAAAGTGGACTAAACAAATAAGCCATAGTAACAAGTAGCCAGTTGCCAGAAAAGGATAAACCAGGCAACGAATGTAAAAGATCATTTGGAAAGAGTGAAGAAAAGAAATAGGTCATCTTGTTTCCATCTTTGGTAAAGTTTCCCTACGTTTTATGTGCCTAGTCGGGTTTTTTTGATTTTTTTATTTACTTTTTTATTTTACACTTAGCTATTATTATTTATTTATTCTTAATTAGGTTAATTTTCTCTCACTGTATTAAGTAACGCTTTATGTAACGGTCGTTAAAGTTATCTTTCATGCAGTAACATTCTGGAATTAGCACTCGAATTTAAGGATTATAATATTGAATTATAATTATATTTCTTATATTATATCATACGATTATATAAAAACTTTATCACAGCTTTATTATAAGTTGTTGCTACCCAACTTTATATCTTTGTAGATCCTAAATGGTAATTCAAAATGAAAAATGATTAGAGAAAGCTAAAGATCCCGTATCCTTAACAGAATACTCGTACCAGCGCTGCGACACTTATGTTTAAATGTCGCAGCATCATGCTGAGATAAGGGCCTTTTAGCCTCGTACAGCACTTTCTGTTGTTATTTTCATTATAGGTACTTTTATATTTTTGTTTTTATGAGTGTGTTTCGTTTAGTTTGTGATAATCCTGTGCGAGTCCCAATAAGTACGTTTTCTTTATTTCTTTATTAGATATGATTTTCAGACCTATTCAATCAATGATAGCCCACTTGGCATATTTTCAGACCTATTCAATCAATGATAGCCCACTTGGCATATTTCGTTGACTTTCTTTTGCTTTTTCGCAATATGGCTTCTTTTTGTCGCCATGTTGAATTTTGATTACTGTCATGTCTTTAGTGACACTCCCAAGATTTATTTAAATAGAAATTTTGGCGTACTGGAAATAGAAAACCTATCCAACTCTGGTATTATTGTCCCAATAATCTATCAGAGATTAAGGAATCTTACCGGCCCAGAATCTATTGCAGGGATGGTATGTCGCTTACTACGGATAGCTATTTGTGTGAAAAAACCAAAGTATGCGTCCCTATCATGATGACAGCTACTTGTTTGACAGGACAGTTACTAAAGCTGACAAATTGGTCTATCCACCGAATTGTACGGATAAACGTATCTATCTAAGCAATATTTACGTTAAAAATATACTATAAAAAATAATCATTTAAAACATTGCTGATTCAAGTGAATGTTCGTTGAGCGAGAGTGATTTTGAAATCGTAACAGAGTTATCTGATTGGAAAAATGATTTTGCGATGAAAATGGTATTCAAAATCTTCAAATCAAAAGAACTTATAAATGCCGCATTGACCATAATAATATAAGCAAATTAAGTTGTTATGAACTTACATGTAGTTTTCGTTCAATTATAACAGCAGTGAGTAATTTACTCACTGTAATATAAACTCACTTAAAAGTAACCTCAACAAGGTTTGGTGTTTCTTTATTATTATTATTTATAAGACATTTTAGCCAAGTCTTTAGTTTATTTAATTTCCTTCACTAAATTTATTCGCCCTTTCAGCTCAAACTCCCGCGAAAGACCCCTTGGTGTTTCATAAGTCAAACTGTCAATTACGTTTCGTTCCTCCTCTCCAGCGTTATTAATTTGTTCAGCAAAATGTAGTAAAATCTTGTATATGGCTAATAATACACGTTGTTTTTTAAAGTGATGTTGGTTGTAACGGAATGCATGGGAGGGAAACGTATAGAACCATATCTATTGTTTTCAATAGATGGATAGACTTTATCGATGATTTTGAGACGACATTCAAGGACAGATAGAATTATACTGTCTTTCATCAATAGCGATCTGTCTTTCACTGAAAATAGGTTATTGGGTTCGGCCGTAAGACAAATCGATTGATGTAAGAATCATCAAAATCGGGCCACGCGTTTGGTCACTAGAGCGCGCGTAATATAGGCTGATACTGATAAACACATTACCCTCCTTTGCATCGCGCAGTCGGGTGATAACGAGAATGTCAAAGTCAAAGTCAAATCATTTATTTCAAATAGGCACTTAGAAGGCAATTTTGAACGTCAAAATTTCCAAAAAAAAAATAATTTAGTTGCCCCTTCCAAAAGGTGGGTTTCGTATGAAGAAGAATGGGCAAGAAACTCCACCGTTACTCTTTTAAAAATGTTTTACAATATTATGTATACATAATAATTATATGTGAAGACGATGCACCTAGAATAAAATTACTATACCACAATAGGTAAAAATAATTAAATACAACGCATGACAGGTAAATTAATTATGAGATAGATACATGGTGGTCACATATTTACAAATATTGAAAACTAAATGATTTTTCCAAAATTTCACAAGTAATAATCTAGTGTGTGAGCTAAAGAAGTTACATAATATAAAAAACAATGCCATAAAAATTATAAATTATACAATTAAATTAGCAACCAGTTTGATTTTGTCTAGGCTCTAGATTGTCCTATGGAGCAGGACCAGCATGTTTCCAAGCATTCTTATCTAGGATATAATCCTCTAATTTGTAATATGCTTGTTTATAAAGTGTACACAAGTGTGAAAGCGAAGGAAAGTATAAAACAATAAAGGCACCGCTCCACGCCAGCCCACGGCTAAGCTACGCACATGTGAGAATAGCTCTGCTTTATAGGAAAATGTAGGTGGAATCGTCCACTGCGACCCTCGGCCTGGCTACGCACGAATGTGTGGCTGGCAAGGCGCATAGCTAACGTGGAAAACCTCTACGTCCACATCCTAAGTAACAGTGTTCGGTCGCCTTTAGTTACTAATAACTTCTGGGCCAATGTCAAGCTGACCTGTGACTAGCTCGCACTTGCAGTGTCGAGAACATTGCAAGTAAATGTCGTGACGAGTGCAGATGTAGTCTTGTTCAGAGACAGATACAAGTCTTGAAACGCTGGAAGCGGTGAAAGTATATTAAGTTGACAGCACAGTGTGCAAGAAGTGGATTACTACTGAGCAGAATCAATTATGTTACCAAGACCAAGGTTACGATTTAATAAGAGAAGAAGATGGATCTGTTTGTAATGTAAAGACAGATAAAGTTGCTTTTTGAAAGATGGTAAGATGGATGCAGATTTGAACTGTGATGGAAATTAAGTAAACGAAAATACATACGGTTGTGGCGGCTAATCAGTCAATGTCCAAAAATACACGCTGGCTGACCACAATGGTCTCAAGACACAATGCCTTTATACAGAAGGGAATGTTGGGGTTGCAAAATATTGTGCTGTGGAGATATTATTACGATGACTTAACATTGTAGGTGGTTTAAAAGACGCTGAAGCTACTTACAGAGATAGATATTGAAGAAAGTTTGCTTACGTTTGTTCGCGTAACGTGTAGTACTTGTGACTGAGTGAATCAAACAAAAGAAAGTAAAGCGGATGGTCATGATGATGATGAAAGATGTTAGTGAAAAGACCAAGTCACAGACGTAATGGGCGATGTCCTTAAAAGAAGTGTGGTGCGTAATACTCTCAGAATGATGAATGACCGAAGAAGATGGTTGCAGCAAACAGTAGGAAAGAGGTGTATGTAAAAGAGATTACAAACCGGGAGCATTCGCGTGTACAGCTCGAGTTTGAGCATTATACGTCATTCAATACGGCGTCGAATTGGAATGTTCCAACTTTAAACATTGCAGGAGTGGCAGTAGAGCAGAATGCGAAGGAAATATTTTGACCTACTGATGAATAGCAGCTTTATAACTTGTGCCTGCAGATTCAACTCTTTCCATCTTATTAGCATGCATCTAATGAGCATTTCCCGTATTTTTATGATTCTGTCAAAAATACATCCAGTTTACTTTAATATTTGACAAGTTTTCGACATTGATTGTCGCTGAGATGAGATTGCGACTAGATTTTGAACGTATTTAGTTGTGGGAGCGGGCAGTCTGGTGTCTGTGCTACGAGTATTATAGTTCATTTGGGAGGCTGCTGGACGGTGAGGGGCGAGCGCGGCGCTCGCGTGTGTCATCCCTCGCCCCACGCCCCGCACCCCGCGCCATTCGTTCCCGCCACCCAATTGTAAATACAATTATATCACGCACAGTGTGTCCACAAGGTCTTGCACACACGCAGTCGGGTAAGGAGCACCAGGTGCGTGCTATATACCTATTTTCCCCCGTCGAACGCGATGACGCACGGTGGGCTGAAAATCGCCTTTCATAGACATAGAGACTTGAATTTTGAAGGTCCTTTTTTTGGCTAGAAATGGATTCTCCTGATCATAACTATACTATAAAATTTCGTATGAGGCAATTGTATGTTCAAAATTAAGGAGTTATAATTTTTTTAAGAAAAAATTGTATGGCTCTGACATGAAAATGAGGCTATCTCTGGAATCATAAGGTTGGCCATTATATCCTTACACAAATAAATATAGTAGTATTTATTTGTATTTTTTGACATACTAAGCATTGCGGCACCATTTGCGATTTTTTTTATTAAAAAACCTCATGCGACATTGGAAATTAAATTGGCCTGATGTGGCCCAACCGCGTGTGTATAGAAGAGAACACTGGCACATATTCGTGCAAAGATCTACAGCATCGACGGACAACGGCGACGCTCAGTGGGGGAACCCCAGGCACGAACGATATTGACATTGGAATTGGAATGTACCCCTCTTAGCTGCATGGGTGTAGTGTAATCCACAGCCTCGCATGCTTGCAAGTGGAAGGTTGTTCCACCTCCAGCCTCCACGTCACTAATGCTCCGTGTGATGATCAGGTGAGGCGTGGGGACGTGAAAGCAGGGCAAACAAATAAAAAACTGGGCAAGTGCACGTAGGGTAAGCACGGTCACGAAGTATCTACAAGGATCTACAGCTGTTATAGTGTAAAACATAACTTTATAGCAGATGTCTCAATTTGAAATCGTATCTACTTACTTGTAGTCCTTAGTTTAGTGCCACAAGCTTGATTCTTTTAGATTTTGGAAAGGCAAGCCATGACGTGAATGTCGCAGCGGCAGCGTGTAGCGAGCAGCGCCGGACACAATGTATGTAGCTACCTAACTAAAGGACCACATATCTTCCCAAATACTGACGAAACATTTTTTTTTTAAACTAGAGTATGTGATAGACGGAGAGACAAAATGGAAATAAAAGAGTTGCTTGCCTCACTACGAAACACTAAAAAACCCACTCCTGAATTTATAAAATGAGTAGCTCAGAAGAATATGAGTAAGTAATAATTAAAAGATGTTGCCATTTATTTTATTTCTAGCTATGCCCGCGGCTGCGCTCACGCGACTGTATTCTATGGACTTGCATGATGGTTACAAAATAATCTAATAACCGTTGTTCTTGTCAACAATAACTAGAACGGTATAAATAGGTAAAGTAGGTAAAGCTTGTTTATTTATTTCTGAGTTCCGCCGAACCGAAAGCAAGCGTTCATGGTACTTACCTGTCTCTCTAGCATGTGTTTACGTTCGTTATCGATAATACGGATAATCCAGTGTGGCGTGCTGTAATTGATTTGCCAAATGCTTGAGCCATTGCGTGCGAGTGCGCATGCGGCGCGCCATCCAGCCCACTGCCAGCTGCCCGCTACCTGCTGCCCGCTGCCCGCTGCCCGCTGCCCGCTGCCCGCTGCCCGCTGCCCGCTGCCCGCTGCCCGCTGTACCGCGACTGCGCGCCCGCTGCTGCACCTGCATCAATATTCTATCATCTTATTTACATACACGTAGCTAGGCAGTCGTTTTCCTCATACTTTCAATCATCGCTAGTAGGTATTACGGCTACCTACCAGTTGCGCCTATGCGCCTCTCCCGAGCGGTGTTTGCCTCGCTTCATGGATCCAAAAAATGCCAATCTACTTTGAAAGCTGTTTGTTAACATAATATTTAATATTTATATTAAAATATCTAGGAAACTACCCAGAAGACATTATGACATTACACACGGCCCTACGATATAAAAGTAGGTACTCTGTGGCCCTACGCATGTGCGCGTGCGCTAGTTGCATCCCTCTCTATGGAAATGTATCCCATCCCATTGTAGGCGGGGTCGTCCACTGAGAATAGGGTTACTTTTTTCAAAATTTGAAAGTCCTGACAAAAACCCGACATTCATTTGCAAAATAGTCCGGACATATTTTTTTTTAGTCTTACCTTTGTCATTAGGTATTCATTATTGGTAGGTAAGTAGGTACTAATTTATTTTATTTTAAAAAATCCTTTCCGTCGAAAAGTCCGCACAAATGACAAGGTCGGACAAAGTTCTGACGGGCGACCAACAAGCCGGACAAATCCGGACGGATGGTAACCCTAACTGCGAGCCACACGCGCTACGACCGACGCGACGCCACGCACGGGAGTGTGGACGGTCGACTTTATTCTGAAGCTCAATTCATAAATCGATCCATCAAAATAAAATCAACTGAAATAATGATGAAAGTAATTGCGTAACACACTGCTAACAGTAGTAATGGCTTTCATTTTAACAGTTTAACAACATTCATTGCGATGTTTAAGTTGTTGGGCAGACGAATTTTTCGAACTTATGAAGAAATGGATTAGCAATATCATTCAAATATTTTTTTATTGTCATTTTATTCAGAAGTATTGATTGCGATTGATAGTGTGTTACGCAATTCGAGTGAACACAATGATGCGTAAATACAAAGCAATGGTGGTTGAACAACTAGTTAATGTAGGTATCGAAGTTATTCAGTTGTGTTGTGACGAGACTGCTACATTGCCAGTAGAAACAATTAATCATTTAATTATTTGTACTTACTTATTTTACTGAACACTGCGCTGAATCCTGTTCGTTTACTAATGAAGCCAATTATTGGAAAAGCAAGAAACATTTACTTATGTAGGGAACTCGGTAAAATGATAAGTATTAAATATTACATGACTGTCTAATAGCTACGTATAGTTTAAAATATAGCTCGGCTTCGTCATGGCACGGTGTGAGTGATACGTGGGTGCACGCTCACAGCAGTCACATTCAGCTCACAGCTGTGCCGCGCGGCCGCGCCTAGCGTGCGGCGAGCTCAGAGCCGGCGAGCACACCTCTCCGAGTCATGTGACATCAATACTACTCGTATGTGCTTGCGTACTAGTATCAAATACTGCCATTTACATTTTTAAGGTAATTCAGTTTGTTTTAATGACGACGCGACACAGACCTTGTTCATTGCAAACACACGACAGGGCCAGCGCGCGGGCGCGGCGCGCGGCGGGCGAGCTCTGTCTCTATTCATTCTTTATTACTTTTTTCATAATATCAATGGCAATAATTGAATTATTTATGGAAAGACCCGAGGTCCTTGTGAGCTCCTCGTAACGATGATGGCGTTGACAACACCGACTGACAAATATTCAAATGGCCGTATTGAGGTGGTTATAACTTATTATAAGTCTATTTCAAAAGTATAAATATGGGCAGTCTTTCGCCAGTTATGTTTTAGGTAGGTGAGTCCCATGCCCCCGAACAAAACTATTCTTGAAGTGAACACTTCTTTAGGCGAAAATCATGGAATTCGCGTCATCGTTTCCGAACGCTTTCCATGAGCTATGTATACTGTGTATATGATGTGTACTTTTTGGGTGAACAAAAAGCGTGAAACTCGCGTCATCGTCACCGCACGCTTTCCATGAGCTATAAGATAAATAGGTTTGTACAAACACTTTTAAACGTCAATCATATTTTAAAAACTCAGAGGTCACAGTCTCTTTTAAAGTCGAGACATAATCTTGGTCAGATCATGTGAAGACCATGTAGATTTGTGTCTGAAATGGTTTTTTGAGGAAAAACTATACAGATTGAGTGGACCTGTCCAGTCAGTGCACGCATTTGTCAGTAATCGTGCAGCTCAACTCAGAACTTAAGGAGCTCAAGGATTGATATGTATACTGTGTATATATGTGTATTTTTTGGGTGAACAAAAAGCCTGAAACTCGCGTCATCGTCACCGCACGATTCGAGGATACAATTCACAAGTTCCTTAGTTTTAGCTTCTATCGGCAGTCCCCAAAGACTGCCCCGCATTTTTTTTAGGCAGTTTTAATGATATAGGTAATTATATTAATAGGCTATGTATAATTCTACAATAACTTGACTCACCATTAAACATATCAAAAAATATTTTAAAATTAGTAAGTAAATAAATGTTTATTGAATCTCCCTTTAAAACACAACTGAAATGCGACAAAGTGACTGATTCCATGTTCCATCCATCTCCTCTTGAAGTATGGCACGCACCGCGGTAGATAGACAATTTCATTATGCCCGTCCCGCACTTTTATATTTTTCAATATCAGACATTTAAACATAGAAAAAAAGATATAAAAAAAAATAACTAAAAATATTTTAAAGAGGGTTAAAGTAAAAGAAAAAAAGAAATAATTTATAATAAATTAGTATTGTGAAAGAATTTTGAAATTAATGAAATATAAAAATTAGTTAAAAGCAATTTTAATTTAATGTACTTACACTAATACTTAAAAAAATTAAACACAATTATTTCAGGCAAAACCCATAATCACTTATACAAAATAAATGAAACAGTAATACTGATACAAGATAAGTACTTAGTAACTTACTTAAATGTCTTTGTACAAAATACTCGTTATTTTTTTTTATAAGTACCTAAATGAATAGTTCGTTAACAACGTGTATATTTTTCTACTGAACAAAAATGCTCAATAGCTCAGGACCTGTAAAAAACATTTATACATAAAAAAAAACACTACGAAGTGAAAAATAACTTTAATTTCGGAAGTCGGTGTCTTTGGCTCTGTATTTTAGTTTTTTGCCACCGAATTCCGAAATTAAAGTTATTTTTCACTTTGTAGTGTTTTTTTTGGAAGTCGGTTGTATTTTTTTTTGTAAAAAAGTTATTATTATTTACTTTTTAGTGGGTCAGATGATAATTTATCTAAGTTACAATAGCCTAATGTCAACTGCTCATCATCTTTTACAAAATATTTCTTTTCCCGATGCAGGGAAAAGAGGAGTTTATTGCTGAGGAGTTTTTTTGGTAAAAACCAGAAGAACTGGAGCTGATGGTGAAGCCACCATCAGCTCCATTTCACCATATGCATTGTGACAAGCATAAATTGCTTAGCAACCAACGAAAGAGCATTGCTAGAGATGACGTAATTACGCAATTTAAATTGAGTCTCAAATTGACGCATCAACATGACTAGTACAAGGTAGTGATTGTCCTATGTAAAATTTCAATCTTAATTAGGTATTGTTTTTGGACGAACTGAACATTTTGGTATATTGAACCGTATGAAGTAAGACCAACAAAAGGGAACTGCTGTAAATCGTCGAGGAATTCCCTCGACTGTCTATGGTCTCCATCATCAGACCTGTAATGGCACTTATAACCCATATGGGTGCAAAGTGGTCATCAATATAAATAAATTAAGTCCAAACACAAGGTAAACCGTACTGTAAACCGTTGAGGAGTTCCCTTAACTGTCATCCGTCTTCATCATCCTAATCCTAGTCCTAATGACAGTCACAACCCATCTAGGTGTAAAGTTCTCATCAATACAAATTAATCAAGCCCAAATACAAGGCAACTGCTTTAAATCGTTGAGGAGTTCCCTCGACTGTCTTTCAGCTCCATCATCAGATCGACTCCAGACCTTTATTAAATTGTAGTACTTTAAAATATTTAATGAAAAAATTAACAAACGCACTAGGCACCCCTACAATTTTCGAAGGTTCCCCTCGATTTCTCTGGGATGCCATCATCAGATCCTGGTTTCCTTATCATGGTACCACCCTTGGGATATCTCCTTTCCAACGAAAAAAGAATCATCAAAATCGGTTCATAAACGACGAAGTCATCCGGGAACACACAAAAAAAAAAAAAGTATATGCGGTCGAATAGAGAAACCTCCTCCTTTTTTGAAGTCGATTAAAAAAAAAATGGTACAACAACAAATTGTCATGATTACAATAGAAATGATGATAGCTATAAATTTAATTGTGTCACAGCTTGCTCTTTATACTGTCAATTCGCTTGGGGACGCGCCTTTAGCGCCGCTCAAATTCGTTTCGGAATGTTTCCAAGTATTTATCAATCGGAGATCAAACGCCCCTCGCCTCGTTCAAAAACCACGCAAAAAATTACATAGAAAAAAGCAGTCACAAAGTCATAAATTAAAAAAACAAATTGAAATGTTTAGGAAAACATTTGAGTAAAGTATAAAATAAAGCATTATTGCAAAAGTAATTAAAACAAGCGCGTTTTGTGTCTGCCGTGCTCAGAACTGTCAAGACACCATGCCTTTCGGTTCATGTCTGTGCGTGCCATTCGGTTCGCCTTCGGTGGTCTCACTAAATACATATTATATTAGTGGTTGTGTGAGCTGTGGGCCTCGCGACTCTGTCTGTGGACCTCGCGACTCTGTCTTTGCATAGCATAGAACTGAATAAATGTTCACCGCGCTATTTAAAACAAAACAGCGCGTAAAGGCAGTTTTTTTTTTCCCTTTGCAACCCCCATATCTCCGCCATTTCGAAAAAGATTAAAACCTGAATTGACAAAAAAATCCATATACTTATAATTAACGAACCTACTCACAAAATTTCACGAGAATCGGTTGAGAAATGCGACTTGTAGAGGAGAACAGACATCCGGACTTCCGGTCATACGTAAGCATTTTTGCCCAAGCTGAAACGGAGACGCTTTGCTCGCGCTTCGCGCTCGCTCGGTCAATAATTACGCCTCGCCCGCCACTGCTTCGCACGGTTTTAACGACAAGTGTAACCTTCCGGAATACATTCTCTAAATGCTGGTGCAAACTGCATCAAAATCCGTTGCGTGATATAAAACAACGCGAACAGACACGGCGCGCGAGTGACTTCAGTTTATAATATGTACAAGTACCTTTGTAATTATGTACTGTTTACTCGCTGCAGGCTTGCACGAGCACCGTATTGTCGACGGAAGAGTAGACAAAAATAACGTTCCGTGTAGACAGTACGACGCACGACGGCAGCACAATAGAGAGTCAACTGCACTTTTTACGAAATTCACTCTTACATAAAGGTTCGTACACACTGGCGCGACGCGACAGCGCGACGTGTCGCGTAGCGATTCTGCGATATAATCGCGTCGCAACACCTTTCACACTGGCGCGACGCTACGCCGCGCCCGCTACGCGACGCCGCGCATAGCGGCTGGCTTGCGGCATCTTCAAAGAGGTACATCCTTTGACCGTGCCGCGCAAGAGAGTATAAATGGCGATGCAAACCATGCTGAGCTCAGTAGTAGACGATCTTCGTCAGAGGACGAAAGCAAAAGCATATCTGTACGTGTTTGCTGAGCGTGGGTTCTTAGCTTCGATTCCCCGGTCGGTCGACATAACCCTACCCAACCTAACCTACGTAGGTAGTAGGTACCCAAGCTTGACCACACAAGCACGAACGTCGAAACTGGCGATTTCGGCCGTGCTAAGTGACTTAGGCACGCAGGGGTCTAGGTATGTTATGGATGGTCACCCATCCACGGACTGACCTCAGCAAACGTTGCTTAACCTTGAAGATCGACCTGTGCGGCTGTTAATATTTAGCCACGAGCCCCTTTACGGTTATTTAATTCACGGTTATGTATAGGTACCTAACCTTTATGTAAATAACGTAAAATTTCCAGCGGTCTTTTTTTTTTTTTTTTTAATATATTGCAACATATGATATTGATTATAGTTAAATATCTAGGTAGGTACATACATTCTACATGCAGACACTCGAGAAACATTACCCTCCTTTTTGAAAGGACGGGTAAAGAGTTGGAAACAAGATTGAACAGTTGCCAACAAAATACGTACCTACCAGGCTTTAGAGGGCCACGTACCTACCTAGTGGTAGATTCAAGGTCCTAAAAGCAACTTAGGCTTTGTGAACGGTTGGTACCTACTAGTAAATTGAGACTACTCCCCTAAGCCGCAGAATATGAGATAGATTTCTCAGTTTACGGTACCGATTTCCGACTTTGATAATAAATTGTTCATAATCTAAAGTAAGTAGGTAGGTAAGTACTTACTTGTTGATTGCAATTCCGTCGCAACTTGCCTCCATAGCCTGTCTTTTTAACCGACTTCCAAAAAGGAGGAGGTTATCATGTTCAATTGTGGACAGATTTTGAAAATTCTTTTTTGTTTGAAAGGGTATGCTCTCGAGGTGGTCCCATTGTCACCAAGTCAGAATCTGATGAGGGGATCCCATGGAAATCGAGGGAAATCCTCAATTTTTATAGGCACACGTATAGCGATTTCGGTATTTTTTATAGTAACTCGTGCATTTGCTCTCGGAAAGCACCGTTCGGTGAAGTGGAACTGATGATGAAGACCAGAGGTGGTCACCGGAACTTCTCAATAATAAGTATTTTACGGGTTGCGATTCGATTTTGATATGGTTGCTAAGCAATGTATGCTCGTCACGATGCATATGGTAAAATGGAGCTGATGGTGGCTTCACCATCAGCTCCAGTGTTTTGGTTCTTAACAGGAGAACTCCTGAACAATTAACGTCCCTGGCGTCGGGAAAAGGAATATTTTGTGAAAGGTGATGAAAGGTGGTGATATTAGGCTATTGTAACTTAGATTTATTAATAACTGACCCACTAAAAAGTAAAAATAAAAACGTTTTCACAAAATACAGATACAAAGACACCGACTTCCGAAATTAAAGTTATTTTTCACCCTGTAGTTTTTTTTGAAGTCGGTTGTTTTTTTTTGTAAAAATGTTTTTTTAGTCTGTTGTCTTTGTAGGTAGCACACGTCACATCGTACAGGTCAGGCCTTGCCTGTACTAATCTAATTAACAATTCAATGTTCATTTTCTCTTCTGTTTATTTTTTTGTTTGTCGATCGTAACGGCTCGCGCACAGACCACAGACCTTAGTTCAGCTCGAACGTCGGCTAGACTGAAGACTCGGCCGATCAATCGACGATCGAGTCCGAGCTTGTTTAGATTTCTCATCAAATTAAATCACAATATTGAAAAAAAATACCCTTTTTTTTAAAATAGTTTCCATTTTTTAATACAGCAGGAATAAGTACCTATTTTTTTTGTTATCATTGCCACCTGCCAAAAGCACAATATTGTAAAATAATGCAAAAAAAAAAAAACAATCCTTTCTATGCAGTCGGGTAAAAAAGGCGCTGTATACGCGCGGACTCCGCGCGCATCTCTTTCAAAGAGAAGCCGCCGCCCGGCCTCTGGCGCGCGGCGCCGCGCCTATCCGCATACCTCCCGTAACCCGCAAATAAATTTATTTTATTACGTTTATAAGCATTAATAATTGTTCGTAAAACACAGGCATAAAAAGTATTGCATTTTATAAAATAACACCTCTTAGAAATATGAACATTATGCAATCTGAATTATCTCAAGTCATTGCTTTCATCAGCGTCATCTATCTCGAATTATAGTGGAACTACTACTTTATTAGGATCATGTAGGGCTGTGCAGTTGCACTGAAAACAATAGATAAGTAAATCGATCGATTCAGTTAGATATTGTGGCGGGCAGTAAACTGTTTGAGCATCAACTATGTGGAAAAGGATTTTACAATCGAATTGAAACATAACATATATTCACGCCTGTATTCCCCGAAGGGTTAGGCAGAGGTGAACTTATAGTACACCACCACCTGTAGTATATTCGTAATGTGTGTTCTGTATTTATTTGTAATGTGGATGTGTTAGGTACTTACAAAACTATGATAAACATAGGATACCAAAATAACTAACATAGCAACGGGAAGAATATTATCAAACTATACTGCCATTGCAACCTTTAACTATTTCGGTACGGTGGCAGAATCTGTCAGTTCGAATTTACTGACTCAATGCGTTACTCAGTCGATCGACTTAAATTACTTAAATCAATTCTTACAAGTCACTTAGCACGTCCGAATTTGCCAGTTTCGTCGTTCGTGCTTGTGTGGTCAAGCTTAGGTACCTACTACCTACTTAGGTTAGGTTGGGTTGGGTTATGTCGACCGACCGGGGAATCGAACCTAGGACCCCACGCTCAGCAAACACGTACAGATCTGCTTTCGTCCTTTGACGAAGATCGTCTACTACTGAGCTCAGCTTGGATTGCACCGCCATTTATACTCTCTTGTGTCGCGCCGCGCGACGTAGCGCTGCGGGCGCGGCTTAGCGCCGCCGGCGCGGCGTTGCGTCGCGCTAGCTACGCGACGCGGCGCATAGCGGCTGGCTTGCGGCATCATCAAAAAGGTACATTCCTTTGAGCGTGCCGCGCGCCGACAAAACCATTAGTAAGTCATTGCAATGTAAATCTTATACCACTGCAATAAGGTACAAATTAGAATGTAGAATGATTGTTTGTTTAGAAGGTTTGAAGTTAATTTCATCAAACATCCTAATTTATACATTAAAACAATGAGATAAGAGTCACATTTCAATGACTTACTATTTTGCTTATGATTTTACTTTATTTAGGAATAAAACGTTAAATAAACCATAAGTTACCTTAGGTCTGTCCGTGGATGGGTGACCATCCATAACATACCTAGACCCCTCCGTGCTTAAGTCACTTAGCACGGCCGAATTCGCCAGTTTAGTCGTTCGTGCTTGTGTGGTCAAGCTTAGGTACCTACTACCTACGTAGGTTAGGTTGGGTTATGTCGACCGACCGGGGAATCGAAGCTAAGACCCCACGCTCAGCAAACACGTATAGATATATGCTTTTGCTTTCGTCCTCTGACGAAGATCGTCTACTACTGCTGAGCTCAGCATGGTTTGCACCGCCATTTATACTCTCTTGCGCGGCACGGTCAAAGGATGTACCTCTTTGAAGATGCCGCAAGCCAGCCGCTATGCGCCGCGTCGCGTAGCGGCCGCGGCGTAGCGTCGCGCCAGTGTGAAAGGTGTGCCGCGATATCGCCGCGACACCATACAAAATGTACCTTTGGTGTCGCTCCGCGACGCCGTCGCGGTGCGTCAGGTCGCTCCTGTGTGAACTGTCGCGCGCGTTTTCATAGAAATTGCTCTACGGATATAATATCGCAGAATCGCGACGCTACGTCGCGTCGCGCCGGTGTGTACGAGCCTTAATTCGACTCAGATTTTTTTGTTTTGACATAGTATTTTTTTTCTGTTTGATTCTCAATTTTTACTGATATTAAGTCACGTGTATAAAGACAACTACAACAATTTTTCTCATAGTATCGAAGTACCGTATTTTGGAACATAAAAATATTACAGTAATATTGGCCTCAACCATTGCCTTGGTAATGGTGCCGACGCAATTGTCACAAATGCCTCTAAACAAGACTAAAAATCACCATAGTTTAATGTAGTCCTGTTTTTCTTTTATTTTGCATAAATCTCGAAAATGTTGTGTCCTATTGCAAAAACAATGAAAATTTCGATTTCTATGAAACCCTTAAACTCAACATGTAGGTAATTTTTCACATTTTTCGGATACAAAAAGTGAAAAATTCCATTTTTTCCATTCCATTTTTGTAGTTTGTGGCCGTCGAGTAAAAAGTTTTCTAATGTGTTTAGCATGGCGATTACAAAATAAAATTGTCTTCACCACCTTAGACAACTGTCAGTTGACAGTTTGGGATAAAAAACTATCTTCTGAAATACTCTACATAAAAAAGGACCTAGACAACGATCGGTAGAAACGAAAGATAAAATGACAAAGTAGAAGGATTTCTATGGTGCGATGTCAAAAATGGAGAAACGAAATGTCACTTTGTATAGTAATAGCTGTGTCTATTCTTCGTATAAATAGAAAGCGTCATGCTAAGCCTGCTGCTGGTCATGAATTTATATATTTCAGCTGTGTATTTTCTCATTTTACAATATCTTCTAGACAATGTTGACCATACGACTAAATTACATGCTGTGAAGCGCAAATTCATGATACCAATAGAATTTATTTTTACATGATTTTTACTCTAAACAAAAAAAAAACCGGCCAAGAGCGTGTCGGACCACGCACAGTGAAGGGTTTCATAGTTGGGATGAATATTTACCCATGTAGTCGTACAGTATTGATTTTGTTCGCAGAAATAAGATCGTATTTCATAGGATAACAACTCACTATCTAACTTTGAAAAACAAAGCGATTGTTACCGCAATATCTCGTATAATATCTCAAAAACGATTGACTTAAAGAAAAAAGTCACTCAAAAACATCAAAATCTTTTTTGTTATGGGATTCAACGATACCTCACACGCTTATGTGCATTAAGGCTTTTTCTCATCCCTCGGTTACATAGAGAGCCACCCCAATTGCTATTTTGCCATTTGGCTACGGTACCCTTCAAGGGCTCAAACATCACTTAACATTATTCTGAATCTGTAACCGTTATTGGTGGCGATTCTCTTGTACACCGAACTAAACTAACTAAACTATCACTAAAATTCCTTACTTTTGGCTATGAGAATCTTAGAGCTATTCTGCAATAAAATATCTCTAAATTTAAAAATCATTTTGACGCAACTAAAATTTAATTTGACAATCGCGACTCCACATGGTACCTACTTGTTTGCCCTACCACGTGAATTTTTTTTAGAGCCGGAGGCGCGCATTCGTGGCAGCCTCGGCGTGTTTTATATGGAATTTTTCACTTTATGTACGGAAAATATTTAAAAAAAATACCTACATGTAAAGTTATATGGGTTTAAGGGTTTCATAAAGGGGGTCGAAATTTTCATTATTTTTGCGATAGGACACACCGTTTTCGAGATATAAGCAAAATAAAAATAAAAAACAGTACTGTTTTTGCCCCTGAAGTCGAGGTGTTGTGGTGAATCTTAGTTCATGACAACTAATTTTATTCCACACCTTTTTAATCGCGATTAAAAATAGCCAGATATAGTTAAGACAACCAAAATTTTTGGTTAAAAACGTCAAATTCAGAATAGCAAAATTGCCATTTTCACTAAACTAATTAATCAGTACCATCTTAGTGCTGTCAAACTAAAATATAGTTAAGTTGTGTCACTTTAGTCTATTTCAGAATGAGAAGTCGTCTTTTGACAGGACTAAACAAAATATTAGTGATTTTTAATCTAGTTTAGAGAATTTTGTGACAAGAGAATCGGCACCATTGTGCTACATTTATATTTGGATACCTACACCGACAGTGTCCAATACTTGCTTCGACTTGATTTACAAATACAGTGATCATTTATTTATTTAAATTGAAGGCCATTAAATAAGCTGATGCAAACTCTTAAAGTAATAATTAATAGTGGTGCCGATTCTCTTGTCACAAAATTCTCTAAACTAGACTAAAAATCACTAAAATTTTGTTTAGTCCTGTCAAAAGACGATTTCTCATTCTGAAATAGACTAAAGTGACACAACTTAACTATATTTTAGTTTGACAGCACTAAGATGGTACTGAATAATTAGTTTAGTGAAAATGGCAATTTTGCTATTCTGAATTTGACGTTTTTAACCTAAAATTTGGTTGTCTTAACTAAATCTGGCTATTTTTAATCGCGATTAAAATGGTGTGGAATAAAATTAGTTGTCATGAACTAAGATCCACCACAACAACTCGACTTCAGGGGCAAAAACAGTACTGTTTTTTTTTTTTAATTTTGCTTATATCTCGAAAACGGTGTGTCCTATCGCAAAAATAATGAAAATTTCGACCCCCTTTATGAAACCCTTAAACCCATATAACTCTACACGAAGGTATTTTTTTTTTAAATATTTTCCGTACAAAAAGTGAAAAATTCCATATAAAACACGCCGAGGCTGCCACCCATGCGAGCCTCCGGCTCTAAAAAAAAATCACGTGGTAGGGTAAACAAGTAGGTCCATGTGGAGTCGCGATTGTCAAATTAAATTTTAGTTGCGTCAAAATGATTTTTAAATTTAGAGATATTTTATTGCAGAATAGCTCTAAGATTCTCATAGCCAAAAGTAAGGAATTTTAGTGATAGTTTAGTTAGTTTAGTTCGGTGTACAAGAGAATCGGCACCAGTGTCTATTATGAACAATTTAATATCGTAAATATATGTTTGAAACAATTTTATTTCACCGTAAATATATGTTATGGCTCTCGCACTAGTGTAGCTCTCTAGCCGTGAAATAATTTTCGTAACCGCATCTGTACTTTTAGAGATTACCTCCTACAATTATAATAAGAAAACGATTAAGTGTACTTACTTCTTTAAAATATTAGTTTAGAGATTTAGATGGTGATGCCGATTCTCTTGTACACCGAACTAAAGAAACTAAACTATCACTAAAATTCCTTACTTCTGGCTATGAGAATCTTAAAGCTATTCTGCGAAAAAATCTCTAAAATTAAAAATAATTTTGACGCAACCGAATTTTAATTTGACAATCGCGACCCTACTTTGTTTGCCCTACCCCGTGTTTTTTTTAGAGCTAGTGGCGTGTATAGGGTGCAGCCTCGACGTGTTTTGTATCGATTTTTTCACTTCTTGTATGGAAAATATGAAAAATTATTGTCTAAGTACGTGCAGAGTTTTAGCGATTCAAGGGGGTCGAAATTTTCATTATTTTTGCGATAGGACACACTGTTTTCGAGACAAGCAATAATATATATATATATTCAGTACTACTTTTGCTCCTGAAGTCGAGGTGTTGTGGTGAATTTTAGTTCATGACAACTAATTTTATTCCACACCTAAAAAGGTGTGAAGGTGTGGTGATTAAAAAATCGTGATTAAAAATAGCCAAAATTACAACCAAAATTTTCGGTGAAAAACGTCAAATTCAGAATAGCAAAATTGCCATTTTCCCTAAATTACTAAAACTCAGTGCCATCTTAGTGCTGACAAACTAAAATATAGTTAAGTTGTGTCACTTTAGTCTATTTCAGAATGGGAAATCGTCGTTTGACAGGAATAAACAAAATTTTAGTGATTTTTAGTTTAGTTTAGAGAATTTTGTGACAAGAGAATCGGCACCAGTGACTCCAAGAATTAGATCCTGCGACTAAAGCAAGTAACATTTAGTTGATCATAGCCTGGCGAGGGCGAAACTGCTGTATCTAGAAACACGTGTTAGGACTGTTACTGTGTAGTAACAAGTGCGCGTTCTGTTGCAGGATGATCCCGCGGCGTAAGCACAACGCGTCGTCCGGCTCGCTGCCGCCGCCCGACGACAAACACGCCAGCAACGACTACATCCGTGAGTACCCACTGACCGCAGTGTCCCAGTATCCGCAGTTGCCGCGTTTGTAAAGCTGTGCACGAAGTAAAACGTGTAAATTGCATTTCACGAACAGTACAATTTAATCATTATTTTTTGAACTACATAATTGCTTAGCTACTTAAATGAGTTTCTATTTTTACGGGCATCCATGCCTTACATTTGCTACCGAGAAGTTGTGCGCAGTTAGAGTTGCCGAGTGTTGACGTCAGTTATATTCAGTGCGCGTGATTCGTGTCGCTCACTCGCGATGACTGGCGGAATAGCAGCTGATGAAGTGTGAAATAGATCGGCAAACACGTGTCGGTGGGGCACGCCGCGCGCCCCTGAACTTGACCGCGCACGATCCCACTGAACCGCTCGCTACTCGCCACCCGCGACCACTCACTTAACTGCTTACAACTTCAATATACAATATAATTTGTTAGGGCAGGCTACTCTGCTCTATGTATTCATAATAAAATAGTCGATGTTGGTGCAGTTAGCAGGTAGCAGGAACATACTGTATTGTGTCGTTTCTGTCGGCAGTGTCTGACAGCGCGTCTCGTTGCGGATGGCGCGCGGCTCTCCGGCGCCGCTTCAACCGCAAGACGCTGCACAAGCGGCTACCGGTGACGTCGTGGCTGCCGCAGTACAACACGGAGCAGGCGGTGGGCGACCTGATCGCCGGCATCACGGTGGGGCTGACAGTGATCCCGCAGTCGCTGGCGTACTCTAACATCGCGGGGCTACCTCCGCAGTACGGGCTGTATGGCTCGTTTCTGGGCTGCTTCGTGTACATCATGCTGGGTGGCTGCCGCGCCGTGCCCGCGGGCCCCACGGCCATCGCGTCACTACTTACGTTCCAGGTGGCGGGGGGCGTGGTGGAGAAGGCCATCCTGCTCAACTTCCTAGCGGGGCTGGTGGAGCTGCTCATGGGCGTACTGGGGCTCGGTTTCCTCATCAACTTCGTGTCGGGCCCGGTGTCCTCGGGCTTCACATCGGCCGTTGCGCTCATGATCGCCACGTCACAGGTCAAGGACCTGTTCGCGATCTCGGTGAGCGGCACCACGTTCCTACAGCAGTGGATCTCCATCTTCCGCAACCTACACGCCGCCTCGCTATGGGACCCCGTGCTCGGATTCTCGTGCATCGCGCTACTGCTCTTTATGAGGGTGAGTAGCACGCCTGAAACCAAAACTCGCTGCCATTGGTAGTTTTTCAGTAGCAATCTATATCGTGTACTGACGTATGTTTTACAGAAAATCGGTATGATAAAACTGGGCGCAAAGGCTGAAGATGGTCCAAGTACAAGACAAAAAGTGATAACTAAGTGTCTGTGGATGGTCAGCACATGTCGCAACGCCATCATAGTGGTTGCCACCGGCGTGCTGGGCTTCTGGTTCGTGGCCACCTACGGACAGCCGCCCGTGCGCCTCATGGGTAAGTACCGCTTTGACATACTGCATTTCTCAACACTGTCTATGAGATTTCCCGACTCAAATATTTTCTTTCTGTTTTGTGCAAACGCCAGCCGAGAATAGTCGCAGCGGTTAGTAGCGTAGAGAGTAGAAACCCTCACGTCATCGTTCAACTTCATGTAGCGTAGCTAGCATCAGTCCGCATTAGTCATGACGTTGTGTGAGTGACGCGAGTGACGCTGTGTGTCTGCGCAGGTGCCATCCCGTCGGGCGTGCCGCTGCCGCAGTTACCGCCGTTCAGCTACGTGCGCGCCGACAACTCCACGGCCGACTTCCTGGATATGGTGTCGGAGCTGGGCTCGGGGCTGCTGGTAATCCCGCTCATCGTGCTGCTGGAGGACATCGCCATCTGCAAGGCGTTTTCGGACGGCCGCACCATCGACGCCACACAGGAGATGATCGCGCTGGGCGTGGCCAGCGTGGCCAACTCCTTCATGCAGGCGTACCCGGGTGGCGGCTCGCTAGCGCGCTCTGTGGTGTCCAACGGCTCGGGCGTCAAGACCACGCTCAACGGCCTGTACACCGGTGAGCTACACTACACTGCTGCTTGAGTGCTCATGCACATGTAGGTAGGTAACCGTGGCTCGCGGTGCTCACGGCTGCTTCTGTATCTGCAGGCGTGATGGTGATCCTGGCGCTACAGTTCTTCACGCAGTACTTCGGGTACATCCCGAAGGCGGCGCTGGCGGCCGTCATCGTGTCCGCCATATTGTTCATGGTCGAGTACAACGTCATCAAGCCCATGTGGCGAGCCAAGAGTGAGTACATTCACTTATTTTGAACCGACATAATTTGATTTTGCAGAACATGACATTTTCTGCAAAATTAAGTTATGTCGGTTTATATTATTGTAATAATACTTCATGGAAATTATAAGTCGAAGGCAGATTGTATAAATCGTCTTTATACATACGGCGCCGTCCGTTTGCATACTGTCGCGTTATGTATAATGTCTAAGGCAAAATGTATACTACCAACTGAGGCGCTGCTAAACTAAACAACAAACATGGCGTCGAGTAGTGCAGGTGTTTCCGAAAGTAAAGATCAAAACAAGTGCGTGCCGGAAGAAAAAAGTAATTGTAAAGACTTTGACTATTAATAATTGCACATTTTTACGAATCTCAAACGGGATCATTAAAAAAGCCGTGGACTAGAGAAAAAGTTTTGAGGGTTATCCGGCTCGTAAAACACGCTGAAGAATCCATTCAAACTGGAGTTTAGCGGACTCCTGCTAATAAATAAAGGGTAATAATTTTCACAGCTGTTATTTTAACATTAAGGCCAGTAATTTTATTTTTCGGCTGTTGGTAAATTAGTGTGACAGTAAAACATTAAAAGTAATTTAAAAAGGAAATTCATCGGTTATTCCATCCTACTATGTCAGTATAAAATATACTGAAGTAGTGTAATAAATGAATAGTGTGTAAAATTTTTGGAATGGCGGGTTAGTTAAATAGTTCGGCAGTTCATAGGTTAGGTTGGAACTGTGACCTCGAGGAGGCCACAATAATCCAAGCCTGGGTCCGGGAGTCGCAGATGAAAGAACCCGTCGACGTTGAAGGGTTCTTCGGGGCAATCACGCGATCTGCGATGCGTCCATGCTCCGTGTCCGCACACAGCCCACAAAGCGCCGGCTGTACTGGTGGTCCGCCGAAATCGCGCAGTTGCGCGTGACGTGCGTGGAGGCTAGGTGCCAGTACACTCGATACCGGAGGAGACGTCGTCCGGTTCCGTAAGAAGAAGCCGCGCTGTATGAGGTGTACCACGCGTCGAAGGAGGCTCTGTGGCTAGTCATTGGCGAGTCGAAGACTCGAGCTAGGGAGGAGATGTTGGCGACCCTAGACGGGGATCCGTGGGGGCGCCCTTATCATGCGATTCAAGGTTAAGTTCGTACTTGAGCGCCCCCACTCACTGAGAGTCTACGGCCTCAGCTGCTGGATGAAGTGATCGCAACCCTCTTCCCTGCTAGAGAAGAGTATGGTCCGCCGCCAATGGTTTTGCCTACAGCCGCAGAGTTGGATGATGAGGGGGTCGTTAGCGTCCCTGAGGTGACACAGCCGGAGATGAGGATGTCCGTAACGCGGCTCCGGGCCAAAACTGTTGCCCCGGGGCCCGATCGAGTTCATGGCCGAGCACTAATCCTCGATCCTTAAGAGCTAGAGCCCCAGCTGAGAGGAATTTACTCAGCTTGCCTTGAGCAGGGCCGGTTCCCTACCCAGTGGAAAACAGGTCATCTGATCCTGCTCAGAAAATCGGGGCGCCCAGCAGACTCGCCGCCCGCATACCGGCCCATAGTGTTGTTTGACGTGATGGGTAAGCTTTTTGAGCGGATAATTGCAGCCCGCCTCGTCAGCCACTTGTAAAGACCGACAAAAAGACAAGATCTGGACGACAGTCACTTCGGCTTGTGGCATGGTCGCTCCCCTGTGGACGCCTTAATGTGGGTTAGAGTCCTGGCGAAGGAAGCGGTGTCCCGGCACGGTGTGATGCTGGCGGAGTCCTTGGATATCTCCAATGCATTCAACACTCTGCCCTGAAGCTGTATTCGGGAGGCACTGTGCTACCATAGGGTGCCCCCGTACCTCCGCCACATAGTTGGGACTTATTTGGCTGAAAGGTGTGTCACCTACAGAGGACGCGCGACGGTGGGGGCCGGCGCGACATGTCGTGCAGTGTTCCACAAGGCTCGGTCCTGGGTCCGCTCCTATGAAACATTGGCTACGACGGGGTGCTGAGGAGCGAGCTACAATCAGGAGTGGACCTGACGTATTATGCGGACGACACGCTGTTCATGGCCCGGGGGGAGCTTGCATAGAGAGGCAGCTTTGCTGGCGATAGCTGCGGTTGCGCAGGTAGTGGGTCGCATACGGCACCTAAAACGCCGGTCGCATACAACACGACGCCCTCTTCCAGCCCCCATAAACAGTTCCAGAGGGACGGCGGATAAAGATAAAGTTATTTTATTTTGCAAATATGGGTACAGTTAACGTGTTAAAGGGAATAATAGGTTCAGCCATATTTTACCAGTAGGCATGCAAAAGTTACAAAATTAAAATTACACAAGTTATACAAAATTACTAATCCATTAAACTAATCTACTAAACTTTAACAAACAGAACAAAAACTAAATAATAATAAAATTCACAAAAACTAAACATTATAAACAGTTCGTTTCAAATTTTGTTTTCACTCAAAAATTCTGTTGCGCTATAGTATGCTTTGACTGTCAAGAAGCTTCGAAGCCTTTTTTTAAATAACAATAGCGGCAATTCTTTCCAACTTTTGGGTATTTTATCGTATATGACCGGAGCCATGCAGTAAGCACTTTTGCGCATTAGTGCTGTCTTAGCGGACTGATGACACAGTAGGGTATTGTCACGTCTTGTGACGGAAGAGGTTAACGTGGTCAGTATAAAAATTAAACCACGTATCCTTGTCAACATAAAAAATATATTAATAAAAATGAGAAAAGGGGATAAGTAAGTTTATAGTCACAATTTTCCTAAGTTCCCTTGGGAGTAGCGCAGTACTCTCCTGGCTCAGCCCGGTGTGATGCCGGTGTGATACCTTCCATAAGCATAGCCTTTCAAGTGGTCGGTGGCATGTAGTAGTGTGTGTAAGCTTCACGTTTATCAATAACGTCAAGCAAAAAAATTGTACCGACCGTGTCGAAATAATTATGAGAAAACATGTTTTTGATTATAATATTGCGTTACATTACCTACACTCGTAATGCGCAGTGACGCTGGCATAATAATAATTTACATATGAGTATTTCGAAGAGGTAGGTCAGCGGCATGTGGAGGCAGCTGTCGGACTCAGAAGGTCTTGTGACGGAAGTGGGTTACGTGGTCTGTTTAAATGAAACCACGTACCTTGTCAACATAAAAAATATATTAATAAAAATGAGAAAAGGGGGTAAGTAAGTTTATGGTCACAATTTCCCTAACTTCCCTTGGAAGTAGCGCAGTACTCTCCTGGCTCAGCCCGGTGTGATGCAGTCCGCAGCGGTCTGGCACGCTGTCGACGCCAGGAAAGGTGACGGCCGGCAGATGGTCTTGCCAGATCCTTGGAGCGAGCTCGACGCGGCCACGCGGGTAAAATAGGTACCCGGCGCGGAGCTGGTTCGTGCGTTGATTTGCCGGAAGGTGGTGGCCCGGAACTTAACGCTTGGATGCCTCCGGTAATTCCGGATTAACTTGGCAGATGGGAAGCTGGAACTTTAGAGTATGTAAGCCGGAACTTCGGAGTAGGTAAGCTGGAACTTCGGACCCTGGAATTAACGTCCAGCGTATCACAAGATGACCAATAGGTCATCTCCGCTGATTGTGACACCAAGGCATAAGCAAAATGAGATGTACAGCGATAATGGCAAATAGGTTGCTTAGCAAATATTTTAGCGGAAGGCATACTAGTTTAACACAAAAGAGTTTGTGAGCAAAAAGGCACCGCCATATTATGATGTCCTAGATAAGAAGGTACACGAAATAATATAAAAGCGACATTGTTCAACACTTACCCAATATGGGGATTAAACTGAGTTTAATATACTCATAATAGTATTAAAAAAACAAACGGCGACAACCGTGGCTGTTCCGGAGTGCTCACGTATGAAGGTCGCGCCGCTGAGAATGAGCGACGCGAACGCGTGCCCCCGAAGCCAGCATATGACGGTCTGACGATTCGGCGCGCACAATTGACGGCCGGGCCTGACAGGTGTGCCGGGGCGGTGACGGGGAGAGGGAACAGGCCCCTATCCGAACGTTATCTTTCTTTTAAATAATTTATAATTATTTAAAAGAAACGGAACGTTACAACGTTACAGTCTATTATGTGAAACTACATCGGTAAGACGTTTAAAATGCTTTGGGTTCAACCTAACAAACACAGATACTTCTAGTATGTACAAACATGGGAGTGTCAATATTTTATACTGTTTCAAGTATGGCATGCAACTATCGATACTTTGAAGCTTAAATATCGCCCGTATGCATCTGTTTTGAGCCTTAAAAGCTGTTTTTTTTTCTGTTGAGTTACCCCAAAATATTATTCCATATCGTAGGTGGGATTCTGCGATACCGTAGTAAGCAGTAAGGAGTGCATCCGTGTATATTATGGACGATAAAGTATGTAAAGCATATGCGGATTTGCAACGCGGACAGAGAAAGATGCTATGGTTAACGTGGTCAAAAGCTTGGGTCATGTCGCAGTATATAGCACACACCGGAATTCTCCTGTCCATATTTGTCATAACGGTATATAAAAAGTCATAAATGGCCATACTGGTTGACATGTTTTGTCAAAACCCCCTTTGCTCTTCACTAAAGATATTTTTCTTTTCGAGGTATGAGTACAGAATAGAATAGAATATTTATTTGCCAGAAACATGGTATGTTTACAAAGGTGTTCATAAAATTTTATAGTGCTACATGTCTCACCATTTTAACGGTATGCAAAATCAATTTACAATTAGATAAAATCATTGAAGTGCATTAATTTTCAATTTACATTATGTAAGTACATTTAATTAATTTTTAAACATTATTTCAATTATTATATTATATATACTACACACACTGCCATTTATACCATGTCATTAAATAGAACAAAAAGTTTAACATAGTATCACATTACTTAAAATAATTACTGATGCCTGTATTTTGATGCCAGATCAAGAGTATAAAATTTACAGGGACATTTTACAAAAAACTCGTGAATTGAGTAAAAACATTCCTGCAACAGCCACTTCCGTAGTGCCGAACAAAATTTTTTGAAGGGTAGTTGGGTAATTGACTTCGGCAAAGCATTATAAATCAGGGGCGCCATGTAGACACAACTCTTGCGGAAGAGTTGCAACTTAGGAACAGGTATCTCGAAATCTAAATGTGCAGCTTTCCTTTTATTTGTATTATCCCTTCGTTTAAATAATGCAAGATTGGATCTCAGAAACTTGGCAACTTCAAAGATATATAAGCAGGGTACAGTCAAAAGGTTATGTGACTTAAATATAGGCCTACATGAATCAGACCATTCCATATTAAAAATTGCACGGATACACTTTTTTTGAGCAATGAAAATTCTATCTATTTCTGAGGAGTTTCCCCACACAACTATGCCGTAGCGAATAACTGAAGAGACATAGGCATGATACACCATTATGGAAGTTTCTCTCGACGTTACATTTTTGACCTTTCTTAGCGCAAATACAAATTGGTTAATTTTCTTACACAGGGTCTCGATATGATTCTTCCATGTTAAGTGCTCATCAAGTGTTACCCCAAGAAACCTTGTGTTATTAACCTGGTTTACGCTAATATTATTATACGCTACATGCAGATGGACAGGTTTACTTTTCCATGTTTTAAAATGGAGTACGTTCGTTTTAGCAATATTTAATTTTAGTTTGTTAATATCTAACCATTTTATAATATCATTTAATGTTTGATTAATTTCATTGTTATAGTTTTGTTGATCTTTGCATTTAATAATAATTGTGGTGTCATCAGCAAACAGAACAGACTGATGTTTTATTGACTTTGGTAAGTCGTTTATATAGAGAATGAACAATAACGGCCCCAGAATGCTTCCCTGAGGGACACCGCAATGGTTAATTCTTGGTTCGGATTCGAAATTATCCATACTATTTGCCATATGGTTCAACTTTGCTATTCTTGTTATCTGTTCTTGTCACGTAAATACGACCGAAACCATTTTAAAGCTGGACCCCTTATTCCGTATCTTTCCATTTTATCTAATAGCCTAACATGGTCAACGAGGTCAAACGCCTTGCTTAAATCTAAAAATAGTGCACAGGAAGGGATTCGTTTATTGATATTATTCATGATTTGGTTTATTAACGTATAAATTGCTAAGGTAGTGGATTTATTATGTCTAAATCCATATTGTTGACTAACTAGAATGTTATATTTATCTAGGAACCTTAATAACCGCCTGTACATTACTTTTTCAAATATTTTTGAAAGTATGGGAGTTATTGCTATAGGTCTATAGTTGTCAACGTTAGATTGGGAGCCCTTCTTATGTAATGGCTTAATTAAGGAAAGTTTCAATCTGTTAGGAAAACAGCCTTGTTCCAAGGATAGGTTAATAATATAAGATAAAGGTGATGATATTATCATAGCCTGCTGATTTAGTATTTTTTAAGCACTTTATTATACTTTCTATTTCGGAAGCATTTGTAGGTTCTATAAATATACTATTATCATGAATTTCTATGTTGTACCTGTCAATATTATCATTATTAAAATTAGACGAATTATTAACGGCAATGTCAATGAAGTGATTATTAAATTTATTAGCGATGTCAGATCCGGAGGTTAGTGTTATACAGTTTTCTTCGATTTTACTTATGCAATCCCTAGACTTCTCGGTGCCTGTATTGCACTTTACAATGTCCCATGTAGCTTTGATTTTGTTTCGCGAATAAATAATGTGCTTTTGGTTACATAGGGATTGCAGGTTATTCATACAACTTCTTAATAATTTAGAATATGTTTTAAATTTGTACATATTTACATTATTTCTATTTGAATAATATTGATGTCTCAATGACCTCTTAGTATTGCAGCTTTTTTTAATACCTTTTGTTATCCATTTTTGTTTATTCATGTTGTATTTTCTTTTAACTTTTATACATGGAAAGCAAAGATTATAGATCAACATTAAAAGATCATGAAAACCATCAAAAGCTGCATTAGCATCTGAGATGTCATAAATTTCACTAAAGCTTAAGCAACTTATGTACTCAATGAACCTAGCAACATTCCCTTTATTTAAATCATTAATAGCTACAAAAAATAAATCAGTTTTGTTGTTAATTTGTTGAGCAATTGTAACGATTTGAGCTGTATTATGATCAGACAGGAAACAATTATATGTTTCACCTATTGCATTTGTTACATTACCAATTATATTGTCTATACACTTCTTAAGCCTAGTAGGCTCATGTATGTAGTATTGCATTCCATAATTATATAATAATTCTTTAAATTTGGAACTGTTTTTATCAGTTATTAGTAAATCTATGTTAAAATCACCACATATTATTATTTTGTATTTTTTATGTTGAAATTTCAGTAACATTTTAATGAAATTTTGAAAAAATATATTTACATCAGAATTTGGTGTTCTGTATATACAAACCACAATCAATTTGATTTGTTCAATTTCTACACCGCATATTTCAAAATGTTTCTCCACTGCAAGGTCCTTTATAAAACCTAGTTCAGCACTTACATAACCCTTTTGACACAATATACAAGTGCCTCCGCGTTTTTGTTTTTGGCGTGAGTAAATGGCCCCAAGGTTGAAATTATGTACATTTAAGTATTTTTCATCACCTTTTTTAATGAAATGTTCACTGAGACATACTACTGCAACATTTTTCTTTAAGTCTTGCAACTCATTTAACACTATCTCAATGTCTTGAATTTTATTTAAGGCACCAGCAATATTTTGGTGAACTATTGAAAAAGAATGTTTAGGAACGAAAAAAAAGCTTAGTGGATGCCATATCTTTTGGATCAACTTGTGACGTTTTTCTGAGAATTGGAAAATAAAATGGTATTGTACCCTGCAATGGTTCTGGGTTTTTATTTAGACAAGATGAGTTTTGGACCTTTTTGGAATGATTTCTTAATTGATTCTCAAAATAATAAGGTATCGTACCCCTTTTTAGTTCTACCTTTTTATTTGAAGTATAAACTTTTTGTCTGTCATGTGTACCCTTCATACCCTTCACTCAGAATGCACAATTTGTTTTGTTTAAGTTGTTGTGGAGGGTGAATCTCGATCTGGGGTTTTGTTCTGGTTCCTATAGAATTCATTTTTATTAGTATTTAGTTGATTTTCTGTGTTAGTATTTATATCAGTTCTTTCACGTTCTAGAATATCCGTTTGTGTCTGTTTTGTTTTACAATTCCTGTGGGTTTTTTTTCTTGGCGTGTTTTGGCGTGATTTAATTGGACTATTTGTGGCTACTTTTTATACACGTTATTTTTTCTTATTAAATTATAATTTTCACGCTTTAGTGTACTATTTTCAACCTAGTATAATAGTTATATTTCTTTATGAGCGCTCGCTAACTGTTTCGCAAGATTTTGTATCTCCTCTCTTAATAACTTGATTTGGTCGTCTTCATCATCAGACATGTCTGGCATACTACTGGTGGTACACTCCAGTGTGTTAGGAATTACATTGTCACATGTCGATGGTTGGCGATTTCGATTATGTACGGGGCCTGGGACGCCAAAATGTTACGTTTAAACTGTCGATGAAATTCATCTCAGGAATTATTTTGAGTCAAAAAGTGAACACAAAGTTTAACCTTATCTGAGATCCGAACGCTCGCTTGTCGCGCCACAGGTAGGGTCCTACACCTCTCGACCAGTTAAACCGTATTTCTATAAGTCGTATTTTTGACTGTTATACCATGTGATGTATTAATTTAATTTCTGCTCATTAGATGTCACTTTTCTACAGTTTTAATAGAATCCTTTTTTTATTTTTCTGGTAACACTTTACTTTTTGTTTATTTTTTGCTTTTTAGATGGCTCTTATTTAAATTTTGACATTCATTTGTCTTGTAACACTGAATTCGTTCACTGCTGTCAGCTGATTTAAATTTATTCGAAAACCAATGTAAAACAAAAGACGTTATGAGTACTCTTTTGTTACTTCTCAGTTTTCTATGCGTCTAATTTGTGAATGTGATATCTAAAGCTGCTGTGATTGAAATGTCAAACGTTAATATCGTCCAAGTAAATCAACAACTTTGCCTTTTTACGTTAGTTGAATTTGCATTTTTTTCCACTTGTCACAGATGATTAGGCATTTTTTTTTTTCACTTTCATTTGTCTTATTGAATCCTTAATTCCACCAACATTAGTCACCAATATATGCAGCACGGTCTATCCGTTAAAGTTAGTTTTGTCACTGATTTCTGTTTCTTTATATTTTAAACAATACATTTACACGGACCTATAATTTTACGTCAACCGTCTCAACTATTAGTGGAATCTACACTCTTACAAGGTATTATCACGGTACTATCATCCGCAAAAAGTGTAACTGGTTGCTCTATGCATTTAGGTAAGTGATTAATGTACAATATAAATATAGAAGGACCCAGTAAACTCCCTTGTGGTACTCCAAATTTACCTTCACGCTCTGATAATCAAAATATCTCTTCTTTCTTATTTGCTGTATTAATTTCAGTTATTTGTATTCTATTTTTTAAGTAAGATTCAATTAGTTTAAGAATATTCCCTCTAATACCATAGGCTTCAAGTTTTGTTCAAACTCAAACTCAAACTCAAAGCATTTATTTCAAATAAACCAATTACAGGCACTTTTGAATTGTCAAAGGGTCAGTCAGTCAGAAAAATGAAGCTAGTTGCCCATTCCAAAGCGTAGTAGGTACCTATGGAGAAGAACGGGCAAGAAACTCCATGGACACTCTTTTAAATCAATATATAGTTACAAAAAACAAATTGTTTACATCATTCATGTTCAAATTAAAAATGTGAGAACGATGTAGAAAGACGTGCACGTTTAAAGTATCCGTAATAAAAAAGATAAAAAACAATTCAAAAATTTAAATTAAAATAAGCCGTGGCAGCCACGAGTTGACCAGTCCCTACTGACGGCGCCCGTTCACAAACATGACGCATGGATCAGCACCATTCAGCTCAACCATTTTGAAGGGAACTTAATGATCCAACACACACGCCACCACCAGCGAAACATTTGAGTGAGCATGACATACTCTCAGCCGCCAGGGCACATTCAAGTCAATGAAAGACGAGCCTAGTAAATGAATGGTGGCTTTATAGTAGGTACAGAGTGCTCACACATGTGCTATGCAATTATACATTGTTAAGAAATTGAATTTATACAATGCAAAGATGTTGTTGTTTTTACAGTCTTCAGCAGCTCCAACAATATTTTCGAATGCTAATCAATTAATTTATGCCCCCCTGTCGAGCAGGACCAGCGTTGAGCCAAGCATCTTTGTCAGCGATGTAATCCCCCAACTTATAATATGCTTGGCTGCATAGTGTGCGTTTTATACGAGATTTAAATTTTGTTTCATTCAGTTGGAGTATGTGGGGAGGTATTTTATTCTAACATTTTAAACAGTACCCCATGAAGGATGAGTCTACTTTAGCCAGTCTGAAACCTGGTTGAACTAATTGGTCCCTATTTCTAGTCATATAGTTATTTCTTTCACCTCTTTTACTGAAAAGATTTAAATTTTTTCGTACGTACATGATGTTTTCATAGATATATTGACAAGGTACCGTCATGATATTAATATCTTTAAACAGTTCCCTTAGAGAATCGCGCCTGCGGAGGCAATATATTGCTCTGATGGCTCTTTTCTGCAGAATAAAAATAGACTCGATATCTGCAGCCCGTCCCCATAATAAAATACCGTAAGACATGATACTATGAAAGTAACTGAAATAGACTAGCCTCGCGGTATCTACATTAGTAAATTGACGGATTTTTCTCACAGCATATGCTGCTGAACTTAGCCGTCCTGCAAGAGATGTTAAATGAGGACCCCATTGCAGCCTTGAGTCGAGCGTGATCCCCAGGACAACAGTTTTATCGACGAATTCTAGTTTCTCTTTATTCAATACTATGTCACAATCATTACTTTTAACATTCGGTAAAGCAAATCTTATGCATTTAGTTTTATTCCCATTTAATACTAAATTATTAGCAGTGAACCAATCATGTACCTGCAGTAGGGCGTTATTTACGTCGTCAAGATCTGATGCACGTCTATTTTTAATTAAATTAAGGAAGTATCGTCAGCAAATAACACCATTTGTGGTTGGTTTTTTAATAAATGGGGTAGATCGTTAATATATACTAAAAAGAGGAAAGGACCTAATATTGAGCCTTGTGGAACACCTATTTTTACTTTTAAACCACGTGAATTCACACCATTTATTTGGACTTTTTGCTGTCTATCATTTAAATAAGATTCTACTAAGCTAAGCGCAAGTTTATCTAGTCCGTAATGCTCAAGTTTTAAGAGCAAGGTTTAACAGAGTAAGCAGTTGTTAACAGAGTAAGTACCATAATGTACGTAATCAAATGCCTGGGTCATATCGCAAAATATGCCGTAGACAGGTATACGTTTATCGACATTGCTGTTAACATTGTTTATAAAGTCATAAACGGCAATATTAATAATTGTCCTATGTAGTCTAAATCCTTTCCGTTTCTCACAAATATTTTTTTATATTTTTCAATAATTTTATACAATTCCTTATAGAAATATTTCTCAAATATGTTTGTAATTACGGGAATAAGTGAGATGGGCCCATAATAATCCATTAGTTCTCTATTTTCCTTCTTAAACAGCGGCTTTATAATTGATGTTTTAAGGCATCTGGGTAATATAATACACTCGAGAGCAATGAATCCGGGTCACTTAAAGAATGTTAAAAATCTCGGAAACTAAAAATGATAGGTTAATGCAATAAATTGTATTTAATAGACAATGTAATACTCCTTAAATGAAAGTAAAAAAAATATGAGTCACCATACATTTTATTAACACAAAATTACATAAAGAAAAAAACTGCTGATCTCTCCTTAAAACAAAAATAGGAAACATGAAATTTTTGAACTTTATTACGATTTTCTTGAATTTTAATACTTCGTATTGCCTCCTCGTGCTTCCATTACTGCGTTTACGCGGTTTGGCATGCTGTACACCAAGTTCCTTATACGATTTTGGGGAATATTCTCCCATTCCTCTGTGAGAGCAATTTTGAGCTCACGAAGCGTGATTGGGGGAGGGTTTCGTTGTTTTACGCATCTGCCTAGCTCGTCCCAAGCATGCTCGATCGGGTTGATATCCGGGCTGCGCGCTGGCCACTCCATACGAGTAATGTTCATCTCTTGAAGGTAGTCATTCACAATCCTACCTGTATGAGGTCGGGCATTGTCATGCATAAATATAGCATCCTCACCTAAATTGACCATAAATGGACCAACGTGATCATTGAGGATTTCTTCCACATATCTTACGCTAGTTAAAGAGCCGTTTTCTATGATCACCAGCTCTGTGCGACTTTCAGAAGAAATTCCGGCCCACACAAGTACAGACCCACCACCGTAGGCTACTTTTTCTTCGATGCATGCTTGCTTGAATCTTTCCCCTAGTCTTCGATACACTCTGTGTCTTCCATCGTGCTTGTAGAGCATAAATTTTGATTCGTCGGAGAACATAATTTTTGACCAATCTTCAATACTCCAATTTACGTGGCTCTGGGCATATCTTAGTCTTGAAATACGATGCCCACGCTCCAGTTTAGGACCGTTTGCAGGTCTAAGGGGTTTTAAGTTAGATTCAGCAAGCCGACGTCTTACTGTCCATGCACTTGGGTTACTTCCTCCGAGGCGTCGAAACTGATTTGTGAGTTCAGTTCCTGTGAGAAAGCGATTTCGAAGCATGGTGTTCACCAAGTATCGGTCTTCTCGTGCTGTGGTACACCTGGTTCTGCCCGTTCCTGGTCTGCGTAGGTTAGAACCAGTTTCTTCGTAACGTCGGAGAACTCTTTGTACTGTTGACAGCGACACACCGACAGTCCTGGCTGTATCGCGCTGACTCCGGCCGGTTTCCAGCATTGTAAGTATTCTGGTGCATTCTTCAGGCGTAAGCGACATAATTTCAGCTTGAATAATGAATATAGAGCACTATCAACATGGTTTATGTACCCACATAAATGACAGATTACAAACAAAAGCAAAACCAAATGCTGTAATTTCGTAGTTCCATCTTCGAAAGTGGCCCTTTTTCAAATTTGATTTTTTTATGATATAACTTTACAATAACTAAGAAGTTTTAATACCTTCATTTAAGGAGTATTACATTGTCTATTAAATACAATTTATTGCATTAACCTAGCATTTTTAGTTTCCGAGATTTTTAGGATTCTTTAAGTGACCCGGATTCATTGCTCTCGAGTGTATATGTAGATAGTTGCGCTAATGCTTAGGTTAATTAAATGACTTAGATGACCGCATAGTTCCATTGATACGATGAGGATTTAATATTTTTGTTGTAATACCATCGTATCCCACGCTACTTGTATTATTTAATGACATTATTATTTTGTGTATATCTAATGGAACACTAGGTGCCATAAACATAGATTTATTATTGGTGTTCATTTTAAAATATTTAGGTTTGCTGGTGACATCTAAGTTCACCTGGATATTATCGATAAAATAGTTGTTAAATGCCTCAGCGGTGCACTTGGGATTTGATAGAATTTGATTCTTTACCTTAATTTTATTAATACTATGTTTAGGCAAGTTATACATTGCGCGATTAATAATTTGCTAAGTAATTTTAGACTTATTTTTAGATGCTTTTATTGTATGGTTATTTTGTGCCTTTTGTGTCAAATGAAAAAAAAATGTAACTGTGGATAGTTTGAAAACCTGATTTTGTTATTTTTATTAGGATTTAATCTTAACGGCCATAAAAGTTTTCTTTTCTTTCGACTCCAGGCCAATAATTTAAATCCTTTAGATAACCACTTTGGTTCTTTTATTATATCTACTTTAATTAATTTAACTGGAAAACAAAATTTTTCGATACATTCAAACATAAGTTGGAATTTATCGAAAAAAATTGCGGACTTGGGGATGTCCACCGCCCTCCCCATATAACTCCTCATATAACAGGACCCGAGGCGGTGGCGCGTAGTGTTCCTCGCGTGCACCCTATTGGGCGTCGCGGGGGGAGTCTTACACCTCACTCCCCCCGCGGACTTGAGGAGGCCCTCAGAGACAGGCCGGCACTAGCCGGGAATCGTGGAAGGCGCACAACTTCCCATGATCCCCGGTGCAAGTGTGAGAAGGGAACATCGGGGTGGTTTGAAGACTGTAAGAGTCTGACAGACTACACTGCCCGCCCGAGGGCGGAGGACATCCATGAGGATTTTATAACCCGGAACAAAAAAAAATGAACTATGATCAACCGCGTCCAGGCCAAGCGAGCGCTACTTCCAAGTTAGATTTCTTAGCGACTTATTCCGATTTGTTAACTACCCACACGTAATTGCCAGTTAAGCCATTTTACTGCTTAATTGTTTATTGAATTACCCATTAAAATATTTGTGAGGACTCATTTTTATGTAGTTTACTGCTCAGTTTTTACTGCCGAACTTGTTAATAATCATGGTAAACTTAACAAAATATGACTCTTGACGAAATGGATGTGATCATAAGCGTCAACAATTCGCTTTAGGCATTATACATAACGGCGACAGTATGCAAACGCACGGCGCCGTATGTATAATGGCGTATTATACAATCTGCCTGCGACATAATATCTATGCGCACATTTAGAAAATACCCAGCAGCAAATCGTGATTATTTTGATAAAAGTATTAATTGTAATACACATAATTATTATACGCCAAACGATTTTCTAAAAGTGACTGTGGCGTTGGTCTAGTGGTCGCAAGCGCGACGGCTCAACGAGGGGCCCTGGGTTGGATTCCCAAGTCGGACAAAGTGTTATTGGGTTTTTCCATTAGATATTTGTCAGTAGCAGCCCGGAGTCTGGATTTGTGTTCATGCCAGATGAACTTTTTTACCGTCTGGAAAATAATATGGTGTGTTGTGTAATTGGAACAGAAACCATACCAACTCAAGAATATTTGCTTAGTACCATTGAGATTGTAAAAGTTCCGAATATCCTTTAGAAAATTATAAAATCTATCCATCTTAAGGCCCGTGCGTAAAACTAATAATAGCCAAAATAGATGATAGTAAACTGCGTAGACTGCGATAGCGCATGAAAGAAAGTTGTCCGTGCGAGCGAGACGTACGCACATTTCTTTTATGCGGCCGCACGCATGGTACAGTCGCGTTTAAAACGTTTTAAAAATCCACATGATAACATTAATATTCCACTTACTAATAAACTAAGACATAACAAACTTGAGGGCTTAGACAAAGCAATATTCGACTAGCGATGATGCTAGTAGAAAAGCCAAAAAATGTATGGGATTGACATTAAGCTATCGTAATATCACGGGATCATAGGTCGACGAATAGAAATTAGTTAGAAAATGTCAACATCATTCGATTCTATGAAACGAATCAACAGCTTCCGAACGATTACTTCCATAGAGATGTGTAGCCAAGTGGCACTTTTTGACAAGCGTTATCGCTAGTTTTCTATTCGTATGATGGAAACATTAGCGAAAGCGATAGCGATCGTAGAAATAGAATCGCTCCGAAGCGAATGCCGCTTGTCTAGGCACTCTGATCCACAAATAAAATGAACACTACCCAAACATCGACAAACTCATAATACAAATACCATACCCAATTGACTAAATAAGCCTCAGACCAAAAAAATAAGTAATAGTAGTAACCTAACACAATAACAAGAAAACCTAACCTACCAATAAAACACAAAAAACACTTACAAATGAAAAACACATTAACTTACCTACTAATAAGGTAACACAATAAGAAAAACCTAATCTTACAAATCTAACGAAAACACGAAAAAGACACGAACGAACTTTTTTAAACACTAACCTAATCTGTTTTTTAAATAACCGAAACAATAGTTGAATAAGCAAGAATTACTCGACTGTACTTCAAGCAAAATGAAAAGGACGTGTAAACGTGCGAGAGCGAGAACGACGACAGAAGGTGAAGGCTCGTGCACACTGGCACGACGCGACGGTGCGACGTGTCACGTAGCGATTCTGCGATATAATCGCGTCGTAACACCTTTCACTCTGGCGCGACGACACGTCGCGCCCAAAACGCGACGCGGCACAAGAGAGTATAAATGGCGGTGCCATCCAAGCTGAGCTCAGCAGTAGACGATCTTCATCAGAGCACCAAGGTACCTACCTGCATGTTTGCTGAGCGTGGGGTCCTAGACTCCTAGGTTCGATTCTCCGGTCGGTCGACATAAGCCAACCTAACCTAAGGTTTATTTACCGTTTTATACCAAAATAAAATGAAATCATAAGCAAAATACCAAACCTTCTAAACAAACAATCATTCTACATTCTATTTTTATCTTATTGCAGTGGTATAAGAGTTACATTGCAATGACTTGGTTTTGGCGGCGCGTGGCTCGGTCAAAGGAAAGTACCTTTTTGAAGCTGCAGCAAGCCAGCCGCTATGCGCCGCGTCGCGTAGCTAGCGCGACGGCTACGCGACATAAGAGAGTATAAATGGCGGTGCAAATCATGCTGAGCAAAGTACGTACCTACCAGGCTTCAGAGGGCCGTGTACCTACCTAGTGGTAGATTAAAGGTCTCAAAAACAATTTAGGTTTTGTGAACGGTTGGTACCTACTGGTAAACTGAGACTACTCCCCTAAGCCCCAGAATATGAGATAGATTTCTCAGTTTACGGTACCGATTTCAGACTTTTATAATAAATTGTACCTACATAATCTAAAGTAAGTAGGTACCTACTGACTTGTTGATTGCAATTCCGTCGCAACTTGCCTCCATAGCCTGTCTTTTAGTCTGTTGTCGTTGTAGGTAGCACACCTCACATCGTAAAGGACAGGCCTCGCCTGTACTGATCCAATTAACGATACAATGTTAATTTTCTCTTCTATGTTTATTTTTTCGTTTGTCGATCGTAACGGCTCGCGCGCAGACCACAGATCTTAGTTCAGCTCGGACGTCGTCAGCTAGATTCGGCCGATCAACCGCCGGTCGAATCCGAGCTTGTTTAGATTTCTCGTCAAATTAAATCACAATATTAAAAATTAAAAATTGTGAGCCGTCACGGGACGCCAGCCAGATGTGAAACATCGAAATTATTTAGGCGACGCGTCGCCGCGGCATGCGTCGCCACGCTCACAATTGGTTTTACCCGCGGCTATAGATGTTTCACATCAAAAATATCCAGTCGGTCTTTCTTTCTTGTGCAAGGTTTGGGGTTGACGCCACAGACTACATTGGGAACCACGCTGTTGACGTGGAGCGAGCACTGTGAGTGCGTTCACGAGCGTTCCGAATTGTTGACAGCTCTCAGCTCAACTGTCATAATCGTGATATCTAAATCGGAATGCAAATTATTGTTGTGAGCGCTGTGAGCGATTATGGCGTAATTTGGAATGTAGTCAATGTAACCAACACAACATAAAAACACAACGACACGCAACACGTCGCCATACTTGTTAAAACTCGTGTCAGTATTTCGTTTGTGAATAAAAAAAAATTGCCGTCACGGGACGCCTGGCAGATGTGAAACATACCATCGCTTAGCGTGGCGACGCGTAGCCACGATATTCGTCGCCACGCCAACAATTGGTTTTAGTCGAGATGTTTCACATCAAAAATGGTCACCCATCCAAAGACTGACCTTGGCAAGCGCTGCTTAACCTGGCGGCTTCACTTTTGCGAGTTAATCAAGGTAAAACACGATATAATCAAAATGGTCACCCATCCAAACACTGACCTTAGCAAGCGCTGTTTAACCTGGCAGCTTCACTATTGCAAGCCAATCAACAATCAAAATGGTTACCCATCCAAAGACTGACCTTTGCAAGCGCTGCTTAACCTGGCGGCTTCACTGTTGCCAGCTAATCAATGTAAAACACAATAATAATCAAAATGGTCACCAATCCAAAGACTGACCTTGGCAAGCGCTGCTTAACCAGGCAGCTTCACTTTTGCGAGTTAATCAAGAATCAAAATGATCACCCATCCAAAGACTGACCTTGGCAAGCGCTGCTTAACCTGGCGGCTTCACTATAGCGAGCTGATCAAGACTCAAAATGGTCACCCATCCAAAGACTGAGCTTGGCAAGCGAAGCTTAACATTGTAAATTCATTTTTATTTACCCTATGTTCAAGGTCCACATCAAAAACTATTTTGAAAAGAAAATATAGCGTGGCGACGCGTCGTCACGCTAACAATCGGTTTACCCGCGGCTATAGATGTTTCATATCAATAAAACAATGAGCTAAGAGTAACATTTCAAAGACTCACTATTTTGCTTATGATTTTATTTTATTTTGGAATAAAACGTTAAATTAACCATAGGTTACGTTGGCTTTTGTCGACCGACCGGAGAATCGAACCTAGGAGTCTAGGACCCCACGCTCAGCAAACATGCAGAGACCTACTTTCGTGCTCTGACGAAGATCGTCTACCGCTGAGCTCAGATTTTTTTGTGATTGGCTTCTCGCAGGTCAACCTAGGAGGTTGTCGGCTACTTAACCGGTCATGCAGTGAGCTCAGCTTGGATGGCACCGCCATTTATACTCTCTTGTGCCGCGTCGCGCCCGCGATATCGCCACGATTTCACCGCGACGCCATACAAAAAGTACCTTTGGTATGGCGCTGTTCGTAACCCCGCGACGCCGTCGCGGCGCGACAGGTCGCTCCTGTGTGAACTATCGCGCGCGTTTTCATAGAAATTGTTCTACGGATACAATATCGCAGAATCGCGACGGGACGTCGCGTCGTGCCAGTTTGCACGAGCCTTGATTTAGTCGCCTCGTTGCTAAGCAACGACAGCGCGGGCGCTCCTATTTTAACGTTCTGCGCACACACTCGTACAGAGAAACTCGATGTGAGCGTAAGAGTTCACCTACGGGTCCATGTACGAGAGTCGAGCAGTTGAGCGGCAGGGCGGGCGCCGCGCGCCGCGAACGCCGTGACCCACTGACGGCAACGGTAAAGTAGGTAAAACTTGCGCGTGGCGGCGCGCGAATTTAGATTGAGACCAAATATTTTCATCTCATTGTATTATGGATTATAATCATTAATAATAGAGGAACTATTCGGGTCATCTGATATGAGTGAAGAGAGTGAATAAACTATGTATGTAGTGTATAGTATATAATAGTGAACTAATATTGCTACTAAATGTTAAGGTCAACTCGGCTAATACCGATATTTCAATAAAATTTTAATCCATAAATCATAATTTAATGTAACGGCTGAACAGATTTAGATGAAAGGCATACGGATAGGCCATGACCTGGGTTAGGACATAGGATACTATGAATCCCGATAGTGCGTTCCTTTGGAATAATTTCTTACCTTTACGCGGACGAAGCCGCGGGCAGAAGCTAGTAGGTTATATGGGACTTAATGTAACTGGCGTAATGTGGGTGTGCCATACATCTCCGTCCAATCTTTCGGGAATTACTGGCGCGATGTTATAGTATGTTATATAAAAGTATTATAGTATTCAAAAATATGGTCGTAACTTGTCATTCATGACTTCAGGGTTATAGTGAACCTTGGCAAATGTAACCCTTGTATGACGCCTTGTGTTGCAGAGCTGGATCTGATCCCGGGCGTGGGCACGTTCGTGCTGTGCCTCACGCTGCCCATCGAGCTGGGCATTCTCACCGGCGTCATCGTGAACATCATCTTCATCCTGTACCACGCGGCGCGCCCCAAGCTGTCCGTGGAGATGCTCAAGGTGAGGCCTGTCGCGTGGTTGTGCTGACCGTGTGTTTGTGAGGATGAGTGTGTTTGTGCGAGGGTGTGTGTGAGTGTGTTTGTGCGAGGGTGTGTGTGTGTGTGTTTGTGAGAGGGTGTGTGTGTGTGTGTGAGTGAGGGTGTGTGTATGTGTATGTGTGACGGTATGTGTGTGTATATGTGTGAGGGTGTGTGTGTGTGCGCGCGCGTACGTACTGTACCGGTGCGTTTTGCAGACGGAGCACGGCGTGGAGTACCTGATGATTACGCCGGACCGTTGCCTCATGTTCCCGTCTGTAGACTACGTGCGTCGCTTGGTCACCAAGCACGCCGCCTCCAGCTCCGTGCCCGTGGTCATCGAGTGCACGCACATCTACAGCGCCGACTACACGGCCGCCAAGAGCATCGAGCAACTCACGGCCGACTTCCACGCCACGCGTCAGCCGCTGTACTTCTACAACGTCAAGCCGTCCGTGTGCTCCATCTTCGAGGCCGTGGCCAAGCCTGAGCACTTCGTGGTGTTCTATGAGGACGAGGAGCTAGACCGCCTGCTGGCGGCCGACGAGCGTCTGGAGCCCGCCAAGCTGCCGCCGGCGCAAGCCTAGACATTGTGATACGTCTTACCTAACGCGAGAACATATTTTTTGAGATTGACTTGACGGAGTGTGATATTTAGATAAAATCAGACATTATTATATAAATGTAAGAATAGTAATTATATGTATACTTAAATAGCGGACTGTACATACGTTCCCCTTCGTGCGAGCCGCTGAACCATCGGCGCACGACCGCGTCGATGTAAAATTATATTGTTGTGTACATACTTAGTATTTTGTAGATGATAGAGTCTGGGAGCTTATGGCTGTGCGAGCTGTGATGGGGCGCGGGGGCCTGCCTCCCGCGCCCGCGCCTCCCGCCCCTCCCCCGCGTCGGCCCTGCGTCCGGCAGCGGGTGTGCGTGCTACATGCACCAGTCGAGCTGGAGCCTCACACCGGGGGGGCGCTGGGGGGGCGGGGCGGCGGGGTACTTAATGTTTATGTCGATGTGTGGTGTGCATGTGTCGCTCATGCTTTTCCCTCGAGAGCTAAACAGACCTTCGACCATAATATCAAACTTAAATTTTACGAGTAGGGACTAAAGAGTAACAAAACGTGATAGCTATGCATAGAAGTAAGCATTGATCTATTTATTTGTAGGAAATGAAGTACAATTTAGGATACTATCATTACTTTATCGTTAAGAGTTTAAGAAGCAAGCTTTAACTGGCCTACGGAGCAGAGGCGTGCGTTGCCCGCGTGTCCCGCTGCAGCGCGGTACTCCACCAATGTATCACTTTGCGTACTTTACAGTAGCACAGATACCAGTGTTGTCAAAGAGTCTCGCGTCGTACGTACTGGCGCCGCTGCATACACGAGTGCGAGAGGCGCGTGCGCAGCCGCGGCGCTCTGCTCCTCGGTTCGTGTAGGATTTATCCATTATTTTGTGATCCTCTACTAATACGTTAAGTAATAAATATATTTTGGAGATAATAAAATAAATTATTAATATTATGTCATTATAATATGGAAGTTTATCTAACGATTGTGATTTACTATGTATGAATGTGATGGTTGTTGTGCCGCGAAAGATTTAAAGAATTTATTCAGTCACCGTTCTAAGAACAAATTCAATAAACTCTTTGAGAGTAATAGAGAATTGTAGTTTCATTTATGCCAAACGTCCCCTGAGGTTCAGCGCAGATACAAATGACTGCAGATTTTCTAAGGACATTCCGCCCAAGGAGCTGTTGTTTGTACACGAACGACTATATAGTCTAGACACTTGGTATACTATTTAGAGAGAGGCTCAACGAACTTTGGGGGCGCAACATGAGTCGAGAGTTATTAATGTTTAAATGACATTCAACAAATAGAAAACACTTATTATTTATTTTAAGAAGATTTTACTTCGCTGCAACACTGAAGTATTATTATACTTTTAAACATTGTAGTGATCCTTTCACACACGTTTTTATTATGGCATGCAAAGTTGATGTCGACCATTCTGCCAATATCTGAAGTAAATTGGAAAAGCAAGTTAGACCTACATTAAAAAATTAATAAATAGAACGATAAAAATCTTCGATGATACAGTTGAGCTTAATGTAATCTTGTGGGGTTAGTAGTACTGAACTGACACAAACAAAAAGATAAAATGACCATATATGTATATCATAATTGTTAGAACATTAAATATGCATTATACCACATCCACGCAAACAGAGTATTTGGGGAAACAAATGTGTGCGTTACGTCAGCGGAATGTTGTCGCTTTTCAGGATTTTGGCTTGACAGATAATTAGTACACCATCTCGTGTAAATGTGCCGGAAACTTAGAATTTGTGCGTCCAGCCGATCCAAAGATATACACGAAAAACAGATTCCGCCTGGAGTAACCTTAGCCCAGCGGCATGATTTTTAACCGGTGGTCGTAGCTGAGTACAAACTAGCACCTAGTTAGATAGATCACATTTGTGCCTAATTGTGCCCAAAAAAAAAAATTTGTGCGTCTTGAGGTTTCAGAGTTATTCAAGATGCCGCTGGGGTAACGTTTAGCAAATTCCTGTACCTCTCAAACGGCATGACCTACAACTACGATTTTTTTTACTACGCTGGGTCTTAATTTGTGCTTATACTGTGCAATTTTATTTTTTCTATAATCGACACCGTTGGAAAATAAGAAATTGATTTTCAAAAAGCCTAATATCGATCCTTGCGCTTCAATGAGTGTTGGGGAATATTAGGTGACTTTTTAAAGAAACTTCAAATATGCTGATATTTAGTCAAACTTGTATTGCCTTGATGACGAACAAAAATGGAGAAACCACGACAAGCAAGTAAAGCAGATCCTTACATCTAATTACATTCTAATTAGTTAGCAACGTTCATTTGCTCATTCTAAACGAGCAGGCGTTGGAAGCAGTAGAGGCGCTTTCAACCAAACGCAGAATCAACGGGCACTGGGGAAATCCTGTTAAAGGCTCTTCTGGCGACTCCAGTGGATGTTTTGACGTCTGCCACACGAACAATTCCATCCGATCCTGGATGGACGGCGACGACTCTTCCCAATTTCCATTTTAGAGGAGGAAGGTGGTCCTCCTTTATGATGACCAAAGAACCTGATCGCGACGATAGGTCGTGGTGGAGCAAAATGAAATGCAGTGGACTGTATAACATGTGTAAGTATAATAAGATGAATACAATGTAATAAAAAGATTGATTTAAATTGACAAGACGTTAATAAAAACGCGCAAGCGCAGCCGTGCGTGGACGCGTGCAACAGCTGACTTGTGTGGTGCGGTGCGGGGGCCCGCGCTCAGCCGTCGTCGGCGGGCTGACTCCCCGCTGTCCCCGCGCCCCTCGTTCACTGCCGCCAGTGCGCGGCGATGCTGAGAGGTGCGGTCTCAACATACTCCCCCCGTTGAAGTGTCTTCAACAGTGGTAACCGGCAGTGGGCAGATGGTGTTGAAGGCGCGCCGGATGACACCCTTTCTTGTGAGGATATCGGCGACCCTCGCGACGCCATCTCTGCCTGGGAGAATCTGTGTGATGCGTCCTAGAAGCCACATAAGAGGAGGTAAGTTTTTGTCTTTGATGGCGACCAATGTTCCTTCCTTGAGCTCGCCAGACGACCGGCACCATTTTGTTCTCTCCTGTAGCCACAGAACATATTCATGGGAGAAACGAGCCCAGAAGTGTTGCTTCAAATATTCGATGCGGCGAAATCGTTGCAAGCTGTTGACGTTGGTGTTCTGGATCTGTGGGTGAGGCAGCATGATTAGAGAACGACCAATAAGGAAGTGTGCCGGGGTTAAAGGAGCGAGGTCGGAAGGGTCGTTGGACAGTGGAGTTAAGGGCCTTGAATTCAAAATAGCCTCGACTTCAATTAAACAAGTAGCCATCTCCTCATTGGTCAGGTTTGTTAAACCCAAAATGCGTCGTAGATGATGCTTGGTGGATTTAACTGCAGACTCCCATAGGCCTCCGAAGTGGGGTGTATATGCAGGTATGAATGAAAAGTTTATGCCAGGGTGGATGTTGTTTAAGTTTAAGTCTTGCGAAAGCAGCCTGGCCAACTCATTGAAAGCGCCGACAAAGGTTGTACCGTTCTCTGAAAATATGTTACGGGGTTTTCCCCTGCGAGCAATAAAGCGGTTTAGTGCAGCTAGGAAAGCGTCCTTTGTAAGGTCCGACACAAGCTCCAGGTGTATGGCTCTCGTAGCTAGACACACAAACACACAAATGAAGCATTTGATGAACCTACACCCTCTACTTTTCCGGTCAGCTATCATGATGGGACCGGCGTAGTCTACCCCTGTATCTAAAAACGGAAACTCTAAATGTAGCCGCTGCTCAGGGAGATTACCCATGATAGGCTGAATCGTGTTGGCCTTGATCCTGCAACATTTTATGCATTGATGTGTGATCTTTTTAGCCAGGTTTCTACCTCCAATAGGATAGTAGTGATGACGAATAGTGGCCAAAAAAGCTGTGGCCCAGCATGCAAAAGGTTTACATGAAACATGTTGAACAAGAGGATGCAAATTATTTGAGAACTAGCTAATAGAATTGGATGCTTAATATTATAATCATAAAATGAGTTTTTTAGTCTTCCTCCAACACGAATTAGATTAGAAAGAGTATCAAAGAAAGGAGACAAAGATAATAACTTGTTCTTTGCTGGTAGCTGTTTACCTGATTTAAGTAAGTGGTACTCTTCTGGGAAAGATTCCATTTGACTAAGTCTTAATAACAAGTTTAAAGAATTATTAAGTTCAGTAGAAGTTAGTGAACCAGACTCAAGCGAACTCTTATTGCATTTATTAATGAATCGCATGACATATGCCGTCACACGTTGTTATGTGCTAAAGTTTGAAAATTTAGAAAATAACGCAGTAATAGGATTTTCAATAATATGATTAGAAACATGACAAGAAGAGACTGTTTCCGGTAAACCAGATTTATTATTATGTGACTCAGGGAACTGAGCTCATGAAGACATATCTTTGCTAAGAAATTGTGGTCCTGACCACCACAATGAAGATGACAGCAGCCTGTCAGTTCTAAGTCCACGCGAAGCGAAGTCTGCGGGGTTTTCAGCTGATGGAACATAGTGCCAAGCTTCTCCTCCAAGATCTCTACCCAAACGACGTTCAAGAGATAGAAATCGCTGCTTAGCCATCATGTATGAATCACCCAATACGTCCAGTGACTCTTTAAGTGGAATACTTAGCACAAATCGCCCATCGTAATTACGATATGTGGTATCTATAAAATGTTGTTCACAGGATCTGTCTTCCCCGGAGTGTTTATGTATAGGCGACACAGACTCTAACTCCCAAAACCGATCTAAATCTACTTGTAAGTTGTTAGTATGCATACAAACATGTGAAGAGGAATCAGACTGTTGATATGCACCCGAGATGAGCCAACCTAATTTTGACTCAAGAAAGTGGGCTTATGGGTACCTAATGCGATACGGCCAGTGCCTATGATACCCCAAAATACTTCCGCACCGACAAAGACGTCGATCGAAGACGGAACATAATAAGTGGGGTCAGCAAGACGCACGTTCGTAGGTATACGTATGTTGCTAGTATCAACGTAAGTATTAGGAACTGATGCTGATACTTGCGGTAATACGAGACATTCAATATTCAGTTCGTACTCACTGTCATCAATTGATTTTAATGACACTGAGCACCCCTGACTACAACTAGAAGTTTTAGAATTGATACCTGTTACCTTGGACTTGGTAATGTAGGTAGGAACATGTATTTTACGAATAAAGTCCTCCGAGATGAAAGAAAGAAAGAAAGAAAGAAAGATAATTTATTTGTCAAACATGCGTATACATAAACTGACAAGGCAGACATGCAAGGTATTGAGTTAATATTTTGTTGTGAGCGTCCATGTTTTGCCAATAGCGGCGTACAAATTGTATAAGTTGTAAGTAATTAGTTAACAATTTCATTTAATTGGATTAACATTCATAATCATTTCATTAATAATTTATGTCAAGATTTAAAGTATATTATGGTCAAAAATAAATTAAATTATGTCCAGTATATATACATAATTATCAAATAGTATTTTAAATTCATTAGAAAATACGTAAGAAATAAACAATAAAAATAGATGTCTCGATTTTAAAGTCCAAAATAAATTAAATTAACTATGTCCACTATAATTAACTGTGTTCACATTATAAAATTGTATTTTTAACCATCTACATTAGAGGTCGGAATAGAAAAGTCCTTTTCCTCCAAAAAATGTAAAATAGTGTAATATGCTTTATTAATTAAAAAAATTCTCAGCTTATTTTTGAAAGGTGACAAGGGCAGTTCTCTCCAACTTTTAGGCAATTTATTAAATATCATCGGAGCCATACAGAAAATACTTTTGCGCATGAGTGATGTTCTCGCAGCATGAGAGCATATCCTACTGTTGTCACGCCTGTTACGTGGTACAACTTCATTTAATTGTTTAAATCGGTGTGGATTCGTTTTTACAAATACAGCTACCTCTAAAATGTAAAGACATGGCAACGTAAGTATTTTATATTTTTTAAAGTACGGCACGCAACTATCGGTAGGTTTAATTTTAAACATTGAACGGACGCATCTCTTTTGAGCCTTGAACACCGTTTCTCTTTCTGTTGAATTGCCCCAAAAGACGACACCATAGCGTAGATGGGATTCCGTTATGCCATAGTAGGCTGTAAGTAATGCCTCCACACCTATTATGGAAGATAATGTGTGCAGTGCATAAGCAGATTTGCTGATTTTCTTGCATAAGATTTCGATATGGGTTTTCCAATTCAGTTTTTTATCAATATGGAGTCCTAAAAACTTTGTTGTTTCTACCTCTTCTATAGGCTGCTCATCGTATTGTATATTTAAATTACTGTTACTGTCAATACGTTGACTAAAATGTATAACTTTAGTTTTAGTTAGGTTAATTTTTAAGTTATTATCATCTAGCCACTTTATCATTAAATTTATTGAATCATTTATGTCACTTTCATAAGTATCTACACTTTTACAAGGTATCGTTATGGTGCTGTCATCGGCAAATAGTGTCAGAGGTTCAGGGATGCCTTTTGGAAGATCATTAATATACAGGGTGATTGGAAGATGGGTGCAAAGCTTTAAGGCGAAGATAGTACAGACAATTTAGAACCATTTAAGCCATGGTTGTTTTAGACGAAGTCTTACCAAATATTTTTAACCAAATTTTTAAGTTTTTTTTCGGAAATTCTCAAAATTTAATGTAAACTGCATAATTATGGCCAAATTGAATGATAAATGAATTCATTTTTTATTTATTTAATTAAAGTAATGTGTAAGCAATCAAGCAAAACATGTTTTAGGCTTCTGTGTCATTAGACATTTTTTTTACAGACATTAAAGCTCAGAAAAAATAAAAAAATTGTACAATACGTCTTTTAAACCTTATTTAAAAAAAAACGGAGGGTGCTTTTTTTGTTCAAACCTTTTTGAAGACATGCTTGATAATCGCTCTTTCTTTTGAGGTATCATTTATGCGGATATCTTACAAATTATTGAAATTAGGGCCTACAAACCAATTTGAGGGAGAATTTTTTTATTTTAGGCAGACTAATTAAAACAACATTTGAATTAAAATTATTTATTTTTCATGTTCAAAATGACGGCCGTGATTCCTAATACAAGCACGGCCCCGTCTTCTAACTTCTGTAGTCGTTATTTTCAACATCATCTCCTGCTTCATTGTCTCAAACGCTGAATTTATTCTTTGTATCAATTCTTCTCTAGTGTTTATTTCTATGTTGTTATACACCAGTTCCTTGGCCCGGCCCCACACGAAAAAGTCCAACGGGGTCAGATCTGGGGAGCGAGCGGGCCAAGGGATGGGTCCATCCCTGCCGATCCAGCTATCAGGAAAGCAATTGTTGAGTTGTTCCCTTACATTTAAAGTCCAATGCGCTGGACAGCCGTCTTGCTGAAAGATGACTGTTCGGTCTCTTTCGAAGATCGGGACACCTGATTCCTCTACCAACAGTGGTAAATCAATTTGCAGAAATTGCAAATAATTTTCGCCATTCAATGGATCAGGCAAAAAGTGGGGCCCAATCAATGTTCTGCCAATTATTCCAGCCCATACATTCACAGAGAATTTCATCTGAAATGACACCTGCTTCTTAAAATGTGGATTGTTGTCTGCGTCGGCCCATTCATGGATGTTGTGAAAGTTTGTAATACCTTCCCTTGAAAATTTACTTTCATCCGTCCACAAGATTGATTTCAGAAACCACGCATCTTCGATGTCTCTGTTGAGGAGGAAACGGCAGAACTGAATTCTTCTTTGAGGATCTTGCTCTACTAGACTTTGCACACTCCTGCCATGGAACGGATACTTATCATTTTGGTGCATTGTATGCCACACCTTCCATTGAGAAATGTTTAAATTTCGAGCTACTGCTCTAGTACTGGTAGTAGGATCCGCTTGAAATGCTGCTAAAATGTCTTCGTCGACGGCAGTTTCGTGTCTGCTCGGGTTGACGCCAGGTTCCACGCGGTGAAACCCATCTTGGGCAAGACGACGAAACGTGTTGTAAAACACTCGGACATTCGGTATCCTGCGATTCGGATAGCGCTCTTGATACATCCGTCGCGCCAAAGATCCATTGCCGTCTGCTCTACCGTACATAAATACGATATCCGCATATTCTTGATTGGAAAAAGTAGCCATAGTCACTTAACAATTAAGAAAAACGGCGTAGGAGCGCAATAAATGTCAATTCAACACAATTAAGTCAAAAATCAACACGTGCAGGAGCGCGAGGCTACGACTGGACACGGTGAAACAAAAAAGTTCAAAATTAACGCAAACAACACGTGCAGGAACGCAAAGGGCTACAACTGAACACGGTAAATTGTGAATCAATACGACAACGTCCACTCACAAGGGCAGTAGTTTGACTAATAAGTAAAAGATGTAACGGCTTCATCACAGACCGACTGACCCTGACTAAAGAAAAACGACTTTGTTGCCTCAGTAACTAAGACCATTTTGCTGTAAAAACCAACTCTTATCGCTTTTTGCTATTCATTGGGCGTTCTACCTGGAAATGCCGTCGCACCGCGCTCGGTGGCCATTGTTTAGAGAATCCCCTCAATGGGTTCCCCTCAATTGGTTCCTGCATGTGCCAAAAATTCTTAGAATTGAACAATGTTATCATTTCGAGCACATAAAGTATTCTTTTAAGCAAAAATTTTGTGTTTTGTTAGACTGCCTAAAATTTAAAATTTCTCCCTCGAATTGGTTTGTAGGTCCTAATTTCAATAATTTGTAAGATATCTGCATAAATGATACCTCAAAAGAAAGAGCGATTATCAAGCATGTCTTCAAAAAGGTTTGAACAAAAAAAGCACCCTCCGTTTTTTTTTAAAATAAGGTTTAAAAGACGTATTGTACAATTTTTTTATTTTTTCTGAGCTTTAAATATCTGTAAAAAAAATGTCTAATGACACAGAAGCCTAAAACATGTTTTGCTTGGTTGCTTACACATTACTTTAATTAAATAAATAAAAAATTAATTCATTTATCATTCAATTTGGCCATAATTATGCAGTTTACATAAAATTTTGAGAATTTCCGAAAAAAAACTTAAAAATTTGGTTAAAAAAATTTGGTAAGACTTCGTCTAAGACAACCATGGCTTAAATGGTTCTAAATTGTGTATACTATCTTCACCTTAAAGATTTGCACCCATCTTCCAATCACCCTGTATATTATAAATAAAGGAGGCCCCAAAACACTCCCCTGTGGCACACCAAACGAAACTGTACGTTCTGAAGACTCAAATACAATGTCATGCTTACTTTTCATGTCAATTTGGTTAATATGTGTTTTTTGAGTTCTGTTATGTAAGTATGATTTAATTAGATTGTTGACATTTCCTCTAATTCCATATGCATCAAGTTTATTTAATAATGTATCAAAGTGCACATAGTCAAACGCCTGAGTCATGTCACAAAATACGCCACAGACTGGGTTCCTCTTGTCGACGTTATATGTAACATTATATAAAAAGTCGTAAATGGCCATATTAACAGTTTTACCCTTTCTAAATCCTTTCTGTTCCTCGCATATAATATTATGTTTTTCTATAAATGAATTTATTTCCTTGCAAATGTATTTTTCAAATATTTTAGAAATTATGGGAATTATTGATATAGGCCGATAGTTCTCCATTAACTCCCTATCTGCTTTCTTGAATAGTGGCTTGACAATAGAAACTTTCAGAGCATCAGGATAGACGCCTGCACTAATGCTGAGATTGATGACATGACTCAAGTGACCACTGATTTCATCCGCAACGTGTTTTAGTATAGAAGTCGCAATACCGTCATATCCCACACTGTTTGTATTATGCAAGGACATTATTATCTTTTTAATATCGTCTGGAATACTAGGGGCCATAAACATAGTTTTATCATTGTAGACTAGTGTACACGTCCTAGGTCTGCAGTCGACAGCTAGTTTTGGCTGTATTTTATCGATAAAAAAATTATTAAATGCCTCAGCCATAGTCTTTTGATGTGTTAGGACGATGCCACTCATTTTAATTTTATTTATGTTAGATTTAGGTACGTTGTACTTTGCACGATTGATAATTTGCCATGCAGTTTTAGATTTATTTTTAGATGTTTTTATATTGTAATTGTTTTGTGCCTTTTGTGTTAAACGAATTATTTTTTTGTACAATTTAGAATAATTATATAATACGGTTTTATTAATATTGCTACGATTAAGTCTAAACTGCCATAGGAGTTTTCTTTTCTTTTTACTGCATAACTTGATCCCCTTTGACAACCATTTGGATCTTCTTATTGTATTGATTTTAACTATTTTTAATGGAAAACACAGATCGTATAATAGTTTGAAAATCTCAATGAAATAATTATAAGCTACATTTGGATCATCCGTGACATAAAGTTCTGAAAAAGTAAGATTCATGAGATGGTGTTTAAATTTTACAATATTTTCCGTATTATAGTCCCTTCTAGTTGCGTACCAATACCTAATACAAAATTTTTTTTATACGGGGCATTGCAGCAGCTGTGCCGTATGATGCCCATTCAAACACATCAGTCTTACATGCATTAAAGTTATGCGCAAAGTTGTCTATGCACGATAAACTGGCCATGCGAGTAGGTTGTTTCAAAGCAAGTTTCAGATTATAACTCATTAAAAAACATTCAAAGTCATTAGTTGCACTATTTTTCTTGAGAACGTCAATGTTGAAGTCCCCGCAGATAACAATTTTTTTACAGCATGAACGCAAAATTTCACTCATGAGTATTTCAAGTTTTTCGAAACAATAATTTAAATTATTTGAGTTAGGAATTCTATATATACACACAATTATTATCTTGTCGCTAGTCAATTCCACACCACAGCACTCAAATATGCCTGGAGTTGATAACTTTGCTACTTTTGGCAATTCTTTCCATTGTAGCCCATTTTTAACAAGGATACATGCACCACCCCTTTTTTGTTCTAATCTGCAATAATGTGCAGCCAAATTATAGTTAGGCAAAAATAGTACATTTTGATAACCCTCCATGATAAAGTGCTCTGTAATACACAAGACATCAACATTTGTCTTTTTACTAGACATCTCCTCTAGACATACCAGCAGATCATCTGCTTTATTTATCAATCCTGCTATATTTTGATGCAATATGTTGATATATCTATTCGAGAAAAAACAATTCATTTTCATCAGTATTATTGCTTTGTACAGAGTGAGGCATATCTGTCATTTTTTCAGAAGAATTACACATATGTAAGTCACTATGCAATGTAAATTCATTGATCATTAAACTAATATTATGCAATATATTGGCCATGCCACGATTATTTACAGAACTACTACTTTCAGCAAACATATTATAATCATAATTAAGATAATAATTTGAATCAAATAAGATGGCATAATTATATGAATAAGCATCTAAATAAATTAAACTGTTAAAGGTTTTAATTCTAGAATTAAACATTGTAGAATAGTCATTTAGTTTGAAAGTAGGAGCACATAATATTATATTAGTGTGCTGTACTTTTGACAGCGTTTCACGAATACTAATTACGAGTTCAACATAGTTCTTTGTCCGACGAAAGTCTTCCTCCCCTACAAATATCAAGCAGTAGTCATTCTTATTGTAGTCCTTTAATTTGAGATCCAAGTTGGAGATAAGGTATTTAACACCACAGTTGGGTGTCAGGTAGTGACAAATTCTATAGTTAGGGAATTTATCTTTTGCAATTTGTAACATTTTATTATTTTTATTACTACTTAAAATACATAATTTACTCATTCTAGTTTCGTTAGGTTTATTGTGATAGTTTAATTGTGTACATTGTACTTCTGTTTTTCTTGCTTTATTTCCTGTACTGTTGATAACGCCCTCTGTGATTGACTTATCTAACTGCTGATCTACATTTCGAACCCCGATTGGCGATGTGGATTTTGAAGATGTAGTGGTTATTTTTTTATTTTTACTAGTTTTATCTGTGTTTTTTCCCACACACTGGTTGACTTTTGCAGAAGTGGTCTTCGTTTTTGGTGTTTGTGGCTTTAACTTAGCAGGTGAGCATGCCACTTTTTTGTACAAAGCATTCTGCTTCTGTAACTCCTGGTTAAGGAGGTTGAGCTTTGTGTTTTCTAGCGTTAGGGATTCTATTTCGTTGTGGTCACTATTGAGTTCTAGAGTTAATTGCTCTAATTGATGTTTCAACTTGGTACATTGATCATCTTCGTCGTCAGAAATGTCTGGTAAGCTAGTTGTGGTGCCATCTACTGGAGAGTTTGTTAGTATGGTGTCCTCATCCGTATCATTAGTAGTCGTTTCAGACTTTGAACGGTTACGTCTATACGTGATATTATTTAGAAAATTCATCTTGTAGTGCTGTTGAGACGCAAAATAGAAAGGAAAAAAAAAAAAAAAAGGAAAACCCAAAGATATAAATTAGTTAGGTTGTCTGTACTACTAGCTTAACTTGTCTATTTTCCGCTAGATGTCGTTGAAACAAAATACGAAGCAATGTCGATAATGCAGTCAATCGATTTGTTCATTGACGTCACTTGAAACGCTACTCGCCACCAGATGGCGTTGTTTGCACGAAACGACAAAGCAATGCCGGTAAAGCAGTCAATCAATTTGTTCACCAACGTCACTTCTTGAAACACCACTCGCCACTAGATGGCGTTGTTTGCAGTTTCATACGATTTTTGGGTTTTATTACATTTGCAACCCCACAATTATTGTCATTTAATTGATCCTTCCACCACTACATGGAGTTGTTTGACATTTTTATTAGTTTTTGTTTATTTTTCACACCTGCAACCCCAGAATTAATGTCAGTAAATAATTATTTAATTACTCTTTTCGTCACTGGAGGCGCTAGTATGGGTATAAAGGTCACTTTTCAAATAAAAAATATGTTCTAGCAACGACTCGACAATTGTTTCACTTAATAATTTCACCGTTTAGTCAAATTTTGTCACACTGTGTCACTGATTCTAGTTTTGAATGTAGTTAAGATATGTTCAACTGTTCAATAGAATACATATTGCTTGTTTTTCACCATTTTAAGAAAGAAGTACCGTTCGTGTTTACCATCAGTTTTATAAGTTTTAACTAATTTTAACTTATTAAACCGTGTATGTAGTCACTAGATAACAATGTCACTTATTTATTACAGTCCACTTTCACTAAATTATCCATTAAAGACACGCAATTGCTGCTATAAATATTTTTAAAGATTTAAATACGACGGAACTATTGTTAATGTGGCGACTGAGCTCACGCAACTCTTTGCTCTCCCGATGAAATTTGTTGTACTTCCACTGTCGAGCAAGACCCGTGCTGTGTGGTGGTTACCGTCACCATCGGTCACCCTCACGAGCGCTGTGGAAAGTAAAATTACTCGAGATGTAGACGATTGACTAGCTGATAATGCAGTGTTGTTTGTAATAGGAAGAACATTATCACTATCGATGTGTAACAGAGTGTTGTGTTTTTGACGACAATATTTACAATGGCCTAATTTGCATTTGGAAATATCATGATCTGGACGAAGACAATTCATGCACACATTTGAACCCTGAGCCTTTTTAATACGAGCCTGTACTGAAAGACTTTTAAACTGCTCGCATGCAAAAATAAAATGATCCTGACGACACATGGGACACGATAAAGGTTTTAAATATTTCTCAGCTAGTACAGCACTGCTCCTGGGTTTGGTCGCAGGTGTGGTTTCAATCTTAGCTGTTACAGGCTTAGACTCGTCAAGTGTCTCCAGTAAGTCAGCCCTGCAACTGATGAAGTTTATGAAGGTAGATAATGTAGGAGGTTCGGAAAAAGTGTTCCTGTGTTCTTCCCACTGGCGATTTGTAATGTGGTCGAGCTTACTGGTCATTATGTAAATGACAAGAACATCGACGAAGGCGTTTTGAACTGGTTGACCAAGTGTGGCCAAAGCTCTAAGATTTTTGTTTGTTGTGTCGATTATGTAACATAGTGACTTACTTGACTCTCTATCTATAGGCTGAACGTTAAAGAGTGCTTGCACATGATTGTTGACAAGCAATCTTTTGTTGTCATACCTCTCACAGAGTAACTTCCAGGCCGCGTCGTAGTTTTCTGACCTGAAGTCAAGGTTATCAACAACAAGAGAAGCACTACCCTTTAAAGAAGCACGCAAGTAGTGTAGCTTATTAATTTTATCCAAAGTTGTGTTGTTGTGTAATAAAGAAGCAAAAGTATCTCTAAATTCCAGCCAATCATGATAGCTGCCTGAAAACTTGGGTAAATCAATTTTGGGTAAACGAATTGAATTGTGTTTGTGTGTACTAGTAATACAAGAATCCACCTCGGCTGCGGAGTCTCCTTCAGGAAGCTTTCTTGCGCCGCTGATCAGCTGGCGTGCAGAAGCCACTAAGCCGTAGTACAACTTCTCAAACTCTTCGCGTTCCGCATATTGTTCGCTGGGGTCATCCACCAACGCTTCCAATTCATCCTGTAATACATCATATTTCTCGTATAAGCTTTCAAATATATTAAGCCGATATTCGATTTCGATGACTTGTACCTCACTCAACTTTTCGCAAGACTTAGAAATATTTAAATAAGAAGTAAATTGCGTAAGCTTGGCTTTAATTGAAGCTCGCTTCTTAATAAAGCTTTTCATTTCAGCCATGATAATTAAAATTTGGCAGTTGCTATAAGAAAGTAAAGTAAAGAAAAAGAAAAAAGAAGGTACTATTTAATGATTACTGATACTAAACCATTAGCAATAAGTTGTGAAATGGGCACGAGAGCTACGAGCAGTAAGAAATTAGATTGGTATTACAAAAGCGTTAGGCGTTTCCGATCGAATCTGCTGAGTAATGCTAAGCGAATGATGCAATGCTTTCCTTACACAAAAGACAAATAAAATTCAATTCAATTAAATGGAATAATGCAAAACATATCGATTGGAAGTTGTAATAAATACGATTTAGAATAAAAACATCATAAATAATGGAATTGTGATTGGCAGAAATGAATAAAATGTTAATTCACTATTGTAAATGGCTTATTTAAACCTTGGTACTGTTTACAAGAAAAGATATTGTTTAAACAAGTTGATGGGCTAGAAGAAATTACTAATTGAATGGTAACTATTGAATAAGTTCAAATTAGGCAAAATAATTAGGCAATATGTAGGAACAAAGGAATTGGAACGTTCTCACGGTTTTATGCTGTCAACCTCTGATGATGAGTTTGATGAGTAGATCCTGGGATCTTTCCGGTGCCAGTTGACGAATGTTGACGTAAGTTGGTCTTCAAAGTCTTCTTGTCCCCCAAGTTTCGATGATTTTTCTTGCGCCGCCCGTTGGTTTGAACTCGATGAAGACGGCTGCTGCCGTATCGACGTTCACGATGACCAAATGCAAGCGATGACACTTAGAAAACGAAGAACTCTTGTGGAACTTGAACCCGAAGACGAAGTCCTTTGTTCTCCAACCGACGAACCGTTGATTTTTGAATTTTGAAAATTCCTTTTTTCGGTTCAAACGTTAACGGTAGAAGGACCAATGATCGCGACGATAGGTCGTGGTGGAGCAAAATGAAATGCAGTGGACTGTATAACATGTGTAAGTATAATAAGATGAATACAATGTAATAAAAAGATTGATTTAAAATGACAAGACGTTAATAAAAACGCGCAAGTGCAGGCGTGCGTGGACGCGTGCAACAGCTGACTTGTGTGGTGCGGAGCGGGGGCCCGCGCTCAGCCGTCGTCGGCGGGCTGACTCCCCGCTGTCCCCGCGCCCGTCGTTCACTGCCGCCAGTGCGCGGCGATGCTGAGAGGTGAGGTCTCAACAGAACCCAACTTCAGCATGTCTTTGCAGATATGCCACTTGGTCCTTTGCTGCAGCTCAGACACCAACTCCTTACTCCAACGAGCCCAAAAATGCTGGCGTAGTTGCTCGATCCCTTGGAAACGAGACAATGAAGCAGTGAAGTGGTTCTGTAGCTCGGGCTGCGGGAGTGACGTCAGCGGCCGGCCAACAAGAAAATGACCCGGAGTCAGTGGTGGGGTGCACTCCGCTGGATCGGATGACAGCGGCGTCAATGGACGTGAATTTAGTATCGCTTCAATTTGGACTAACGTGGTGTTAAGCTCTTCAAATGTTAATTTTTAATTTCCCGACACTCGCTGGAGATGATATTTAGTGAGATATAAGTGAAGCAGTACCATAAGTGACGGTATTCAATTTATAAACCTTGACAGGATCGCATGCATTATCACGCCAGAAAACCTGTTGCAGGTACCTATCAGATGGGTGAACGTATATATATCTATACATCTTCGCAACATCAGCTGACAAGACGAACTTGTGTTGTCGAAACCGAAGAAGTATAGATATAAGATCGTCCTGCACTGTAGGACCCACCATCTGCACGTCATTGAAGGATACCCCTGAAGAAGTAGCAAAGCTTGCAATAAAAACAACACGAAGCTTGGTAGTTCTGCTATGTTCACGCAGTACCCCGTGGTGTGGTATGAAATATCCACTGGCACTGTCACTATCCTTGTTTTGGTCATATGTCCTAACGTCTCATATTCAGACATGAAGTCACGATATAACTTACCGAACTCAGGCTTGGACTTCAGTCTGCGTTCTAGGGAATATATAGACACTTAGAAGCCCTTTGGAAAGATTCTCCTAAAATGGAAGGATTTTGCTTAAAAGCAGTGCGAGCACAAAAATGTCCGTTCTCTAAACGTGTCGTATTCTTGACAAAATGCTCCTCACACAACTTCTCTTCTGGTAAATAATTTGAGGATTATAAATTGACCTCTTCCATATTCCAGAATTTTTCTAAATCGGTGCTAATTTTATTTAAATCACCGCTACTAGGGGAATCTGTATGAGTTAAATTGCATGAAATATAATTCGACATTAATTTAAATTTACTTTAAGTAACATGACCAGAAACAATCCAGCCTAAGAACTTTTCACACAATACTGGCTTACCTACTCCTAGTCTAATTCTCTGAGAACCAACCAAGTCCCAGAAGAGATCCGCTCCTATAATAATAATACATCTACTTCTGAAGGCTCGTAAAAGTTGGGGTCAGCTAAACAGATATTATCTGGAATATTCAGGTCTGAAATGTCGACTTCACGACAAGGCACAACAGTCGTTAATGATGGCAAAACAAAACAATAAAACTTATCAACATAACTATTGTCTAATGACGTCATTTTCACATGACATGTTTTGCCTACACGAGAACTTACGTTATTAATAACATAGACCGAACCATTTATCTGACTAATATTTAAGTTAAGCCGTGGACATAATCGTTCCGTCATAAAACACGATGTGCTACCACTATCAAGTATGGCTCGCACTGTGTGCTCACGATCATTGTGATCACATAACTTGATAAGAGCGGTGGACAATAACACAGCGCGTTGTTTACGGGAATGTTGTTGTTTGTTGTTTTCTGGAATTTCTCGGTAGCAGCCCGGAGTCTGGATTTGTGCCCGGTTGTTGGCAATAGGGTCGCCCCCTATTACATGGGACTTAAAACATAACTGGCGAAATGTGGGTGTACTATAGGTACACCTCTGACTAACCCTTCGGGGAATACAGGCGTGATGTTATATTATGTTTGTTATGTTTGTTTACGAGAACTGTGCTCCCCAGACAAAGTTAAATTATTTGCACTTACATCACATCAGAGATTCAGTGCTAGCCAAGGCGTCAGTGGGTGATGACGTTGATACGGAATGCGACGAGCTACCGTGTGATGTTGTCACTATTGAAACGATTCGCCGTACTTTTATTCTCCGACGATTGAAGCAAAATGTTATGTCGGCGCTTTCATATCTTGCATCCCGGCTTTTTTCATCGGTTAGCAAAGTGACCTGCATGAAAACAGCTAGAGCACACTTTATAGGTTGGTATTAATTTGAGTCGGGCGTCTATGCTAAGTGGAAGGAATTGTGAACTACTTAATACGTGATCAGCTTTATGTGCGGACACAACTTACTTAATTCAATGCTGGAATTTTTTGAATCCTGTGATACAACCATAGACTTCATCCGATTAAAATTTGAACTAAGCTTAGCGGGAGTGGTATTACTGCTGGTTCGTGCTGTTTCTAGTGTTTCTAACAAGGTTAGGTAAAAAAAAAAAATTTGGTGAGGTTAGGTTAGGTTAGGTTAGGTTTCCGTCGCCCCCCATACATCAGGACCCGAGGCGGCGGCGCATAGTGTTCCACGCGCGCCCCTCTTAGACGTCGCGGGGGGAGTCAAACACCTCACTCCCCCCGCTCGACCGGACGGGGCCCGCAGAGGCGGGCCGGCACCAGTCGGGGGTTGCGGAAGATTCGTATGTTCCCGCGACCCCCGACGCAGGTGTGAGATGGAACACCGGGGTGGTTTTTAGTCAGTAAGAGTCTGACAGACCCCTCCGCCCCCCCAGGGCGGGGGACATCCATGAGGATTTTCCACCCCGGATCAAAAAAAAAAAAAAAAAAAGGTTAGGTTAGGTTAGGTTAGGTTAGGTTAGGTTAGGTTAGGTTAGGTTAGGTTAGGTTAGGTTAGGTTAGGTTAGGTTAGGTTAGGTTAGGTTAGGTTAGGTTAGGTTAGGTTAGGTTAGGTTAGGTTAGGTTTTTTTTTTTTTTTTTTTTTTTTTTTTTTTTTTGTTTTAGCAGGAGTGGGAAATCCTCATGGACGCCCAGACTGCCCCACTTGTGAGCCAGTCTGGGCAGTGCCGGACTCTTACCGGCTAAAACCCACTCCTGCCTTTGCCAGGTGTTCCTCTGACATGATCAGAGACCTTGTTAGACGATTTGTCAAATTTGTCAGTCCTGTTTTAGGATGTGGAGAGTTCCTGAAAGCAGTCACCGTGTTCTAATTTTGCCATAATTATATCTTATACTTTTTATTTTGTTTGTTTCGGGTGTTGTTTAAAAGCTGACATCTTACATACCTAATATATAGTTAACTTATTTATGTATATTATTTTTTGGTTTTTTCTTTTTATACTTTTTCACTTTTTGAGTCTTCCTATACTAATTCCAATAAACTTTTTAACCGTAACTTAATCTACACTATATTTATGCTATGGCTATCCTAATATAATACAATATATTATATAGACATATTTTCTTATTCTACTTGTTTAACTTTGTTTCTTATTCTATCAATTTTTGCTACTAATTTTATTCTAGATTTCTTAAACGAGTAATTAGTTTCTTTTAATTCTAGTAGACTCACAGCTGCTATTTCACGCACTGTTTTGACTGCAATTTTAGCAATTTGCACAGCGCCCTGCATGCGGCTTTTCATGGTGTTGATCTCCTTCTTCGCATTAACGAGCTTGTCGGACCACAACGGTAAAGTAATATTCTTAATAATGTTCGTTCTAGTATAATATGTATTGGGAAAAATGTAAAAACTATTTTCTAAATCTATTTTCTGTTTCATCTTGTCTAATTTAATTGAATTTAATTTTAAGTCGTCTTTTAATTGGGCCAATTTCTCATGAAATTGGCTCCAATTTGCTTCTCTCTGTTTGTGAAATCTTATGGCTCTAATAATGGTTAGGTTAGGTTAGGTTAGGTTAGGTTAGGTTAGGTTAGGTTAGGTTAGGTTAGGTTAGGTTAGGTTAGGTTAGGTTAGGTTAGGTTAGGTTAGGTTAGGTTAGGTTAGGTTAGGTTAGGTTTTTTTTTTTTTTTTTTTTTTTTTTTTTTTTTTTTTTTTTTTTTTTTTTTTTTTAATATCTGTTCCCTGTGACTTTATCAGATTTCACAGATCTTATTCTTCTAATTTTTAAATCTACGCATTGACAATTCAAATAATCTACCCTAGTAGGGTCCTATACTAATTATTATTTCCGACTCTACCGTCTCTACATGTCTACATTTTCTTTACAGGCGGTCCTTTTGTATACATTCTAGGAAACCGCTTGTGCCTATCCTCTCTTTTCTGTCAACATTTTCTTTACAAGGTGTATCTTTTTACAATTCGTACAATCCTTGTGCCTATCTCTACGATTATAGGTTTCCATTTTCTTTACAACCGAGGTTGTGCCTTATTCCTTATTCTATCTTGATTCTTAATCTAGTTACAATAACTTATTTTCTATCTATTATTACAATTTCTTACATTACAGTGCTTATTTCAAAGACTATACGTACTAGGCCTTAAACTCTATAAACTTATTCTCTCATATATTGTCTTATCTTTACTACATTGATATATTTTTACAATACATATTGTAGTAAATACTTATTATACCTTATTTCTATTGATTACCGTACTTATTATTTTTATACAAAATTCTATAAAAGTTTGACGAGTACGTTTATCACTAAGTAGAGTCTCCAGGTTTTCCTTTTTTATTTGAACGTCAACTCTCTGCTGTAAATCGTATCTGTCCCTACTATGTACCGGGCATTCCAGTAGTAAATGGAAGATCGTTTCTGCAATATTAGGGTCACAAACACATGCGGGACTCTCCTTACACTTGAAGCGGTGCAAGTATTGGGAGAGCCCCCCATGTCCCGTGAGTACCTGCGTCAGCATGCCCACTGGCATCATGTTCCTAATTATTCTGTAGGCGTCTACGGCATCTGGGAGGAACACTTTCGTTACGGAGGCTGTGTCGCCCGACTTGTACCTCCCGTTCCACTCGTCAAGGGAGTCCTTTCGGATTATCCGCTTGACGAATGAGACTGGAACCTGGTCGTAGTCGGGGCTCCTCCGGCTCGAGAGTGCAGCCTCTTTCGCGAGCTGATCAGCGCGTTCATTTCCTATGACACCCGCATGCGCTTTCACCCAGTAGAAGTTTACAGTTTTTCCCTGATTGAAAGCCTTCTTCAAATTTTCGCGCGTCTCTACCGCCAATGGATGCAAGGCACTGTAGTTGGTGATGGTCTCCAGGGCCGACCTCGAGTCGCTATATATGCAGTAATCCCTCTTTGTGCGCTTCAAGGCCTCTTTCGTGGCTCTGTATATAGCGAGGATCTCCGCTTGGTAAACAGTGCAGTACGCGGCTAAGCTAAGCTTGATGGCTCTGGTCTCTGTCTCACCCTCCCATATGGATAGCGCAGCTCCGACCTTACCCTCAAGCCTGCTGCCGTCGGTGTAAATTTTTACCGCCTGCCTGTTGCTGTTGTCGACCTGTTCTTGGGTGGTAAAACTTCCGAAGATCAGCTCTACGTGCAGAGCTGGGTGTGGAATCTCTGCAAATCCCACCACACGTTCGGTCTCCCGGTCTCCCAGTACGAGCCGGGACGACCCTCTCCTTGCATTATACAGGGCGGCTGCCTCCTGAATTCGAAGGTCTAGAGGCAGTATCCCGGCCAGTACCAGTGCAGAGTTCAGGGAGACCGTGCGGTAGGACTTGCACAGTTTCTGTGCGAAGCCCCTCTGTACTGCATTCAGCGCCTTCTGGGTTCCAATTTTCTTGGCTGCGGGTGCCCATGCGCTTGCCGCGTACAAGATGATCGGCTCAACTACTGCCGCATATATAGTCCGAATGACCTCAGGGTGCAGTCCCCAGCTTATTTTGGCGGCTCTGGAGAGCTGTTTGTACATGTTTGCCGCCTTTTTACACACCATTGCAACGTGGGTGTTGAAGGTCATCTTGTCGTCCAGAGTCAGTCCCAGAATTTTAATCTCCCTCGACATTCCAATGTCGCACTCCCCCATCCTGAGGAGCGGGGTGTCGTACTTGAGCTTACGCGTCAGCACCATAGCACAAGTTTTGTGCGGTGCAAACTTCAGCTTGTTCCGGACTCCCCACTCCCGAACATAGGCGAGAGCGGCATTGGCCTGTCTCGAGACCTCCAAACCGGTGTCCCCGCTGAAGACCATCACCACGTCGTCCGCGTACGCCTGACAGTATACACCCTCTTTTTCCAGACCATGTAATAGGGGGTCAAGGAGTATGTTCCAAAGTATCGGGCCGCCAATGGATCCCTGGACGCAACCTTTCTGGGTGTTTCTAGTGTGCTTCTCCCCGGCATACCTCAGCTCGATTTTTCTGCAGTCGAGATAGCTATCCAGTAGCCTCCTTAAATTAACCGGACACTTTTCCTCAGCCAGTCTGACTCTAATAGCTGGCCACCAGGCGCTATCGAAGGCCCCCTCTATATCCAATGAGACTAGGGTTACGAGCTTTTTCTGCTCTATGTTCCCTTTGATATGGTTCACTAGGTTATAAAGGGCGTCCTCGGTGCTTCTTTGTGGCATGAAGCCGTACTGGCGAGTACTAATCCGCGGTACTAGGTGCCACCTGATCCTTGCTACTATCATCTTCTCCAGAATCTTACCCAAGACTGGTAGCAGACCGATTGGCCTATAGGCCTTGGGATTCTGATAGTCATCCTTGCCCGGTTTTCTCAATACCACCACTGTGGCTTTCTTCCATATGTCCGGGAAGTTACCTATCTCTAGGCACTTATTATACAGGGCAAGGAACACGTCTAGATTTCCGGAGATTGCTCGACTGCATATGTCCGCCGTAAAGCCATCCGCTCCGGGTGCCTTCTTTGGGTTAAAACTCATACTCGCGGTCTTTAGCTCTTCTACCGTAAACGGCGGATCATGTGTTTCATTATGACACGGGGCGTTTACTTGCTTCGCAAGCTCTCTTATTTGGCGATGATATGAGTTATCCTTCTCTTCGGAGTCCTCAGGGTAGAATGTTTCGGCTAGTAGGGTTGCCGATTCTCTCGGGTTTAGGAACACATCGTCCTTTCTAAGGGTCAGGTCCTCTTGACGTTTGGCGGTCTTACCGATCACTCTATATATACCTTCCCATACTCCTTCTTTATCTTGCTTTTGGCAAAAGGTCTTCCAGCTTGCTATTTGGGCTTTCTTGGCTTGGCATTCGTAATTTTCTTTTGCTTGCAGGTACTCTTTGAAGACTTTCTCTTTGCGGTCCTTCGCTGCGTTGCGTATCCTCCGCTTTTTTGTAGTGACCTCGTTTTTTAAGAGTGTGAGCTCCTCTGTCCTCCATGGCAGAGAGAATTTCGTGTTTGCCGACTTAAGTGGTATGCTGTCTGTACAGGCTGAAGTTATGCCTTTAGTTATTGTCTCTGCCATGTCTTCCAGCTGCTGCTTTAGCTCGACTCCACCTATTCCGATTGCGTTGATGTTGTGTTCCACTTGAAATTGTTCCAGTTTCTCAATGAAATTGTCCCAATTTGCCTTCTTTGTATTGTAGAGTCGAGTGGTCCTTTGGATGTTGATCCCTTTTTCCCTCTGTAAGCGCAGCTGAAATAGGATCGTGTTGTGGTCCGAGCTCGTCACTCCCTGGTCAACTCTCCAGTCTTCCACGAGACTCAGCATGTCTGTCGAGCAAGCTGTTAAATCGACGAAACTGCTGTATCTCGTGTTGCCCCTTATTGTGTCGAATGTGGGTATATTCCCTCTATTGAGTACCTGCATTTCCGACTCTTCCAGGGTCCCGGACATTTCTATGCCCCTGGTGTCATTTACGATGCTGCCCCACCAGGTATTCTTAGCATTGGCATCGCCTCCAATGATCAGTTTTCTTGGCCCAGCTTTTTCTATCGTCCTTCGTATTTGGTCCACGTATGGTTCTATGGGCTGGTCCGGTTCGAAGTAGAAAGAAACTACAGCGATTTCCCATGCTTTGGATCGGATCCTCACCACTATGATGTTGTTCGTATTGAGTTCTGGGCACTGTACGACATCTAAGTCATGATCGAAAACGATCACGGCCGCTTTCACAGTCCCTCTTCCATCATCCTCGCACTGGTACACCCGCACGCCTCGGTAGCTCTTCATCCTTCGAATCCCGCCAACATACGGCTCCTGAACCAAGGCGAAGGCGATTTTCCGGTCAGTGGCTTCTGCCATGAGCTCGTTTGTTGCCAGCTCCTTTCTTTGGAGGTTGGCCTGGGCCACTGCGTATCCTCTGGTGGGGTTGCCTGCCCTATTATGATTATGGCTGCCCTCCGCATTAGCAGTATGCTACCCTCGCTCTCGCCATTGCCTCCCATCTTTTGCGTACAGTGCATTCGTTACTGAATGCGCTGTGTTCAGTACTGGCATGTTTTGCTTGTAAGCAATTCACGCATGCTGGGGCTGCTCCGGCGAGCCAGTCAGGGCACTGTGTTCTGATGTGAGGGCCGCCGCAGTGGCTGCACTTATCTATGGTCTCTTTACAGAAACGCTTGCTGTGGCCATACGCTAAGCAGCATGTGCATTGGACCAGTGGAGACTGGTCTTCCACTTTAATGCGCTGGATGTCAATGTGTATGGCCCCTTTGTGCAGTGTTCTATTCCACAGCTGCGGCGACACTCTCAGAATTACGTGGTTTGTGTGGGGGTTTCTGTTCTTCCTCCTGTAGGCTATTTCGACCCTGTCTTCCTCGCTCTTCAGATCTTTGAAGAGGTCTGTGTTCTGGTTTTTGAAGGCCTTTATGACGTCCTCATCAGTGTTATAATTGAAGACGTTTTTTAGAGCTATCAGCGGGTCTTTGTTTTTCACTTCCTCCACTAGGAGGTCCCCTCCGACACGCAGCCTTTCCTTCACCTTTTGCCTGTCTTCCCTTGTTCTGCACCCCACTATTACCTTACGGTCTTTGGCCTTTCTCACTCTGTCCACTGTTATAAAGCCGTCCTTTGCGTTCACAGCTTTCCGAATCTTTTCGATCACCTCGTCACCAGTTTCTAACTGGTCGGTCGAGGCTACTACTATTGAGTGGAGAGCCGTGTGCACAGGTGCCATATCACTTGGAACAGTGGCCGCAACACTAGCGTAGGTGGCTCTATTTTCGACAATTTGTCTACCAGTCTCTAGCTCTTTCTTTAATTCCTCCATTTTGAGGTTATTTTCTTGTATGAGCTTAGCGTGTTGCTCTATTATTTGAGTCAGATGGCCTTGCTTTCTTTCACCACTGTATTCCTGAGCTGCCTGCTCTGTCTGTGTCATTTCTACTTTTTCGCTGTTATCAGCAGTTTTTGATGACGATTTCCCACTCTCAGACTCCTTCACTAGTTGGAACAATCGCTCCACCGCCTGTGTGACATCCGTTTTGATGTCGGCTCGCAAATTCCGGGATTCTCCCAGAGCCGTTTTAGCCTTCCTGATACAGGCGCGTGCTTCAGTCACTCTGTCAGGGTATTCCCTTTTTTGTTTCGGGGAGCTGATTGGTGCCTCTGCGGATATTCTGCGTCCTAGTGGTCTGTCCTCGACTGCGGCAGCCTTTATCTTTAGCTTTATTGGTGCTAGCGGTATTGTTCTCTGCGGTGAGTTTGGAGATTTTTGCGCAGTTTTTGAAGCTTCCCACTCTCCTATGCTCCTCCTCACATTTGAGGATTGCGTCTGAGCTATCGAGGGACCGGCCCTCTCGTCATCACCGGGAGATCCGCGGGTGGTCGTCATTTTCTTGGCTGGAGTTCTGATTCCAAACATTTTGTTTGGTCACAGGGATGCGTCAATAAGTCCGTAAAAGATTTATTGTCAAGTGACAAAAGTGTAAAAAGAATCAAAATAAAAATATAAACTAAAATAATATGCTCTACATGGAGTCCGTTATCCCGATAATATAAACTGCAATTATTTGTAAAATATCAAAGTGAAAAATAAACAAAGCAAAACTATTGTAACTCTACCTAGAGTCCGTTCGAAATATTAATTAATTGCAATTTCTTGTCAAATATGACAAACGAGTAATCAAAATAAAATTAAAGTTACCCTGTCAACCCTCCTGGAGACTCTACCTAGAGACGCTCCCTTTGCGTAGAGAGCCTAGGGTCTGCTCTATCCCAAACAGAAAACCCCAATTGATTCGGACTACGGGTCTCGAAGTTATGGCCAGAATTGTCCAAGAAGGCAATTTCATCCCCAGAGACTAAGTCGAAGTGCAAAAATTGGGGTAGGGGGATGAAACTTGGTCCAAATGATCGGAGGGGGCTCAAAGGGTTTGTCTTACGTACAAACCGTGGGGGGGGTTGTTAGGGGGGGGGACCCGATAAAAATGGTCAGAATTGGTCTAGGACGCTTGGTTTTCCTGTAAACTGAAAACACAGTTATCATGCGGTTTTCAGGACAGCCCGCAATCAAGATAAAAAATCACTACTCGGTAACCAATAACCAAATAATTTTGAAAAAATTAACTAAGGAAGTTAATGAACTGTACTATTAACCTATATTAAAACATATACATTGATACATACAAAATTTTTGGTGAATACCTATTTGAAAACCCAACTACCAAAACCAACAACCGCAAAAACATGAGTTTTCTGAAAATTATGAATGGAAATCTATCCCGTACGTAACAACAATTTAATTATGATATAAGGGGATGATAATGCGTCAAATAGCGCTTGTCCCCCTTCTGGCAAAACAATAGGTAAGTTTAGGTAAAAAGTTAGGTATTTCAATAGGTATTTTAGAAATTCAAATAACTCAGCCAATGTGTGAGACAAAAATCTGAAAATTTACACATATATTGTCTATAAAGTAAACAGTCTAAATATAAATTAAAAACTAGGGGTCAAAGATCGTTCCTTGAAGTTAGGGCTGTCACAAAATTGGTGTATCTTGAAAAATCTTCAAAAATTTATATCTCCGCTCCCAGGGTACTTATGAACAAGAAAGAAACTATTATATGTAGCTTACGTAGTCCTCTCCCAGATGTAATCGTGACTGTGATCCTGGGTGAGCTGGTTCTGAAGTTGCGCTGCACGTGTTTTTCAGTTTTTCCCCTGTAGCAGCGAGGGGCGAGGTGGGAAAAATCCAAAACTTTGCCAAGATGTAGAACAAAGTAGTCTCCTCCAAACGGCAAAACAAAATCAGTAGGGTATCGCGATGAATCCAGCGCCGCACGCAAAATTGGTCTTCAACACGTGTTATTTTGAGAGTTAACCTCAAAAAACTCGGTTTTAGGTATTTCCAGGGAAAACCACCAGGGTTTCCGCCGGGACACTGCACTATTCTTATAGAATGCACAAAGACACTCACTTTGACACTAATTTTGGGTCAAAATTCGCACTTTGACTTATTTATTGGATTTTTCGAGCGCGGAGCGACTTAAAACTGATCTGCTCGCGGCAAGGGGTGCCGCGCAACTGGTTAGGTTAGGTTAGGTTAGGTTAGGTTAGGTT